>JAOXXN010000395.1:91063452-91075373 GCA_026770055.1 Myrmophylax atrothorax | reverse complement strand
CCTCCTCCCCCTGCCTCCCGCCCCCCGGATCATTCTATACCGGGGGAGCTGTGCACTGCGGTCCCTGCTCGGGGAATCGCTGCTGCTCTTCCCATTCGTCAGGGGCTTTCCAATCACCTGCCTCTGCCACCCTCTCCGCTCCGCTCTTTGTACTTTATTTTCACGTGCTCTTTACTAACACGGCTATTTTTAAATCCCGCTCGGATTTATTTCGCTCTCTTCCTTTCTCTCTTATTTCTCTTTTTTTCCAATTTTTTTTTTTTTTGCCGGGGGGCGGGAGGGAGGTGGGGGGTTAACGCTTGCATCTCCCTAAGGGAAAGATCCCACCAGCCAACCCAGCTCTGCCACTGCTGCATGCATCCATTCATTTTTATGGTCACTAACAGCCTATCCCGGTAGTGGAAGGTGCAGAGAAGTGGGAGGCAGGGAGAGAGAGAGAAATCCGGACAGAGAGAATGGCCGAGAGAAAGAGGAACTGGAATAAAGAAGATGACCTGCCTGTGTATCTAGCTAGGCCAGGCACGACAGCCCAGACACCGCGGCAGAAATACGGAGGGATGTTCGCCTCTGTGGAGGGGGCCTACGAGAACAAAACCATCGACTTCGACGCCTACAGCGTGGGGAAGAAGGGGTCCCGGACCCCGCGGAGCGGCAGCCGGCACGACATGCTGGACGGAGGGGACAACTACAGCGAGACCGCCAGCGACATCAGCGAGATCTCCGGCTCCGTCATCAGCTCCCCGGGAGACCGGGACGACAAGACCCCGGGCGTGGAGATCAAATATCCCACGGGGAAGGAGCTGCTGCAGGGCCAGGACAATGGACAGGTGAGCGGGGCCCGGGCAGGGGGGAGGGAGCCGCCGCCCCCGCTCGCCGGCTGAGCCGAGCCGAGCTGAACCGAGCCGAGCTGAGCCTGGTGTGCTGTGCCCAGCCTAACGGAGCCGAGCCGAGCCGTGCCGTGCCCTGCCGTGCCGCGCCATGCCGCAGAGCCCCGGTCGCCGGCGCGGGGGGACAGTGGCCACCAGCGCGGGGCAGTTTCGGCACGGCAGGTCGGGGAGGCGCGGCCCTCTCCTCCCCGGCACACTGATGCTCCGGGAAGAGCCCGGCTGGCCCCTAAAGTACCTCACTTGATTGACGGAGCTTAGCGGGAGAGCCCAGAAATCCTTTGTAAGTGATGGCGATGAGTTTTCTCCGTTTCCCTTCCTGCCCGAGCCGGGGGGCTGCAGGGCACCTCGGGTCCCTCGGCCCCTCCCCGCCGCCCCCTGGAACAAAGCCGAGCCCGCTGCTCTCCCGGGAAGCTCCGCGGAGTCTGTCCCGGGCGCAGCCTCAGGATCTGCCACGGCTCCCCACCCGCGCCCCGCGGCTCTGCCCCTGCTCCCCCGGCTCCCCGTGCGCCTGCATTGTCTCCCCGGCAGGGAGCGCGGAAGGCCGGCGGATCGGCCGAAACCTGTGCCCGGGCGTCCCCACCTCTGGGGCTGCAACCTGGACTCATTCTGTAGACTCAAGAAAAAAGTGAGAGCCGGTGGGGCTGGCCGGCCCCCGGCAGCTGTGCTTCTCCATCTTAGCCCTGTCAATGGCACGCAGGCTGGAGGCAGCCCCAGCGGGCTGGCTCTCCTGGGAACCGGCGTTGTCATTGATTTCCCCTTAGAAAGAAATGAGGCCTTGCAGTGATGCCTCTGCATGGATGCACCCTTCCCCTTATTACCCAGCCTGGAGCCTCTATGGCTTGTCCACATTCTGCTCTTTCCACAGACTAAACTGAGTGTTTCCACGCTTCTCCTCTCTTCAGTTTGAGCATGAATGAGGTGCTGGTTTGCTCTGGTCTGGGGTATGGGTGCAGGTGCCACACAGCCTCCCATGCAGCCTGGTGGGTGCCAGCTGCAGTGGGACACTGGAGCAAGGAGGCAGGGCAGGGCTTGGTGGGACACTGTGCCTGGGATGCTGCTGCTTTCTCTGCAGCGACCTCAGGGTTGCCTTCAGAGGCTGCCAGCTGCAGTGCAGTTCTCTCTTTTCCAGCTCACCTGAACTCCTGTGTTTTTTCCATCAGGACCCCGGGGCAGTGGGAGAGCATGGCACACCCCATCTTGTACTGTATCCCTGATGCTGCCACCCCACCTTCCCTGCTTTCTAGTTCATCCTGGGACTCAGGGTAGTGAGCACAACTGCATGCTACCTCTCTGGATCCCACTATACTGGCAAAGTTGACCAAAGTGGGGTGAGGAGGTGAGTGGTAAAGTGGTCAAGATTTGGCTACTGTTTTAGGAAGGTGCACTGTAAGCAGCAGGCGTGTGTGACCCCTGTGCTGTGGTGTCCAGAGCTTTTTACAAGCTTCATGCAGTTGATTTTGGGGAAGATGTGTCAGGGATGTGGCCAGGGTAGTAAATGCCTTGTATGTGTGTGTCACAGTGGTGGATGTGCTACAAGTCCCAGAGTGGGCCTTTGAGGGGATTAACTTGGGTGCAGCTTTGCAGTACCTTTTACCCTTCCCGCAGTTGGTTCCTGTATCATGGGTGGAGTGAGGCACTGTGTGAGAGAAAAAGACAGAAAGGGTTTCAACTAGCCCCTTAATTTCTCCAGCAGTGGCTGACATAGCATCCACCTGACCTGGCCTGGTTGTGCCATCATCCATGGCCTCCCTAGACACAGGACAGAGTGAGATGTGTGACACTGGGCCAGTGACAAGGAGGGCAGAGCAATTGGTGAGGACAGAGCAGGCAGTGCCATCAGGCACAGAGCGGGCAGGGCTATCAGGGGCAGTGCCGTCAGGGGCAGTGCCATGGGTACAGAGCAGGCAGTGCCACAGGGACAGAACAAGGCAGTGCCATCAGCATCAGTGCCATGGGAACAGCGCAGGGCAGTGCCATCTGGCTCAGTGCTGCGGGGACAGCGCGGGCAGTGCCATTGCCGTGTTCTGCACATCAGGACCCACCGCCGGGGGCTACCCCCGCTGTCCCCATCCTGCGGCAGCCCACGCGTGGGACCCGCCGGTGACCTCAGCGTGCGAGCGGGGCGGTGGCGGTGCTGGCGCTGGCGGGGCGGTGTTTCCCAGCGCCGGTGCGGGAGGGAGGGAGGCTCCGGCTGGATTGATGGGCTGTGAAGGGGGGCCAGGCGGAGGGGTGGGGGACAGGGGGGAAGGAAACGCTTCCTGGGTTGCGGCGAGCGAATCCTGCTCCGACCTGCAGCCGGGAGGGCGCTGCTGCCGCCGGCAGAGGCAGCGCTCGCCGACCCCCCCGGGAGCCGCGTCCCTGTTTGATTGCAGCCGGAAAAAAAAGGTGCCGGGTTTGCCGGGCTCCCCTTCCTCCGGGCGACGGAACTTCGCCCCCATTCCACCGCTCTATCGGGTCGCCCCTGCCCCGCCCCATCACCCGACCGGGCTCCGCATTATTATTCCTCTCAGCACCGCCGGTGTTGTTCCGCTGGGCTCGGCTCGCTCCTCGGGTTTGTTGCGTGCGCCCGGCGCTAGCCAGAGCCGACATGTCGTACCAGGGCAAGAAGAGCATCCCGCACATCACGGTAAGCGGCCCCGGCGCTCCTTTGTTAGCGGGGCGGGGAAGGGCGTGTGGCGTGAGCGCCGTGCCCGGGGCGGCGGGGCCGGGGCTCCCCGGGGCAGGAGTGCGGGCGGCGGCGCCCTTCCTCCGGCTGCCGGCGCTGTGGGCGCGGAGGGGCGCGGACAGCACCATGGAGAGCGGCGCCGAGGAGCGCCTGGACGCCGCCGCCTTCCTCGTAGCCTGGCGGCGCTTCGACGCCGACGGCAAGTGGGACTGGCGGGGAGCGGGACACGCGTGGGGGCAGCCCGAGTGGGGCTGTCCGATGGGTGGGCAGGTGCCTGTCTGGGTGGGTGCCGCGCAGGGGGTTGCCCATGCAAGTGGGGACAGGGGACCGCGTGGGTGGGTGCCCATCTGGGTGCGGGTGCCGTGTGGGGTGCCCGGGCTGTTGCACGTGTGGCCAGAGCCTGCACCGGCGGCTTTCTGCCTGCATCTCCAAGCGTCACCCTCAAGAGGTCCTGCGGGTGCTTCCGAGCCAACTTCTTCTTCTTTATTGTGGCCAAATGTCACCTGTAAACTCCTCTTTTCACCCAAAAGTTTCTGCCTCTTCACGGCCTTTTCATTCCATCTGCTGTTCCCTCTTCTGGGGCCAGTTTGTGGAAATCTTTTTCAGAAAAGTTCTCTGGGAGGAAAACCCCTAAGGGCACCCAGCAGCACTGTGCTCAGTCCCCACTGAGATGTGACCAAATCACATCGGGCGTCCCCAAGTGGGCAGGCAGGGCCACCAGATGAGATCCTGACCATCCTGGCTCATGCTGCCTGCACAGTCCATGACATGGTTCCTGGAACTCAGGCAGTACCACCTCACCGTTAATATATTTGACTTTTATTTAGACAATGGTTACATAGAAGGGAAGGAGCTTGACAACTTTTTTCATCATCTCCTGGAGAAACTGGGACCAGAAGTAAGTACCATGTTGTGTTAGTTCTACATCAAGTCCAAGCAAAAAGTTGTGCTGAGAGACGGTTTGTGTTTATTGTTCCCTGATTGCTCACTTCTTTATTGATCCTGGGGTAAAGAGCTTTGCTCTTGGCAACAAGGTGGCATTTAAGCAGGTACAACAAGTGCAGTCACCTGAGAAGTCTGATCAGTTGTTTGCAGCCCAACAGCTGCTGTCAGGGTGAGACTGCAACTGGCTCCAGCTGATAGGGGCTGGTTGGCAGAGTGGAGGGAAAGTCATTTACTGCCTCTGAACAGGAACAAACAAAAAAGCACCGGCACACAGCCTGGCAGGGTGAGCAAGAGGGTATTGGTGATGGTTTCTTTATTCAAACCTGTGCTGCTTAGTTTTGCTGATATGATAGGTTTCTTTCCCAGACCAATTTTTAACAACTATACTGTCATTAATTCTAAATGGTGCTTAGGAATGAGGCTTACATCTGTATTGCTCCAAATGGCTAGAAGCCAAATGGCTAGAAGTCAATTCTGTTGTTCCTAAGATCCAGACCTGGCTCTCAAGTGTTTGAGTTTCTCCCCTGGTTTCCTTTCCTATTTTTGGTAGATTTTCTCCTCTCTCAATATCCACTCTCTGTATTTCAGTAATACCAATAGTTGTACAACAGTTTTCAGAGGCTGTTTTCCTTAGCTCCAGGTCATACATTGCCTGTGATTGTCACTGGCAGTGAAGGAGAAATCCTTCCAATCAGGCCAGCACTCAGAAGTACATAAAGAATATATTAGTATTTTTGCTACACAGAGTGTGCCCAGATAGCAAGAGAAAAGGAGGAAGCATCTTCCAAATGGAAGGAGAGGGTGTGCCAAAACCCAGAAATGAAACAATTCCTTTAAGCAGAAAGTAATTAATGAAAGGGAAAAGGTGTCTGATAAAAGGCATAAATTCATTAATATCAAGCATAAAATCAGAACTGTACTTACAAGCCAATTAGTACTCTTCGATCTTTAGGGCTACAATAAAAAAATAGAAGCTGTGAGTTTTTTCAAGCATGTTTTTGTTTAACTTGCAAGTAAATTTGGATTGAAATATTGGCAGTTTCTGCAGAAACATCTTTCAGAGTGTGGATGGTTAGATGAACAGATAGGCACCTAAAAAGACATCAAAGCAAATAAAAAAAGATTCAGCATTAGGTGTGAAGAATCATTAGGGACACAGAAAAACTGATCTGAAGAGAAATTGCAAAGCTCATAATTGTTTACTCAGGAACAAAAGAAAAAAATGGGAGCTACTAGTCTTGGGGCATTGAAACACCAGTGCAAAGCACACTCAAATGAATGCTGTGACAGCACACATGAGATGTTGAAGGAGAGGGTTAGAATGAGGCTGCAGAGCTCAATGCTGCAGTAGGTCGCTGAAGCAAGGGACCTTCAAGCTGGGGCTCTCCAGAGTGAGCTGAGGATGGTGATAAAACTGAGCTTTAGAGGGGAATCTCATGCTGCAGACAGCTTCCTAATGATGATTGGTCAAGAAGAAACTCTAAGCCCTACTCTAGCCCATAGCTGCCCCTGTGCATCCCTCACGTTAGATTTTGGGTCAGCATTGCACAATGCCAGCTGGGTTGCAAACCTGGCATGTTACAGCAGTTTTTGTGGTCTTGCTGATATTGATGTGAACTCTTTAACACTTTAATCTAACACTTAAATGTTGTGTTAGAGTGCACACAGAACTTGCAAAATGAGGGTGTTCTAGAAATGAGCTTTCTGCCTCAAGAAATCAATAAGTGTTTTATTGATTGTTAAAAGTCCCTGCTCGTATGACTCAAGCCTAACTCAGCACCCTTACCCAGCTTGCATCTCCTTTGCTTCTGCTGTCTAGGTTTTGCCATTAAAAGGAATATCTTAACATAAATTGAATGAAGAAAGAACCAACACCTTCTCCTCCTATTAAATGGAAGAAATAGGCTAATTCTAGAAGACACTGCTCACTAACTTACAGGCCGCTTCAAACAGGATCTTAAGCGCTATTGGGTTTCCCCCCTAGTTTTCTTGCCTATTTTTGGCAATATTTCCCCTCTGGTAGTATTAGGGCCAAAACTACGCAGCAGGCAACACAGCCTGCCTTGGTGGCAGAAAACCCAAGCTTTGTCCTGGGAGGCTGAGAACAGTCCTCTGCCCAATCTCCTGGATAAAGGGATCAGGCGTAGCACCAGATTAAATAAAGGTCTCTACTACCTTTGTACAGCGAGTTTGTCTAACAACACTGAGATGCTTTTTGTCTTGTTCACATGATTTATGTTGTAACAACATTGAGCCATTTTTTATCTCTTTCACATGATTTATGTTGCACAGGCTTGTGGTTATAGCAGGAGGAGTAAAGGGTCCCCTCTGCACTGTTTTTGCCATCCTACAGAAAGGAAGTGTCCTTTGTGATAGAAGCAGGGAGCTGGGACTGAGCATCTCTCTGGTTTAGTGTTCGTTTTGACCTTTATTCATTTGGGCTCTTAATGTCTCTTACCTTGCACAGTAGAAGTGGGGCATAACTTACAGATGTGTCACAAGGATTAATTAGTGACTGTGTCTGAAGTGCCACACAAGTGATAAATAATATTGTCAGCATTGGAAGTTGTCTCTGCTTGAATAGGGAATGGCTTCATAATTATAATTTTTCAGCCTGCACTCTCTAAGCCGTTGTTTTTCTTAATGACCACTGTAGTCTTTCAGCTCTGTTTTTCTTCCCAGCTACTCTGCAGCATCCCCAGCTGACACTAAATGCCAGGGGAGGGGAGCAGCTGGGAAAACAATGCAAAAAGGAGCCTGTTGGGAAGCTGAGAGGCACAGCTCTTTCTGACAACTCTGAGAGAAGAAAGAAATTTGAAATAGCATCCAGGGAGGGAGGCTAATTCATTGCCTTTTGTTGAACAATCAACAATTATGGAGAGGAGGGGGAAGAGAAAACTTTACAAGGATAGACCTGTAATAAACCAATCCAAATCCCAGATGCTGCTTTCCGTCTCTTCTCCTCTAATAGTGAGTGATTGCTGGAGGCATCTGAACGATGCACTTAACAACATGCTTTAACTTTTGGTCAGGCCTGAAGTGGTCAGGCAGTTGGACTAGATGATCATTGTATGTATCTTCCAACTCAAATATAGCTACCATGAAGAAAATTATCTATATCCAGTCAAAACCAGTACAAGAGGCTTTCCAGAGCAAAAAGGTGGAGGGTTTGTTTTATTTTAATTACTTCCCCTGTAATTCATAGCACTTGAATAAATGGAGAATGAGTCTGAGGCATTTGAAAGCAGAGTGTGTTTGGTTTCTAGGCTTTCCTGCTTGTTGCAGTCTGTAGTTGAAAAGTGAGATAATAACTAAAGGGAAGGAAGGTAGGACAAACTTCCCAGGGAAGCTGGTAGCCATAGCACCCAGTGCAGCACCTGCAAGCAGAAACATCCCTGCAAAGCATCTGCCTGGAAGTCTCCCCCTCTTGCTCTCCTGCTCCTGATTTTTCTCCCTCTATCAAAGGACTCACCCCAACAGGGAAGGCAGGGAAATACTTGTAGGATCCAAAAGGCAGAGAATAAGAAATCAAGCCTCCTGAGCAGTGAGTTGCCAAGCTTTCACCTTTGACCTCCCCTCAGTAACCTCAGCGTGGGGTGACCAAGGCAGTGAATCCCCAGTTCACTGGTGTGTACCCCCCAGTCTGCCCCTCATTGCCCTGGCATCCCAGCTCAGCCAGAGGCCCCATGCAAGGTGAGAGGTGGCCACTCCCACAGACAGATTTGCCCCACAGCAGCTACATCAGCTGTAATATCTGTGAACAGTTATTTTGTCCCTTTTAGGGGTATCTGACTCTTGTCTATACAAACCACTGATGCTATTGAAAAAAGTCTGCTTAATGTATTTACACAAGTGTAGTCAGTTGCTGTATCAATAATGCTTTAAATAAATTTAATATTCCCCATAATGTCTGCCTTTATTTTCTGCTGACTGGCTTTCCTTATTATTTGACTCTGTCCATCTCCTTTCTCCTGAGCAGAGCTTGGAGACCCAGCTGGAATGCCTCCTCCTGCAGGCTTCCTAGAGCTCACCGAACATTTCACCTGTCCAAATAATCCTAGGGACAACATATTTGGCTAATAGAATTCTGCCTTGGCTCCATAAATCCTGAAATATTGAATAGACAGTGCTATTGCCCAAAAACTTTCTCCTTCTGTTTCTGGAGTACACTCTTATCTAGGCATGAAGATCCCACTGAACCACTCACAAGTTTTCTAGGATTTCTTCCTTGCTGTAACAATGCCTCAGCACTGATTTGAAACCAAAAAACTGAAACAAGCTAGGGAGTTCAACTTACTCCCCAAGTCTTCAGGGTGGGACCAGCAACTCCAGACATCTGCTCTGCTGTCTCAGCTCTGCCCTGCAGTCTGCCCAGGTTGTTCCACCACAGGTTGAAGTCATCCAAAATCAGATTACAGAGTCAGCATGTACAGCAGGAGTCTGCAGTTCATGTCCTTGCTTGGACAAGGGGAACAAATTATGTAGATTGGATTTTATTAGCCTTTTATATGTTTTTGGAATAGAAAAGCAATCAGAGCAAGCTACTTGTCCACACCAGCAGTTGATTGATCTTAGAGACCAGGTCTCCCAACCTTGGTTTCTGCTTGGAAATGCTATGTCTTATTTGATCTCTTTTTTTAAATTATTATTATTATTTTTAGTCTTCTGATATTGGAATTTTTTTGGTTAACATAAAGGTCAACTTCGAAACCTAATGGTCATAACCCAAGGTCTATCATTCTTAGTGGAAACATTTGTAATATACAAATAATTTTTCCTTGAGCATATATCTTGGAAAAGCAAGATTACACAATATCTTTTTTTCTCTGTGAATAAAGGCTGGGGTTTTGTAGATCTATTATCACTTGTGTTTCATAAGTAGAATATTTATGAACAGACTTTCCAAATTGAAAAACTCTCTGTAATGTAACCCCCGGTCTAAAAGCTCTCAGAGCTGTGTAAATATTGGAAGTATTCCAGGCATTTACTTGATGTATCCCATAGTTTAAATCAGTTTATTAAAAAAAAAAGCAGCCACCCTATTTTTATGCAGATAACAATCTTCCTGCCACAGAAAGCTCAGTGAAGTGGTGGTTAATAGCTGGCATGAAGTTGAGCAATTAGCTTTTTAAACAAATGACTAGTCTGAACTCCACAGCACACTTTCCAAATATCAGCTATCATTATTGTTTTGGAAGTAACTTATCCTAAAGGTCATGGAGGAGGATAATTTCAGAGTACTGTGCAAGCCTATGAATTCAGCAACTGATAGGCTTACCTAACTCCTGGGACGTGTCTCAAAGCATGAAGGTGCTGTCAGAAAGCCACTTAAATAGCATGAAAGTGAGTTATAATGCCAAGGGGAAAGAAAACCGTGTGTTCAGTGCGGTGCCCGCAGTACCCGAGCTGGGTGAGACCAGCAGTGAGCACCATCTGTGCAAGTGCCCAGCCATTCTGCCCACAAGGCTCTCTCATCACCACAGGAAAGGAGTGTCCTGCAGCCATGCCCTGGCACACACTCAGGACCAACAGCAGGCCCCAGCAGGGGGTCTGCCACCTTGGGTACATCCCCCTGGGATCACTGCAGGGTGTTTCATCCCCAGACTGAGATATGTCAGCCTTGGTGTTGTACCCCACGGATGCGACCCAGGGGCTGCACTGCATAGAGCTATGCACTGAGTAAATTTGAGAAAGTCACTCATGGTCTTGTGCCCCAGTAATAAGAATTGGAGTGTATAGCCTGACGGAGCTTCCATAGCAGCTGGTAAGGATGAGAAATTGGGTTAGAAGACCCAGGATGGTACAGCTGTACTCCTAAATCCACCTGGACCTAGAGATAATAAAACTTTGGAGGGACTTTTCTTCAGGGGCTGGGAAGAAATTAATTTACTGTCTTGTAAAAATTGCTACAAAGGTATGCCAAGAGCCAGTCTGTGTTATCCTCCTCACTTCTTTCCCTCCCCTCCCAGACAGGGCTATCTGCCACCGGACTGGTGAGAAGCCAGGACCTGCTCAATGTGGGTGCAGAGGGAAACATAGGACTTTATTAATTGCTTGGGCAAGATTAACTAGGAGAG
The DNA here is from genome assembly GCA_026770055.1 of Myrmophylax atrothorax. Classification (NCBI taxonomy): domain Eukaryota; kingdom Metazoa; phylum Chordata; class Aves; order Passeriformes; family Thamnophilidae; genus Myrmophylax; species Myrmophylax atrothorax. Next base: position 91,064,799 of record JAOXXN010000395.1, on the reverse strand, counting down.
CTTCCCAGTCCAGCCACAAACCTCACATGACCAGAAGATTTTTCCCATGCTAGGGAAATTGTACTTTGTGTAGTCCAGTCAGACTGGGTACCCTCATGGTTGCTGCTAAAGAAACCATGCCTGATGAACCTAAGCATTGTATTTCACCTGTCACAGCAATACTTGTTTAAACAAATAACCTGACAAGTCCTGCAAACTCCTCACTATGTATATATTGATTATGGGGTTGAGCAGATGCAAAGGAAATGCCAATTACTTGAAATTCTATCCTATTAACCTAGGAATAACTGACAGGACTTGGTGCCAGGTCTTAAACCAGTTGACAGGTAGTAATAAGAAACAATCTATCTGCACTGACACCCTTCAAGTCTGGTGATCTGATGAACTACAGAGATGTCATTCAAGGATAAGGATATATTTCTAAAAAGCAGAAGTTGAAAACAAGCAGGATGAAAATTGCCGTAACACACACTTGAGCAAATCCAAACCTCAGTGATATAGTGGGAACAGCTGGCTAAAGAAGCAGGTGTCACTGAAATATTTTGGGTCTCCAAATGCTGATCTTCCAGCTGAAAGCTTAGTTGCTACAAAGCTATGCATAGAACTTTTTTCCAAAAATTCATCCACAGTGTTGTGTTTGTGAGCTCTTAAAAGCCTTACCCATAAATGTAAGGATGAAATGATCCTGGTGGCCATCTTTGAGGAGACATATCCTCCAGGAGACTTCTAGTGCCCTCAGCAATTTTCATGCACATGTTGTTTTCCCCATGGCAGAACACCATCACAGAAGAACAAGTTCAGAGGATGAAGGAGCAATTCATGTCTGTCTACAATGTCACCACAGATGGACGCTTGCAAATCCATGAGGTATCTCTGCCCAACCCCAGTCCAGGATTTCTTTTTTAGGAGGATGGAGAATTAGAAGAGACTTTTTATAGCATCTGTAGCAACAGGACAAGAGGTAATGGTTTTAAACTGAAAGGGAGTAGATTAAGACTAGATATAAAGAAGGCATTTTTTGATGAGGGTGGTGAAACACTGGAACAGGTTGCCCAGAGAGGTGGTAGATATCGTATCCATGGAAACATCAAAGATGAGGTTGGACAGGGCTTTGAGCACCCTGATCTAGTGGAAGATGTCCCTTCCCTTTAAGAGTTCCTTCCAACCCAAACCATTCTATGATTAACACCTATAGCAGACTTGGGAGATCTGGAAGATAGAGCCTGTGTGAGGAGGAAGTGAGTCATGGAGTACTACATTAGCCAGATCTCTTGGTCTGGAGTTTATTTACAAGGGAAAAACATACCCAACTTTCCTATACTGGTTCAGCAGCCATCCAAGTTTTTT
>JAOXXN010000395.1:91031569-91043595 GCA_026770055.1 Myrmophylax atrothorax | reverse complement strand
GACAGTGACAGTGAAGTCCTCGGGACTGTCACAGCACCCGGTACTAACCGGGGCTGACCCTGCTCAGCATCCGAGATGTGACGGGATCGGATGGCAGGGAGGCATTTAACTGCGTGGGACGGTTCCACTGAGACTCGAACTCACGACGTTGGGATTCGGAGTCCGGAGTGCTCTCCATTACACCATGGGACCGCCCCTTCCCCAAGATAATGAATCCACATATGCATGCTCACCTCATTCACCAGCCTGAACACATTCCAGCAATCTCACATCACTGACAAACAGACTGGAACCACATGAGATGGTTAGAAATTGTAATATTTAAATTTCATCGTGCTTTATTTTCAGATTTTCAGTAAAACAATTATCGCCCTTTGTTCTCAAAATATTGCTTTAAATAACATGCACATCTTACAAAAAATGCTTTTTCATTCCAACTGAAAGCTAAGAATTGAGCTTCACTTCCAAAAGGAGGGTTCAGGACATAGAAAACCAGCACAGTGTTTTGAATTATCTCCTTTTTTATTTGTGTGGTAAGAGAATAGTGTCAATATTAATCAAAACAATTGTGACTAATGCATCCAACAAGACTATCAGAGAATCATCTGCCATGTTATAATAGGAACCCATCCCTAGAAACACCTTAATTACAGCTATTATGTCTTGAAATGGCTGGGTAACTCTTACATTAATCTGACTTGAAATAGAAAGTTTCCATTATGTAGTGAGATGTTAAACGGGGCTTTGCTGTGTAATCACATGGGGTAAAGTAACTATGAAAGCCATTTTTGTATGAAGACTACACTGACTACTAATGAAAAGCTCTCATTTTCTGGCACCTGTATTTTCAGTAGTTCCATGGAGAATTGAGTCTCATTTTAAGTAACATTTTCACATAGGAGAAGGGGGAGTAAGAGTGCCAGTTATAACCACCATGAGAGAAAATAATAAAATCATTTGCCTAATGCCAAGAGACATCTTGACAGGGAGCTCCAACTGGATTGCACAGGTAAAACAATTTCCCTCCCCTCTCTTGCTTAGCCAACAATCACTGATTTCACAAGCTTGTGCCATGGTAAAGCATCCTGCTGCCCACCTGCCATATGCTTAGGCTTCACAGTGGCTTCAGGCATTGCCTTTTCACTTAGGTTTGTTCCTTCAGAGTTGTTGTAGTCCATAAAAAACACCCTTCCAGTGTGCTGGACACCTCACACAGATGATGAGAGAACCAGAGAGGATATCTCTGTCCAGAAAAAATGGTTGGCACAATGGCACATAGAGTGCAGACAAATGTTCAGGCTGCATCTCTGTTGTAGTCTGGCATCTCTTCAGATGAACTGTTACAGGAAAAATTTAACTTGAGTGGATTTGATGGAGGTACCAGAGCCCACAAGATTACTAGGGAACACAGCTCAAGAATGGGCATCTGCCCCTTTCAGAGACATGGTTTGGGGTCTTTACTTTCCCCAGCATCATGGCTGTGAATCTGAAATGATTTCAACCTGCTCAGTTTTACAAGAGGGAGGTTTTTGTTGTGGATGATGAGAGCACATAACCCTACATTGAAAATTAGTAATTTTGGTTTGGAAGTGTACTTTCAAAGTATATGTTAACAGTAATAACCATCACGATCTCAAATAAATTAGAGCTGAAGATTTCAGTGCCCACATGCAGTGGGAGGGACTGGGTGCACTGCACTTTATGGTGAATCTGGTCACCCCTTTGAGGTCCTCCTGCACCCGATCCTGGATTCAAAACCCAAGGAAGGATCTCCCGGGGAAACACAGGGAATTTAAGCTCTAAACTAAGTTTCTATTCAGGTACAGCCCACATCCCCATACAGTAAGGTTTGTATCAACTCTTCATGGTTCTGTTTTGTAAAGTAATCAACACTACAATGTAAAGAGAGAGAAACAGGTCATTGCTGATGTGATCTGAAAAATCACTCTTCCTGCATTTCTCTGTGAAGTTGGAGATGGGATTTAATGACAGAAGCTGCATGAGGCAGCTACAAGGCTGAATCATCTGCCCCCAGGCTGCTGCCAGCAGAGCCCCATTGGCTCTTTTGGAGCAAGACCAGCTCAGGATGGCAGGACAAGTGGCTGTGGCTCCTTTCCCAGACATATTTTACAGCTTTTAAAGCTGGAGGTTCTCAAAATAAGTAGTGCCAGTGCTGGAAATTGGCAGCCTGAAGGCTTGCTTGGGTTGACACCACAGCCAAACACCTCTAGCTCTGAGGAAGGCTGTTATTAGGACTGTGTTTGCTTTACATGAACAAAGAGCTGTAACACAGTTGTCAGGGGGCTTCTTGCAGCTGGTAGAGCTAAAGAGAAGATGCTCTAATTTTTTTGATTCCCTGCCAAATCTCTTGTAAGTTATCACTCCCAATGCCTCATAGAGAGGAAGATGGAGAAGAGATGCACTCAGCAATCCTGTTTGGGTGTGTTTTTTTTGAACAGGTTGATATCATCTGTCACTTTGGCTAACATGTGTCTGACTCTGATGGTGTGACCAAACAGTTTTTATTTACCCTTGTTAATACTTGGGAAAGGGGTTCATTTCTCCAGTATATAAAAACTAGGAGCCAGCAGACTGCCAGGGGTCTTCATGCCAGGGTCAAGGATGTGCCTGGAGAAATCTTGTTTTTAGATAAGGACCCAGGAAGAAGTTGGGTGGCAGAGCTGAGACAAACAGAACCTGTGGGTTGTAGATGAACCCTGCCTCACCTGAGAGCTGGGTCAAGGGCAGCGGGTTGCTGTGGATTAGGGGAAGAGCAGTGTCTTTTCAGACACGCTAACCAGATCATTGGGCAATCCATGAATGCACGTGAAATTCAGGCCAATCCATATTTTTTCAGTTCTTCTTGCAAGCAGAGAGCACACACACAATGGCTCAAATGACATGCAGAGCTTGCTGCCACAGTTGTTCGCCTAAGACCTAATTAATGAGATCATCAAAGGCAACTATTTCTGCCTTCCTGATGAGTAAATGTGTACAGGAGCATGGGCATGAGTCCGGGATGCTTCCTGGTCATTAAACTGAGAGGGATCTCTGCTTGGGTTTGGGCTGTGTAGGAGATCCTAAACAAATCAACATGTACTTCTGTTTTTATCATAAGGCATAAAATGCTAAAAAGCATGGCATACTACTAGGAGCTTAAGTAATTGATACAGTGACAGGATGACATTTAGAGACTAATTTTAGAATTTCTTTAACCACCTCTGTCTAATAGTTTTTTCAGCAAGGATTTCTTTTTACATGTAAAGAATGGAAAATTCTATGGGCTTACTATCAATTATGTTCAGAAACTGGGGTTTAATTTTTAAGAGTTAGAAATTGTCTGATTTTAGAAGTGTCTTGTAGGTGTTATTTTTAGGTTCCAGTAAATGATGGTGCATGTTCTGCCTCTTCCCTGCTTGCTGACTATGAAATTTAGCATATGTTTGCCCTGGCCACCATTTCCACTCTCCTGCTGGTGGGATCCAGAAGAGCTACTGCCAACACCTGGCATGCAGGGGTTATGAATCAGGCCACACAAGGTCAAGCAGCTGGCTTTTCAAACAGTAAAATCTCTGAGTTTTCCTTCTCCCATTGCCTCCTTTGCATCTTTGCATTGCTTTTCCTTTCTAAAGGAACCTGTGGAACTCTTTCTATCCTGCCTTCTGTGTCTGAAGCCTCTTGGCTACCACATCCTCAGGCTTTGCTCTTCCTTGATTCTCTGCTCTGGAAGAGAGAGAAATCCAGTTAGGTAAGTGGAAGGAAGAAGAGAAAGGTGAGAGTACTCTGGTTCAAGGCAGTGGTATATGCCATGCCATCACCAAACTTGCATCCTTGCCTAAATCCACACCTTTAAGCAACTCTGTCAAGTATCACAGTTCTCCTTTCCCTGCACTCAGGAGATGTCTCAGAGCTTCTGGGGTGTTGGTTACAATCTCACGAGGCTCCCATCAGAGCTTTAGCTCGATGAAGTGGAAGATGCATGGCTTTTCAGACCACACAGAGAGGAGTGTGAGGGATGGCATCAAGCATGGTCCTGATGGATGCCTGAGGCTCTCCCCTCAACTTCTTTTCACTGGCTTTAAGGTTGCTGGTGCTGAGAATGTCCTTTTCTGAAACTTTAAACATATAATTTTGTTGGCTATGTTCCAAGTTCTTAAAAGTCCTCATGATCCTGCTGGGTCTTTGGAGGCAGCAGAGGACATTGCTTGGGCTTAGTCAGGGGAAACTGCACTGCTGAGGCTGCTCCTGGCCACGAGTCCCACAAAAGCTATGTGTGAGGAACTGTGGCAGAGAAACTGAGGAAATTCCTTGTACCTCTGGCATTTCAAAGAAACTCAGGGAAAGTGCCTCAAGAGCAGGGAGGACATGCCTCTCAGCTGGAGGGAATTTGGAAAGGAAGCTGCAAAATGTCTCTTCCCCAAGCACGAAGCACTCTGGGACTGCCTGCAAAGATGTGGCCACAGCAGGAGCAGGTAGCTGAGGAGCCAAAAGTCTCTGGCATCTTTTCCATGGCTTTTCCATCGTACATTTCCCATTGAATACCTTACAGAGGAGCACCAGCAGTGCACAGATGATGGTTCAGCACCAAAACCCTTTGAAGGGAAGGGACAACTCACATCAGTGGGATGATGTTTATGCTTTCTTGAACTTCAAGCTTTTTCCTGAAATTCATTTTTTTCATTAAAAAAGCAGCAAAAATTCATTCACAATGAATCTATTTGTTGATGCTGATTTTTGCCATAGAATAAGTTGGAAAAGACCTTTCAGGCCATCAAGTCCAACTATAGCTTCTCATCAAAAAATCCCTATCATTAACATTCAGCTCTAATACTGAGACATGTACCACTCTAGTATACGACAACAACAACATTCTTCCTAAAGTCATAAATTTACAAAGGAAGCGGAAACTGAGATAAAGTCCCACAGCCTTGTAGAGAAGCTTCAGTGCCTATGTTGGAAGGGCATCCCTTGGTCAGTGTTTGCAAATTCAGAGCTCTTCTGCTGTTGGGACTTTTTATCACTTTACAAATCCTGTGCCTGTGCCTGGAGGTGCCTCCGTGTACCACTCAGCTGTTCACACACAGAATCACACACAGACTATTCTGAGTTGGAAGGGACCCACAAGGATCATCGAGTCCAACTCTTAAGTCAACGGCCCATACAGGGGATTGAACCCATGACCTTGGCATTATTACAACCAAGTTTTAACCAACTTGCTTTGATTGCTTCAGTTACAGGATGTCTTTCTTTAGCTTTGCACATAGGCATTTCTTGCATGACAATGAGCATCCTGGGGGACTTGGGGTTCAGACACGGGTTAAATGCGGTAACTGCTGCACACGACAATCACCGCAGACAGCGGCAGCATCACAGAAGTTTCTTGATTCAGGAAACAGTTTGGGAAAAGGACATCTTGTTTTTTCTAGAGATACCAGATCTGTGCAGGCTGTTTCCCAAGGTAGGTTATGCTCTAGGTAGCAGCTCTATATGAAATGCTGTAGATGGTCACTGCCAGTCACAGCAGCTACTAAGCAGGGACTGTTCTCAGATGTCGCATAAATATCTCAGGTTCATCTATGGCAAATGGTATCAGCAAGCTAGCTGATTGATCAACACCTGCATTCACTCTTTCAGGTGTCATGGCTGGACTTTCCCAGGTCAAATTCTGTCCTCATGTCAACACATGCAAGTTCACTAATATTAACAGAAATTCAACCACAGATCTGTAAGAGACACCAGAAATGCAACATCCTGGACTATAAACTCCCCTCGTGAACTGTTTAAAACCATCCAACAGCACAGATGCTACACCTGGAAGCCTGTGCAAGGTGAGACAGATAGGGATCCCCACAGGATGAAGAAGCACTGAGGAGACATGAGCTCCCTTTCTGTTAACAAGGTGGGCACTGCTTTTCCTCAGCAGCAACGAATGGTTTGACAAAAACACATCCTGTGTAGGTAGAAATGGATGTGAAAAGACTGAAGAATGAGTTGGTGGCAAAGGTGTTTTACACCTTACTGGCAGGAAAACAAAAAGAAATGGCTTGATAACAATCATCCTCGATGTTCGTTATCTTTGGTTCGATAATAACATATTAGTATGTTAAAATATAGTACATGGTTGCACAATACATCGTGTCCTTCAGGAGATTGTCTTGTTTTTCTTTTTTTAAAGACAGTATCAGTAAGGATCAGTTTCCTACCACACTGTTAATTTCTTTTGAAATTCAGCAGGGAAGGAGCCACATGGTACCTGCCAGCTCCAAACTTTTGCAGTCTCCTCTGTCTCCAATTTGAACCATCACCACAGCTAACTTGGTGTCCACAGAAAAGTAATAGGAAACTCAGCTGATTTTAACTTACATAGATAGGACTCTCAATCACCCAGACACAAAAGACTTCTCACAAATAATTGGTGATGAGTAATTGATGCAATTAAAACATCCACTTTTCCCATCCATGGGAGCAGATCATTCATTCTGATTGCTTCAGCACTTTCTGGGTGATCTTTGATCAGCTTTGTAAAGCACACTTTACATTTCCATTTTCTGCCTCAGATAAGTTTTATCACTGGGCAAAGGGCTTAAGGAATTAATTTAGCCCATGAGTCTGTCAGGCTTAGATTTCCGTCTAGGAAGAAATGGAAATCTTTTATATGTCAAAGCTTTCCCTTTAAGAGCCATGTAAGTGTGCCATAGGTACCCTGCTTTCAAAAATGAGTGCACTATAAAATGCATAACTTGGGTGCAGAGATAACAAAGCCCATCGTGGGTGCAAGTGCATCTTGTTGTCTAATTTAGTGGTCCTATTTGAGACCTTGGGCCCAGCCACTAAATAAGAAGGCATGTGTATGTGCATTTTTGTGAAGTCTTATTACACCAAAGGGAGCTCTTTGAAAGAGAGGAAAATTAGTGATCTGTTAGTTTAAAATTATGCACATTTCATTTGAGAGTTGTGTTAAGGGTGCTAAGAGCATCCAGATCTCAATTCTGCTAACACTCGCTGCTAAACTACAATACTACATCCATATAAAATCATCATAATGCAGAGACAACAAGTTTTGAAAAATCTAATCTAGCTTCAAAAAATTCTTAGTCTGTCTTATTTGAGTCCTCAGTGCAATTTTCCAGTGGGTATTATTCCACAGTCTGAAAATTCACTTAACACAAACCAGTGTGAAAAGCAGACTTCAGCCACTCATTAGTGTACAAGAAAGGAAAGAACAGAGACGAGTGGCCAATGACCTTTCAGATTTCAGCCAGTATTTCTGAAGTATTTTCACATCTTCATTTCAACAGAAAATTGTTAACAGGCAAATTTTAAGACAATTGTAGCTCTGGGTAAGCTCTGTTGAACTTATGCCGGAGCTGCTTTATGAGCACAGAATGTATGGGCCTTGTAACTGTACATTAAGCAATGCAACCAGTGTTCATTCTGCATAGCTCATCCTGACATGTGTAGCATTGCAGTGTGGTGGGATTTTGTAATTGATGGAAAGGACAGACAGGAAAAGCAGCCCAAGTTCACAGGTTAAATCAGTCCTGTGGATATCTGCAACAGATGTCAACTAATTATAATTAACGTTAAATAAAATTAACTTTAAATGAACTACATTATATTTGAGAATCTGCTTGAATTAAATGACTTTCTATTTACTTCCTTTTATTTTTTCTTATAGTAATATTGCCATTTAAAGGTTATGCTATTTTTTGAAGCCTTTTTTCATGAGTTTTTTTGTTTTGCTGGTCCTTTTTAAATCCCACAGTCCAGATACTTAACAGGCTGTGCTTGCATGGTTGAGCCTTCTCGCCCACAGACACGACTCCTCATGCAAACAAGCATTTGAAACTACAAATTAGAAAATTAGATATGATTGCCTCATGACATTCAAGGAAATGGCCCTTTCATGCACAAATTAGAGGTTTTGCTGAAGTGAACACACAGAGCAATATGGAGGAAGATGGGTTGAAAATGCCACCTGCAAATATATGCCAACAGCCCGCAGACTGGTGGGCACAGACTCTGAGACATTTTCACCTGGCTGGAATATATTGCTGTACCTGTAGGGAGCTGCACAGGCATCCTTTTATGATCTGCAATTGCAGTTAAATGCAGTATATTTAAATCATCACATACCACAGTCAAACTTCTAGCCTGTGTGGCTCATAGAGCTTTTCCTAAATTTCCAAGGATTTTTTTTTCTGGGTTTCTTTTTTAATAAAGCAAAGCAGACTTATCATGCTGCATTGGGTCAGCTAGAGCTACATCCATCAGAGTGCAGTCCTTTCCAAGAATGATATGGCACATATCACCTTTTAAGTATCAGCTTAAGCTTGTCTTAGTCTTTATTTCATCAGCACTAGGCACTTGTTTGCTAATAGGAGCCTGGGAAGGTTTCTATCCAGGACTGAGGTTTGCTTGATTTTGACCACAGTACTAGTTGTCATTTGCAACTCCAACCCATGGGAAATGGCTGAACATCTCCCAGCAGACCTAGAGTTAGCATAAATGTGGAATCTCACAAGGGCCAGCCTATGCCAAGTCAGGCTCTTCCTTCATGTCAGTCTAACATGCCAGTCTCCCACTGGTGAGACAATCCTTCTATACCATTCTCAGCCTAATTTCCAAGGACGCAAAATCTCCCTTCCCAACCCTCTCCTTTATATTCTGTACTTCTCCCCTTTAAGAATAGGCATCTTGTTTCCTGTTTGTAAATGATGCTGAAGTATAATAAAACTGTGTTTATTGCAGCTATACTGCGCAGCCATAACAAGGGTCTGTTTTATTCATAACTGAAGGAGCAGTGAAAGCCAGGAGACTAGTTTAGGCAATTACAGCAGGAGAAGAATTGGCCCTTAATCAGGAGGCTTTCATTGCTGTTGTCCCACCTTGCATGAACATTGGGAGCCAGTGTTAAACCAACACAGAGCCTGGGCAGAATTAGTAAGGTTTGTTGTTTTCACCTGGTTATCCTGCTCTCCACAAAGCTCTTTGCCAGAGTGCACCCAAATGCCTCTTGCCTGACAGGGAAGGAAGATGCACAGGCACTTGGCAGGGTTTGCAGGTGGTAGAGAAGCCACCAGGCACAGCAGCAGCCTTGTGTGTGCAACAGAACTTTGCAGGCAGGAGTACAAAATTTGGTTGTAACATGAATGAGAAGACCCCAAATTTCTGAGGACAAAATACATCAATCACACAATGCTACATATAGCGACTGTGTATATGCAATTAAACTAACACACATGCACAGGTTAAGTGTCAGAATTTCTGTGTAGTATCTAAGCATATGCACATTTATTTTATTTGGAGGTTGCATGTACTCTTCAATCAAACAAAAACCAACAGGGGTATCTTATTGGGAGAACCATGATGGAACCATGCACAGAATGCCAGAGACAGAGCAAAATTACCATCTAAGATATTCAAGTCTTCTGGAGGTTTGCTTTACACTGTAATTTAGCATTTCTGGTGTAAGCAACCCAGTCAGACAAATATTTAATTTCAGTGGTTTGGAACCATGGAGCCACTGTGAAGCTGGGAATAGCTGGCTGCCACTGAGTCTGCTCCAGCCTGCTCCAGCAGCCAATTCTTGCTGTTGGCAGGAGATAAGGGCTCTGACATAGTTTCACCCCAGCTGCAGGACTAGCCAGCTTGCATCGTGGCCAGGGAGCTCCACAGTGCTACTGGGTAGAGTCCCTGAGTAAACAGAGTGCCTGACACTAACAACACCTTTTGGACTAACCAATTGTTAAAGTTATCCTACATAATTATTAGTGCTTAGGTGGTAATTATTAGTAACAAGTAATTATTAAATTACACTTGAAAACCTTGTTGTGCCAGCTTTGGAACAAATACACCTGAGGAAAGACATCCCTGCCCTAAGTTCTTACAGCCTTGCTCAGTGACTGTTCCAAGGGTGTGGCCAGAAAAGAAAACCATCACAAAATATATTTTAAGCTTTACAGTTCAGGTGAAATTCTGTACTAAGCACTTGCAAATCCCATGTGCCCCTCAGTTGCTGGGTATCATGACTCACAAGGGTGAGCTGGTGGAAGAGAAGTTTGCAAAAAACTTTAAAAAAAATTTCAAGAGAACGTTCCACCTTATGTCACAGAATCATAGAATAATTTAGGTTGAAAAAGACCTTTAAGATCATCAAGTCCAATCATTAACCTGGCACTGCCAAGTCCAGCACTAAACCATGTCCTTAAGTGCCACATCTACATACATTTATATACCTTCAGGGAGAGTGACTACACGGCTTCCCTGGGCAGACTGTTTCAATGTCTGACCATCCTTTCAGTGAAGAAATTTTTCCTGATATCTGATCCGAACATCCCCTGGCACAACTTGAGGCCACTTCCTCCTGTCCTATCGCTTGTAACCTGTGAGAAGAGACCAACCCCCTCCTGGCTGCAACCTCCTTTCAGGTAATTGCAAAGAGCTATAAAGTCCCCACTGACTCTCCTTTTCCCCCGGATAAACACCTCCAGCTCCCTCGTGTGCTCCTCATAAGACCTGTGCTCCAGACCCTTCACCAGTTCTGTTGCCCTTCTCTGGACACACTCCAGCATCTCAAATGTCTTTCTTGTCCAGAGGGGCCCAAAACTGAACACAGAACTTGAGATGTGGCCTCACCAGTGCTGAGCACAGTTGGATAATCACTGCCATGGTCCTGCTGGCCCCACAATTTTTTGATACAGGCCAGGATGCTTTTGGCCTTCTTGGCCACCTGGGCATGCTGCTGGCTCATGTTCAGCCACCACTGACCAGCATTCTCAGGTTCTTTTCTACTCAGCAGCTTTCCAGCCACTCTGATCCCAGCCTGTAATATTGCCTGTGGTTGTTGTGACCCAAGTGCATGACCCAGCACTTCATCTTGTTGAACCTCATACAATTGGCCTTGGCCCATTGATCCAGCCTGTCCAGATCCTTCTGCAGAGCCTTCCTGCCCTCCTGCAGATGAACACCCCCACACAACTTGGTGTCATCTGCAAAATGACTTGATTTCCTTGTCAGATCATCAATAAAAATATTAAACAGGACAGGCCCCAATACTGAGCCCTGGGGGATACTCCCTGGTGTCCTTGGCACAAACTAGATTGAACTACAGAGGTACTTCTTTATCTCAGTCTTTAGTAGTAAGACCACTTGTCCTAGGGATACACAGCCCCCTGAGATGAAAACCAGGGATGGGGAGGAGCATGAAGCACTTATAATCCAAGCAGAAATGGTCTATACCACTGAGACACACATAGGTCCTGCACTTGGCTTACAACAACCCCATGCAATGCTAAAGTCTTGGGGAATAGTGGCTGGAAAACTGCCTGGAGAGGGATAAGAACATCCAACATTTTGAAAGAAAGTGTGCAAAGCATTAAATAGCTACAAAATATAGCAAGACTAAGTGATGACATATAGATAAAAAGCACCCTTTCACTGCATTTAGCCTGATTGGAACTGTTTCTGTGCAGTTGCAGGGTGGATTAAGGACAGGATATGGATAACACAGTATCAGGGTCCTGGGGAACTACTTGTTCAAAGTTATCTTCACATAATCATTGCAGTGTACAGTGTAAAACAAGAAAAGGATTTTAATCTGTTTCTATCTAGATATGTTTTCTCATCACAGAAATAATCACTAGAATTTTTAAGTAAAAAAGGCATCCCACCAATAGACAACAGTTTCTTCTTGGGCTGTCATTAAAGACTATTGACAGGCTAAGAGGGGCTATCATTTTGCATGATGGCTCAGCATGGCACATCAGAAAGTCGGTCTGAGGGGAGTAATCTCAGTTAGGATTCATTTTGGGGCTGGAGGGGCCTGCACTCAGGTCACTGTACTGCTGGCCTTTTCCAGAGTGGGTGTTCCTTTCCTTTTGGTGTCAGGATCTCCTTCCCTTCTGAGTCCCACATTTCAAGTGATGATCATAAGAAGGGAAATTCTCTTCAGGCATGTGTTTGTTGAGCAGTTGTGAAAATCCACCTGAGCAGAAGCAAACCAGACACACAGTATCCCAGGGGGA
>JAOXXN010000395.1:91005923-91018839 GCA_026770055.1 Myrmophylax atrothorax | reverse complement strand
ATTGTAGAAATCCCTAAAATGTACATATTTCTCTCATAAATATCACAGAATTGTTCACAATGGCTGTAGAGGTCATATAAATTTTTCGTAATATTTTCATTTTATTCTAATGCATTTTCCATATGGCCAAATTTTAGTATTACGCACAAGAGTCGTACATCCTATAAATGTATCTGTGCCAATTTTACAAACAATTATTAATAAAGCCATTCCCTGCAAAAAGTTAAATTCATGCATATAAATGAGGGTGGGATATGGATCTGAAGGCCCTTTGTGATATGCTGAACAGCTAATTGTAATCTCCTGCTGGTTAAAGCAAATGTGAAGAGGATGCCCTATCCCTCACATCAAGACTCCTGAAACTTCTCTACTGTTTCTTCAAGTTTGGTCAAGAGAGACTTCATTTGAAATACTGGTCTTATTCCTGCTGGAGGGTTGAAATCCCTTCTTTTGTCCAGAGGCTGCTGACTGCAGGTTTGCCTCTCATTCCTGCCCTGATAAGGTAAAAGGTACTCCAGGTTTTCCAGATAATCCATATCTCTTTGAAAAACTCAAGAATGGTAGAATACATTTGAGTCAGGAAGAGTACAAAAGAAGCAGCAGGAACTGAAGATGAGCATGAAGATGAATAAACCCTTGGCCCTTTACACACAAAGTGGTAGTCAGACCACGTCGGGTACTTTCAGGTGAGCAGATGCTGGGCCTACCAAAGTCCCAGCTGCTGGAGCAGCCTAGGATTGTCTAAGACCAGAGTTGGACTTTCAGTTATTTCTCTCAAAGTCATGTTTGGGGATCAATGAAGCTCATTTGGCTCACAACATCTTCTCAAGTAAAATAGCATTTCATCCAATAAAAGGCTGCAAGGTGAAAACTTCAGATAGATCTAAAAGGAGTCTGAGCAAAGAAAGCTTTTCCTGAAAGTGCAGAGCTAGATAAATCAAGAGAATCTTGGTATGTATCCAAACCTCAGTGTCAGTGAGAGATATTTAGAAGGGGACAGACTAATATTCTTATTCATGAAGCTGGATTCACTGTCTTTCTCACTGGAGCTGCCCAAGTATCAATAGAGCCAAAGTCCAGCCCTGGTCTATGGTGTGCACTTCAGTGACAGTCCGGAGGACAAGAGAGGATTCGAGGTATGCAAAGTAGTCATTGCTCCATGTAATTTGTGGTAATTACCCATGTGCATGCTTTAGACCAAGGTTGATTGAGTTACCCCTCAATGAGACACGGTTAGTTGATCAACACAAATCACTTGAAATTTATCTTGACCTTAGAGCATGCACAGGGACACTCATTATCACAAGCATGGTCTGTGGTCAGGTCCTAACCTCCCCTCAGCACTCAGTGGCACAAATTCTGCTTTCTGTTACATGTGCCTATAAAACACACATCATGGGCTGAGATCAGTGAAGAGTTTCATGTCCCAGTTTAGGTCATGGTCACTGGGAACTGACTCAGTGAGACAGCAACAATGTCACCCAGCACGTTCAAATCTGGAGTCATTGGTGCAGGCCGTGAGATTTATATTGAGCATCTTTTGACAAATGAAGGGACATTGTGTGGCCAGCACCTCTCAAGAGAAAACAACTTAGGTTTTTAAATGTTCTAGGCATGTAAGTCAAAGAGGACAGCTGTTAGTGTCACCTCAGAGGTTGCCTATCAACAGTATGTCAAGCAAAGTCTTACCTGGAAGGGGCCTGTTGCTTTGCACTAGGAGTTTGCCTGAAACCTGTGATGTTTGTTCATCGATGGCCAGAAATGTTGTTTCCAGAGCAAAAACAAACACAGAAGTCCCCAGAATCTCATGGGGATAATACTCAGAATCTATTTCCTGAAAAATATTACCAAGACATGCAGGAGAAAATTCAACCTAGTCAAGAGATAGCCACTAGCAGCCACTTTACAGTGGACAAAAGGCACCAAGAATAAGCAAAGAAAGAGGCCTCAGGCCAGAGACACTGAACCTGCTCACACCACAGGCAAAAAGCAACCTTTGAATTAAATCTCCCACAACATTCTTAACTCAGGATGACTTTCACTCATGCTCATGTTGCTCTCCGGATGTTCCCTCAGAGAAGAGGTGATGCAAAGCCCAGATGTCCTCCTCAACCAGTCTCCAAGGGATTATTGGTTATGCCTCCCAGTGATGCTATCTTGAGGTCAGTGGCCTTGAGAAATAGCAACCAAGTCAATTATACTCATTAAAAGGAATGACAGGACTGAAAGGAGAAGGTTTTAAAAGTGTGAGAGGAGTTTCTATAAATAGCAAGCTGATTTACAAGGGGCAACTCTCTGCAGTCTCATTTAATTGTTTCTGAATAAACATGTTCTTCAGCAAAGTGTGGTATCAAGTCTTTTGCTTGCCACAGGCACAACTGCAATTAGGCTCCTCTCCTATGCCTACAGCTTATCCATCATCTTTACCTGCTGCTCTCTCCCCTTCATATCCTCAGATGCTGGCAGTGTTTAAATCATGCCAACTTTCTGTATAGCTTCTTGCTCAGCTCATATGCATATCTTAATATTCAGCTTTCTCTAATCTCCTAATGCTCTCCTCCAGGCTCATATTACTTTCTTTGCATCCCTACCATGGCTTCCACTTCTCAACAGGATCAAATACAGGCGTTTTCAGAGCCCTTCGTAAGTGAATTAAGGATCTGGTTTGCCTTTCTGGATACAGACAGGGTTCTTGAAGATATTCAGTGATGGGCAGAGCCTCTGAGAGGACGGTAGGTGTCCAGTTCTTGTAAATTAAAAACCTAAAAGAATAAAATGATGGTTTCTAGCTGCACAAAAATGAGTGCCAGTGGTTCTCCTCATCTCATAGGTCCACAAGGAGCTCCAGGAACTACCACTGGGAGACTCTTCTGAGCAGCACAAGCTGCGTGTCTTCCCTCCTTCTTGTCTTTCCCCATTAAGTGTAACCCATAGAAGAAGAAAAGTGAGTGCCAGAAGGATGGCAAAATCCATCACAGATTTATGGCTGGCTCTCCTCTTCCACTGAATTGTCACACACACCAGTGAAACGCAGTGTTTCCAGATGGCTGAGTGAATGAAGCTACAGCTTTTTTAAAGAGCAGCCCTCGGAAGTGTGAAACCTTCATGAGGGTGATTAAAGATAATAACAGTGTTGAGCACAAAGAGGCTTCCAAAGGTCACAGCAGGGCTGGGGCAATGCCAGAGGCAGAGCCTAAGGCTCTCATTTCCAGCACTTGGCTTCAATCACTTCTGCTCTGGCTCAGCACTGCCCCCACCAACCAGAGCACAGGGTACATGCTTTGATGACACAGCCCAGAAACAAGAACTTTGGGGTTTAATTCTACTTTATTTGACTGGTTCAGATTCATGCAGCAGTACTAATCCACCCATACTGTAAATAAAAGTGAGACATGAAACTGGGGGGATTTAGGGTGCTACCTCAAATGGTTATTTATTTTCCTTTATTTTGTGGTCTCACTGTCATGCCGCCTGTCACATTTTACAGTTAAGAAGTGTTGATCTCCATCACATGGTGCTTGTCACCTAAGTCCAGGCAAGCTCTGACATCTCTTGTTACTTCTAGATGAACAAAACAGAAGAAACAGTGGACATATATGGAGGAATTATATGTCTTGTGATTTCAAAAGAACAACAACTTTGTATGGTCTTTATGGAGAAGTTTTGCTGCTTTGGGGGTCCTTGGACATCCATTTGAGGTTCAGTGGATCCTGGCAACTCCCAGTGCCTCCCTGCTCTTCTGTGCTGGGCTCTCTATCTGGTCAGTGAGTTTCAACAGTGTCAGAAACTCAGAAATGGTAATTTATGTTTACTCATGGGAACAAGCAGTGCCTGCAATAAGAGCACATGCTCCTGAGTAGGAAACTTTTCCCTTTGTAAAGTCATCAGTCCTGTCTATCCTTCCTTCATGCACTGTAGTACCTGATTTGCAGTTGCAAGGGAAATCCTGGTTTAAAAGCTTGCACTGTGCTTGGTGGTGGACCACTCCGAGCCCTTCAATGGATCAATACAAACCCAAATGCAGGAAGAGGATTAAGGCTTGCCCAATAATGCTCTACTCAGCAGAGGCTGTAAGTCCCAACAAAGTCAAGGACACATGTGCTAAAAGTTAGTTAGGTACTTCCACACATTATGGAGTGAAAGACCAGTCTTTACTGTCATGTAACAAACTGCAGCAAGTGTCTCATGGAGGTAACTTAGGCATCAGTGAGAATGTGGATAGAAACTATTGGAGTAGGCAAAACAGTGTAATGCCAGTCTCAGAGAGCAAGTCCTATGGAAGAAGGAATAGTTGTTTTTTAAATTATTTACTAGATAGGCCACATGTCTATTTGAAATTAACAGCAGTGTTTGTGAGAAAATCTATTTAAATCTGATGGAGGGAACCGAAAAGAGTGTTGGGTATTAAAATATCTGCCAGATCAGAACTCATGCCTGAATAGGAAGGTAAATTTGGGATATAAAAGGACAGTCCATACTAAAACAGGGTAGTCAAAATGCCGTGTTAAATGCATGTTAAATAGAATTTTGTTTTCATTGCTGTCCCCACTCTTGCAAAAATTTGGTAGGTGAGGGAAATAGTGTATGGCTCTTTCCTCCCTCCTTTGCGTGCTTTTGCTGCTGGCTGAAGACAACACAGTACTCCTCAGATGGCAAAGGCAGGAGGAATTTTTTTAAAAAAACATCTGCCTACGTGAGGGTCCTGGAATCTGCATCTTCCCTGAGCCTGCTTTAGCTCACCTCCCTGCCTTCTTGACATTCCCTGCTTGTCCAGCAGATAAGAGCACATTTTCAGAACCAGTTTTGCAATTACCCATCTTCTCAGTTTTCTTTCCTGACCTTTAAAGGGGATGCACCGAATAAATGCCTTTGTACAAGCACCAGACTTTCTGCAGGGTGGCTATTTCAAAGGAGCAAGTATGATCTTTTCATAAATACCATGTCAGGCTCATGTAACTCACAACTTATTTATTAGAGTCCTAATGCACACTGTTGAAGCCGGGGCTAGTGTTGCACAAGAACATTCATCCAAAGCATTTCAGAACTGCAGAGCAAGGTAGACAGCTAAATTTTTTGTGCAAGCTGCTTGGCCATTGTTGAGTTTATCTTTTACTTGAGTTTCATGAAGCATTTAAAACCATTCAGAGTTTAGAGGAAAATTATAAAAATATTTCAGCCTGTGGATTGTTTTTTAAACATGTAGTTTTGGCATTCAAAACCCAAATTGGTCAACTACATACAAGGACAGAAAACTCTCCTGTGACATTGAGCATATGCATGTTTGTCCCCATTGACCAAGTATTACAAGCCTACTTCAAAGCATTTTGGGATTTACAAATCCCCACAGGGCTCACCTGAACTGGACAGAAAGCAGTGCTCATGAAAAGCTCATCCATCTTTTCCATAGTTTGCTGACTTGTCACAATATCATCAGGAAGGAAAAATGCCCCCTTCCCTTTCTTTGGTGTGTATTGGCTCCACACTTGTGTCACCAAACCTGGGCAGTGGGAGGCCAAGAGAAGATCCTTGTTTTACTGAGAAGCTCAGCATGCATGTGGGGTGCCCTTACCTAGGTGGCAGTCACAAAATAGTATTTGTTGGGAAGCATGGCAAGGCCACAAGCATCATTCAGTTGATCCCTTCACTTTCCAAATACATCAGTGTATGGGAGGATTTCAGCCAGTATGGGAGAGCCATGAATTCAGAGCATCACACCCTGTGGCTGGCTTTTCTACCATACACATGCCGCATAAATAGCTAAATCTTCCTCCACTCATCTGTCTTCCTCTGGTGCACACATGCCTGGTAGACTGTGAACCTTGAAGAGGTGGTGGGTCCTTGTGCTTCAATTCAGTTTTGTTCAATGCTTTTGCTCACAGTTTCTGCCATGAAAACAGTGCGTAGCTCTAACAGATTTGGGAGAAATATTTAATATTCAGTAAAAACAAAGAAACAAAGACATAAACCAATGCCTTGGCATTTTTACAGCACTGGATGTTGCTTGAAAATGTGGTTCTAAGACCTTTGGTGGAGCCAATTTGTCCTTAAGATGCAAAAGTGACCAAGGCTTTTTCTGTCTGCTGTCATGCCACCCAAAATCAATAGCATTTGATACATCCTAAGACAAAGGCTGGCATACCAATAGCAAATGCATGAGGAAAAAATAATTAATGAGCAAACTGTGTAGCACTTGCTTCACTCTGTGCTTTATGGATAATTGCAGCCAGATCTTAGTCTAAAAAGCTCTGATGTAACATGCACTGCTGCTGAGGGTGGAAAAACCTGTGTACTCTTCATCTCACACAGGCCCGATTTTGTTTATCAAGACACAGTAAGTATCAGCACTGGATGTGGAGCTTTAACCTTTAAACTTGGCTTTCAGAACTAGTGGCCAGACTCCCTCCACTATTTTTTTTTAATTAAACATCAATTCTTACTGGTGATGAAAGTGTTTTAAAAGCAGCAACTCCTCTAAGAGGTTTCCGGGGTCTTGAGAGTTAGGTTGCTTGAGAGCAAGTATAATAAAATTGTGAAGAACTGTGCTTTTTTCCTGTAATTTTCAGATGGGAAAATAAATCAGAACCACAAAAGGCATGTTAGCAGAGCCAAAGTCATTTAGGGTTTAGCTTTCATTGAGCCATTACTTCTTTTCTCTGGCAAAATAAAGTATTTGTGGCTCTTCCCACAAATAATCCGGAAAGTTGTACTATCTGCTGAGCCTGGGGGTAACTTCATTAGTACTCACCACATCTCATTTGAATTACACATATAGTTGGGTGCTTAAATTACAGGAAGACTTTGTGTTTAAGAGTTTCCGCAACATGCCGAGGCTTGGGAAAAAAGTCAGGTTTGACACATAATAGGGATTGATGTGCTACTTCAAATGCTGGTGTTACTGGAAAGGAAGGAACTGCCACAGGAAGAGCAAAGGAAATTATACAGGAATCAATAAAGGATGCTAAAAATAGTGCTTGACTTATCTTCCATGTGAGTCAAAATACCCTACCCAAGGGATACACATGCTATGTCTTGGCTGGTATATCCGAAGTGCTCTTACTGGCATACAGGCTGTCAGGATTTCCTCATAAGTCAATGGAGAAAGGCAAGTGACTCTAGAGGATAGTTCATCCCAAGTAAATAAGGAATTACCAGCAAAAAAAGAGTGCTGCAGAACCTGCCATTTTCCTAATTGCCAGCAGCTTCACATGCTTAAAGTCAAGCATGTGCTTAATTAATTTCCCAGAGAGAGCTCAGGGAGCTGAGCACCTGGCAGGACTCAACGGTTAGCTTGGAGGAAAACGAAAAAATTTGCAAATATTCTGGATGAACCTGATGAACAAAACTGGGAAACGCGGAGAGCTTGCCTGCAAGCATGACTAAGTTGCAAACTCAGAAGCATAATAGGTCCCAGGAGAGAAAATATGATTAGTCAGGTAATTTACAGGTAATATTCTTTCATCATTTTCTACTTAGCATTAATTTTCTAAAACACCAGGTGGGAGCTTGCTCAGAAAGGAGGTGGGAAGTAGCGGCAGAGGACGGGGCCAGGGTGGCACGGCCCTGGGGGCTGTCATGTCATGCCATGCCATGCCATACCATGCCATGCAGGGCAGGGAGCAGAGCTGTGGTCCCTGTGCCCCACCATGGCCAGCCTTGTGCTGTCTGTGCTTTTGCTTAGCAAGAAGCTCACTGACAGCATCCATGAGCAGCCTCTTTCCATCCACTGTGCCCCTCTGACAGCATCAGCACAGGGTGGTTGCGCTTGGGAAGGGGAACTGCCACAGCCGTTTGCCTACACACTAGAAAAGAGTTGATCTTTTGGAATTCAAAGCAGAAGCTTCAGCTCAGAAGTTCACAGGGATTTTGGCTGAGCAAACAGAAACAAAACTAAGCAACTTGAGTCAGGAAATGGTGTTGTTAACCAAGGCACTAACAGTGGAGATTGTGACAGAGAAAATGACAGGTGTATGGCTAATTTGGGGGGGATGAAGGATGTCACTTGGCCTTCTTCACATTTGGGATTAATCTTTCTACACTGTAGCTGCTGGTATATCTGGCTAGGCAACTGCTCAGATCTATTAATTAGATCTGTTTAAAGCCCATGTTTACATGACCATTCTTAGAGAACAACACATTATATGATGGCAAAATACACTTGTACCCAAGGTCCTTCTGCAAAATGTGAGAACAGATGGTTTAGGCACAATTAAGGGGGAGATTTTTGTTTCTTAGGTGCTATTAAAACCTATTACACAAACTCCTCAGGGCTTTCTACACTCCTTAATGGGGTTTGTCTGACTAGAATGAGAGCAGTACAAGGCCTTAAATTTGAAGATTACAGCCTGTAACATGTCACAGAAAGTTTTTACATTGCCTCTGTTAATCAGCACCAGGCAAACATGTGCAAGAAATAATACCCTCCCTGTATGCCCCTCATCTCCAACCTCCCCGTCTTGCAAACAAAAAATTGCAAGAGCCAACAGATCTGTTCTAGCTTGTTTTATTTCACTTTGAGCTTATTAAAATGCTATGTTTGCAGTTTATATTTCTTGCCCCACTGTTATTCCTACGGCATTTAAACAAGAGGTGCATAAGCAACAGCCAGATCGAGAGGGTAGCTTGTTTTATTCAGTGTTTTGGAGGGATCTTATGTAGTGTTTTAATCACCAATTACATTATCTGGGCTATTTATTTGCTTTTGATTTACTAATTTCAGAGGATTAACACAAGCTCAGCTGTTTCCCTTTGCCATCTATTTGTTTCCGCTTTCAGTTTCTAAAGTACCAGCAGGACAAATAGGGCAACAACCAAGTTAATATACCAGAAGCAAATGTTTACAACTGAAAAGGACTGTCTGTGTTGATGTTTCAACTAAAAAAAAGGAACAAATCTTTATTAAAAGCGGCATTTGTAATGTGTGATTTCAATTCCTTCTTCACAAAGCCATAAGTTGGTATCTAATCTCCCTGGCACTGAGTGAGTACTGCTTCGGTGGCCAGCCATCCCCCAGCTGATAGCTGCTCACTTTTTTGAGTGAGTTTTTGGCAGAGCAGCAGCAAAGAGTGCCTGCAGTCCTTCATGGATTGGTATCATCCAGAGCACTGATGCAGACCTTTGTTTTGCCTTGATAAACACTCTTTAACTGGTTCCCAAATAGGTTGTTTGGGAGGACTCAAATCAAGCTCTGTTACCTTTGTCTCTGTACCAAACTGTAGCTATGTCTGTATGAGTAAATTCATTGTGCCCAGCTCCACTCCTTGGCACTAAGTGTCCCATGACCATACTATATTTAACCTCTCCTGCTCACCAAAGAGTGTGCCGGTACTCAAGCTGCCTTCTGGGAACAGTCCCTGGGCCAGTTCTTTGGAAGATGCTCTCGGGTATGAGCTATGCTAACAACTTAACAATACTTTGCAATTGTTCAACAGTTTGAACGAAATTGTTTAACAATAGAACAATCAAGTTCTGCCTCCTGGGAATGGTCCCAGGCATTGTTAGTGGTTGTGTGCCTGGACTACTAAATTGTGATTCCTCTTCCTGCTGCTTGGCAAATCTTGACTCTGTCCCACCCCAAATCCCAGTCTTGTGCTCCTTCATCCCAGAACTGCATGTCCATAGCCAGGCAACACAAACTCGGTGTAATTCATAAACTGCACAACTTCATTCCCTTATTGTGTCTTTCAAGCAATCAGCCCATGATGTGGGACTCCATTTTGAACATCCTTAATAAATGAGCCCTTTTTATGAAGTACTGAGCTTATGCAAATCCCAGGCAACCCATAAAACTCTTTCCTGAACTCAGGAATCAAAGTTCAATTGACTTCAATGGAACACAGCTAGTATCACAGCTCTGTGGATGCTCTGCTTTCCAGGATACTCTGCTGCCTTCATACAGTAAAGAGTCAAGCTACAGTTAGAAAACACCAGTTTTAAGATAAGCAAATTCATCTTCTGTGAGCTGCACAAGGCAGCTTTAGCTCTGTCTATCTGCTGAAACCAAGCTGAGATGAGAAGGTAAAATGTTTCCTTTCCCACAGCCCAGTAATGATAACATTATTCATCTCAGGTTCTTTTAGGAAAAATTATACTATGCCTGTGTATACAGGAAATAATTTCTTCTGACTATTTTATCTCCATAATTTTTTCCCTCTCTTGTCAGCTTCATTTTTTCCATAAGCTCTGAGAAATGAGCAATTCTTCCCTCTGTCGCTGGAAATGAACAACTATTCCACGTGAGCTTTTGCTTCAGGAAGCAAAGCTAAATCTACTCTTCCCCTACACACTGTTTACTGATTGTTTGGTCTCTTGGGTGCAATGGTGCTTTCTCTGCCCTGTCAAGGGTGATATCCATGGTGAAACATCTGAAAAAGGCCAGTGAAAGTTTGGATCCTGTTATATGTACAAGCCAGCATAATTCCAGGTCAGGCTTCACTATCTTCCAACAGCTCCCTCATCCTCACTGGGAGCCCTGGATGCCTTTCCCGTTCTCCACTGGGATATACAGGCTAGCCATCTTCTAATGGTTAAGGAAGCTGGAGTGGCATTTAATCACTCTGCAGTGGACTTAATGTAGGGTAGCATAAAAGTGCTAAAATAGGGCAACACATTAACCGCAGGAAAGCTTTGCCTTCCTCTTAGAAACAGAAGTGAGAATGTTTTATTCCAGATTATGGAAACAGGCAGAGAAGTGGGAAAAATAGTCAGAAATTACTAGGACTTGGTGAAATGAACAGGAGGCGTTTGGACAGTAAGTGGTCTAAGGCCTGAAGGAAAGAAAATCTTGTATCAGGAAATGACAAGATGATGCATAAAGGCAGATGAAGAAGAGTTGAAGTTTGGGAAAGAATGTGGCTTGAGAATGGAAGAAGATCTTATCCCAGAGTGGGGTCTGGTATCAAAGGCTCATTCTGAAATCTGAGGAGGTGAATACAGTCCAGCCTGATGTCCTGCCACTGAAAAGTCAGAAGAAAACATTTCCTACCACCTTCTTTTCTAGGAGGAAGTCTTACTGGTATCACAAAGTCACTGTGTTATCCCCAGCTGGGGAAACCAGGAGGTGAATCCGATTTCCCAGGCTGCCACATGGAGAAGAACAATGATGGGGAATGCCAAGGTAAAAGCAAGGAGCTGCTCTATGCTGTGTCAGACTGTGCCTGGCCATGACAGTCACTTTAGTGACATCAGTGACCTCACAACAAAATGATGGTGGACAGCGAAGGAGGCAAAACATCGGGTATCTGAAAGGTGCAGTTCTCTAAATCTACCTCTTTCCATTGACAACAGGTTTGAGGTCCTTTGCTCAGAGGTGGGATGATACTGTATGAAACCTGAAGGTTATCAGACAGCAGTGTACTATG
Source organism: Myrmophylax atrothorax (assembly GCA_026770055.1). Classification (NCBI taxonomy): domain Eukaryota; kingdom Metazoa; phylum Chordata; class Aves; order Passeriformes; family Thamnophilidae; genus Myrmophylax; species Myrmophylax atrothorax. Next base: position 91,007,482 of record JAOXXN010000395.1, on the reverse strand, counting down.
CAGCTTCAGATATACTATGCAGCTACAGGAAGAAATAAATGAACAAGAAGGACTCCTGGCCTAGTTTTGGTGTTCTTTCACTCATAAAGTTTCATTAGCAGCCAAAATTGTCCTGCAGACAGCATAGGCTCTTCTTCCACACACTGCTTTTCCAGCTTCTCTGACAGGAGATAATGACTTGCCAGCTGTCTTAGTCTCATTAGCAGCATAATTTCACACGTTTTAACTTTCCTACTAGTCTGCTTGAAGTCCAAATCCTGGCTTCCCAGTCCTTGTTAAGTAACTCTTCCCTGTTGTAAGAAAGCCATTGGCAGTGTATTAAAGGGAAAAGATACCTTTGGAGATTTTTTTTTTCTCTCTTTTTTTCCACTCATTCACTTTGAAGCTGATTTAAACTGAGAGACCTTCTTCTCTAATCTGGTGGCTGGCTTAAAAACTCACAGGTTCTAAGGTACTGCTTATCTTCTCAGGAGTATTCAAATTGCACGTGACAAGCTCAGAGACATGGGGTTCACCATTCTTCCTTTAGGAGTAGGTGCCTGTCACCTACTCCTTTACTTAACCTATTTTAAGAACACCTACAACTGGTAGCACATTTTTCAAAAAATAATTTAAAATAGCAGAACTAGACATTTCCCATGAGAATCCACAGGAAGAAATATATAAGTTTTATCAGTATTAATTCTTAGCTGGCACTTCCTACCCAGAATTATTGTTCCCCTGAGAAGTGCTTTTGAGGCAACTATACGACACAACTTTAAACATGCTGCACATTACTCCAATGTCATCCTTTTTATGAAGAGAGAAGACTAGCATCGAGCCAAAGCATACATTGTAGTTGTCTTGCTTATGGCCACTTTACAGATTATAACCTTTCTAAGACAGCACAATTCACCAAACCTAGCTGGAAAGGATTAGTGATCCAAGCAGTTACTTTTAGTTGAAAATGAACAATAAAAAAATGAACAATAAAAATTAACCCCTGATGCAGTTCTGCTCATGCCACGTTAATGAACTTCCAGCCCACAGAACCTCATCGCAGCCGCATTGCTTTCACAGTTGCCTCAAATGATAGATGGTGCCCTTCCACAGCTGTTGCACTGTAAGTAGAACAACAACCATCTTTGAAGTGCCACTCAGCCTGTAGTCTCTGAAAAAGGTTAGGATTGAATACAAAAGGAATAAATTAAAAAAAAAAGAGGGGTCAGGACCAGCATACAGTGCTGCTCCTCTAAAGTAAACAATTGTAAGACAGAGAAAAAGGACTTCACTCAACAAGCCTTTAAGGTTTATGGTGAAAGACATTTATTACACAACACACAAGGTTTATATAGGGTTAAGGCTATGTTCTATTGGCTAAATTGAACCTCACACCATCAAACCATAAACTCTAATTGGTTATAATCCATATCTCACAAGTCTAGTGTTTTGGTGAAATCATCCTATCGATTTTCAGGTTGTCTTGGTTTGAACTGGCAAAATGCCAACTGTCCAAGACAGAGTAAAAGGGTTCTTCCCCCCCTCCCAACCAGCCAAGAGAAAAGGAAGGAGAGAGAGGG
>JAOXXN010000395.1:90968451-90987355 GCA_026770055.1 Myrmophylax atrothorax | reverse complement strand
GTACTTCATTTTGCCCTAAATTCGACTCCATTCAGCACTCTTTATTGCACTAGATCTGATAACCTCTATATCTGAATTCATACTTCACTGCTATTGAATTCTCTATTCGATGCATCTGATTACAACACTAGTTTTACCTTCTTCTTTTTTTTCTCAGATACCAAATTACAGTGCAGGCAAAAATCCTAATTAGAGAACTAGGCTATAAAAAGAAAAGGCAATTTTCCTTTGACTTGCTTTCCCAGGCTGCAAGTATGGGTCATGTCCTGTGTTGTAAACTGATGTGACTCTTTTGACTTCGTTAGTGCAGTAGTGATTTACATCAGCTGATGCTTTGAGACTGAGAATTTGTTCAGTCGGCTGTCACTGATATCAGACACACACAGAACTCTCTGTGGGAGGTGCCTGCTGCTGTGGAAGGGATGCATGTTCCAAAGACCTTAGAACAGTGCAAGAAGTTATGGATGTGTTTGACTTGCTCCATAATAACTGAATAACTCTTGTTCTCTAGCCAAGACCTGCATAAAGGAAGAGCTTATCTGATGATGCATTTGGTCATCATTTTTTCAAGACTTTGTTCTGTGTCCGAGTTAAACTACAGCACTTGAGAAAATCTCTTTGCAGACTGAAAATATTTGTGTAAGCCATGAATTCAAGCAGAAATACAGAAAAACTGAGTTAGTATTACATACTGTGAATACATTGCAATTTTTTCTTGAATGATTAAATGGAATGAAATTATTATCAAATCTTGCTTTAATGCCTCTCATGCAGAGACAGAGTATGTGGTCAGACCAAGCTGTGTTGGAGGCTCTTAAATAGAATGGAATAAATAACAGAATTATATTGTCTTCATTGTAAACCTCCCTGAAACGAATTCTTGAACTTAGCAAGTGGGGTATAAAGATGTAAGTGGAGATCTACCAGGTAAAAGATTTCAGGATTTCTCTTCTTTTGCTTGGGTTACCTGCTATGGTGTGTTCAACCTAGAAAGTTCAGAAACTCAGGGAAGTGTTGCAAAATGAATGTGCTGATCACTCTGTAAGTATTCTGTGCAGTGCTTTTTTCCAAGGAGACCAAAATGCTGAAATACAGCAGCATAGTGAAGGGAGTGATACTTGGGTCTTAATTCAAAATGAGATGGAGCATAACACTGTAAATCCAGACTAATGGTTCTGATTGCGGGACAAGTGATGATGATGACCAGACCTTCATTTTCTACCACACATAAGAGTTGTAGAGTTTGCATGGGCAGTGACAGAAAATTTGCTATAGCTCAGGTTGCAAAGGAGCTGACAGAGATGGTCCACAGCCTGTTGGGCCTCATCTTGATCCCAGACTGAGGTCAAATGAGCTCTTCTGAGAGGCCTTTTTCTTTTGCCCCCATCACAATGGGGGGTCTGTTCTGATTCTAGAAATAACTATAAAATGGTGTTGTTATTATAAAGTATTGTTATTATAAAATACAATAAATTAATACATATGAGGGCATTTTATCAATAGTAAAACACATTCTAAGTCAAATTCACAATAAAATTCATCAATAAAATTAATTTTAAAGCTTCCTAAAGGTTTAAATGGTTTCATGATAAGTGTCACGCGAGTAGGAGACAGGTAAAATGCTGAAGTGTCAGGTGCTTAATCTGTATTTCAGGTTAGCTTTTCAAATACTACACTTTTTGCAAGAGCATAAAAGGCAAAAAAATCTGAACAAGCTCAAGAGCATTCTAACAGCAAATAGCCATAAAACACACTTCACAGCTAACTGGAGCGGGGCCTTATGTTGTAATTTAGCAAATGCCACAAATGAACTGTAGCTGTTAATCGATGTGGCCGAAGTTGGAGAAGGCTCATGTCTTCTGATACCTGTACTGTCTTGCATTTTGCAGTCTGGAAAACTGATTGTGTGTAAAAAGCCACCGAGTATCATCTTCAGAAACTTGCTATAAGTGTCTTTTCTTGTGTAGTTACATTTTTTTAATAGTCTGTTACTGTACCAGTAAACCACTGAGCACCGGTTGCTGTTTGCCTCCTTGAGTGCTTAGAGCTGCTGTCTGCCATCAGTTGTGTCCTAGAGATTGGTGCAAAGTCAGCAGGGAAGAATATGCATTTACCTGATTGGGTTTTGGATTTGGCTTGTTTTAATTTAAAGATTCAAAGATGCTGTCTTACTTCAGGTGCATGCAACGACTGATGTGTTTAAACTGCTGTGCCACGCAACTTATTTCTGCATGTTCAGAAGCAGTTCATAACTCTGCAATTTATTTACCTGGCGGAGTTTTGTTCAGCTCTAAGTACCAACATCTGTGCTTAGCTTTCTTGTATTATAAAATCAGAGCAATCACACTCAGTTTTAAAACAAAAATGTGCTAATGGGAATCATGCCCAGGTCTGACTGAAAAACTGATGCTGGGTTATTTTATTGTGTTTGATACTCTGAGCAGATAATCCCTAGGAATGGTTGTTGGCTGTCTAACCACATGTGTTAGACAGAAAAACTGGCTTTGAGGCAGCAACTATTTCCAGCTACCTAAAACCTTTAACTCTCTGCTCTTCTAGAGTGGGTACAGTTGGATAAGTTTGAGTTGAAGTCTTTCACGTCTTGGGTTCTTCAGTAGATTTGCTGTTTATTTTACAGGCATTGACTTCGCCTTCTCAAAATGTATTTCTGAACAAGAACAATGTGATTTTGCTGCTCTTGTCAAGGCATCTGATATATTAAAGAATAAAGCAGGTTGCATCATCTGTTGAGGGAAAATACTGAATTGCTCCTGGTCTTGCTTTTGGTTGAGCTAAGCAGAGATTCACAGTGATCTTCTATGAGTCTCAGGGAATAAAATGAAGTTAAGGGTGCAGAGAAGGTCACTTGAGATCTTCAGTTTATCTGCTCCCGAGGAGGGTGGGAGGGTCGGGAAGCAATTCTTCTGACACTTGGTGTAGCTCATGGGTGCACTGGAGGATGTGGCTGTTGGTCAGACTGTCCCAAGGCTCCTTCCCTGTGTCCTCTGCCCTGGCACCAGTGTGACCCAGTGGCTGAGCTTCCTGAGAGCCCGTACTTTGGTGGAAAACAAGTTGTTTGAGTGACAGGCTAGCATGGGATGGGCAGGACCACAGAACATTTAAAGCAGCTTTAACACTGCCATGAAGCCTCTGCTTCCTGGGAGGAAGAACTTGTCTGCTGCTATCCTTTGGAAATGAGCAGCTCCACTCTATTTGGAAAGGAGGCAAAGCATCTTGTCTTAGCTTTGACACTATTAGAGGATGGTGGTAAATTTTGTGCTAGTGTAATAGGAATTGCTGCTGGGCTTAAATTAAATTGTTTTATGATTTTCTTCAGAAAGATCTCTGGTTTTGAGCTGGAGGGGTCTTTGAAAGCTTGTCAAGCCAAGTAATCTTTGTCCCACTCAAGTCCTTTGATATCTGAAGATAAGTAAAATGCAGCTGTTCCAGTGGAGTCTGGCAACAAATTCCTGTAGTGTCTGTGCTCCACCTTTCATGTGCAAATGATGAGACTGGATAATCTACTAGTTTATTAAGCAACTTTAAAAACATAAAGTTCTTAATCTGACTTGTCAGACATAAACACAGAACAGGCTTGGATTTTGTTGCTGGCATGGTTAGTGATACCTTGTTAGTGATACCAGAGCCAGCACGAGGCTGCTGCTCCTTTGATTTCAAGGCTCCATTTTTAGAGTATGAGAATATTTTCATCACCGGTTACTTTAGCTGCAGCCAGAACAGCTACTAGGCAAGAATATTCAGTGAAAGAGGGGGAAAGCAGGTGGAAATAGCACAGCCTACAGATAGGCTTCGTCTGTAGTCGGTCAATAACTGATAGTGGGAACTGTAGCAGAAATACGCGTTACATAAATATTTGTGGTTGCAGGGTACAGTGAGCACAGAACAGAAGCCTAGCAAAAACAGTAGACATTTGCTGCATGTCTGCATTAAAGCTACATGGGATTTGGTTTCAGTTTCAAAGTTTAATAACTTAGTAATAAATACATAACTAAATATATTAATAATAAAAATAAACTTCAGCAGTTGATGCTTCTTATAAAATTGCATCAAGCTGGTACCAGCACCACACTTTGTGCTGTATTTAGACTAAAGAAACGTGTTTACAGTGGGAACTCCTGCAGTCTTTAATAGGAACCTCAGCTCCACTCCATGCTTTGCTTCAGCTGGTAACCCCCATGAGAGCAAGCAAATAAACACTCTTCTGTCCTTCCAAACTTCTGTTTGTTGTCTTACAGTTTTGGATTGCTGCTCTGACAGTACTTAAAAAAGCAAAATACAAGAACTCCCCAATTATGTCTACTCAAAGATAGTATCAGGTGAAACTATTTTCTTGTTTTATTCCTTGGTTGGATCCTTTTTATTTAAGATAGTGAAGCTACTCTGACAGGTGGCTTGGCTGTATGAAACAGTGGTGAGGAAGACTTGTCAAATGGTCCACCTCTTGTAAAGTTCCTATGAGGGGAATTTTCCACTATTTATCTTTTCTTACCTTAGTAGTCAAAACAAGAGATTCTGTTTCCTGCTGATGGCTCAGGTTTTTTCCTGTTGTGCAGAGTTGTCATTTCCCTTCTGTAAGTGATGGAAACAAGCATAATGTGCAGATAATGATGAAGAGCAGACAGTCTCATCTTTGACAGTGGATTGTACCTGACCAGACTTCACAAGCTCATAGTAGCTTTCCTGCAGTGAGGGGAGGTAGATACACAGTGCAAATACAGACATTAACTTAAGATTCAGTCCTTCAGGAACAGGTTTTCTGCTAAATTTTTGAAGTACTCTAAACTCTTAAGTACAGAAAAGGACTTAGGACAACTTAATTGGTAGACTGTTGCATTGAAAGCAAGCATGCAGTGAAGGGTATTTCTGCTAGGTGTTTGTAGTAGGCATTGAAAAACTAACTCCAAATGTAAATCAACAAATACAACTCCACTCAAACTATTTTTAAGTGACTGAAAGCGTCTCTTTTGTCTTCAAACTGGCAGCACTGTTAGGATTGCACATTCCAAATTTAAATGTGTCAGCATAATTAATACTGCATAAGAACTGTGGATATTTTTCAGCCTCAAGTGAGAAAGCAGCTTGAGGGAGAGGTTGAAAGAACTCTTTCTTGAGCCTGCCCCTGAGGATGATCTACTTGGACCTTATTTTTTCCTCTGTGCTATGTTTAGAGTAGCAAAGAATCCTGTGGGAATATTAAGGAAACTATTAACCCAGAAAACTGTGCTGTTGTTCTTGCTCTTCAGTCCCCTGCCATATGCTGATATTAAGTAGCCTCTAAAAATTTCCCATGAACAACTTCTATACCACTCATCTCCCCGCCACCCTCAATTTTCTTGCATTTTTTCTCTTTTGATTCTTTCTCCTGTGTGTTTTTTTTCTTCTTTTCACCTCTGCTTTCTGTTCCTGGTCATAGCTTTTTAATTTCTCTGAAAGGCTGTTGCTCCCTGGGCAGGAGAGGGTGTGTTAGGGGAAAGCACATGAGCTGGTGCTATTTTACTCCCAGCATTAGAAGAAAGCTTGGACAATGTTGGCATCAGTGGGGCAGAGCAGCAGTGGCAGAAGAGGTATGGAAATATGGTTAGTGAGGAGAATTAACCTTTTACCATGAATCTTGGACCAGTTAGTTTTCTTCTCTGATTATCCATTTAGAAACAATTTAAAACTAGAAACAGTTTTAAAAAAATAACATTGTGAAATTTTGAAGAAGAATACTTATTTAATTTGAATTTATATATGAATAAGAAATTCTGTACTGCGTGCTCTCTTTGGACATTGGAGAGCTGGAATCCAGTGGAGCTGGTGAAAAGCTACATCTTTACATGGCAAGTGCGCTGCAAGGCTATCCAGGTGCTGGCAGCAGTGAGCTCTGACACTGCCCTTCTGCTTCTGCTGTGGGTGAAAACAACTATTTCCTTTAAAGCTGAGGGACCAGTTGAGGATTTGAAAAGGCCTACAGCTGTTTCCCTCATCCCTGGATACCACAGAGGTGTCATAAGAGGTCTGTTAGTTACGACCTTGGGTTGGACACTGTTGGCAAACTGTTCACTTTATTAGCCTGTTTTAATGTGGCTTTGTTTTCATCCTGCCAAGCAACTGGGTAGTTTTAGTAGTAAGTATCCAGCTGATGCAATGAATTCGTTTACAAAATAATGTAATCTATACATTTTTGCTTTTGTGCACTTACTAAGGTCTAGTTTTAAGTGCAGGCAACATGAGTAGAGGAGAGGAAAAACCACTGTGTTAATAAAATGCACTGTGTTAACCAGTAAACCAAAAAGTTTCTTGTAGTTTGGGGGGAATTCTTTCTGACTCTCAATGAATAAAGGAATGCTTTATAGTAGAGCCCATAAATAAGTCCAAGGGTTGTGCCTTTGTGGCTAGTAATAAGAAAAATTGGAGTTTCCTAAGCTTGCATTCCTTGAAGCTGCATAATTCCAACATGCCTTATCCTTTGTAGAGGGGAAAAAATAAAAGTATAGCACATTTGGAGTATAGTATGCAACAAGAAGTTTTAAAAATTTTGTTGCAGATCAATTCTTATCTGAGACAAAGAATATCAATAGCAGGAGGAGTGAGTGACTGCTGTGGCTGCATTATTCTTCAGTCACAAGTACACTGGACACTGATGCAATGTACTTCTTGCTTTTAAAATATCTGCATGTTAGAGGAAGGAGAGGGTAGCATATAGGGAGTCAACATTTATGCATCAAACCCTGGTACAGGATTTACCTGTACCTCTCACAAAACGTGGATTGCTGTTTCAAGGGTTAAAATGAATTTGGGTTGTACAGTGCTGTGGTTCAAAAGTTGCTGCTTCTTCATCCCTGAGATTCCTTCATGAGGGAGTTGCTTGCCTGTGTGAGTAACCATTTATCAGCTTGTATCTGAAATGTTGTATCCCAAGTGTTTCCCCTGGACAAACAGAATTGAGATCAAACAGTCCTGACAGTGATCTGCTAGAGAGCTTAACAGTCGCATGGGTGACTGAAGATGCTAATTCTGGTCATGATTTTTGCTAGATGTGGCTAACACCTTTTATATAATAGAACAAGCCCAGAGGTACATGAGATTATTTTTTCAGTTGATTTCAGTAATTGTGTGGCTGGTGTCTTTCTGACCTCATCAAGGTATCTGTGCTTGCACTGGGCCATGACTATGAGAAACAGGAAACTTTTTTATTTACTTTCAGTCTTCTGTTCAGGTCTGCTCCTTTTGCTTGTGGATGCAACGGTGCTGGTGAGAGTACTGTGGAATTTCCCCTTCCCTGGTTTTTTTGGCTGACTTCAAAGGCAATCTGACAGCATTACCTGGCAGCTCCTGTCACAGTGTAAAGTTCAGTGTGTTAACATTTCTTGCACTGAAAGAGGAATTGAATAGCTGTCTGCAGGCTGCCCTGAGGGTCCCAGCCTGCCCCCTAAAAGAGCACTGCCCTGTATTTTGCTTTAAGTGGTATTTAATTTCTCCTTCCTTGATGTATTTGGCTGCCACACCGTAGCTCACCTCCCCCTGCCATGTGCACAGTTTCCCAGTCACCTGGCAGGGACATGCTGAGTAACAAAGAAGTGTGGTACCTGTGGGCTGCAGTACAGGCTCTGTGTTAGAGGTTGTTCTTTGCTGTGTGCTGCTCTCCATTGTACAAGCACTGCAGGGCACTCCGGGGTGCAAGCAAGTTTTTAAGGTCATCTCACAGGTGTGCCATGTCATCTGGAAGGGATGGAGGGGAGAGGGGGAGCTCGGGGAGAAGCTGCAGACTGGGTATCTCTTGTGATTTAACATGTGCTGCTGTGGGCAGAGTGGCTTGGCAGTGCCTCAGAACCCATCTCCTGTCCCTAAAATATTCCCAGAAGCAGCTGGCCACAGGAGCCAGCTCATGGGCTGCAGATCACAGGAAACAGGATGTTGCTGGAGGTATGCACAAAGCCTTGTCTTACAGTGGGCTTCACTGGTGTTCATCACCACACCATGTGCAGAGCATCCCTGCAACTGACTTGTCCTGCCTCTAGATGCCTGGAATAAGGCTAGACAGCAGTATTTCCCTGGGTATGTTTTTTTAGCACTGTGATTTATTTGGTCCCAGTTCAGCTGGTAAGCGGTGGCAATGTCCCACACCCTTCCTCTCACCAGTTGCATCCTGAGATCCCAGATCTGTATTGCATCATGAGGAAGTACTGGAGCTGACAGTGTGGGGCAGGTGCCTTTCTACCATGATGTATGTCATACAGTGTGTGGGTAGCATGCTCGTGAGTCTTGTTGGTCTAGTTTATGGGTGTGTGCTTATCTTGAAAAATCAAAGTTACTAGCTCCATCTGTCTTCAGAAATGTTATTGCCTCTGTCTCAGACCACTTCAGTTCCGTGTGGATGTCCCAAGAGAGCTGAAAGAGTTCAATGTGAAGAAGATATTTAGGTATGTGCATCAGCAGCAGCTGTGGATGGGAATTGTTTCCCTGCTAGTGTATAAACCTGGTTAGCTGGATTGTTTGCCAGCATCTTGCTGAATGGTACCCTTCCATAATGGGCTCTTGCAACTGGTGTTAGCTTGAGCAATTCCAGCAAACCAGGTCTCCCTGCCTTAGAGACCTCCTGGCACTACAAGGCACGTCAGTGTGGGTGACGTAAATTGATGGATAGCTGCTCGCACATAGAAGTAGCACACAGAGGTTGCATCCCTGCTGATGAGGGATCCCTGTGGAGGGAATGCTGCTAGAAGTGTTTCTGGAGTTTTGCTGAGATCCAGAGGTTCATAAAGGCAGCTTGCTGCAGTCTCTGATCTGTAAGGTGCACAAAGGCTCTGGTATGGCCTTGCGTCCCTCTTGCACGATAGGGCTGTGGCAGCTCACGTGGACTGGAAGGGCTCACACAGTGGAGCGTGTTTGTGCTCTGTGCCATCACTTGTGGGGTCTGTGTCCCTCCCCACTGCAGCAGAGTTGGACTAGATGACCTCTGGAGGTACAATCCAACCCAAACTATTCTGTGATTACTCAGATTTGGTTCCTGCTGTCTTGCTGAGACATTGTTCCCTGATTCTTAGTGTTTGTACTGTTTCAAGGCAAACATAAGATTTGTTTATGTTATTAGTTTTCATGCAGCCTAAAATAATCAGGAATGCTTATTATTCAATGCAGTGAACCCTGTCCTCTTGAACACTGGTGCTTGGCTACAGTGCGTGCTGATGGACTTGGTGAGCTGATCCAGTGTGTGGCTATCAGAGACTGGCGCACTTCGGGGCAGAGCGTGAGGGCAGAGGTCAGGACTGAAGGGGAAGTCGTGTCCTTGTGCAGGTGCAAGCTGGATCTCTCTGAGCTCACATGGCAACAAACTTGCAACTGTGAGGTTGGCTGCTTTGTTAGCTTGCAGGTCTGATAGTTCTGAGATTGCTGTCCTCATACTTCTGAGGTTTCTTCCAGAGTCTGCCTACCCCCAAATTCAAAATGCAGGGGAAGAGAGAATGCAGAGGAAATAGCTGTGAGAAAGATGGGGGGGAAAATGGGTAAAGAAAAAAAGAGGCAAAATCTCACTGGTTTTAAAAAGAGGGACTTCAGTTCTGAATTCACATTGTCTGCAAAACCTTACTTCCAAGATCTTTTGCCTCAAGACTTTTTTTAATGTAGTTAAAATAAGAATAATTTTAAAACAAATAATCAGCTTAACTCTTTATTGGAGTCACTGTTTGCAGCCAGCTGGCTTGGCAATGCATATGCAGAAACAGTAGCTGTTCTGAACAGTAATTTGAGAGGCCTAAGCAGCTGATATCACACTGTCTGGCTAGAATAGCTTTTGAAGAAACCCTACCAGGGAGGGCATCACATGCTGGCTGGATGTTGAATTTGGATAGTGAAATACAGAATATGATTCAAGTGTTTTGTCAGTGTCAATGGCACTGAGAATATTGGCACTTGGAAGAAACAGTGGTTGCATGTAATATTTGTCTGTGTTTGTTATGTTTATCTAAATCTCAACATCAATTCTTGCCGGCTTGAATGGCAGTAAAATAAAGTTCTGCTGTAAGGTGTGAAAGAGTAGAGTTACTGCAACACAACCCCTAAAGTTGTTTGCACTGTGAGGAATTTTTCTTTCGGCTGTTCAGAATGGTGGTTCTTTTGGAAACAAAGAGTGGGAGACTGATGGTTGGTAGGCTACTGGTTCACATGAGTGGTGTGTCTGCCAGGGTGGTGGCACAGTCACTGCCACCAGCCACTCCTGAATAATGTAATCATTTCCATTATAAAGCGAATGAGCTTTTGCAACTTGGCAGAATTCTGCTTTCCCAAGAGCTGGAGGTGGGTAAGCTTTATTTTTTTTTTCCTCTTGTGATGTGCAAGTTATATACCTAACTCTTTATCATCCCACTAGAAGCTGGGTGAACAGCTTTTCAACTGGTCTGATAAGATTTTATTGAGGAAAACAATCATCAAGTGTTTTTAAGGCACTGAGATTCCATGCCACTTAGTTATTTTTAATGATGAGAAAAAACACTAAAGGGCTTGGGTGTGTTGTCCAGTGCACCTGCAACTGGAAGTCTCCATCAGCTGGGAAGTAGTTGCCACGTAATAGTTTTTAAATAGTGATGATGAGTTATCTGCTCAGAACACATACATATATTTCTGAGTGGCTTACTTTGATTGAAAAGCTGTCAAATGCACGGTCCTTACACCAGCATGATACAACTGCTCTGCTGCTTATTTGTTTGCTGTTTCCTGAACCTCCCAAGGGGACAATGACCAATAACTATCTGAACAGGCAACAGCCCAGCACATTTGGAGGACGATTAGGTTCAAAGTTGATGTGCCAGGTTCAATTAAAGTGCTGTAAAGACCCCAAGAAGAAGAATTGTTCCTCAAATTGGTTGAGAAGATTCCGAGTCCTCATATATGTGAAGGCAGCTGTGTCTGACAGCTCAGAGCATCTGATGTGACCGATGCAAGACAAAAACTCTGATGTCTGTGGGAACTCTCTTGCCCAACAGATGTGTAAATTGGGAGCTGTTAAACAGCAGCTTCTCTTCAGACATGGTGTATCTGTCTGTTTTCAAAGCAAAAGGTGGTGTTTAAAGGGTAAGTCTACAACCACAGCCCTTTTCCTCATGGTCATTTCTGTGTGCACTCCTCTGGGAATGCTAAATACGGTACCTTGTGGCTGAAGTTTAAGCACAGATTCATAGGAATGAAGGGAGTTTTATTTCAACTGTTTTGAAACTGTGTGGCTTATAATCTTTTTTATATTGAAACATATTTCCAAGAAGTCTTGGGCATATGTTACTCCCTGCTGCTCTTTGTGTGGCAAAAATTGGAGAGAAATGTCACATCATATATCCAGTCAGTAACTGTTTCAGCTACGCCCTCTTCGAGATGTGGAATTTTCATTTGTTTATTTAAAAAACAAAAACAAAACCAAACACCAAAACAACCAAACCCAACAGTGGTTTTCTTGTCCATTGACTGTCTTCTGCACCTGATGGGAGGTGTTACGTGTCCAGTTTTATTATCTCAGCAGAAGGTGGGTAAACAACTCCCGTGCTAGTGTCATGCACTTAAAACAGTCAAAAAGTGCTTCAGAGCACATCACTTCTGTAGGTAAAGAGGGGAGCTGTGTTGTGGGTGTGTTGTCCCATGTACCTGTATTTATCTTTGAGAGGCAGGTGAGATACTGGCTTCTTAAATAACAACTGGTCTTAAGCAACCATTTCATAATGAAATTACTTGACTCATCAGCTGCTGGGAATAGCAGCCCAGATCCATTTATTTTGCTTGTGGGGAAAGGGCTTCATGGGAGAGAGGCTTTGTGAAGGATTAGCGCAGTTCTCTGCCTGCAACTGCATTAGTCTATGTTATCTCTTGTGGCTGGAATGCAGTGTGGTGGTAAATTGGTTAAGCTTGGGGCATGAGGTCCTCTCCTAGCCTGCTCTGTGCAGCTCCATGGTCCTTTTGCAGGAAAAAGAGAGAGAGAGACCATATTTTGGAGTGCTGCCAGTGTCTGCTGAATCACAACCATGAAAACTGCTGAAGGGGGGTCTGTGCTAAATAACAAGTGTTGTATGCCAATTGTTATTTTTGGTGGTTTCAATTACAATCCTCCTTTCTCCAAGAACCACACTGGTGTTTGCATAAATGGATGCTGAATAGCAACAGCAAAGCCACTGGGTACCAAAGTCAAATCTGAAGAAGAGTGGACACGTTTGCAGCAATGTGCCTGCTCTTCTCAGCTGTTCCAGCCTGTGACCCTTAGACTCTTCCTTGTGTAAACGTAGATAGAAGCAGTCAGGGACATTTCTATATAGGAGCAATATCAGAAGGCTTAGCTGGGAAGAGGCAGCACAGAGGATAGAGCAGTTGTTAGGCTGTTCAGGCTTTGTCTCAGTGGGAAAGTATGAATGCATTTAATACTGTATTTGCACTCTTGGCTGGCTGGGACCCAGCCCTGACCACAGTGCCTGCTGATGCTGCAGGGATTGCTTTGGCTTTTAGCACGTGGATGAAGGAAAAATACTTGAGGAGCTTATTAGTAGGTTGAGAAAATTGTTCATTTCTTCCTTTTACTTTTCTCTTTCTATTTTTCTTTTTTTTTCCTTCTATTCTTTCAGCAAGACTCACTGTTGAAACATCTTGTGAATAAATGGAGGAAACTTTTTGACTTCTGTTTTGAGGGGAAGCCAGGAGTGACTAACATTCCTTAATCTGATTTTATTGCACATTCTTGTCTTGGATATGTTTTCTCTTTTTTCCCTAACCAGAAGAAGAAAACAATCCCTGATGTAAGTGGCTTCTAAGCTCTGTCTTCCTGTAGCTCCACATGTAGCTCTCTGTATCCATTTGGGAACTGACTCTGTATAGTTTTGTGGGTTTTTTTTCCCGCAAAAGATCTTTCTGACTTGAATAAAAGCAGGAGGGAGTTCAGATACCGGGAGTCCCTGGTGTCAGCTGAGGCAAGCAGCAGATAATCCCTGCTCTGTTCTGTACATTCATTAGCATTCTAGAAATACCTGACGTGTCTGTTTCCTGATTAGGAGATCTCTAGTCAAATGCTTATTTTCTCACAGGAAACAAAGTATTCAGAATTTGTCTGGAAAAATTTAGGACTGTCTTTCCATGTACATAACTGTGGCTTTTTTCATTTGCGCGTGTTCCTGTCCCCTGTTTGTCAGGGACCTCTCTGCATCCTGGTAAAATTTTTGGCACACAAACAAAGCACATTAGCTTGCTCCCTACACCCCCATTAATTTCAATTTCTGCTTCTTCCTTTAATCGGCAGATGTGGGAGACAGGCTTGACAAGAGTTGAGAGTTGAAAATTGTTTGAAGGGGAGGGTAATCCTGAAGAAATGTGATCAAAGCTGGCTGTTATCACTGAAATGTGATTGTTGCTATTGATGCTTGTTTATAGCTTGTTAAGTCTTACATGTGCATACAGTTTCGTTTTGTAGGCAGATGGCTTTTAAGTAAAATAATGACTTCTCAGTGTGCTCTCCTAAAGTGAAACACCGCTTCCTTCCTTTCCCTCCGCCCCCCAACCCCCCAAATGAGGTTTAAAGTCTGCAGCTAACCAGGAGTACTCCATTCTACCAAAGACAAAATGTATCCTATTTGTTTAATAAATAATCAGATGGCTTTGATTTTTTGGCTTAATTTAGTCCAAGTGCTTGGGGGCAGATCGATGGGAATGTGGTGTTGGGGGTGTAAACTTTGAAGGAAAAATTCTGGGAGTAGAAGGAATATATCCTCTGTGCAGACTGGGGAGGTAGCACTGCAGTGCATGCTGTTGCTCATAGCTTCAAAGAACCAAACAGTGATTTCCAAGAAAGTATGTTATAGTTAACATACTCTTAGTTAGGTAACCTTCAGCTGCTTTAATTAGCTCTGGCCATGCAGGATGTTTTTATTTGCAAAGCCCTTGCATTCTAGAGCCTGTGGTCAACTTCTGAAACACTTCTGCAAGTTGTCTAATTTTTGTAGTTACCAAGGAAAAAAAGTTTTGACCTGAAAACACCAGCAGTACAAGTATCTAAGGGCCCAGTTGCAGACAGTGGTACAGGCATTTCCATTTTGGCTGCATCTGTGCCTTCTTGGCTGGACATGAACTGGTGTTGCTCCAGAAGCCGCATAGCTGGGTTAGCACAGTGCCAAGCTCGTATTCCTGTGCCTGGTGTCCGGAGTGGGCTTGGAGAGCAGCCATCCAGTGTGGACGGGAGAGCAGTGCCCTTGGCCTTGGTGCTGCGGGGATAAACTAACAGAACCATGTGTATTTGTTTTATTTTTCCCTGTGCTATGCCCCTTTTTGGGGTGAGGAAGTGGAGGAGCGGAATTTACAATGTGTGGCTTGCACCAGCTGTTCATCATATTATAAAGAGATATTTGCTCTATTGCACTTCAATTTTTCTAGCCCATGTGATGTGAACAGTTCTTTACCGTCATTAGAACAGGTACCTGTGCAGCAAAAGGGGTCACTGGGTGACACTGAAAAAAACGCATGCCCTCCAGGAGCAGATTTTTCCTGCAAAGTTCTTATGGCCTCTATCACCAAGCATTACAGGAAGGAAGAAAATTGGTGGTTTCCAGAGGCTGAACTCAGTCCTTTGATGATAACTCACAGCCATGGGGACTAGAAGGAAAGGTGGCCTCGGTGTGGAGTGGGACTGAAAAACGCCACTGTTTGAGGGCAAAGAAACAGACCCTCCTGAAAGCACAGAGGTCTGGCTTTGTTACTCACACTGTTTTCTAGCTTGATTTCAGTCCCCCTTTACATGCACAGAGTACCTTGGATATTGCTTTCTGAACCAGCTGGAGAGAATGATGCAGACAATTGTTGTCAGCTTTGAGAGCATCGGTGACTGGGCTGACAGAGGGAGAAAATTAAATGCCAGTCTTTTGAGGTGAAACTACTTTGGAAGAAGAGGAAAAGTTACTTGATGCAGTTTTTCCACTTATACCCAGTTTTCTGCAGTACAGCAGTTCTTTGCTTGGCAGTGTCAGATTACTATTGCACAGAAGCTCACAAGACTTTGAATTATGGTATGCATACTAATAAGAATTTGTTGGGTTTTTCTCTCTAATTGAACAATAACACTCCCACTTGGTATCTCCTAACTGGAGAAAAGGACACTGTACCCCTTGTGCTTTCCTCTCCCCTATCTCAAGTGCTCTTTTGTGCTGTGAGGAGTTGCTGCAGATCTGCTCCGTGGTTCATGCAGCCTGTTCTCCCAGATGCCAAAAGTGTAACCCGTGTCTGTTTTCATGCTGTCTTGAAAGGTGGATCTTTGGAAAATTGGGGAAGACATGCATGTGGGAAAGGGAAAAAGTATATGGTCCTGTATTAAGGTATTAAGCTGAGACAGCAACTGGAAGGCTTGGAAGTGGTTTGAGTGTTGCTTGAATCTCTTCAAGCATATATAAGGAGGGGTGTGTGTGTGTGTAATTTACATTCTCTGCCAAAACTTCCCACAAGTTGCGGTCTCTTTATAAAGGAGAAGTTACTACAAAGGACCAAACTGTGCTTTCAGACTCTGCAGCCTAGCAAAGCATCCATCTTTTCTTGGTCCATGACCCTGCACAGCATTGCCCCATAAGCCTGGTGCAAGCTGGTAGTAATGCCCATTTCTTGGGGGAGGTTCCTCAGCTGGGGACCTCCTGAATTTGCAGAGTGGCTGCTGATACACCTCTCACTCCACCAGTAGGCAGACTCAGCTGCACCCTCTGTGCCAGTGTCCTTGCCCTGGCTGCTGCTTCCCAGCTACTGGCTTTCTCCCTGCTCCAGCAGCAGCCCAGCACTTATCCCATGCAATGGACATTGGAGTGGTGTCTTCCTCCTCCCTCACCACTCCCAGCCTTGAGCCATTTTGTAAGCAACTGGGGGGAGCACTTCAAAAGTAGCTGTAAAAGCTGCTCTTCAGGTCAGTGGTTTTATCCAGTGTTGTCAGTGGCAGAATAGAGAACATGTTTTTTCTAAACACGCTGCAAAGATAAACATGGTGGGATTCATTAATTGGTAAAACTAGCACAGTGGCATCTGAGAAGCAATTTGGCAGAGGGCAGCCTCTATTCAATGTGTTCTGGTTTTGCTGTTATCTCATGAGGTAAAGGTCCAGCGGTGATCATTGGAATGGCAAAGAGGCTTAGGAAACTGTTTTCCTTCTTTTTTTCCCCAAAGTGAGCAGACAAATTTAGGCGGCAGAAAATGGGTCTGATACTGGTGTGGGATAAAGGCATTAGAAGTTAGGTATGCCCACCTTTTTGTTGTTGTTTGTTTGTTACAGCTGCCTTGCACGCTGTCATTGAAAGTTGCCAGGAGCCATTTTTTCATGATCTTGCTATTCTCCCTTCCTGGGAGAGAATTGATTTTTATCTCATTGTAGAGAATTGCACTAAATGGTCTCTTGAAGGGCTTTCTCCATCCCTGCATATCAAACTCCTGTACAGGTGCTATGTGGTAGGAGTTTTCCCTGGCTGCTGTGTGTTCCTTTAGAGATATTTAGAGATGCATGTGCACCTTCCACCATAAGCATATGATTTTCTTGCAGTCTGAGCCTGTTTTGCCCAGATTGAAATGATGGTTAGGAGAGGGAGTTAGAGAAAAATCAAACATAAGGTGGGGGGGGGAAGAGGCATGCTTTTCCTCAGAACAGGGTAAGGATAGCATGAGAAAGATTGGTCTCATAGAAGCGAAGTACTAGCTTTCCTCTTGGGCACTGCTTGTTTCATGTCAGCAAGGTGCAGAAAGAAGTGATGCTGTATTCCCTGTGTATGCTACAATTTGCCTCCAGGCAGTTTCTGGCTGATCAAATTTCTTAGGTGTGGGTGAGTGCATGGAGCAAATGATGTGCTTCTGAGAAGTCAACTTCTCAGTTGCTTTCTCAATTGCACTGGTAGATTTTGTTCCAAAACAACATAGTTTAGATATATGCTAGAGATCCCATGGTGCTGTGAACTTGGAGATGGATCTCCTCCCTCTTTGCCCTCTATGTGTCTGGATGGCTTTGTTTTCAAACATGCCTGATATAAACAGGTGTGTTAGTCCAACCATCTGAAGTCCAGGACTGCCATTTGCTTCATACAACAAACAGCTGGTAGCTTGGACAATGCAAGTAAACTCCTTGTCCTTGGATTATGATCTCACCACTGCAATTCCTAACACCATCCATGTAACTACATGCTTAGCTGTTAAAACTGAAACCCCAAAGCTGCAAGTCATGGTTTTTTTAGAAAGATTATATACTAGGATAAAACTCTTTACTGTGAGGGTGGTGAGGCGCACTGGCCCAGAGATGCTGGGGATATCCCATCGCTGGAGGAGTTCAGTGCCACATTGGGTGGAGCTCTGAGCAACCTGGTCTAGTGAAAGTGTCCCTGCGCATGGCAGGGTGGTTGAACGAGATATCGTTAATGTCTCTGCCAACCCAGGCTATTCTATGATACTGCATCCTCTTCCTTCTCCCCTTCACATTTGAAATTGCCTGATGAAAGAGGAGGGACCATTATTGACTTAATGTGAATAGTCAGTAAATCTAATCTGAATTAAGGATGCTGTGTCCTAAATGGCACACACCTCACATAAGCTCATTAAGCTGTATGTTTAAATATGGCCAGCTCAGGAAGCAATTCTAACCATTAACGAGCCATTAATTGCTCTGTGACTATGGTTAGGATGCAATTCTGCCAGAGGAGAGAGAGTTGCATTCAAGGCTTCCTAGTTGTCTTGTTTTGGAGCTCCAAGGTATGTGCCAGCGTTCCTTAAACCCTCGTGGGTGTCAGTGACATGCAGTTCCACAGCTTAGCGACTTGATCTTGTGCGGGGCTCTCCATTACTGAATTTGTACCTTGCACTCTATACCTTGCCTCGTCTTGAGGAGCTTGCTGCTTGCAGTGTCTTTTGGCCACGCTCTGCTCTGTTCAGGTGCACCAGATGTTTGCTGTGAAGTAGCTGAGTGTGAGAAAAGCCTCTGTCTTCAGTGGCTAGACTGGTTTTTGCCCTGATGATGACTTCATCTTTTGACTATGCAATGTGATTGAGACTAGGTCTGCTGGAGACACACCTGAGTAACTTCAGTTGTGGAGATTATTACAGAAAAATGTTCCCCCTCTAGTTATAATAAAACTTCTGCCATCCATTTCCTGAGTGTCACTGTAAAGGTAGGAACTATTATTTTAATTATTTTTTTTTAATAATTTCTCCGTTGTTGTTTGACCAGCCCTCAATGCCAGCATTGCCGGATGAAGTTAAGTTCAGAAGACATAGTTTTGCTGCCTTTTTATGAGGGAAGGAAATGTTATGCTTCTGTCCTAGAAAGGGAAATCCTCCCTGGATCGAAGCATAGAGACCTGATTCTGTTTAAACATGGCCTGATATAGCAGGAAAGGGCTGGAGTGCCTTGAACCTGCTTGGATTTAAAGTGTTTGCTGTCCAGCCCTGTTTCTGTTAACTTCTTTCAGTGGTCTCTGCTGGAGTTCACTTAGTTGGAAGCTGCTGTTCACTTCCCTGATCTTCCAACCTAAGTCATAAAGTGTAAGGAATTCACAGCAGGCTCTTGATGTAGTCTCTTTTGTTTATTAAGCAGAAGAGACTTCAGCGATGTACTGTTAACCTCTGGATTCAGGATTAACTCAATGTGAAATAAGGTTGCATTACATTACAACCTTGTGGCCACCTGCACTGAATTGTACCTTATTTATAGTCTATGCTTCTATCCTGGCTTCTAAAGAAGCATTTCCTGGCTGCTGCCTCCATCTCAGGGCTTGTGGGATCTGGCATCAAACTTTGTTTGTGTCCATTTATGGGGATAGAAGGGGAAGGTGTGGAGCTCATCCTGCTTAAGAGCATCTCTTTTTCTGCTCCTGAGCCAGATGCTTTTGCATGTGGCCTTGGGTGCAAAATCGTGTTTCAGCAGGTTGAATGGAAG
>JAOXXN010000395.1:90916184-90962077 GCA_026770055.1 Myrmophylax atrothorax | reverse complement strand
TTAATAAAGAACTCAGTGGATGTGGCATCTGAAACTGCCTATTTCAGTAATGACACTTTGTACTGAAATTTTGTTTTATTTTGCAAGCATCTAGTCCTCACGCCCCAGATGTCCCTTAGCATGGCAGCATGTTGCTGGTAGTTCTATCCCTGCTTTCTCATGTACCCATAACAGATTCCTTCTCTTTCATCTCAGACCTCCTACCCCTCAGACATTTCATGCAGAATCCTGTTTTGCCACTGAGCTCCCATGTCTGCTATGTTTCCACACTTGGTTTTCCTCTCCCAGGACTCCCCCACACATCTCTCTGCTGTTGTGTTCTTCCCAGTCTGGCTCCCACTCTGTAGCCCCGGTGCTTTCCCTCACCCATGCTCCACAATACCCCCTTGGTGCCCATTTCCTCTATCCCTAAGCTGGAGCTTCCCTGCTTTCCCTGTACTCCCTCCTCAGGGTGTGCATCCCTGTAGGTTACACAGAAACCCAGGGCACTGTTTGTGCCAGCAAATACATGGGGAAAAAAAAAAACTGCTGAAGGAGGAGGTAGAAATTAGCACACATTACCTGCTCCCCAGAGCTACTCCCATGCAGGCTCTTGGCACACCCACAGGATAGTGGTGATTTTAAATTATTTTGTATTTCCAGTCAGGTTTCCATCATAACACAGATGGATAACTTGTTCTTAGCCTTCTCATAGAAGAGCTTACATTTGCAGATGATAAAAAATACTGGAACAATTTATGATATTTCCATAGTGAGGTATCACACTGTTCCACATCCTAAGGCAGCTTGAAAGAGGCAGACTATCAGTTATCTTCTGGGAAAATCCTACAGATATTGGTTCATGGGTTTGTGTAACAATTTTACATAGTCTTCTGAGATTTTTCCTTGCTGAATCCCTCCTTGCAGCTTCATGAGGGCCATGCTTTGCCTAGTTTTCATTTTTCTCTGTTTTTTCTCATCAATGGAAAGAAACAAAAAGGAAAAATCCAGCCCCAAAGAAATGTACAAGGAAGCTTTCTTTATACCTTTGTGAATACACAATACCATGCTTTAAAAATGTCTTAATTTGAATTACACAAGAAAGGGTTGATCTACCCCAACAGTCACATTCCTATTTCATCCATTCTTTGGATGGTTACAACGGAAGCTGAAATCAAGCATTTCTTCCAGTGAATTACGAAGAATGTCGGTTCTGAGCCAGCAAGCTATAAAAATGAGCAAAATGATATAAAAACCTATTAGAAGTAGCAAGAGATAATGATGATAATATCCTTAATGTACTGTTTCTGCCACTTCATTCTGCATTAGGGACTATTGTTGAGAATGATCTGCTTCACCAGGTTCCTGTCTGTCCTGCTTCTCGCCTGACTGCAAAGACTTGCCCAGTTCAGTGTATTGTTCAGTGACCAGACACGGTAAATCAGAACTGCTCCAGTGAACCCACAGCAGCACAGGCTATAGGTAGATGGTACAAAACTATATTTTTTCAAACAGCATCTGCCAGACAAACATTTGAAGAGATGAACGAATAGCGGGGCCAGTCCAGGTTCTGGACCACAGGGCTCAGTACTGGTTGCATCCTTAGAAGAGAAAATGTTATCTGAAAGCTGTAATGGCAGCAGATGCACCTGCTTTTTAAAATTATTTTTATTTTCTTAAACCCTAGAACTATCTGCTTTCCTATCTCATTGTTTCACAGTTGGTATTTTCTAAGAGGCTCAACTCTATAGAAGCTGGGATTCTTTATTTTTTCTGGGCAAGGCTATAAGTGTATGTGCCATGTAGCATGCACACAATGATTATGGCTAGTAAGAGAGGTTTTACATCTGTTGGTCCATTGAGCACAGTGATACTGCAATCCAGGTATGCATACAGAATGTTCGGTGCAGCAAAACAGTGGATATTAATAACAAAGCCAAAAAGTGGTGAGCATTCTGTGAAGACACTGTAGAATTAATCCATGCAGCAGAAATTTGCATTTGTCCAGGACTTCCACATAGCTTCAACTACCATTACTGACTGAATTTGCTGGCACTTTGTCAAAACTATTCTCTCTTTTTTCAATTTTAATTTTTTCATTTTTTTTTCCCCACAAAGCAGTCGAAGAGACCATACAGCCCAAAGGTATCACCAGCTCCCAGATACTCAAGGAAAAGGCAGAAATAAGGGACAGATTCTCCTTCTGCTGCCTGGTTTTCCTCAAAAGACAGACTTAAGAAGCAACTGAAAAACAGCCCTTCAAGTTTGCTCATTCTCTTGGCTACCCTGGTGTGAAGCTCCTATAGGTTCTGTTTGGTAAAAGACTGCCAAGAACAGTGTTTTTGGTGACACAGACATGGAGGTTATCTGAGGTCAAGAACTCAGTGACAGCACTGTGCCTATGAAGTAGGCTGGGTGAGGGAGCTGCACAAGTACTTCAGCTCTTTAAGAGGCCATGAAGGTCCTAAATTGCTTTACTAAGATAAATTGGGATTACAGAAAGTTCCAGGAGAAGTTTATTTTCTCAGAAGAGCCTATATTTTGAGGTTTTTGTATGACAGGCATTCATTAGTTTTGTCTTATATGCTTATAAAACAAAGTACTTAGTTAAGTTCTGTTTTGCAACAGTGTAGCAGCTATTCCAGAACGTTTTGTAGCATTTTCTTTAGCAAGTGTTTCTCAGTGAAAATAATGTTTTTGGTGGCGCACATCTCTTCCCTCATCTCCTCTATGTTATGCCTAAACTCATAAATCCATGCCTAAACTCATAAATCTAGCAGAAGCTTGACACTGTTCAAAAGAAACCTGTGACAACCTGGGAAGAAGTGCACTTGGTTAATGGAATAGTCTTCATCTAGTCCTCCTAGATGCTTAGTAAAGAATATAATTTGCAAAACACCATTCCTTTTGTGCAGTCCCCCGCAGACATTAGGCTAGCATAGTGTTAAAATTAATTGTGGCAAATGGAGTTGTACTAAAGGTATCTCAACACTGGAATATTAAATGCTGCCATTATAATGGTATTTATCTGAAGGCAGCATGTGCTTACATCTGGTTCTGACAGAGTTTCCTGTTGTAGTTCTGAAAAGTAACATCAGTTAAGACCTTATTTTTAAAAGAGATTAAAACAGAATGGGAAAGAAGCTTTTTTTCATCTGTGATTTGGCCAATTCTAGTTGAAAAAAAGGAGAAAAGGTCAACCAAATATGACCAGCTTTCTTATTATTTATGTAAAGTTCCCTTTAAGTGAAATGTCAATGAATATTTTCTTGCAACACAGTTATTTCAAATCCACCCTATATTTGTACGGAATCCTTGGGAATATATTAATTAAAAAATATAATCAACATTAAAATGTATTTGACATTAGCATGAGTTCAGTCTGAAAGATAGTGATAGAGAGTGCATTCAAGATTCATTTTGGTGTTACTTATTTCATAAGGGCCATTAAAAATATCATTAAGGTATGTATCATTAAATTCTGGATTTATGTCCCCTAATTGTCTGACTAGAAGGGTCCTTTCCTAAGCTATGAATACAGGCTGTGTTTATATTATTCTATGTAATACTGCAATACACTCCTTGTTGCTCATCCTCAGATGTCCATTCCAGCTGCAATCCAGATGCACCTTAGGGTAAACCCAGACTTTTTGCTGTCCCTCTGCATGCCCTGGCTGTTTTTTTCAGGAAAACCCCATCCTATGTGCAGGGGGAGCCCTAGGAACCACAGTATTTCACCAGGCTGACGACAGAGTGGTCTGGACTACAGGATACACCATAGCCTGCACTGCGCTGTTGAACAGACGTACCCCCCATTGCTGAGAAATAGAGCACTCCAGACAGTGACCTGTTTGACCCAAGGTGAGTTTCCAGGACGCATGGGACAAAGTGCCCACTACAAGTGTTTTTCCTTGTGTTAACAAGATCCCCTTGATTGGGCACTTTTCAGGCACTTGAAATTAGAGAAGGTGAAACCCATCCTGACTAACTTAACTATGCTTGTTCAGTGGCCCACTGAGAGCATGAAAGACAAATGTGAAATATGTGACTGTGCTGAGATTTTGCCATGGATTTTTATTGCCAGTGACTCATCTTGGTATCCTGGGGCTGGATGGTCCTGCTCTGAGAAATGGGCTGTGTAACCATTGGGGATTTGAGCAGATTTTCCTTGATAGACCTCGTGAATGATCCAAAGTGTGCCCTGTCTGCTGTCTGCTGTGTTTGGGATACATCTTGCCAGAATGTGTGGCCCTGTGGGACTAAACTACAGAGACAGATGAGGGACCTTATTGTGCCAGTCCTGCTGGGAATTAAGCATGATCTCACTGCTGAGCTTTTCTTTTCTGAGCATAGTTTTTCATCTAGAAGCAAAATATTGCATGGCTTGGGGACTTTACTATTTGTTAGCAACTGGAATGCCTCAGGACTAGATAAAAGCTTTAAAAATCTGTGGTTTGGATGTATACTGTTCTTGGGGGCTGAAGCCCTCATCTGCTTTCTGGGAAGCAACTCAAAGGCCAGTTATTCTCAGTCTCTTGTGTTTCTGTTCCATCCCTATGTAGGATGGCATTGCTATCTTCTCACAGATCAGACCTGTAGAAACTTGTTGGAGTCCTTATAATAACCTCTTTATATACTTCTGTCACCTGAAAATGAGTACTGACACTGGCTTTCACTGCTTGCAATCTGAAGCAATAAATCAAGTGCACTGTCACACACACAAATTCTCTTGGTTTTGTCACTGCCTGGCTTTTAATTCAACTCAGACTGGATGTTATTTCTGGTTTTAGACAGAGTACAGCAATTAGATACTTGCCATATTGCTAATATTTTAAGACTTAAAACTACGAATCACTGTTACTCAGGATAAATGTTACCCAGTATGGCCAGTGCATGAATGACAACGTTTTAGGGTGGAGAATAACTACAAGGTAGAAAATAGCATGTTTTATCACAGGAGAGGCCAGCTAAAGCATGTGCAGACACACATCAGAGTCTAAAGCTGCTGTGGGTTACAGAGGATGATCTGATAAAACATGGATATTAGAAATGCCCTCAGTTGCTGTCCTGCTGGCTAAAGGCATTTCAAAAACCAAATCACTGTGCTTGTGATATGTCAGGACTTCTGGTACTCTGTTTCCCTTTACTGTTTTTCTAATGCTTGGGAAAGATAGCAAGATAATGCCATGGTGTCTTCAGCTATTCTGGACCAAATCCTGCAGCAGTGAGAGCCCACAATGTTTCCTTCATTGTGACACTGAGCCACTGCAGTGTTTCCAGCATGTAATACCCTATGGAAGGAGGAAACAGCTGAAGAAGAATGCAGCCTATATGTGTGCTTTCTTTGTGCAATTGAATCACAACCTGGATGTGGCAGTGTAGCTGGTACAGGCTGGGGACTTCTTTTGTGTCTTTTTTTCTATCAAACATCTGTAGAATAAGATTAATATATTTAGCTGCTTTTCTATCTTTTTTTAAATGAATCCTTTCAACATGATTTCTGATAGAATCACAATGCCTAATTTCCCATGTTTGAAGTGACCTTTTCCTCCGCTTCTCTCTAAATGAAATTCCTGCAGAGACTCAGTTGTAGAAAGTCAGGAGGTTTCTTTCTTTCAAAGTCTTTTGAAATCCTCAGACTTAGCTTAAATATACCAATATCTCATGATAGTATCAGCAACTTTACTCTAGAAGAATACAGTGTATGCTAACTTGGGAAGACTGCGAAGTTCACTGTTATGGATATGTATTTGTGACTAGGGTGATACCTTTTTCCTCTGGCATGATGAGTTCTTGATTAAAATTTTTGTAAGCTGTGCACACTAGATAATCAACAAACATGCAAATCCTCGGCCATAAAAAATGCTAGCTTGGCTGGTGTGTACACAGTTTTTGCAATTACCCCCCCCCTTTTCTGCTAAAAGTAATTCTAAAGGGCAATGCTTTCTGACTCTGTATCTATGAAGAAAATCCAAATACTAATTTCAGATGATGAATTATCATAGCTTTCATCTGGATATAAATGTATTAATATTCGTTAGGTTTATTAGTGTTCTCAGTGAGTAATAATCTTCGGTTTCAAACAAATATATTCAAAGCTGCTTGTTTCATACAGCACACTGATGAAGAAAAGGAAACCTCACAAGTTTCAGGATTTAGCTGAGCAGTTTGGTTCACATGAACAACCACAGCCTTTGGATGAGGAATAGGCAAGCTTGTCTTCTTTTAATTTGTTTTCATCTCTTAGGAAATATTGTGCATGTGAGAGTTTGACTCAGACTAGTGTGATGTTTCCAGTCTTCTAATGAGATAACGTATGTCCACATATATATATGTATGAGGCTTGTGTGAAGCTTTTCTTGTAGAGTTTTGATGAAAAGTGAAAGAAATTCCTCCACATTTTTGTCCAGTGCAACACATTTTCTTATGTGTCTTTATCCATTTTTGCAATTATGAAGTTAGGACTGTCTCATATATGATTGTTTGTTTAGACTACATGGTTGAGCTGTATGAATTATTGAGTTTTGGTTTTGGTTTTTTTGTTGTTTGTTTGCTTGGGGTTTTTTTATTTGCTTTGTTTGGTTTTTTCCTCCAACATGCTAAGGATTTTTATTTACTTTCTAAGAAGAGAAAAAAGCTAGCATAGATTGCCCATAAACTGGGTGAGCTATCTAACACTGAGTTAGTTGAAGAAGGGGCACCATGGCATCAACAGTCACTTCAGAAGTCCAGTACAGTGATTTTTGTATCTAGCAGGTCTGAATCAGTTTTGTGAATGTTTGACAATAAATGAAACCAGTTGTTCATTAATTCAGTACTAGCTTGATACTTTTACTTAGTCCTGTTACATTGTGGTGCCTTGACCCTGGCTGAATGCTGTATGCCCACCAAAGCTGCTCTGTCACTGCCCTGCTCAAGTAGACAGGGGAAAGAAAATATAATGAAAGGTTTGTAAACTGAAAAGGGCAGAGAGAGATCACTCACCAATTACCATCACGGGGCAAAACAGACTCAACCTGGGGAAATTAATTGCATTTATTACTAGTTAGAGTAAGATTATGAGAAATAAACCAAATTCTAAAATCACCTTGCCCCCACCCCTCCCTCCTTTCCAGCTCTATCTCCTCCCTCTAGCAGTGCAGGGAGACGGGGAATGGAGGTTATGATCAGTTCACTACAGTTCTCTTTGCTGCTGCTCAGGGAACAGAGTCTTTTCCCTGATCCTGTGTGGGGTCCCTTCCATGGAAGACAGTCCTACACAAATTGCTCCAGTGTGAGTCCTTCCCACAGGCTGCACCTCTTCACAAACCTGCTCCAGTGTGGGTCCCTTTCATGGGGTGCAGTCCTTCAAACAGGCTGCTTCAGGTTAGATTCTCCACAGGGTCACAAATCCTACCAGGATAACCTGCTCCAGTGTGGGCTCCTCCCTCCACAGGCTGCAGGTCCCTGCCAGGAGCCTGCTCCAGCACAGACCTCCAATGGGGTCACAGTCTCCTTTCAGGCATCCACCTGCTCCAGTGTGGGTCTCCTCCACAGACTGCAGGTGGATCTCTGCACCTCCATGGATGTTCATGGCCTGCAGGGAGGCAGCCTGTGTCACCATGGTCTTCACCATGGGCTGCAAGGAAATCTCATTTCAGGCACCTGAAGCACCTCCTCCCCCTCCTTCTTCACTGGCTTTGGTATCTGCAGTGGTGCTTCTCTCACATATTCTTGCTCCTCTCTTCTCTGGCTGTAATTACTTTTGCACAACAACTTTTTTTCCTTCTTAAATCTGTTATCCCAGAGGCTATATCCCCATTGCTGATGTGTAGGGAGGGCAGCGTGTTGACCTCCTGATGTCTGAGGTAATTGATGAAAAGATTGATATAGAGCAGTTTGGAGTGCACCCTTAAGGAGGGTAGCCGCCTGTAGAATGTGGGATACCTTGTAGCCAGTAGAATGTTTCCATGCATGCCTGGTGAACTGACTAGCCAATAGTGTGCTGAAGCTGTAACCAAAACCAAAGTTCTGATCAAGCCTTCTGATCCTGCTATGCCTGATCCTCTTCTTGACCTTCTTTAACTCACTCCCCCTCACCCCCTACACTGATGGACTTGGCTTTGCCCAATGGTCAGTCCATCCTGGAGCTGGCTGGTATTGGCTCTGTCAGACATGTGGGCAGCTTCTAACAGCTTCTCAGGGATGTCACCCCTGTAGACCGCTGGTTACCAGAAACTTATCCCATAAACACAATGCGTACATACATATAATGATGGTAAATGTATCTTTGCAATTTTAAACAAAACCAACAGAATTTATTTTTTTATTTATTGCTTAACATTGTGGGTCTCTGATAACTGTCACTCTTCTTACTTGTGGCGTACACAAAGACAGTAATATTATAATACAAAAAGAATTAAAACTGTTTTTTGCATGCCAAAGAAGTGACTGCTCATTTTTAATAAGCCATCTGTTTTATTTAGAATTTGGCTGTTTATAAATTTCTTTTAGTCAGCAAAATATGGGCTTCTTCTACTAATACTGGGAAAAAATCCATTGAATCCAGCTAATAAACTGTATTCTGTTTCCACTGTAAAAAACCAACAAACCTACTGATTAAAAAAAATGTTACAGTGTGAGGCATGGTGTTAAATATTTGTGCCAGGTAAAGCCATGTGGAGTAGAAGGAGGTGGGTGAAGGAAGGAGTGCAGTACCTGTCCAGCCCATGGACAGAGCTCCCCAGCACCACACTGGTCAGAAGCATGGTTGGGAAAAGGAAAGGAGGAGGGAATCTAAGTAGTTACAGTGATGATCTGTATTTCCCAAGATGCATCAAGGGAAGTTCTAGGGCACAGAGTGCACATAGAGTGCAGTTTAAAACAATACAGTACTCAGTACTGAAATTGCTGTGAAAGTTTCTTATTCTCATGCCACTTTGGAGGGCAGGGGAGATCCAGCAGAAGAGATATTTCAGTGGTTAACAGCTGAGTTGCAATGAGAGTTTTACTGGATAATGTATACTGATGGTGTGTTTGGGAGGGCTCTGGTTTGTGAAGTTTGCAGCATGAGCAAGAAAGCATGTGCAAGGCAAGAGAGGAATATGATATAAAGGACAGGACCACAAGGGCTGGAAAGAGAGGCTGCAAACATGATCCCTCCTTATCAAAGGAAAAGTTGAGAGATGGCTTGAAGGACGGGTCTAACTCATAACAAAGACAGCACACAGTTCTTCAGCAAGGCTCTTGCTGAGTATTTTTCAATCTTGCTGAGAAAGGCACAAGATGGCTGCAAACTGAAGTTAGATAAAATGAATCCTGAAAGAAGATGCAGTTTCTTAGCAGGGAGAAAAGGAATAATTTATCAAGGAATGTGGTAAATTCAACATCTCTTAATGTGTTTATGGCACAAGTAAAGCACATCTTTTAGGAGACTATTTAATCAAGCACTCAGAAGAAGTTATACAACTTGCTTGTGCAATGGGTTATGCTGTGTGCTTGCGATTATTTTTCCTTGGCTCTGGAGCCAGTGAATATAGGAAGTTCCCCATTTATTTTCTTTCACAGAAAGAGAATAAAAACCCCTGCATTGTCCCAGCATATTCATTGCTACTGCTGTTCTGCATTAAGAAATGCCTATAACAAAATCTCATTATTTAGAGTTTCTGACAGTTGCCTGCAGTGGTCAGACTTTATTCCCTTTCAGTACAGATTTGCTTGAAAATATTTTGTTGGGAACTGGTTGGGGATGGCAATTGTTTGCTCTTGAAAGTTAACATAATTCTTTTTGGTTGTTCTGTGCATTTTTTCCACATGCTCAGGGTCTGCCTGATGGCCATTTCGGGGTCAGAGAGAAGTTCCTCTTCCACCTGGGTCCCGTGATGCCTCAAGTCCCACGCTGTGCATTGATGCTAAGGCCTGATCCACTCCTGCCCAAGCCCTTGAATGCACCCAGAAGCAGCTCCATCCTGCATGTTGGTGGCTGCCCACAGCAGGAATCTGCAGGGTGTGGTGCTCTGCTTCACCTGTGTTCTCCTGTTGTCTGTAACACAAAGAGAGCTGGTATCGCCTGCCCATGCTTTGCCAGTCAATGCACTGCTCTTGCAGGGCTGCAGGAGAACCCGACCAGCCTGGGCTGAGCAGCAGGGCACGACTGCCCAGTGTCTCATTTATGGAGAGACCTGAGGCCAAATGAAGGTACTGGACAAAGCAAAATGAGAAAAGTGCTTCCAGCTTTACAGTAGAGGAAAGAAATTATTTGTTTGTCTCTTCTGGCCACAATAAAGTGACAAAATATTGATAACATTTTAAGAAGTGTGGCAGTCAAAAAACAGGATATGTATTTCCAGTCTGCCTATAAAACTACCTGAGATGCATCAAAACTTATGGAAAGTAGATTAATCTGTTAACTTTTATAGGTTTTTGTAACTAATTTCAATAAAATCCTCTTGGTTTCATTATTATACTAGAATTTTCCCTAGAGAAATTGGTATTTTATTATGTTGTTTGTCTTGGACTTTAAAGAATTGCAGTTTAAAGTACCCAATTACTTTTGTTATTAAGAAAGTCAGAATGGAACCTGATTAAGATGTTAGAAATTCTGTCTTAACTATCCAAACACTTCCACTTGGTTAGCAGAAAAATTTGGATCCAAATTTTACTGGCAACCAGCATACTTGTAATTGGGTTAAAAATAAGCAGGGAATTAGTTTGAGAAAAATAAGAACTAAATCATTTGCTCATGCCTCTGTACAATTTATGCCTTAATATATTCTGATTTGAATTTTTTCTTTTTTTTTCCTTTTTTTTTTTTTAAAGGAGGTTTTGATAAAAATCATATGGTAGGTTATACCTTTGTTTTTCTGTTGTGGGAAATCAAGTTCAAAATTCCCTTAATGCAATTCTTCTTTGGAAAACAAGAAGGCAGGCAGTACCAAAAAAAAGATTTTGAATGCTACCTTAATTTAGAGGTGACTGTAACAGATACTTTCCACAATTCAACGGATTTCTTTGTTGAATGTGAATCCTAATAAATCATACCTGCTAGAGGAGTCTATTAAATAAGATACATAATGTGGCCAATTTAATGTTCTAGGAACAGGATGGAATTTGGCCCCATGGAAGTCAATGGGAGTTGTGCCACTGGCTTCAGCAGGTCCAGTTTTATCACATCGGTTTTCAATATGCTTGCCTAGTGTGCTTGATTTTCAACCTTAATGTTTAGTTTTGCGCTTACATTGGAAAAGAACATTTTAAAGCCTATCAGGAAGGAAGCCAATGCATGTTCTTAAACCTTTGGTATTATTTCCTTTGGAAGAGCTAGACAGAGAATATATATTCTTTCTTTATCTGATGGCAATATGCTGTACTGAATTCAATTTTGTGTTTTCATATGTGTGTGTATTTGAGTTTGTGTATCCTATTGACGTTATTTCCTATTGACTTAAGATACAGTTAAATATGGGTGACAGGCAAGATTGGACTTTTCTTTGTAAACCTTTGCCCATTAGGAACTGAAGGTTGGTAAGAAAATCAGTTCCTTTTTGGTATCTGGAAGTTCATAGCAGATGGCCCCATTTCTCTCATTTACATCATTCTGATTTCACTGATTTAGGTTGTAGTAAATCCTGATTATCCAGCTATGAAAACGGGATCAGGACCAGCATTTTGGCAACTGGCTCTGACTATAAAAACAAGTACTCCATACGAAGAAGCAGTTGTAGCTCTAATAAAATCCATGGGATTTTTGCTGCTTACTTCACTGGAATGTGGATGTCACCAAAATGTAAATGTAGTGGGGTTCCTCTGTAGTAGCCTGCACTCACATTCTGGTAATGAGTGATGGATGGAATATCTCAGAGAAACAAGAAATGAAAAAAGATATTACTTGCCAGTTATAGAGCAACCTGATGTAATTAGTGTTTGCAACGTTTGCAAAAGTGGGTTTTGTTTGCATGATTTTTCACTGCTGCTGCAACTTCTGCTAGGGAAGAGCAGTGAAATCTATGCCCAATGTACCGTAGGCAAAGTCCTGATCTGACAAAATAGAATAGCAGATTTAATTTCCATTTTGTGTGAGAAATATTTAGCATCTCTGCTAAGCTGTAATACGGCACTGTGCTGAAATTCAGAAATGCATAACTTTTCTAAACTGCAAATTTAGTTATACCGAATTTGCTAGGTTTCCATAAAATTGCTGTAGAAGCTTTGTGACAACAGAATTCTACATAAATGCAATTTGCAGGTTTGTCACTTTTTCAGCTATATTTTCCATCCTTCTCATCTTTGTGTTATGGAGAGATACTGACTTTGTGGAATCACTGCAGAAAGTTATAAATGATGTATGAAATGAGAAATCCCTGCTCAGAGCACAGCACTTAATCTATGCTATTTGCTGTGAAAGTCAGCTCAACTGCAAGCAGAAAAGCCCACCAAATCCAGAAGCTACAGACTAAGAAAACTAAAGCACACTCTAAGTATTTTTTTTTCCACTTTGTACCTGGGATAAGCCAGGGCATGGTACTGCATCTGCAGAAGGTCACAGGGAGGGCAGGCATTCACAGCTTAGGTGTGCTGAGATGTTCTGCACAGGCTGGGGGTTGAGGAGACTGTCCTTAGCTGAGCGAAAAGCTTCTGTGCCTGTGCTTAAATGGGAAAGGGGGATACAGAGGTAGTGGCTGTGCTGCAGAAGAGGAAGTGGATTTAATTCCCACAACACTGCGTGACCAGTAATGAAACAATACTATAAAGTGCCCCAGGATTTGCAAGTTGAATGCTCAGTGTCTCTGTGCATGTAGTTGTCATAGGACTTTTGTGGGTTCACTTGTCAGCATGACACAGTTTATCTCACCCTGTTGGATCAGCAGTGACACTGCAGCATGCACAGAACCCACAGCAATTGCTGCCATACTGCAGTATCCAGCCCCTTGGAGAAGCAGGTGCTGAAAGAGCAAAAAGTAATACTGAAAGGATGCAGTGGTTTCCCTCTCCTCATACACTACTGATTTTTTCAGACTCCTGCATAGTAGCTGCAATTCTGCAGTGGAGTTAGGGAGGCTACTGCTTGTCAGTTGAGTCTTTCTGTAAAGAAGGTATTTTTTGCAGTTGTTGTCTAAACCTCTGTTTTCCATGAAAATTGCTTTGGCAGGAAAGTAAATTAGCCTGGTCTATGAATAGAAACAATCAGCCATTTTGTGGTACAAGCAGCTTGCAAATAACTTCAGTGGTTCCTAAGAAACAAACATCTCTGCCAGACATTTGTAGAGGGGAGTACAATATAACAGGTAACATGCTGCTTATTTTCCTTGTTCTCTCTACTCTGCTGTGGACTCCCTGTCCATGGTGGCTAGCTGCCCAGTAGGATGGCGAGAGAAACATCAGCTTCTCTAATCCCAGAGTCAAACCTGGGCAGCAGGAGAGAGCAGCTACCTCCCAGTCACAGGCAGAAGTGGTCAAATTCTAATCTTGGCTCTGGTAATCATTTCTGGGAAGCTGTCTCTGCTGATGTCCCCAGTAGCTTACTGCAGGGCTGTCTGTGGCTGCAGACTCCTTCCTGTAGCTGCTGTGTGTCCTGGAGCAACCTCGAGATCTGAAGGATGAAGTGTTTAAATGTGCGCAGAGGGTCAACTTGGAAAGACCAGGATTTATTTACAGGACAGTTGGCCTGCAGTCTAGCACACAGAGCTACTGCTTATGTCCTACATAAAATAGATGACTTGGCACTTGGCAAGTGCTACAGGTATTGCTAAAGACATGTTCCTTGGCTCATCCATCTCCTGGCAAGGTGCAGAGGAACTGTGGCAGATATATAAAGAGTTTGGGGAAAAACAGAGACACATGAGTAATGGAGTAGTAAAACTCAGTTCAGCTCCTTGGCACTGCAAACTCACAGCCAAGCCCTGGGGTCTTAACTTGCAAAAAAAAGTCGTCTGGAGAAATCAAAGGGAGTTTTATCTTAGAAAGTCACTTGATTGCTTGCTTATACTAGGGGTAGATGTTCAGCAGTGAAGTTCCCTTTCTTTAGCTATACTGGCTTTGACTGGGGGCAAGTATCTACTCCTGGCGTCACAAGTGATACAAATTAAAACCAGAATTCTAACAGCTAGAAAAATCTGTCATATTATTAGGAACAGCTTCTAAAATGCTGAAGAAAACTATAATCAACTGCTAAAGCACATCTTGGGGAACTGAAGTGGTTTATAAATAATGATTAGAATAAACTACTCCCTGCCGTGAGGCACATCTCTTATTATGTCTGCTATGTCCCTTTTGGCTTTCTCAGTGCATCATCAAGCATGGATTAAGGTCAAATAAATTTAGGATGAGTTAACACAACAATCTTGACTAAGTTTCCAAAAATTTGAAGGACACGATCTTGTGAGTGAACTGTGTTCAATTCCACTAAAATACTCAGATTTCAGCTGGTTCATGAGAGTCTTTCTCAAGAAAAATATATTGACAACATCACTATGCCAATAAATACATATAAAGTTTAGAACAATACATATAATTATGTCAATATAATGCGGAATAATTATAGTAGAAGTGAATATACTTCCTTCCTGGTTTTGGAGTACTTTACTGTTCACAGGATGTTCATGTTTGAAATTATATCTGTTGTGGGGACACTCCAAACAAGCATTATGTTACATAATATTGTTCTTATGTTTACTCACATTTCTCTCAAAAGAAGCTAGCATCCTGGACCAGCTTTTTATTGTGTGTGTGTTTGGTTCCAGCATGATGTGGTTTGTGTCTCCCTTAAAACTGTGACATTAGTGCCTGTTCTAACTTTTAGCTAAAATAAATCTTCCTGCTGGTTATCCTTAGATGTGTTTCCAGAGGACAACATGTTTCCAGTCTCTGGTTTGCTAAGCCCAGGTTTTCACCTGCTATTCCAAAAAAGACTCTCTTCTCCTCAGGCAGGATGATGTGGAGCTGGCAGAGGATGCCTGTGGCAAGTGCCTTCAGCAGCACTAGAGCTGAAGGAGGGAGGGCTGTAGGTCCATCTTGGTTCTATCTCTGCACTGAAAGAGCAGCCATATGTAGAGAATACTGACCAAACCTGAAAAATGAAGCTTCATCAGAAGACATAAATAAATTAGGTGCAAGGTGTGCTGTTGGGACCTTCCATAAATCTAGGCAGGGAGAAATAAGAAGAAAAAGAAATTAATGTGAGCAGGGCAAAGTGTCTGCTGCAAGCAGAAAAAACACCCTGTTTTAGAATCTGCAGTAAAGAAAAATACAATTTCCCCAAAGAAAAAGCCTTCAGATGGCTCTCTGGGTTTCCTTAGCACGGGCAGAGGGACACTTCCCTGTGGTGGCCAGCTCTCTGTGCAGAGATGAAATCACAGGCTCACCAAGGAAGACAGTTATTATTTGCAGCCTGTCTCTATTCTTTGGCAGTGTGCTGAATGCATTCTCCATCCTGTGCTGTTTTTCAGCCTCGCTTCTGGGCTTTATCTTCCAGACTTTTGTTGACCTCCTATGTATTTTGCTTTATCCTCTGGCTTCTCAACTAATGTTATTATTGATATACTGGGGTTTTTTTTCAGAATAGAGTCTGTATGGTTTTTATAGCTCTGCACACCAATCTTGCATTTTATAATGGGTACTGCATTGAGCAGTTGTTACCAGGAGATGTTGTTGTCTGTTCGGCAAGTTACAATAGCCAGAGTGTTTAAGGTGTGTAGCTAAAATCTATCCCATGCTACAGATAAAGACCAATAATGTTTCCACTGTTTGTTTGGACATTTTTTTTGTTGTTGTTTTGTTTTACATTAGCAAAATCTGCTTTATCATTTTGAAGGTAGAAAGGAAACCGAGTGCAATAAAAGCAGAACAGGATTTATAGTATGTTTTTATAAATAAAGCCATGCTGCTCTGCCAAATTATGTAAAACATGGCATGTTGCATTGTTCTGTCCTTCTCATAATCTATGGTGCCATATGGACTTAAAAAAATAGGACTATTATATAGGTTTCTGGAGCATAATTGGCATTGACACTTATATTGATTGAATAAATGAAATAACATGCACAGTTCTGACAATCTTTGCAGATTTGTAAGACTACAGCAGTGATGATTTTATGTCGGAAAAAAGTCTTTAGGAATTTAAAATGAAGCCACAGTCAGTTCATTAATATACATATGTTTGAAATTGTAGCCCTTACAATTGAGTTCTCCACACTGAACGCTATAATATATATTGTCGTGAGCTATATGCCCTCAGATCATTTCTGTGAATTACAAGAAAATTATGGAGTGGAGAACATTTTATTTTTGTGCTTTTCATCCAAGGATACAGCCTTTCACTGACGAAAATTGAAAACACTGAAAATTAAAATGTAAATGCATTTATCAAAAGAAGAGGGAAAAATTGAATCCTGAACTTTAACTGCTTTTGCATTTTACTTTTCAAAAAGCAATTTTGATATTTACATCTCAAAAGCACAAGTAGTCAGGCTCTGTAATATCTATTTGGATTCCTACTAATAAGTGACTGGCTGTTTGTTGCTGGGGCTCTGAAGATTTGTTTTGGTAAAACAGCATGAAAATCTGTGTGTGTGTTTATTTGTGTGATTGTATATTCTGAAAGACAAACAAAATAATTATACATTTATTTCATGTTTCTCTCCTTTCTGTTAAACATGTTCTTTTTTGTTTTTTTTACAGGTCAGTGCCACATTAGCTAGTGTGTGAGTTACTCATATCTTTGTAGGGAAGAAAGAAAAGACAGAGAAACTGTGATGCACACTAGAAGCTTCTTTACATGAATTTTAGCACTTAATAGACAGGGGAAATGCATGATTAAGATTTATTTAAGCTGGATATTTCTTTTCCCTTAAGATTCAAAAAATATGTATTGTTTTTTTTAGCTGGCATCTTGGCTGAACTGATGGTATGTTAGCAGTCCCTAAGAAAAAACTCGTCCATATGCTGAAGAAGACCTTGGGCTCAATTTCCTGCAGAGAAGAGTGTGGGACAAAGCATGGAAACAGGTAGGCTGTGCAGCAAAGTGGGACAACGTGTGCCTCTGGTGCTGATGTGGAATTTAAGGCAATAAGAGGTTGATTGTATTATCTGAATGGAAAATGTGCCTGTTTGTGCAGTCCTTACTGTATACACAGTCAGAATAGTTGATTCCCTGTAGCTAAAATCCATCCAAATCCTTTACTAGTGACACAGGTAATGAATAGGTAAATCTTTGTATAGCATTTTCACTGCTTTTGTAATTCTTTTACTTTTTGTTAACATTAGAAACATATTTTTTTCAGGCAGATATTTTCTGAACTCCTCCATGCAGTGTTAGACCCTGTAGTGAACACCTGACAGAGTTAAGGACCTGATGCCAAAACTCCTGCACATGTGTAAATACTGAAAAGACACCAGAAGAGCAAATGGACACTGTTCTTCCCTCCTTGGCTTACACACGTCCCTACTGACTCTGGGCACATAGTGGAATGCTGGTGTGGTCATACACCATGAGTTTGTAAACTACTCTGTCCTGCTTCTCCCAGCTTTATGCCCAAGACTCCCAGTCCCAGAGGGAGAGGAAAGGGACCATTATCAGGATCATGCCCCTGCTTGCAACCTCTGAGTGATACCTCAACACAAATCATACCTACGCATGGATAGACAGAGATACCTTCAGTGTCCAGTTTTAACAGGATTGGAGACATTTTGAACAATCCCTTATATCAGCTGTTAGTTCCTCCTGTCATTGCTATGGGTAAAATACCCCGCATCAGGGTGGTGAAGAATGAGTGCCAGTTTTGACTGACCGTCCCACCACATTGTGTTGGGAAGTGGAAGGCGGTCTTTGATGGGGATTGGCACTTCATTGAAGAAATTCCAGGATGTTTCTGCAGTTTTATTGTCAGTGTGTCCTTGATTAGAGTATTAACAGAGGCCCACTATTTTCAGATCCTCTGTCATTTGTGTTCTTATCTCGGAAGACTTCAAACTGATCATCCAAAATTAAGTAGATGTTTTTTGAATCTTTGGCTTGACCATGTCTGTCTATTTTAGTGTTCCCCACTGTATTTGGAAGACAGTTTTTACCTTACCTTAATGATAACTTTTAATTTCCAAGGTGGTAAGTAAGCATAAGAAACACACACAGTACTATACATAATGAAATGACTATCATGGAATGATTGGCACCAACAAACAAAAGTTATTGCCTTTTAGGATCTCAGATACTGAAATGATAGAGAATTTTCTGGGTTCATATTTCAAAGAAAAGGACTTGTCAAGTAAAGAGATTTCAAAATTAATATCTACCTAAGCTAAAATGTTCATAGCATTTTTTTTAGAATGAAAGAAAATGTTTTCATTATTTTTATTTAAAATAAATTACTTAATTTTTTTTTTGGGGGGGGAGTAGGAAAAATCCTTTCTTTTTAGTTCTATTAAGGTATCTGATACTTCTTTTTACTATGAAAGGAAAATTACTTCAATATTTCAGATGTTTCAGACAGTGGAATATCTTAGGCTGTCAAAACAGAATACAACAGTCACGATCAGAAACATTTTGCTATAGCATGTAAGCCATTATTTCTATAAAAGCATTTATATTCTTAGGATTTAACAGGCATGTTTTGTGAATTTATTTGCATCTTTCCAATGTTTTATGCATTTCTTGTTCCAGTTTCATCTTTGTTATTTCTGTTTCCCTGTCTTTCTTGAATTTATGATTAATGTTTCTGTAGGCAACAAAACAATACATTCCAGATCAACAGTTATGCAAAGACACAGCATTTTTTGAGAAATAAAATGAGTCAATAAAATACCAGTATATAATAGCAAGTTTCCTCTCCATGCAAGAGATCTTGTCGGCAAATTATGCTTAGACCAAAATAACAACTGTTCAAAGAAGAAAGAAAAATGGAACAGCAAGAGATGTTTGTGGAAAATTCCAGTCACTACCTGGATCTGGATACAATTGGTAAAGAGGACAAAAGAACTAATGGCATGGATTTAATGGATCAAGCTTCTCTTCTGCAGTTCATCTCTTCATTAATGGCCCATGAAAAGTGAAGACCAAGAGATTTGGACCAAAGAGCTGCCAGAGACTAAACCAACCATTACCTTTTTGAAAGATTGCATCATTGATGCTTTAAATTAAAACTTTATTGCCATTGTAAAACGTCTATGAGTTACCCAGGGAAAAAAAATATATGGTTTTCAGAGGGTGGTCATTATTTTTTCAGCTACAGAAGTGTCCTTTCTGCTTGGGAACAGTGTGAAATGGAGCCCTCTGTAGGTCTTTTTTCGCTGAGATTCCTGGTCAAAGACTATTCTACCCTTGCCATCCACATCTGGTTCTTTGTTCTTTTTGAAAGAGTTGAACCAAGCTTTGGGTCACATCTGCAGGCCCTCGTCTAGCAGTAAAATAAAAAGTCCCTTATTTATTTATGGAAGAAAGACAGTAATTTTGAAACTGATCTAAGACAATGTCACATGAAAGGGAGGAGGGAGACAGAAATGCAAAGATTTCTAGTCTTAACTGTATTAAAAAAGTTATTAGCTATAAGTGCCCCCGGAGTAATCAAACCTTTATGAACCCAGCACTGCCTGCCGGACTCTGGACAGAACACAGGCTGGAAAGATTTTTGACTCCCCTGTGAGAACCACACTTAAGCCAGGGAGAAATTATTAGCTGTAAGCGCTTCCAGACAACCGGATCCTTATGTCCCCAACACTGTCTGTCAACTAATGGAGAGCACACAGGTTGGAAGCGTTTCTGACCTCCTATATGAAGCCACACTTAATAGCTAGAAAAGAATTTTCCCCACAACAGCTCCTGAAATAACATTTATTAATACAAATATGTGACAGTTATTGTGGGTTCCGCTTTGCCAGTGATAATGTTCAGCTGCAAGATTGTATTTAATTGATAATAAAAGGCCCCAAAAGAAACCAGCACAAAGCACATTTTACAGAGACAAGCATATCAAACTCAAGTTACAATACAGCAATGTATCTCATTTTCACGACAGACAAAAACTAGCAACAAAAAACTACTAACTAGAAACACAGCCACCTAAAACACTTATCTAGACACTCTTTCAATAACATAGGACAATAAAATAGCTTGCACACCACTCTCTCTGTAACACAAAGCAAAAGGAAAGAACAGAGCTGCTTCTCACCAACACACATGTTGAAAAATAAAACTGCACACTGCAAACGAAATCAATAACTAATATAAAGTAGCAAAGTGTAAAGCAAGTTACTGTTAGCTAGTAAAGAAGGTGCTTATAGAGTAAGAATCAAAGTAGCTGTTAGCATAAGATATAAGATAGAATGTATGAAGGAATAAGCTTTGTAAGAAAGTAAAGTATAAAGTATAGAAACACATGGTTCTCACCCCTACATTTTTCCAAGAGAAGGCGGCAAGACAGGCTGCCGGCTGTTACCCTCGCAGAGACATGGCATTTTCCCCTCTCTTTGAGTTTAAACTCCACACTTTTTATACTTTTTTTTTCCTCTTCATGTGGTTTTGTTTGACTAAGTCAGTGCTGAGGGGGTGATAAAGATGCCTGAGGGTGGTGGCTCCTTGAGTGGTCATAGAAGATATCACAACGGAGGGCCGTGTCATTATTTAACAACACTCCACCCTTTGTTCATCTTACCAGTGTGAAAGCCTTTGTCCTCTGCTGGGAGCACCCCTCCAGGGGGCTGAGGGGTTTCCCTCAACCCGTCAAGGCTTATCAGGGCCATCACCCCACACAGGGGCAAAAATGAAGAGTTTTGGTGTCAGTTTGGAATAGGGTTTTCTGCCTCAATACTGTCTTCAGTGGAGAGAGAAGGATACAAATAAATTAGCACTTTGTGTCTAGGTGGTGTGAATTGTAAACTTTTTCTTCATCTGCCTTCTGGAATCTGCATTAAGGAAAGCATATCTCAGTCTGAAGTGACATGTCTGAGGAAACGTATGTAGGTCTAGTTACAGAGCTCCTTTCAGTCTTTAGCAATTGTTTGGGCTCCATCCTCTTCCAAATAATGAATTCCATCTTTTCTCCGTGCTGGCCACAGTGCTGTTTGCCCCTCATGAACTGAAGCCTGGCCCTCTTGTTTTCTTACCTTTCACTGTGGCCAGCCTTCTAGGACTATCCAGACTTCGACTCTTGTAAATGTTCCTAATGCTTTTTTTCATAGTAAGTGTAATGTAGGCATCAGCTCAGCACTAGCCCCCTCCCCTCCTTTTTTCCCCCTCCCTCCTTTGTTCCTGTTCATTTTGATTATTTCTCTTTCTCTCCTTTGTGCTCCTCTAAATATCTCTGTTACTAAGTGTCCATGAAAGCCTTTGGTTCTCCACGTGGACGCTGGGCTACTGTCTTGTATGCCTCTGCTCTGAAATCCAGATTCTTTGAGTGGATATCTGTAAGCTTAACAGTCTGAAGAACAAATTGTTCTTGCTTTTGTTGTTCTGGAAGTTTATTTTTTCACTTAAGTAGCCACTGTTTTAGTGAGGTCAGCAGATGCTCAGAGGCTTTCTGCTCCCCTCCTCAGTAGCACTTAACACTGCTTTCATCTGCTGGCCAGAACATAGGCACTGCTTTAAGCTCCTCTCAAAACGTCCTGGGCCAAACAACCTGTTTTAATTATCTGCTCTTACTACACATCTCATTCCATGTCAGATGCAAACTTTTGCTTTCT
This sequence comes from Myrmophylax atrothorax, assembly GCA_026770055.1. Taxonomy (NCBI): domain Eukaryota; kingdom Metazoa; phylum Chordata; class Aves; order Passeriformes; family Thamnophilidae; genus Myrmophylax; species Myrmophylax atrothorax. Next base: position 90,940,453 of record JAOXXN010000395.1, on the reverse strand, counting down.
TTAGAAAATCTCCCTTTGGAACGCGACCATGTTGCTAAAATGAGTTGTGGCACTGTCCCTTCTCCAGGTTCCTCTCTCATATTGATGTAACCTGTGTCGGTTCTCTGCAGATTGGACTGGGGGGGAAGGGGGCGTCTCTGACGCCTAGAACAGAATCTGGATTATAGCCCTGTATTTGGGAACTTGGGAGTTGCATGGTAAATCCACAGACTGGCTTCTCTTTCTTGTTACAGGGCTATGAGCAGCCATACAGACAGCAGTCATCCTTTTGGAGCAGGTTGCTGGCCGGTAACGGAAGGAGCAATGCGTCATGCAGTCAGCAATCTTACTTTAAAGGCCTCTTTTATGCAGATATATTCACACAGGGTTTGCTGCCCCTCTGATGTTGGCCACGTGGCCGAGCTCCAGGGAGTGCTCTGCAGAGCTGCTCATCATCTGTGCCCCAGTGTGTGTGCATTGACACGTATGGTTGTTTTTCCCAGAAGGAGCTTGATGAGGGCAGAGACTCTTCACTGGCCTTTTGATCTGGGGCTGCTGGAGGATTGGTAGACAGATTTCAAAGGTTTAGTCTGAAGCCAGAACAGATGAACAGCCAGCTACTAGGTCACTATCATTGTGATTTTTGTTAATGATCCTTAAAGTGTTTTCTCCTTAAGTCCCTTATCTCCAAACCAAAAGTCATTACTTTTTTCCCTGCCTGCATTTCTCAGTAGCTCCTTTAGAGGTGATGTCTGTATAGCCAGGTGATAATATGCATAAGATTGCTGATCACTGTAAAGCCATCCAGAAATAACTGATACAGAGCTATCATATGTATTTGACTTTATTTCAGGACACTTTTGACTTGAATCCTTTCTAAAGCAAAGCTTGCAAATCAGATATGAAGCAGACTGGACTCAGACTTTTGAGCTAGGACAACATAGGAAATATTTGTCTTTAAGGACCAGTGTCTTCAACCTGTGCTTAACTTACTAGTCCTGCATTGGTAGCCTTCTGCAACAAATTTGCACATAAATTGCATGAAATAATTCTTTATGAGAAAATTTATGGGATTTTTTGTGTTTTTTTTGTCATCCCAGGAGCTTCTTAGGAAGGCAGCAGGAGAACAGTGAAGTGGAGACTTTATAATTATGGTAGTAATTTTAGGAGAGACTGGAAAGAATTTACTTGGCCTGGAAACTTCTTTGTGTTTAGCTAGGAGAACTAAAAAGAACCAGTACTTAACCGTACACTTGAAAGTGTACGGTAAAGAAAAAGTAAAAGGTTAAGTGAAAATAATTTTGTTAATACTACTTTATGAAGCTGCTGGAATCATTACTGGTGTTTCATTAATCTGATGAATCCTGAACCTCAAGACTCCCATGGGGACAGACTAAATGCCGTAGTTGGTGACTTGCAGGAACTATCAGGGGCTTCTTCCCAATTGTTTGGAGGCTGTCAAGGAGAAAGTGCTCTTACCTGGCCACAACACCCACTATTCTGGGAACACGGAGAAAGATCCAGCGGTGGGTTTGTCTTGCTGTAGCAATCTTGAGACCAAGCCAAGGTCATAGCATGGCATGGCCTACGGCAACCTGAGAGGATAGTCAGGAACTGACTGAATTAGCCACAAAAGACAGAAGTATGGACAAGAAGTCTACCCAAATGCACTCTTGAGTACAGCAGCTGTAAAGTTTTTAGACTGAGGCTCAAAACTTGTAGCCCAAATCATGGAGGTATTGTGGAATTGCTAATGGATTGAATCTGTCCTTACTGCAGAACTACCACCAGGTGGGATATGGCCCTCAGTACTCACATGTCTGTTCATAGCCCTTCTTCAGAACTTACCAAATACTGATTTTTCTTTGCTACTGCCTCTCAAGTATGTTGTCCATACTGCTTTTCTGCTTTTGGTGCTGGAAACAGAGCAAAACTTTCACACTGAAAGTCTCTCTGTGGCCAGAATGGGATGTAACACTGACATGGGCCTTCCTTTCTATTAGGTTGTCTCTTCACAAGCAGAATTGCCAATAAAGTTCAATTGAGGCAAAGTCACTCTTTGAATTGAATCCAGGATGTCTTTAGGCCTGTTCTGCCTAGACTTGGAAACTGTAATGTTCAATACAGTATGGCTGTCTTCCAGACAGCAGTGGGCCAAAGCAAACGAAATGGTGTGATTGAAAAGTGTATTCATATGTATGTATGAACATAAAAGATACTATATTCTTTTTACAGGAACATTTTGAACATCATTTACAAACCAATGTTTTTTCTCTGCATGCATTTTCTCTTCCACAGGCTTCAGTGATCTCTGTGTTGTGTCTAGAATTTGAAGACTCAGTGTACCAAAAATGTGGATCCAGTCCCTGCCCTGAAAGAAGTCTGTAGGGAAAGACTAGACAGAAAAGAGTTGCTGGATGAATAGCGGGAACCAGGCCAATAGCTGACAAATTATTGCTTCTCCAGGTGGCTCATCTATCAATGCCCCTGTTTTTTATTGGTGTGCTGATTGGGTTTTTGTCTCCTCAGCCTTTCTGTGTTGTGTATAGCTCGCTGCTGAAGTGCTGCTTGTATTGGTACAATCAGCAGTAATCAAAAGGAGTTTATTTATGACCCTGGAGCCTCCTGGACAACCTACTCTCTTGTCAGGATGAAGATGTTGAGGGTGGAGTTTAGTTAGCAAAGATCAGGTATGCCCATGGGAAGCTGGAGGCCTGTTGGGTGGGTTTGGCAGAGCTGTACTATTGGTATGAATCAACCATCCATGAATAACCAGGATTGAAATCTGCTGTACATGTACTACAGCTCAGTAATGAGCCAGTTAGTGTTCCCAGGGTGTCACTGCCCTTACTCGTGAGAGATGTGGTGACATTCTGAGCAGGTGTGTGCTTTCCCAACTGGGTAGGAATCTGGCTTTTATTTAGGTTGGGAGTAGTCATGAGAAGTCCCCCCAGATGTATCTGCTTCCCCTGTCTCTCATTCTCAATGATTAATTGGCTGAGAGTAGAACAGAACTGTGCTGAGCTCTGGCTGGAGCAGGTGGCACCCACTTGTGTATGCTGCGGGATGTTAGTTAGGTATGTTCTCCTGACAGAGCCACTCTCAGCTTTGCTGCCAGCATTATTTGACTCTCACACTGGGAAACTACTCATACATTTGTATGTGGTCAAGTTTGAGTTTCAAGTCTGAGGTACCTTTTAGCGAGAGAACTCCAGCTAACAGCTCATGATTTAACTGGAAGGACAGGCGACATCTAAAAGTAATATAGCATCTCAAACATAGAACATCATAAAGTCAGGCCTGTCCTAAAATAAAATGACAGTTCATAGCTTTTGTAAGCTGAGGTCTCTGCATGCCTGGCAGCTCAGTATCGGAATCCACGCAGCAGTCTGAGCCCTGACAGTGACATTTGGGAGTGCAATAGCATGACATAGCATGCCCCTTTCTGCACGGCTGTCCTCTGAGAGGGCAGGGCCACGTCTCTCCTGATATTACTTCATAGCCTAACAAACATTGAGCAGTGTTTTCCTGCATGTCCCATTCCTCTCATGTTAGTTGCTGCTCATCTTCTGCAACTTTAGTCTTCTAGATAAACATACGTGCTAGTGACACACAAATCGGTGTGGTATTTCAGGTGTTAGCTTTTAACTGGCAGTCCCTCCCAAGGAAATTCTGAAGTCTAACAGTAAACAGGAATTCCTCCATTTTCTGCACTCCCCTGACAGCATGACTTGTTGGAAAGATGGAATCTGACATATTTTTTTACATTAGAGGTGATGTAAATTTTAGAGTCTCTTGGCTGTGTTGCTGGCAGAGTGTGCCAGCAGAGGGGACAGAGCAACAGCTTTCATGCTACATTAGACATGTGAACAGGAGAAAATGAAAAATGTTGGAACGAAGAGGTGTGATACAATAGTCTTTCTTCTTTTTTTTTTTTAACATGCCTTTCCCTAATACAGCAGTTGAGAGAAATGATTCCTATTGATCTTGCATACATTCATAAAAGCAAACAACTACTCCCTCATTTAGAATCGTTGTGCTCCACAGTGGAAGAAGTCTGAACTTTCCTGTCATGCTTGACTGCCTTACCTTGTCCCTGGACTGCAAGGCTTGATGCAGAAGTTGAATTTGGAAGTGCTGTTGTCAGGTGGTGGTGGCTGCTGCTGCTGAGCTGATGAAAACTGGCAGTAGTCAGCAGAGCTGGCAAAGCTCCCTGTGAGAGGAATTGTGGTTCAGAGTTTCAGCCAGTTTCAGTGATAGCTTAGTCATCATCTAAAGAGAGCTTTCTGTGCAAACATTCTGCCTAAACCAAGTTCTGAAACTTTACAAGTTACTTCTATTGTAAATGCTTTATCAAGATGGTCACTTACATTTGTTTATCTCCATTGTAATGTAGGGATTTCTTGGAATGGCTGTAGTGAGAACACTATTACAGAAAGGCAGGCTTTTCTTTTTTTGAAGAGCCTGCAAATAATTATGGTTGGTGATGTATGTGTGCTGACCACTAATATCTGCATGGGCAGCTAGTACAGTCTGCAGTAACTGCAGTGCCACTTAGGGACACTTTCAGTGTGCTGCTGCCCCATGTGCTGATACCACAAAAATAAAAATCTAAAAGTGCATTTCAGAAAACTTTCCTCATAAGGAGGATTGTACGTGGGTCTTGTAATGCTGCTTTCCTTAAGTTTGCAGAGACACAGTTTGTGTCTGCTTGGAAAATAAGGAAGTTTCAAGTGCCCTCCCAAGTGGGCAGCAGAAACCTGGTATATTAACAAAAATACCAGGTGAGGCTCTTGCAAGGCTTTTGTTTTGTGGTGTTGGGGTTGCAGTGGTCAAAGCATGTGACCCCTTCATTTCTGCCTGCCAACCATTGGCAGCTGGTAGGGCGTAGAGTATATACAGTGAAGGAGATGAAACCCGAGAATTGAAGCATCTCAGTTAAACTGTTGTGCCTTATTTTAATTCTTGCTTAAGGCATCTATAAATTCCAGAGAGGAAGAGGGAAGAATTTGTGCTCATGGTTACTTTCTTCCATTTGAGGCCTTAAGGAAAGCATCCGATAGACTTACAATAATACACACAAATAAAAATGCTAGAAAGGATGTTTATGTAGTCTATTGTGGGATAGTTTTAAAACTCCTTAGGACAGGGCAAAAGTAGCAAGATACATCTCCTGCTTTCTGAATCAGTGTAGGGGAAGGGAGTTGTGTCCTCACTTTTTGCAGACCGTTTTAAAAACACACAATTGTTGCATGTGATGCTTGATCATACAATGCTTTTTATAAAGCATTTCTGGTAGTAAAAACAGTTGGCATGTTCTGGAGAGATAAGCTCTAAGGATATTAGATCTGTTAGAAAGAGAAAAACCAGCTAAGGGTCTTGCTCCATTAATACACTTACTTTCAAGTGGCTGCTTAGTTGTATTCTCACATCTTCCTAGACAGCCTTTAGTCTGATATTCATCCTAACTCTACTATGCCATGAGCTTGGCTCTGTGCTGGTCCTGTCACTCTCTACTTCAAAGGTGTGGTTGCTGCATCTCAGTTACTCCTTTTTAGAAGTAACCTTTTAGATCAAAATATGAGTAAGTCATGTGAAGAGTTTATTTGGAGGGAGGTAAGGAAGACTTCCTTGAGTGCATGTGCCATGTGCCTTTAGCATCAGACAGGTATCATGGGTGTAAATTGCTAGAGGTTATGTAGTAAATGGATGTGTTGAGAGCCCTTAATTCCTTGGTTTATTCTTAGCTTTAGCTGGTGAATAGATACCGCCTTGTAAAGTATTAAGCATCTCATTTGACACATAAGCAGTCATCTTAATTATTTTTTGCCTAATTTATTGATATCTCTCTCAAAATTCAGTTTAACCAGTACAAAATGGGTTTGGGTGGGGATTTTTGTTTGTTTGTTTGTTTGTTATTATTCCTAACCAGCTTAAACACACCTTGCAAATTCTTGATGCTGGTCAGCTCTAGCTGCTGAAAGTAAACCTTCTTCAGGCTGTCAAAATCATTCAGGCTGACAGCTCCCCACCCTGTTCCTGTCTGTGCTGAGCTGCTCTGGTTACTGTCCTGTGGGTGCCCTGTTCCACCACACCTGGCTCCTGTTTGTGAAGGCTTCCTCCTGCTTTCCAGAGAGAGGGCAAGGCTGCTCTGTCCTTACACCAAATGCATTTCCAGTATGCAAGCCACCCACTGCTAAAGACCTTGCAGAGATCAGGCAAGGACAGTATAGGTATTCAAAAAAATTCACCATTTGGTGTGATTCTAATATCTAGTATTGTTCTTCAGTGGTTGGGATAACTTTTGGAGATCTCTAATTTTCAGGTGGTATTACATTGCAAATTACTTCTGAACTGAAAGTTTTATGACTTGTGAATTGGAGATTCACTGTTGGTCATACCTAACCAGAAGTACTGAGACTGAAGCTTGTTCAAGCTGGTAAACATAGCTGCTGCCTTATAAATTGGTGACATTATTTCCTTCAGGATATTCCCAGTTGGCCTGCAAATCACTGCCAAGGTATATAAAGTGACTCACTCCTTGTAGTGCTTCCAAGATGGAAATTCCTAAGTCTGAGCTTGGAGGTGACAATAGTAATATTTTTTATTTGTTAGGCAGGGGGTAGGGTGAGCCCAAAGGGGACATATCCATATCCAGTAACTCCCCAGCTAGCAACTACCTTTTGTTTATTGAGTGGATTTTTATGGGGCTGGCTTTCTGTTTAGGAAATTTTGCTCAGACAGTCTTGTAGTTTTAGGGAGGTTTTTATGTTGCCCTTCATCAGAAAGCTCCCATTGTGAAGAAGCTCGGGCTGACTCTGCATAACGTGACGAGTCTCCTACGCAGCGTCCTCCCACAGCCTGTCAAACCAACAGCACGGCACTGTCGCTCCGCGGAGCAGAGCTGGGAGCGATTGGGTAACGTGATGATGAAGCTGGGAATCTCCTCCTCACTTCCTGTGGGCTGTGTCACACAAGAGCAGGGCTTTTTAATTAACACAACAATCCGAAGTGAGCAAAAGAGCAGAGCTCAGCTAAAACAGTTTTCTCAGCTGTTTGGGCAAGCAGATGATGTGAATTCTGGCATGGTAACTTTACATTGCCCTTTGACTGATCTGACATGAGAGGCATAAAACCAAACAGGATGGTGGTGCTTTCCCAGAAGAAATTTGTGTTACAAATGAGATTCTCCCTTCTGTTGCCTGGCTTTTTGATACCCATGACGCCTCACTGGTCTTGAATGCCTCGCCAGCCTTTAGTGTACTTCAGGTACTCTTAGTATCAGGATTTTCCAGATTTCTTTCTTTCCCAGACAAGCAGGTGATTCATAGCCACAGCCTTTTTGGGTTTCCCCATTTTCTTTCTTAAACTTTTGGTACCGTATCTGCGTATTAAAAGGTGGAGACTAAGGGTTCAGGTTGATTCCTTTCATCTAACATTTCATTTGATTTGCCATGGTTGAAGACCTGAGTTGTGTGAAATGAACTTATACAGACAAAGGCAAGATGAGCAGTCTTGTTGCAGAGTTTGAACGTGGTGATCTAGATGTTAAATTGCATCCATGCCGAAGGAAAAACTGTAGTTGAGCAGATAAGTACAATCTGGATGGATAAGGAAAAGCCCAGAAAAAGAAATTTTGTACTTCTGTATTTTATTTTACTTTTTCGCCTCAATGCAGCTCCCTGGATTAATGTGGTGTTAGCTGCTAAGGGCAGGTGTCATTAGCTTTGAAACTTGTTTAGCCTGTCTCTTTGATGCTCTCTATCTGTCCCTCAGCATGGGAGGAAGCACTTGGATCTCTTCAGTTTCTGCAGGAGGTGCCCTGTGCTGATGCTGTACCGAACACACAGGTTCTGTACTTTGGTTCTTGCCCACCTTGAAACATGTCCAGAACACTTAATATAAGCACAAACTACTTCTTTAACTCTGAGAGTGAGTTGTTCATTCTTAGTGTTGATCTCTACATGGCGTCTGCAAAACTTTGTCATGCTGGAAGACTTTAAATAAGGTGTTGGATTAGCTGGTGTGTTAACTAAGTACGTGTTAAAATACAGCACAACTTAGTGCTGAGGCTTTATATCCCCCTCAAGAGCATCTTAGCAAGAAGACATGTTAATCCCATCAACCTCTGAGCCACCATTTTTGTTTTATATAGCTATTTGTCTTTACTTTTCTCATCCTTGGAACTTTTTTTTTTTTTTGCTGAAGATGGAACACATCATCAAATTAAAATTCTTGTCTTGGTCACTATTGGCTTCTGTTGTGGGAATTTAGTATGGATTTAGTAATACTGCCTGATCTTATTATTAAAGATCTTGCCAATTCCTGATGATGTGTAGCAATTTAAGAGAGTGAGGTGAGGAAAGAAATGAAAAAGGGACACCGGGCTTTTGTCTAAAGAAAGCAGAAGGTGTTTTTAATTCATTCTTGTTTCATATGGGGAGTGAAGATGTAAACTGGCTGCTCACAGTAGAACCCCATGAGGGACTGAAGGTGGTGAAAGGTCTCACAAGTAGACAGAAGTGAGCTGAGGTAGGTTGTAGCAGAACACTCTCTGGGCTGGGATGCAGCTTTTATGGAAGCTTGTCTGCATCAGCTTAAGGAGCACTTGCCGTTTGTTTTGGGAGGATGCTTCTGTTGAAAGCATTCTTGGAAACAAGCTATGCAGTGTAATGAAAATTATCCTAACATAGTGCATCTGTTCTTTCCTGCCTTTGAACCCTGTAAATCCCTTCTCCTTCCTTTAAAGCTGCTGGGCTTTGCATAACCTCTGATGTATTCTCCAGGTTTTTAGCTTAACCATTCTTGTGGGAGCTTTGTCTCTCACGAACAGTAAATTTTTATTTTTAACGCTTCAGAATCCACAGACGAAAAGGACTTTATCTAATTAGCCGCCTTATATGGGATGCTTTTCTTTAAGGTGTGTTTTCTGGAGCTTACAATGATGCACACTAAAGAGTTGCACAGCAGTAGTCTGGCCACAACTTAATTTTTCCAGGCACAGTAAAAGCCATGTTCCAGCATAATTTGCACCTCACTCAGAGCAGGGATCAGGTTGTGAAGGCTGTATGTTCTTTCAGGTAGATGTCTGCTTCTACACCCCAACACAGAACAGGCAAATGTGGTGATGACTCAGTGTTATCTCTTGTGTAACAGGAAAACTGAGCTCATGAAGGCAATTCCCAGTGGCATGGATACTGGGTGTACCAGAGTGTGGCACTGGGAACCTCCGTTCATTGTGGCAGGAGAATGCTACTAGCAGAGATGAGGAGGGCTGAACTGGAGCAGTCTGTGTTTAGCATCTCTGGAGCAGTCTGTGTTTAGCATCTCTGGAGCAGCTGTGACAGTCATACCATGAGCAGCAGTGCCATCACTTGCTGCTACTACTGTCAGAGCTACACTCATTCAAAAAAACTTGTTTGGGTAGAAGCTGGAGCTGCAGTGATTGGTGTAACTGCTGGTGAAATAGAAGGAGTGACTTGTGTTCCCCAGGAGGCATATCTGTGCTTGTTGTAGCTGCCAACACTGATACTCGTTAAGGAGACAGAATGCTTACATGAACCCTGAAGTAGGTTTAGCAAATAAAGAAAAGATTTTGTTACATTTGAGCCAGCAAATGTCAGCTTCACTTGCCATGTGTCATGTTTTGTTCTGATATCGTGGAACCTGATCTAATTCTATAATTTCTGAATAATCACTTCCTGTCTGCCACTCCCTTGTTTGTATCATGTGCTCATAGGAAGAAACACTTTTTAAAGGAAAAAGTACACCCTCCACTAGCTTACCACACTCACATAATGATGGAGTGTCTCAAAAATTGTTTGAAGAAAAAAGCCAGGTATTTTTAATGGTGTAAACATTGCTGGTGTAGTTTGATGGGTTTTTTGCCTGGTTATTTTTCAGTGTTGCAGATCAGAGCTTGATATTTGAGGGGAAAAAGAAGCTTCACAGTCCAGTTAATGGTCATCTGAGGGCTAAACCCCTCAAGTATGCAGGTGCTGCTCATGTCCACAGTGCCTGGGGAGTCCCCTCAGGTGTGACGTTTGCCCAAGCTGCAGCCTTTAATTACTTCGTGTACATAACTGGGCATGGAGCCCTAGCCAGGGAGGGAGAAAGCAATACAGCTTTATAAAAAGTATGTTGGGGAAATCACTTAGCCAGTAACTCTAAACAACTCATCCTTCTTCCAGAATCGCCGTGATCCTTAAAGCTGCTTTTAAGTAAAACATGCAGTTTTTTACTGACAGAAGAGGGATGAGAGTTAAGTAAGTGCCTCTTGCTTTCTGGTGATGGCAAGGATGGGATATTGCTAGTCTAATATTAAAAGTAACAAATTGATTTTGTTTTTAGCTCGAGAAGCCTAGGTAGTTCTGTGTTGGGCAAGGCTTCATTTCTGTTTTGAGGAAGAGGGGTGGGAACATTGCTCTAACCCTCTTTGCTCTAACCATCTTGCTTCATGGTTATGGCAGCAAAGGAGAGGTAACATGCTGCTGTATCCCAGGGAAGGGCCACCATTGCAGCAGGGGTTATGGGTACCATGTAGTAGTGTGAAGACCACAGGGATTATGATGTTACTCTGAGAACCTGAGAGATAAAGTTTTATTCTGTAAATATCTACTGTTGTGCTGAAAAAAGAAAGGTGTGTTGTGGAGCTTCTTCCTCCACCAAGATGTCCAACACATGCTTGATTCTGTAGGGAGGCTATGCGTGGGGCCAATCCCAGACAGGCAGCCCCCCTTGGACTGACTTTTTTTATCCCTTCCTTAGGCTGTGGACAGGGGCTCAGGGTACACCAGTAGCAGCATTCAGCTGGGGGCAGCTGTGCATTTGGGATGGGGTTGGCATTTTGTTCCCCAAGTGGGGGTTCTTGCTGGCCACTCTCTGTAGCGTAGATCAGCCCTGCACTGACTGGCACCGGGCTGGGCCTCTGCAGGGGCCAGTGAGCTCTCAAGAAAAGTAGCATTTGCTTCTGCCCTCATGATTATTCTGGAAAAAGTTTTACTTTGCACTCTGCAGGCAGCATTTACTGCTTTGCAACCTGTCATCAGGAAAGAGAGCTTCCTGGCTTTTGCTTTGTTTATGTCTCAAGAAGCAGTGATCTCCATTTGTGAGGTGAGCAGCCATGTCCTCTGAAGGGGGAAGAGTGCCGGCGACTTGGGGAAGTGGTACAGGCGCAGTTTGAATTGTAATAGATTGGGCTCTTGACCTTGCTTCTCCTCAGCTGTAGGAGACAGAACAGTAAATAGATTTATATAATACATGCTTGCAGCTTTTTTGCTTTGTTCCAGCAGCAATTTGAGGTTGCTCCTGCCTTGTCCCTCCCACCTGAGGAGCCCTTGACTTTGCTTCAGTTCTTGGTGCTCCTTTTCACGCACGTCATCTCCATGTCCGACGCACGGGGTTGCATTGGCCATCCATACTCCTCAGTGCGGATGATGACTGGCTCAGACCTGCTTCTGCCAGGGCTTGGTGCCGCTCCTCCTCCTTCTGCCTGCGGGCTTGCTCCTGCCCGCCCTGGCCTGCTCCAGACTGGGGAACAGAGGACTGGAAAACGTGCCTCTGCAGGGGCAGTGCTGCCTGTTCCTGTCCCACCCAAACACAGGAGATTCACTGTCTGGGATTCCCATGGCTCCCAGTCCCTCCAGCCAGGAGGGCATCCCAGTGCATCCCCGAGGCCACAGGTGTAGGCGAGAGCTTGTCAGTGCCATAAGGGCCGGGGCATCCGGGGCAGCGGCTGCGGAGCTGAGGGGCTGAGGGGCAGGGCAGCAGCTGTGCGAGGCAGCAGCTGTCGGAGCCCTGCACAGGGCTGGCCCAGGATGGTGTTTATCTTGTGACTAATCTGACTCCAGCCAGCAAAGCTTGGGAGACTCCCAGAGGTCGCGACATGAAAGACAAGTGTTGTAATTAGTTTCTTATGCCACACTTGTTGTGAAACCTTTTTAATTCCATGATAAGAGGCAGAATCTGGACTTTGTTTACCATTCACTGGGCTGGAGGCAGGAACCAGAAAAGTGCTTTGTAAAGCACTGCAGATGTTTTTTTCTCCCTACTCCCCCTCGCAGGATGTATGTGGTATTATCACACCACAACAGTGAAGCTATAAAAACATTATTGCATCCTTTTTTGTTTCTTGAAGAGAGAAAATGCAACCTAGAAGAATTTTAACTGCATAAAACCCCATCTTTCTCTGAGAAGATGTAGTAGCAACTTCAGAACAATTGAGGATAAAGAGTCTGGAAGAGATCACCATTTATTTCTTTGAAACTTAAATCTTTGTTAGATACAAACTTCTCCACAGTTTGGGGGTTTCTTTTTTTCCTTTTTTTATTTTTACTGGGAATTTAGAAGAAAAGTGAAAAAAAGCACTTCCTAGCTTGCCTGTCTGAACTAGCTTGGGATGAATAAGGTGTTACTCAGCAAAAGAATGCATGAGAAAGAATTACTTCAGAACAGAAAAGTCTTTCTTGGTAGTACCCTTGTACCTCACAGATTTAATGTTTGAAGCAACTCAGTGTCTCAGCTGCCACCTTTGAATAAGCTACTAGTGCTCCCAGCTCTGGAATATCTTTTCCTTGCAAGTAGGAAAACTGCCTTCGTGCTACAGGAACATGATTAACAGTTACCTGAATGCAGGGTAATACAGGATTCTTGAAAACTATCAGCTTTGCTTTTAGCTGGGTGGGGTTGTCCACTCTAGACTGTAGATGAGGAGGGCACCTGGCAGAGAAGGCGAGTGTATGTGGCAGAAAGAAGCAGAAGAGAGTATGAAATACTGGATTCAGATTCCCTTGGGTGAGCTACCAGCTGTGTTAGCTGGGTAATACATGTTCTGTCTTCCTGGCATGGCTTGCCTCTGCTGGCTGTTGAAATGGCCTTTGATGCTGATGAAGTTACTTCAGAACAGAGGAAAAGGCTGTGTTTTAATATCCTATCGTCTACAGGATGACAGTTCTGATCAGATTCAGTACTGCAGCTCTTCAAAACCTTTTCCTTTCACCTATGGCTATGTAAATACTCTTATCATACAAACACATCACCTTTATTTTGTACTGCCTAATGTTGTGCTGCCTTTCCAAGCTTCATTTGCAGCTTCTTCAGAGACTAGTATGAGACAAAAATTTTGTTCCTTGTCAGAGGTATAAAATTCATGTTCTGAATTAATATGATCCTGAGGTGAATTTTTTTTCATTACTTGTGGTGGTTTTTCCAAATACTGCAGTTACAAAAACCAGAATGCTATTTCCCTGATTATGCATTTTGGTTCAGTCTGTAAACTCTCTTAACCCTTCATGCCTTCCACACTAGATTTGTGCAAAAAGTAATTGTTCCCTGCTGTGAGTTTGGAAACAGTTATATTCGATACTCACTTGATAAAATCTATCACTTGTTGTTTCATAATAAGCATCTTTGGATAGGATTGATAGTCCTCCCATTTTGATACCATCAGCTGAGTGAATACAGTTTTTGATGGTTGCTGGGAGTTGTTGGATACATGGTAATAGACTTTTTTGGTGAGGCTCTGGCCATCAGGAGAGCTGCTTACAGCAGGTGATGCTGTTGCTCTCTGTGTGCATCACCAACCCATTCCTGCTGCTGGGTATCCGGTCAGCGCTGACTGGCCTGGGAAACTCTCGCCAATAAAATCTCCAAAGCAGCACCTGTGACCTTGGGATGAACATAATAATGATTGATGGCTGAGATGTGCAAGAAAAACATGATTTCTCGCAACTTCCCACTGACCTCCTGCAGGAAATGGGAAAGATTAACTAATACTTTAAAAAACCCAAGCAAAACAGCAATGAAGCCAAGGCTCAAACCCCACAATTTCCTAGTGCTGCAAAAAGGTAACCTTGGCATAATGTGGTTTGTGGAAAGAAACAAGAGGAGAAGGGCTGTGTCTGTCATGTTGTAGGGCGGAAGAGAAGTCACACGTGAAACTTTGAGGAAGAAAACCCTGACAATCCTAGTAAACAAATTTTACAGGTGAAGATGTGGATGGGGTAGTACAGCTGGCTTATGGCTAGTTTGGGGAGCCGGGTTTGGATATTTCTGAGGGCAATGACAGCTTTGGGAGGTACAGCCTCAGTGCTTACTTGTATTTGGTAGCACTCTTCTACTCCAAAGGCCTCACTTCTTTCATGGGGCAAACTTGCAGGTCCAGCAACAGCTTTTGCTCCATTGGTGCAGTGCTGTGAGACAGAAACAAAAGGCCTGCTGCTGGGAAGGGAAGAGGTTCAGCAAGGGAACAGTGGCCTCTGATGACAAACAGTGAGAAGTGCAGGAAGCCACACCAGCAGCATAGGCTTAAGTCCCAAGGAATGGATTGTCTCCATCCTCAAGGCAACTGGCATAAAAATAAAGAGCCCGAGCCTAATGCAATTCCAGTTTTGCTTGCTGTAACATGCTAAACCAACAAACAAAATAACATCCACTTTCTTGAAAGAAGGTAGAATATTTTAAGTTTATAAGTGGTGGAAGTAGAGAGATACATTTGTGTTAGATTTTAATCCTAACCTATTAATGAACATTTCCTAAGTAGGAAGGCAAATGTATCTCTCTAGTACTGAATCACTGTAGAAGGAAGGTTGCCTTTTGCAGAACAGCAGTTTACTAGGCCTAAGTCTGTGCTTCAAAAGCCCTGCTGAATGTTATAGATAAACTGTAACAATTAGGTAGTCTTCTAAATCTTGAGTTTCCAGTTTCTTGTGTTATGATGATATGAAGGGAGAGAGAGAATTGAGTGTCTGTGTGTGGGTCTCTACTTGTATGGGATACATTATTTGACTTTTGATGGAATAGCAGCTACAACTACTTTACCTACAGTACAGTTTGGGGTTGGTTCACCCAGAGGTTGCTGGCAGCAGCAGTGGCTGGGGGATTTTTCTTTATTATTCTTGCAACGCATAGAATGCAATGTTAGCATTCAGATAACGTTATTTTTCCCCTATTAAATACTCCTTGATGAACAATATTGGCACTGCTTCTCCCCAAGTCAAAGTTCACTTTGTGTCTGTTTCCTCTTAAATCAAATTGCATGTGGTCAGCTTTATAGGTCATAAATGAGAGACTGCCAGCTTAGTTCTTGTCTGATTGTTTTCACAAATGCTTCTGGTGTTGATCGTTCTGAGAAAGTAGACACTGATTGCAATTTATGTCAAACACAGTATTTTGTAGCTGGGACACAGAAAGGTAGGAGGGTTAAACATGACACGTTCCCTTAAAACAGTTTTATGACTGCTGCTAATCTGAATGCTCAGTAATGGAGATCTGTTGGATGGAGGGGTTACCCTTCCCTATTAATGACTCATTGGCCTCTTTCCCAAGCTGCCTGAAGTGCTGCTCTCCCTAGTGGAAGTAATTTTGTCTTTGAAGTACTTTCCAGAGCTGTCAACTAATGTTCCACAGTTCCCAGAGGAAATAATAAGCCATGAGTGCATGTACACCGAAAATGTGGAGTCTGAAATGAACTGTTCCTATAGGAGCCTGGCAGTCTGCTTCTCTGTGGAATTCAGCTTGTTTATATAATCTTATCTGGCTAAGCTTTGGTATTTTATCTGGCAGGCAGTTCCTATGAAAAGCAGCTGTCCAAGCAGTGGGAGTGGTGCTCCTGGTGTTTTTTTCAGAAGGTCTATAATTTCTTGTTTCATGTAAATTAAAGAAATACAATACTCTCTTGGCTACAACCAAATGCTCTAACCATTTTTCTTTCACTTATAAATAGCCTTTTAAGTGTGCTCTGCTGTTATGTCCTGTATGACTTAACAATAGGATTCATGATGCCCAACCAAGAAGGTGTAATGTGTTCTGTAAAGTTACAGACTGACTACAGAATTGTTAGAAAAGTAACTCAAAGATGTTACAGTCTGTAACTGTACAGATATGTTTTTAACCACCACCACCACTGTTGTCAAAAAAGGGAGCACAGGCATATCTGTGTGAAGAGATCTGTAGATCTGTAGCACCTATTGTCCCTAACAGAAAGGTCCTTATGAGTAAGCAGGTAGTGACAACACTATTTAAAAACAAACAAACAAACAAACCCACCACCAAGCACATATTAACTGAAAGGATACAGCCAAAATACTTAAGGTTTTATGTAACTCATGCTAGATAATAAAATGTTTCTTAAAACTTACTGAAAGCTGAAATTTTGGGGGAAAAGGGTGGCAGTAATATTCAGTGCCTCCAGAAGAGTTAGAGGTATTTCTTGGGTAGCTTTGGGTTGCAGATTCAAGTGAGAGAGAACTAAAAAGCTGAGAGGTCTTCTCCAACTGTGTTAAATAATGTTCTTCATCTCTTTTTACAGGAAGAATGTTTTCAGTGGGAGGTAAATTAGGGACATAAGTAAAATTCAGGTCCAAGTCTTTCAAAATTCAGTGGTTATCCAGGATTATCCATCCAGTTCATAGTACCTCTTTGTCTGAAAGCATTGCATCTTGTAGGTAGAAATGGCCCATGTAATCTGCCCTATTCTGAGAAACTGAGGACCTCTTAAAGACCTAAAAGATTAATTTTCCCTCTGTCACCTGTATGTAAGTTAACATTTCACTCTGGCCTCATTTGAGACATAAGAAAACATGACCTTCTGTAATATACAAAGCTGTAAGCACTGTTCAGATGTGCCCTTTGATGACGCTTCTCATGCTAGCACACATGCAAAGGTCTATAGACCTTTTGCTCTGCAAAAGGAGACTTTGATATTGCAACAAATGGAACTTGAAAAATGAGCTCTGTCTGGTTCCATATGGTCTATATACTGATATTGCCTGAGGCCTGGCATCAAGCACAGTCCATTTCTTTAGCTGAAGTGGCATTCCTGCTTGAAATCCTATATGGTGAGAAACTCAAAACCTAACAAGAAGTTGCTGACCTTCATTAAAAGTGTGTCATCATAAATTATGCAATAATACAGTTTTCATTTCAGTCTTAACATGTGGCACCTGAGCAGTTTAGTACTGGAAATGGGTAATACACTGTTGTGGCCACCCCATAGCTGGCAAAAGTAAATGATGTTGTCTGACTTGTCCCAGTTCCCTTGTGAAAAAGGAAATTTTCTTTTCACTGTGCCAGGGTTTGATGACTTTCTGTGGCCACAGCAACAGCTTAAGTTAAACTTCAGTAGAGATACTTTGCTTTATTCCTGCAGCAAGAGTAGTGGTTCCAAATAGTATCAAGGGGACAGCTGTTTTGTTCTACAGGATTGTTTGGTTGGTTGGTTTGGTTTGTTGTTTTTTTTTTATTTTAAGGTGATATCCCAGGTGAGGATAACTGCTAGTGAACAGGTTATCTTGAATTCAAGTAATCTAATAATCCCTGTATTGTCAAGGAGCATGTATTCTGTACTTAACTTTTTCTGGAAAATAAAGTTAATTGGAATGTTTTTCTTAAAAGCTCTTCCAATTGGCTCTCATTTCTCCAACCTGTAATAGCTTTTGACAGTTTTACCCGTTAAAATTAGGACTTCACCTTCCTTGTATGGAATCCTGTTCAAAGTCAGAGTTGGAAACTAATGCTTGACACTGTTTTAAAAACAAAATTCCAGTCTTCAACAGGACATGGACTTCCTTTTTTAATATGGTCCAGCCCTGTAATACTAAATCCAAGAATAGTTAACTGGTCCAATACTCAAGGTAGCCTGTATCACTTGTAATGTAATCCTGCTTCTTCCTGGTTCATGTTTGGAAGAAAAAGTTAGCATTTTTGTGGTAAAATGGGCTTTTTGTTATGAGAGGAGGTGGTTGTCATGAAGCTGTTCAGAGGTTAGGAATGCTGGCAATCATCTGGGGCGGACAGGTTAGTGGACTGAGCACAGCTGAGGAGGTCACAGGCAGAAAACAACCACTTCTTTTGTTCCACTGCCCTGGTGGTGACCCAACCCAAGAAAGCTGGTTCAGAAGTGACCTCTGTGTGTTGGGAGGACCATCTTAATTCTTCTGTGACATTATGACTTGTTCTTTACAAACTTGCACATTGTGAGAATTACCTCTCTGGGTTGTTGTTAATTTAAAGGGAAGAAAACAGTGTTACCAACAAATATTCCCAGATGAATTACTTGGTAAAGCTTTTGCAAGTTTGCCTAAAGTAATTAAGTATTAATATACAAACATACAGAGGGAGGGAGGTGAGGTACCTGAGTGCTTTCAGGGAACAGGTGGCTAATCAGGGCATGTGTTTCATTTTACCTGCAGTGTAATGAACTGTACTTGCCTGCCCAATTTTCTGAGTCTTTAAGGGATGCAGGTTGTATTTTAAGTTTGGTTTGCCAGTACTGTTTATGTCTTAAACACATAAACCCCCATGTAATTTCAATTGCCATCTTAAATTTTGGGTAAAGGTTCGTTTGGACTTTAAGACACAGTGTTACTATTCTACTGTTCTGTGTTTCAAGTGAGGAAGACTTTAGATTCTAAATTGGAATCCCCAAGCTGTTTTCATAGGACTGTCACAGAAATTTATCTGTGACTTGGGAGGGTCAGCAGGGCGCGTTGTTGGTGATGAAAGACATCTGTTATGGATCTATACAAGAGAAAGTATTTGTTGTGAACCTTCTGAATCATCCATCAGAACTAGGTGAATGTAGATGGTGATCCTGTTGAAGAAAGAAAAGGAATAATGCCTGGCTTTGGCTCCAGAAGTTGGCTTCTGCATTCGAAAGAGCAGACACTGCAATGACTGTTCACTAAGTGGACTTGAGAAGGTGCCCTCTCTACACAGTCACTGTCTTGGCTTCCAGAAACCATTTTGGAACTTCTTGAATTTGAGTGGGTTTAAGGACTTCCAGTCCTGTGTCTTACCAGTGTAAATAACACAGTGGGGCCTGTGCAATTGGTACAGCTCTGAATAGTCTGGGAGGAGAGAGAAGAGGTGAATGTTAAGTTAAATACAGCAAATTTGTCCAAGGAATATCTTTATTTTACAGAAACTTTTCCTTCAGTGAGTGACCTCCTAAATGCCATATGAAGTCCTCAGGGTTATTATAGCCAATATAGATACGTTATAGGAGAATGCAGAAACAGTCTTTCTGAAGTCT
Organism: Myrmophylax atrothorax; assembly: GCA_026770055.1. Classification (NCBI taxonomy): domain Eukaryota; kingdom Metazoa; phylum Chordata; class Aves; order Passeriformes; family Thamnophilidae; genus Myrmophylax; species Myrmophylax atrothorax. The sequence goes on along the minus strand of JAOXXN010000395.1, from coordinate 90,921,444 downwards.
TCATATGACTTTTTGCAGGCCAAACTACTGTGTAGATTCACAGAATAAATTAGACTGGAAGGGGCCTCTGGAGTCCAGCTAATCTAACACCCTTCTCCAAGAAGGCTCAATTAGATCAGGTTGCTGCTTAGTACATTTTTGAGTGTCCTTTAATTGGTGTAACTTAATGTCACTTAATTGAAGTCTGTCTATAATATGCCTTGAAATCAGACTTGAAAATGAGACCTTGCAAGACATAAAAATGCAATTAGAAGCTTGTTTTTACTAACACCTTTTCCCCCCAGCCTTTAGCAGGTAGAGGTATTATCTTACTTTCTGAAACGTTGCTATGCAAGGTTAATTTATTGCAGAAAAAAAATTCTTAGTGACAGCTCTGTAAATGTACTTTTGGATTATACTGCTTGTCTTCAACAGTAGAATGAACTGGAAGCCTCTTAGTTTATCTGAAAAGTGTTATCATGCTTAAACTCCTGGTGAAATAATTTTTCAGCTAGTGCATGTTTCATGTTTAAAATATGCACAGTATTTTTAATGTGAAATGCTGTGACGCAATTTGTATATTAACAACTTCATGACTTAGGTGTTTTTAATGCAAAGTACAACATGACCTTCTTATATGGAATAACTTATTTCACTTGGTTGATTTGAAAGTGACTACTTTGCATATGCCCTTGAAATAACTGCTACAGAGACTAAAATATTTAAACAATTCCTTAAAGTGCGGACCCTAGAAAGGCAGCTTTCCTGTGGATCTTCCTCTCAAGGGCAGGAGTCCATGTGTGAGTCCTTGTCCATTCTGTGATCCTTGGCCTATGGACTAGGCAGCAAAGCAGTTTCTTTCTCCCTGCTTCTCTTTCTGCCAGGTTACTTACTTACTCAGAACCTTTTGTTAGCTCCATTTTCAGCACTTCTTACTGCTGTCCAGTTCAGCTGAAATGAAGTAAAATACTCTCAAGAGAAAAATGATGTGCCAAGAGATGCATATTAACATAAATCCCTAACAAGGGCTAGGCTAAACACATATCCAACTACTCTCTTGCACTCTGCTTTCATGTTTGTGTCTAAGGCCTGCTATCAGTTAAGGCTGTGTATTGAGTATTAAAATACACCCTGATTCAGACTTTCAGGTTAGGAACGTGTATGCACTCATCACCCACTGAAGATGTATCTGTAAAATTACAATCCAGCTCTGAAAACAGTCTCTCATATCTAAGATGGTATATCAGACCTGCAGCAAGTAATTGCATTCTGCACAGCTGAAATAAGAGTTCAGAATCAGAAGTCTTTTTTCCCCAAAGCACAGAAGTGTGGGTAGTCACTGTAAACAACTTATTTATTCTGCATGTTGGGCTGATGGACATAATGTGAAACAAAAGTTAGAGTAAGTGGAAGAATTAATGTGATTCTTTTTCCATATTATTAGGAGTGTGCCTTCACTGAACCAAATTTAAGAGTAAAATGCCCTGTAGATTGAATTACTCTGTTTGATTGATACACTGGTACTGTTTCTCTTTCAGATGAAGTGGACTACAGCAATTTCGGGACCAACACGCTGTCAAGGAAAAAGAAGGCTCTGGTGACACTCCGCAATGACAACCTCCGACGGCGTCCTCACATTAACATTAGCATGCCTCATGATTTTAGACCAGTATCTTCTATAATCGATGTGGACATTCTTCCTGAAACACACCGGAGAGTGAGGCTGTATCGACATGGGTGTGAGAAACCCTTAGGATTTTACATTCGTGATGGCACCAGCGTAAGGGTTACTCCTCATGGACTGGAAAAAGTACCCGGTATCTTCATCTCTCGTATGGTTCCTGGTGGCTTAGCAGAGAGCACGGGCTTGCTGGCTGTGAACGATGAAGTCCTGGAAGTTAATGGCATTGAAGTAGCAGGAAAGACTCTTGACCAAGTCACAGACATGATGATTGCCAACAGCCATAATCTTATTATCACAGTCAAGCCAGCAAACCAGAGGAACAATATTATTCGGAGCAGTAGGATGTCTGGTAGCTCTGGCCAGTCTACAGACAGCACTGCGAGTCACCACAGCTTGCCTACATCCCACATGCTGCAGAACTTCCACCCTGATGAAATGGAGAGTGATGAAGAGGCTGACATTGTCATTGAGGGTGGTCTGGAGCCACAGCACATTCCTAAACTGCACAACCTTACTTCCAGTAGCCTCTCTCGGATCAATGGCAGCAGCCTTAGCCACAGACTTCAAAGGGACCTGGTGCTCAACAACAACTCTGGCCGAGAAAGCAATGGCAACCTCCACAAATTACTCAGTTCCTTAAAAACTGATCCCCGACACAGTCTGGTTATCCCCCGAGGAGGTGTCGAGGAGGATGGAACAGTCATTACACTTTAGTAGCCGTTTCTGCAATTCTCCTTATACAGTCTTAAGTGCCAATTGGGACAATTGACTTGTGCAACATGTTATGCACAAAACAGGGAGCTGATATTCTCATAGACCTCATGGGTGCAGAAAATTGTTGCTTTCTAGGAAACATGGCATCTGGAGTTAGACATAAAACTGTCATGCACTGCAAAACTTGGTTCATATCCCAGCCTTGAAGTGAGAACACAAACTTGTTTTGGTTGGTATAAATCTAAGCAGTCTTACAGGCTACCCATGGCAATACTTGGATTTGAATGCATGGGTAGATGTATTTATACGTGCATGTATATGAATTAGATTTTAATAGTAACAGACATGTCTAGTTGAAGTGGAACCTGGTTTTCTTCTAATACCAGCTTAAAGAGAGCCCTTCTTAATAGCCATCCCATCTTCTGCTGTTCACACAGCCCTTCCGCTGACTTGTTTACACCGTATTTTCAGCCTTATGTCTAATCCAGATGAGCTCTATATAAAAGTAGCCGTTTCCTATTCTGGTTGTTACAGATGCATCTGGTTCGCTGCAGATACATTTTCCAAAGGAAACTATAGATGATGTTATGCAAAGCCCAGCGTTAGCGAGGCCCGCAGAGGCCGCGGCCGTGACTGCCGGGGCAGCGGCGCCACCTGCGGGCCAGCGCGGGGTGCGGCCCCGGCGTTGCTCCGGGCTGGTGTGTTCTTTTCCCATATTTATTAGATAATACCTCTTGGGGATTTTCCCACTCATCTCTCTTTTTTCAAGATCATGGTTTGTGTGAATTTTTAGGGATGCAAGCGAGAAGGCAGCAGAAGTGGAAGAGTGTGCTAGGGTGGTGCCCTGCGCCTCAGAGCTGACACAATCCCTTGTACCTTTGGGGCCACCTTAATCCCAAGGTCTTTCCTTACAAAAGAGTGGCTGATGCCGTAAGGAGGCGGGGCAGGGAGTGCTGACTGACTCTCAAACCTAACTTAGAATAGTTCTGTTATTTTGGGACTCCTGTAGTAATAAAGCTTAAAGTGTACACAGGATATAGAACATGGGATGTTTGTGCTGATCAGGTGCCTGTACTGAGTGCTGGCTGTTGGCTGCCCGTGACTGTCAGTCAGTACCTGTCTGCTTCTGAAATGCCATGAGTCTATGAAAGTGGTCTAATCGAAAATACCTTGTCGTATCTCGATCAGTGTAAGGAACAAAATATAAATGTTTTACGATGTATTTTTCTACTTTTAGCTTGTGTCATTTGCTCTTTGTTTTTAACTTTGTAGTACATTAAAGCTTTTTTATATATATGGTGGAATAGACATTTCTTAAATATTGTATGGATATGAAAATTCAGAAGTCTTGGTTTGAAGAACTTGCATTGCATTTTGGAATCTGTAATGGCTGGAAAAAGGTTGTGTGGACTAACTCATTGTTGCTAATTTTGAATACCTGTGGAACAACCAGTCTTCTGCTCATTCTTAAATATCTTTGGGACATTGAACTTAGTTTACTTCTTTTAGATTTGCTTTAAAAGTTTATTTTAAAATTCTTTCACTTACTCTAATTAAACCTTTTCTAGGTATCACAGCAGCTCTAGAGCTGTACTTGCTTTTACCAGCACAGTAAGAATAGAACATCGATCCTGTTCATCTTAAAACTGTGTTTGTATTTTACCAAAGGTTTCCATTTTTTAAAAAAATCTGATTAAGGGTGCAGTAAAAAAATGAATAGCTGGATATGCTTCAGTCAATCAGACCATCTTATCAGGAAAATTTTGTTACACCTTAGTAAGACTACTTTTATGAATAAGTGGATTTGTCTGGCTGAAGTTACTCATTTTACCTTATTTAACTGATGAAAATGTGACCTGTCTGCAATAAAATGTGCACTGTCTTACTTCTAAGCTATGTTATTTCCCTGTGCTCAAGTATTTATGTGGAAGTATCTCCCATCCCTGTGAAAACAAGGTATCCAGTTTGGATATCTCTTCAGCTGTGTAACCATTGTAGTAATGCTTTTGTCTGTACCAGTACATGCTTTGATCCCGCTCCGTGATCTCAGGGATACTGAGGTTTCTTTCCATAGTGGGTTTTTTCCCAGTACTGATTTTACTAAAGGGTACTGTTACACGGATCTCCACGGGAACCAGGTAGTTTGCTACCTCACTCATAGCAGGGCCTGCTGCAAACCCCTCAGGGTTTTGGGGGGTAAATCCTCAGAAAAAGCCCCTGACTTAGTTGATCCACTGCTGACTGCACAGCTGTGCCTGGAGCCTGCTGAGTGTCACCGTCCAACAAAGTGTACAGCACAATTTGTTGGAACTCTCCCACCTCCTTCAGTGCAGGAGGTAGGAAGCTTTAGATACCAGCGCATGACCAAGGTGAATTACAAACTGAGAGCAGCGAAGTATTTAGAGCCAACACTTTGTGAAGTAACTTCTAAGGCTTGCAAACATGTTGTGCTACGGTTTGGGGTGTGAGGGGTGGGGCACAAAACCAGCTTCTATTTTGAATGCCCCATAGTGCTGCCTGAAGCTGTGTTATGCCAATTACCCTCTCACAGTGAGCTCCCTTCCCACCTCTGGCTGTTACCAGAGGAATCTGCACTGGAAACACAGCTGAGCTGTCCGGGCTTCACACACCGGGGCCCCTCCCTTATGAGACTAAATAGCCGAACGGCGCTTTGAGGATGGGGGCTGAAGGCACGGAGGCGCCAGCCCTTCTTGCAGGGCAAATGCTCCCTAACCGCTCCTGGAGAGGGAGCGGCGCTCCTGTCGCGGCGCTCCCGTCCCGGCGCTCCCGAGGCGGCGGGGGCAGCTCGGAGGCAGCGGAGCCTGCGCTCCCACCAGCCGGGCGCGACTCCCCGTGCCGGACGGGGCGATCCCGGGGCCCGGG
>JAOXXN010000395.1:90874239-90909581 GCA_026770055.1 Myrmophylax atrothorax | reverse complement strand
TTCAAACAGCAGCAGGGACTGGGTTCTAAGAGGTATGATAAAGATGAAAACAAAAGATTGTGAAGTCCAAATTAGTAGGCTCCAAAAGTAGTTCTGACTGGAATTTTAACATAAGAGTCTAGAAAAATAATTATATGTAAACATGCAGAAAGAACAGCTATGACTTTGAAGAAGGGTTCCCCTCCCACTACCCATACTCCTCGCTTGCCATAAATAATTCATTATTCAGATGTTTCACTACAGCAACAATTGCTTTTCTAAAAGGTGTGATACCTTTCAGTTTATGCATAAATAATCCTTGAAGATTTATCCCTCCTCCTTGAGATCTAATGAAATTCATACCTCTAATTCTGTGTAGCAACATACGGTTACAGTCAAATAAACACAGTAACACTGACATGGGAAAAAAAAGACAACTTTAGAACTGCTTTCTAATTAAATGAATCAACTGCTCAAATAAAAGCTTTGTTCTCTGCTAAGTGGAACCAAAATGCAGTTGCTTTTGAACAGATTATATTTTAAATATTAAAATAATAAAAATTTCAGCAAGCTTATACAGCTGAGTATTTGTCACACTACATTGCTTATATTAATGAGAGAAAAAAAATCTATATATTCTGAAGTGGGTAAACAGTTGTGTGGGGGAAAAAAAGGGCTATATCTTCAAAGCACACCACAAACAAAAGTCATACAGTTCTTGTAATTAGTATAGTTCTATGTTAGAAATGGTCCAAAATATTTTTATTATTGAAAATAATGCACGGTACATAGAAGATTTATTAAGAAAATGCTATAAAAGTACAGACAATTAGTAAATTGTATCTTTTCAAAATATGTGATACAGAATATCAAGGTCACAGTTCATCTGTGAACTATAGCCTAGAAAAGTTGTCAAATTAAGGCATTCTCATAATACTGACAAAATGTGTGCATGTTGAGTTTGCACCACCTTGGCTGTCCCCTTATTCATGATCAGTCTGACCAAGCAGGAAGAGCACAAAAAAAAATCCCAAGTGTTCACACTCAGTAAAGAAAGACTGAGTATTCCTTTATTTTATCTGCTGAAGTTACCTTACATTAGTGTCAAGCCAGTCATAACTATATTACAAATGAGGCTCAATATTTACTGTTTCTGCCAGCTGTAAATAAAATCCAAATCTCAAAATCCACTGATACCAATGTTTATAGACCCAGAAATCCATAATTGTGTCTTTCATTCCACAATGTTTATCCTCTTGCTTGGGTTCCAAGATACAAGCCAGTAACTACAGGGCTTCATTACCTGTTGTTAACATGAAGAGCTCTTCAGGTAGAACTGATGTAAAGCAAGACATGATTACTGTGCTGAGCTGCTAAAGGTTGGTGATCAAGCATATGAAATGAGCAAAAGTTTAATATCAAATTATCAGCACAAACCTTACTTTTCCTCTATGACATGAAGCAAACACTTTAAGCAGTCCTAGCAGACATAATGCTAAAAGTTTTTATATTCTTACAGTTACATACATTTTAGTCTAATGTTAATTAGCACTAGCCTAATGCTAATTTAAACTATTTTTGCAGCTTTCTAAAAGATGCCTGTTTACAGTACAATGTATGTAAATATGTAACAAAAGCTCCATTCACAACCTATGCAGGTTGGAGTGAATGTTAGAGGTCTACATTTTTCATAGCTCCTGGACAAAAATCAATAGGATCTGTCTTATATAATTATTTAGTTGCATGATAAAGTATACCTGAAGTAGGCACATAAAGATTGATACTTGTATTTAATTATTTCTGGACCGACATGTTTTATTCCGCTCAAGCAGTGCTACTGGAACTGCAATGAGCCCAAAGAAATTACAGATGGGTGCACATTACTGAAATGAAAAGAAACAGATTTGATTATTTATCCGAGCAAAAAGTATAATAAATTGTTTAAAGATGCACCTAGATTGCATTGACATCAAAACCCGTGGCATTTCATTACTTCTGCTGACAATAACCAGCATAGGTTTACCTACAATACTAAGAAATCAGTAGCAAACTTAATTTGAACTCTGTCCTGAGCTGGAACTGTTTCCAGATACTGAGCTCTTAAGCTGTAGAGAGTGATCCTGAGTGAAAGACCTTCCAGAATGAGAAAGAAGAGCAAGATAACTTGTGTCTTCATCTATGAAAAGAAATTTACATTTGAAGTTGGTAAACATTTTAATGTTCCCTTGCCAAAAAAACAAAGCAAAAAAAGAAGAAAGCATTTTTTAGGTGATGACATTTTTAAACTTCCTCAGTTTCCAAAGAAAAGCAAAGAAATCTAGTCTTGGACCAGCTACCAAGAAGATCCCATGTAAACAGACAGAAGCCCTGCCTTGAAAAGTCAAAATCCCTGTCAGATATAGCTATGGTCACAGAGGACCATAATGGGAGTCTGTAATCTTTCTAGCCACTGCAGCTAAATCCTTCAGGGATGTGGGATTTTCTACTACCGGGATTCACATCCCTGTAGGAGCTGAGCTGCTGTGGCAGGGTGTGCTGCAGTGGCAGAGCAGAGGCTTTGTCCAGTTAGCTGCTTTTGTTGGTTCCGCTTTAAGCCAATGGGTGGTAGTACAGCATAAAGGTGATAGTACAGACTCCAGCTTCAGCTGATCTTGGAGTTCTCTTTTCCCTTTTGCTTGGAGTTATCTACTCACAAACTCTTTCAATGCTGGTCATTTTTATGATTTTGCAAAACAGTGTAGTATGTCAATGGTACATGATGATCAGTGTCTTAAAAATGCTAAGGAACAAGCAAAGCAGAAAAAAGGGGAACAGAAGGTACTGCTTATGGGCAGTGCAGAACAATGCTGGGGAGACAGAATGCAGTCACCTGTATATAGAGTGTGAAAAAGAAGAATTGAAATAATGTCTTTGGAATTATAGCAGACAAAAAGATAAGGTAGGAAAACTGAAATATCCTGTCTAAAATCCACATGGAAGACTCAAAATTATGTTTAATTTTTGTCAGCTTTAATATTAGTTATACATTATTTGATGGATTATTAATGTAATAAAAAAGACATTAAAATTGCATAAACAGTTATATGTTTTTGGTCAAATGTGCTATCTATACAGGATCTTGAATAGTCTTTTAAAAAGGTGTATTGAAAATACAGGTATCTAAATATGCTGACTGAGCTAAGAGAAGGAACAGATTGCTAGTAAGGATTGCATTAGAGGGTTCTGAGTGAAAAGACAAAGGGACAGAATTCATGGTGGGGAAAAAAGCACTCACTGAGGAAAGAAGGATAAGTATCCGGTTTGATTTATCAAACTGTTTCCACTGTTCAGAATCTGTTGGTTTCTTGAGAATAGCTTAAACTTACAGTATTAAAAATAAATTAATTACCAGTCTGTTCCTTACAGGTGATACCATTAGAAATTTCTTTACAAGCAAAAAGTCTAGAAAGCAACCTCTAATAAAAAGCAAAAGTAGAAATTCCCACAATCCTAGGACTTTAAAACTGAGGGCTGGCACTAAATGTGACGGGACCTCCTGAAATGTTTCTCTGGTTGTGAGGAATCTAAAAGGCTTGCAGAGAACTGCAGAATGGCAGAAAAAGCTGGTTCCAATTGATTCATACAAAAAAAAAAAAAAAGAAAAAAATTTTAAAAAAGGAATGGTAAAATCCCGATGCAAGAAGAGAAGAGGCAGAAAATAGCATAGCCAGGAGATAAGTCAGGGCACATGCTAAGGTGTAAACTTGCAGTGACAGAGCTGTGAGCAGCGTGAACAGATGAGGGCAAGATCCCTGACCTGGAAGGTATGAATGAAGATTCACAACAGACATGACTTGCTTTTTCAGTTTGTTTCTTTTTTTGCTCCAAGGTGCACTACTGCCAAGCACAGTTCTAGGAAAGGCTTTAACTGCGCTAGAACTGTGGATCAGTTCTAGTGTATGTGTGTTTGGACCAGGTTGCTGTTACTGCATCTTTTTACTGCCTCCTTTACAAAGCAGTAGGACTTGCAGATAGAGTTAGCCAGACCATTGGACTGTTCTGACTAAAAATCAGTCCTGCCAAGCCAAACAGTCCAGCTCCAGTATTGATGTCCTGGCACAAGGGTGAGGGGTGACACTCCTCTCCTCCCAGCCATCCCCCTGATGATGGCTGAAGCACTTTCCCTGGCAGTGTCTCCTCTTGTACAGCGTGGGAGATGCCTACTATGGAATTAGCATCTGTTTCCATCATGTTTCTTTGATTAGCCCTTTCCTTTACAGGGATGGCTTTGCAATTAGATTGGAAGCATGGAGGAAAAGAAGAATACAAAAAAATTAGGCATTGGGAATAGCTTTTTGGTTGTCATTACAGAGATGTCTGTGTGGTTCTTCAGATGCTTGCTTCCAGCAATGTTTTATCAACTCAAATACAGTGGTTCAAGTGCTAGTGATAGGCAGTGCCCTTATTCTTGGTGTCAGAGGTTGCTGGGAATTTTTTTGAAGTGCCTGGAGCATCTAAAATCCAGTATATTAAGGGAAAAAATATTTGAAGGGAAAAATACTAAACAGTATAATTGAACAAAAACTGTGTTTTCTTTCTGGATTTACTAGCTTGACTTTTCCTAGATTCAATTATATTTCTGTAGTCAAAGGAAGGAAAACACAAAGCAGTAATGCCAGAGAAATCTTGCCTAAAGAAAAATAACTGTGATGTTGTTAGCTAACAAGATAGATGAGCAGTGCTGTTGCAAACTCATTGCATGTACCAGTGAGCTAAGTCAAGGTTCTGCCAAGTGAGTTGGATGAAATGATGAGGACACAGAATCAACAGCAGAAAGAGGTCAGCAAAAGCAGGGTTATATGAGATACCAGTGCCTATCTCAAATAGCATTCTGGCTCTCATTAGCTTGCACCATGGAACTGCCTCTGGGTGTATAATGGGTTCTTTTGGGATTGGATGTAGCCACAGACTTCCTCATGAGTTTAGCTGACATGCTACAACTGCTGTTGGGTATTCATTCCGTGCTGCTGCCCAAGCACTAGACTTAGGTCAAGATGAAACTCAATGAAACATTTAGCTTGAACATCAGGTTTCCCCTTACAAATTTGCCTGAACTACTGTGCTGAACTGCTTGCTAGGACAGGCATAGCCCCAGGGTGATAAACAGCACTCTACAGAGTACAAAGAGTGAACCAAAGCTGTGTGATGAATGCAGATGTGATAGTGCTGGAATTTGTATCTGAGGACTGGAATGGGTCACTTATATGGGTATTGCGGAAACTGTGAAATGCCTGATGTAAATGACAGGTAGGAAAGCTGCTGGAGATGATGAGGGAGTGACGTGGAAAGATAGACATAGACTTTCTAACTGCAGTGAGTTCAGTTCAGGACCACAGAGACAATTAAGGGACCAGAACATTTCCTATGAGAGACATCTGAGAGAACTAGGACTGTTCAGCCTGGAGGAGAGAAGACGGGGGCAACCTCATCAGCATGTATAAATACCTGAGAGGAAGGGAGGGCATGGAGGAGAAGGAGACAGGCACTTCTCAGCAGTAGGACAAGAGGCAATGTGCACAAAAATAAAGTCTCCTTGCCAAAGCACCTTCTTTGTTGCATCCCACATCCATATTTTTGAACTATGTTCCCACAAGCTTCTTTTAATATCCTCTAATTCTTGTATTGGAGGACATAATCAACAGTCATATGAGCCATCTGTGTTACTCATCCTCTTGTAGTAATGTCTGTAATTTCCTTTTCCATGATCTCTTCACTTGGCTGAGGAATCACAGAATGGCCTGGATTTGAAGTAACTGGGTTTGAAGATCATCTTGGTCCAGCCCCTCACTATGGGCAGGGATCTTCCCTCTCGTACAGGTTGCTTAGAGCCCTGTTGCTTTGTGTATGAAGCTTCTATGATCTTGTTGCCTTTCTCTGATCTTTTACCACTTCTGCTGTATTCTATTTGAGGTCAGAAAACTGGGTCTACCCACATAATTTAATGCACAAGCAAATCAGAAATTTAAACAGTACCGCTGTCTTCTTGTCTCTTTTCTAGTTGTTCTTCCCCAATATCAGGTATTTTTTCTTGTCTTCTGAATATTTAAACTGCTGATATCCAGGAGCTACCAGAAGTGGGTGATCTCGTACATGAGTAACTGCTCAAATTTAATTCCTGACTCATAAAGTTGTTCATATACAGGGATATTTTAATGTTATGGCTAAATATGTGGCTGTTAAGCAGGAGGTGCTTCCAGTTAGTAGGATGAGATTTTGTTAAAACAAAGGTTACTGCCTATGAGGATCTGATATAAAAAGTAGTAGATTCTGTGCACAGAAGGCAAAACACAGATGCTGTGGGAGTCAATGTGTTTATGTGTGAATATGCCACTTCTGGAGGTCAGCAGCTGGCCTAGTTGTGTATTTGTGCTCACCTGGGCTGTTGTTTAACTTTTTTTGTCATAGCTACAGAGCAGTGCTACTGGAAAGATGATGTTTAAACTCAATTTGAGGTACTGTGTTGAAGCAGAACCCATGAAGTATCCTAACAACATGCTCCTGATAATCCTCAGCCCACTGCAGCCTTGGAGGAGAGAGGTAACACGTTGAGGCACAGAGAGAACTCTCTTCTTTCCAATGCTCCAAGTCCTTTTTGTGCCAGAAATCCTTCCAGGGTACCCTCTCCTCCCTCTCTTTCCCTTATCTCCTCTGTAACCAGAGGCTGAGCTTCCTCTTACTTTATGGCAGGGATGCAGGGGAAGCACTCTGAGCACCTACACAGGTGGGATGTGACATTTCTTATGGAGGCTCCTGCTTCAAGCTAGTTGAGAGCAGCCATGCTGAGGGTTTTCCTCTGATTCGATTCTGAAGTTATAACCCCAGTAAGTCTGACCCATGTTGAGGAACATCTTAAATCTGAAGTGGGCATTTCATTGACCTGCTCTGGTGAGATTTGAGTCCTTGCACTCTCAGACATTTACATGAGCCTGAAGAATGTCAGCTGGGGAGGATGCTGTGCCTCTTGAGAGAAAGGCAGTGCTTGTGCCACTCACCTTTGGACAACAGTATTCCCACATTTTGTCCCCCAAACTGTTACTGGAATCCAGCCCTTAGGACTGTTGTTTGTTCCAGCCCCTCCACCTGCTCCCCTCCAGTGGCAGTGGGTTGGAACTGGATGATCTTTAAGGTCCCTTCCAACCCAAACCTTTCTGTGATTCTATGATGATGATTAATCACGCACTACTTTTAGCTTGCAATGTGTAGGAAGAAGTTGAAGTCAATGACTATTCTGCAGTGACAATCTCCTGTTTTCTCTGTAAGGGTTTTGTGGATGTGGCCAGCTGATAACAGCACAGTGCTGAGGAAAGAGGTATAGCCTTGCTTTTGTACTCTTGCTCTTTTTAGCTCAGTTCTTTTCATAGCCGTCAGCACTTGGTCAAACTAGAAGGCAGTATGCTGCCCTGCACATCTCCAGCTGTGTTAAAGTTGAATTTTTGTGATCTGCTACACACCTGGATTACTTCAGAGGTCAAATGGTAATACTAATTTGGGTCCCACAAGCAACACCTGGCAAAACTGGAACAGGAGGAATATTGTCAAATATTCTACCATCCTTTTTTACCCCATTTTCCTTTTACAGTTTTAAAAATGAGTGGTTTTCTAGTTGACTGTTAGAGCTTTGTGCATAATTTTACGGTTCACTTGTGGTTCTTGTCACTATGTATGATGTCATTTATGTGTGATGTATATATAGTCATATAAATACTACTGGACCTTAGGGTTACTTGTTAAGAGTGTCTGGGGAAAACAGATTTGTTTCATTTAGAATTGCTCACGAACTTTTTGCCTGCTTCATTTGACCTGTGGAGAAACTGCTTAGAGTTGTGTTTAGAAGGCTGGGAGGCACACACACCTCGTTGGCTGGACTGACATGTGATAGTGTTGTCACAGGTCTGTCCTAGTCTGTGCAGATACCTAATTGTACCTGATAGATACCAACTGGTGGAATGAATTAATGATTCAAAACATTAATGATCACAGGCACTTGCATCAACAGGACCATCAGAGCATGCACATGTGAAAAGGTTCATCTCAGGCCTTCTTAAATGTGTCTGAACCTGTCTGGAGCCACTTGGGGATCTGAATAGGCAGAAGCTGGCTGGCTGTTACTTCACCACTTGCACTGCTGCTGGAACAGAAATCTGCAGGCTGAACTCCATGATGCTGCTGGGGCCCTCACATCACTCACGTTGCTGCAGAGCCCTGCTCAGACGGGTTCCCTTGCCAGATGGAGGGGAGTACTCAGCTGTGCACAGGCAGACCTCTAGGAAGACAACAGGTGACCTGGGATCTGCTCATCAAAAAGGCATCTGTTTAGTCCTGAGTTTCCACGGATGTAGCCATATATGGCTGGCTGGTGGAAGGTCCTGAAGAAATATGGAAGGCTGTCAGCACGTGGCTGTGAAGACTAAGCTCTGTGAGGAGGCAGGCAGCAGCAGCAGCACAATTCCAACAGGGACCAGAAATCCACACTGCCACTTCCATCACACTGAGGGGCATGTGGGCAACCTTTGGGGCAGAGCAGGAGTGCCTATGGCTACCCAGGGCCAGTCACAGTGTGAACAGCAGGTCGTACAAGGCAGGCTGGGGTATAGGGAAGAGAAACTGAGGTTCAGGAAGCTTCCATAAGGGACAGGGGAAGGGTGTGGGTTTACATCTGGTGACACCAGAGGAGATTATGAGATTATGTGAATTAGGGGTCAGGGACATCAAGGTAAAAAGAAGCAGCTGATGCAGGTGGATAAAATGGATTTGCTTTGTTGGGAGAAAAGGGAAGATAGAGTAGAAGGAGGAATGTTTTGTCATCTGAATGCCACATAGTCAGTTTGACACCAAAATTTTCAGGATGCAGATGAAATGGCTCTATTGCAGCTGAATTATCACTAACTACCTGATTGTAATGATTCAAGCACTTCCTTTCAAATTACATTTTTCCTTCTCATGCACTTTCTAACCTATTTCCAGAAAGAATATTTATTACACCAGCCTTTACTAGTTAAATGTTACTTTTTCTAGACAGAGGTTTTTGTTCTGCTTTCATTTTAGCAGAAAGATGAAACAATTAAAAATTAGTCAGTCCATGTTGTACTTTTTTTGCATCTTCTCCAGAAGTAGGTGTTGCCATAAGAGGCAGAATGCTGGACTCATCTGACTGTGCAGGGCATTTCTTTTTCTGTAAGATAGCTCCCAGTGCCCACCATTGGATAATACTAATGTTACCCTAGTAATTTCTCTGTGTAAAGGAATCACATAGTAATTAAAAAAACATGCATTTGGAGGTGCTTTGATATATCATAAAGCAAATGGAAAATATCCTGTTTGTTTCCACTCAGATTTGTTTGATGCTCCCTAAAACTGGTAAAAGGATATTAATAATTTACAGTTTGCAAATGTCACCAGCAGTGGCTTTTTTATTTAATCACTTTCATTATTTTCAAAGGCTTGTTTGCACTTGTAATTATTAGTGTACATACCTCCTCCTAATCTCTATCTGATAAGATCAGTAATATTGTTTAGTGTGGAAATTTCAGCAGGTGATGTTAAAATGCCAGAAAAGCCAAGCTCCCTCCTTCCTCTTTGCTTCTGTATGTCTCAGCTTACACTGCTTTCCTGTCTTTGATGAGTCACTGCATTTACTTTGTACTGACACTTTTATATTTCAGACCTGAGCAGTGATTTTGATTTCTTTGTTTTCTGGCCAGTGAAAGCACCTTTTTTTTTTTTTCCATTTAGGTAACACTGGATTTTTGTCAAATCAGAGAAATGCTCTTTTCCAAGTTATGATTACGCAGGATGTTGTGAAAATGGCAAGCTGGTGTATCTGGCCACTTTTGAAGATGCTTGATGTTGTTTCCTAGTAGCAGTCCAGGTCCCGATGTTGCTTTGTAATTCAGCTGAATATTATGAAGATCTAGAACATAAGCAGTATAAAATATAGCAATCAACTGTGAGACTATAAATGAGCATTTCAAATACCAGAGACTCCCAACTATGCAAATATAAATTTCTTTCTTCTCCTTATCATGGCCATAGGGTGGCAGTGGCTATTGGTGGGCATTGATGTATATCCTAGGAGTGGTACATCCCAGTGTTTCAAGTTTAGCAGAGCATTTTTAGAGACTAGAGATCAAAGACTAGCCCATGGCTTGTTCACTCCTACAAGCAAATAAAACAGCAGCTTTTGCCTTCATAGGGCTCCTACAGTACCAGCTCCAGCTCTCCACCCTACTCCTCAGCCAACTACTGCCATTTGCAGCAGAGGGAGTAGGAGGAGATCTCCTTCTGCATCTTCTCTGACCTCTTTCTCCTGCTCTGCTGCCTGCCTTGCTGCCAGCAGAGGTAAACATCACTCAGCTGTGAAGATGAGTGTGGTCTCATGGCCTGCAGTTTCCTCCTTTGGATGGTGGTTGGTTGCCCCCATACTTCTTCCTAGTGATCCATCAGCTGTTAGTGACACCCCTTGAGCCTCTGTTTCAGCCCCGCCAGTGCAACAACATCAGGAGGAGCAGTGTGTGGGTGAAGGGATGTTGTCTTTCCCCACCTGCTGCTGCTGCTACTTGTTTAAAAAGAAAAAACTCTACATACTTTTGTTTCTGAGGTGTTTTTTTTCCTTTTTTCATCATGGAGCTCAGCCTCCAGAGGTGGGTAAAGGATAATTAAAACCTGCTGAGCCAGCAGACTCGGCACAAAACCAAGTAGAACCTTGAAATTTTGAAAGGCATTGTAAAAAATTAGAAACTGTTAACCTCAGATGATTTTTGTGATGATGAAAAGATGAAAGTTGGAAACACGTAACTGAATTATTGTTTGGAGATATGCAGCACTTCTGAAGTTAAATCAAAGAATCATGTTCACTGTCATTAAAGTAGTTAATATTTGCCAGATTAGCTTGAGGCATTTCGATGTAATGTGAAGATAACAGTGGCACAGTGCTTACACAAATAGAATGAGGCATATGCACATCCAACTCTTTTTACGGAAACACACCATCAGCATAGTTCCTCTTTAACCTGCAAAATTTTATTTTACTAATACCCTCTGTAACTTATGTTGCAACAGTGCAGGAAGTGATTCATTTTAGACATAAAAAATGGAGTTCTATGTCAAAGTGCTTTATCACTTCTCTGTTTTAACTTTATTTACAGTAACTGGGTAAAACTTCAACAGCATTTATCTGTATGAATTAGCCTTGTAGGCTATGCCCACTGTGGCAGAGGAATTATTTGTCAGCAGAATTTCCTTGCACAGCCTACTTTTATCAGAGGACAGGCGCGATTACTAAGCTAAACTGGTATGTGAAAACATGTGGTGTTTTGGAGCTCCTTGGTTACTGCGGAGGATAAGTAGCTGCTGACCCCAAACAGGATCTTTTTATGAAAAAAGAGCGGTGTCCCTGTGCCTTATAAGGCATGGGCAGGCTTATTGCAGCGCTGAAGGAGGGGCGGGAGCGGTTCGTGCTGCTGAGTGTTCTCCGGCACCGCTCGCGGGCGACACAGAAGTTAAACTGAAATTCCAAACGCTTCGTGCCGGCACTTAACAGCGAAACTCAGTCAAGAGAGGAAGCAGCGGGTGAAATTAAAAAATAACTTGATCATGGGGAAATCAGGTGAGCAAATGCCTTCCGTGTAATTGGCTGTGTGTTCACACAATGTCCGCGCCCGGTTTTGTGCTCGGAAAGCATTGCTGAAGCCTTGGTGGCTTTCCTCGGAGAAAGCCGCTTTCGTTTGTGCATGGTACAGCCTGGGAGGAGCATTCTCTCTCACAAAGAGTTAGATTGGAAAAAAAAACGAGAAAAAATGACCACCCCTCTCCCCAGCCTGCACAGTGCAAAGGTAGTTGTATTTTATATACAGTTTATATTTTGTAACTTAAATTACGTTTGCTTTGCTGTGTAAAATAATTATAAGCCATATAGCTTTAAAAGTACTTCGTGTCTGGCTGTCAGGCAAAACTTGCCAGCCTTGCAGATAGGCAGCAGGATGCTTTGAGGCAGGCGTGAAGCTTTTTATCACCCTTCCTTGTCGGAAGGATGTAGATTTAAGATGTGGTTACCGTTTAACTGAGGATACCTCAGCTCCTAAGTCTCTCTGCAGCTGTTCACATAACCTTGAAGCTTCTCTCTGGTCTTGCCTGTGCTGTTGCTTCTTTCGCCACTGCCACCAGCTGTCTGTGTGCCCTGCTCTAACAGTCGGGGCTGGTGGAGACTCCCCTGAAGCTGCGTTGGAGCCAGAGATACTAAAAAGGGAGAGCTCATTCCCCGTGTCTTCTTCATCCTTGTTTTGTTAGAGTCATGAGCAAAAATCTATGCCAAACTTCTGAAGTGACTGTAAAACTGGATGGAGTATTTTTAATCTTATGGTTAGGACTTCACTTCTGTGACAAATCAGAGCCTGGTGGCATATTGTCTGTCTGTCCTGTATGCGAATAGCACATATGGGACATGCTCAGCAAAACCTAGTACACTATTCACTCAAAACCAAGGTCTCTTGCACAGGAAAATCTTTGTGTGGGTGAGACTTTAGTGGGCCTCAGTATGGGCATGTTGATTTTTTTTTCCTTTTTCTTTGTTTTTAAAGGTCAGCTTCCTAGATGAGATCAGAGCTAACTGCAAATGGACTGTAAAGGGTTTATGGATATGACACCCAGTCCAGGCAAAGCACTACATAAACTGTCAGTGAGTTTGGCCTCATGTCCTGGCAGCTGCTTATGTTTTCAAGTGGATTAGGATTTAGTAAATAACCTTATAACAATTTAAATAAGTGTAGTTACTTAGAACTATGATGTTCAGCACTTCCTATGCTAATGGCATAATAAATCCAAATACCATATTACTCTAGTGACTGTACATTTCATTAACAAAGCACATGGGGCAAAAGCAGTAGAGATACTCCACTGTGTACCTCCCAATCCCAGAAGGAATAAGAATCTCTTTGTTTTAATACATGCAAACTGCTAATACAATCATAAGGCAATTACCATCTTTGGTTTTTCCTACACATCTATTGCTGCACATTAGTTGATTTTTCCAAACTTAGGAACAATTACAGACCAGAAACTCCCTTTGCCAAGGCTTGGGTAATGTTTGCATCCCTACGTAGTTACACAAAAGGAGCTTGAGATCTACATACGTGTTTTGTCACTTGTGTCACACTTTTCAAGTAAATTATACTGGGTCCAGGTTACTGTCTTTGAGCTGTGTGCAGTATTTTTAGATGAATCATAAAACTGAGATCCTGTCCTGACAAATTGGTTTATGGACTAAATCCCATCTGCCCTTACTAGTGCACTGAAGTCTTCAAATTCCTGCCTGAGATCACTCAGTGTGGTTTGCCTTTGAATGGGGAGAGCAGCTGGTGTACAGAGTACTGTTTCCTCTGTATTTTGTGTGAATTACCTCGTGTTCCCACTGTAGTACTCTTGAGGTGTGATGCAGCCAAGTTTCTCTATACAAGAGTACATGAAAATGTAGCAGGTTGGGATCCTTGCTCCTCTTCTGGGTCAGAAAGATTAAGGCAGAGATTACCTGAAGTCTAAATTTAAGCATGGTCTAATTCATGTAGAGTGGGACCACTATTTTAAAATAGATGTTTTCAGAGCGGTCTCTTTTTGGTTTTGGTAAATCTGTCGTGAGGTAGAAGTATCCCCACACAAAGAAATCCTATAGTTGAAAATCTCAGTTCTTCGATAAAAGCTCTCCAATAATGTTGTATTATTATCTGTTACATTATATTTGAAGCAATGTTCATTGAAAGTATTAGAGCTAGAGATTTAACATTGGTTTTGCTTCATTGAATAGAGCTGAGTGTTGGAAGTACCCACCCATACTTCTGACTCAGCTTTCTTCCTGGGAAGCTGCAGGTTGCTGAAATCAAATTCATCCTGAAACTTCCTTGTCAGGTTCAGAAAAATGTCTCAAATGGCCATAGCTCCTACAAATACTTAAGCTAAACATGGAGATCTCCTCCGCCCTCCCCATGTCTTCTCTTTTCAGACAGAATTTGGATTAGTAGGGGGCGCAGGCAGCCCTCCCCTCAGATCCCAGACAGCCCTAACCAGAAAGGGCTAAGTATTCCTGCAGGAAATGAGGGGATGGTGAGCTGGCTGCTCTCCGTTGCCCTGTTGCTATGACTGCTGTGTTGGCAGGGCTCTGCCCCCCCTGCAGCTGTGCGCGGCCGGAGGTCGGGGGCTGGCGGCAGCCCTGCCCCAGAGGGGATATCCATGCGAGCAGCTGCAGGCGATGCTCAGGGAAGCAGCTGGCTGCAAACCCTACTCCTCCGCTCTGGAGCACGGGGATTTCTGCTGAGCAGGGCGAGTCTCTGAAAAGGATGAAATGGTGGTAGAAAAAGACTGCTAAAAGTCTCATTTCTTCCACTTCCCCCCTGGCTCAGCCTGGTGGGAGAAGAAGGGAGCTTTCTCCGTTTGGTGGTGGCAGGGGAATCACTCTACTCTGGCAAGTGGTGCAGACGCTATGAAAGAAAATGACGGGCTCAGGAAATACTATCTTTTTACAGGGTTCGTTTTTCTTTTTAGATTTTATTTCTCTCTTCTCTCTTTTTTTCCATGTTCTGCAGATGTGGGTGGGACTTGAGAGAAAAGGCTGGGAGTTTCCCACTGTTCTACTTGTTGAGTCAGTAGGAAAAAAAAAAGGCTGAGAAAGGGTTTTGACAAAAAGAAGACAGGAACCAGACTCCGTGTTGGTTGTCATCTACCTGAACACCATGTGCTGTTCTTGAATTGTCAAGATGCACCTTCAGAGTGCAGTAAAAGGGACTGTTGTGTTTTCTGCAGAGAGCTACATCTTCAGCTGCTCTGAAGTCCTAACTTGTACTTCAGCACCTTAGTAGGAGACAGCCATGGTAGGTCCCAACAAAAGTTCAGGCATACTAGAAAAGTGACCTAGTAGCTTTCTGAGAAATGTGATACTTGCAAGCTGCCAAAATGACCAAGTGTTTCGTGCTGCCTGGTTTTACAGGACAGGTGGGGATAGAGAAAATGGATTGGTCTGAAGTGCTAGCAAGTGAACATTTGCGTTTGGTAACATTGGGATGTTTGCAGAACTTGTCAACACAAGTTACTGTCTTTTTTTTTTTTCCACCAGAATTGGGCTGGAGATGTGGTGAGAAAAGAGCCTTTCAAAAACAAAGTTAATTAAATTCATAACCCCACACCTCCAGTTTTTGTGTGCGGAAGACATTGATTACTTGGTTAAAGTTCAATTCATATCAAATAGAGAAAAGTCTGACAGGAATGCATTAGGCTTTGACAAACAGTATTCTGTACCCAATTTTTACCTATCTGTTGAACCACCAGGTTTTTGTTGGGGGAAAGGAGGAGGATGTAGCAGCCATCCTATGCAACAGTGGTTGCTCCTGTTGGCTGTTAGATTAGTATTAGCTCCTTGTGTTCAAGGCAGATAAATACCAAATACCAAAACAAGTGTGAAGGGCTCACGAAGAATAAGATAGAATGTGATGGTCTGTAGTAACTGAGATAGCTACCAGGGTTTCCCCTGGTACACCAAGAAACATCATCTCTTTCTGAATCCTCCAAGAAATCTTTCTCAAAAAAAAAAAAATAGTTAAGCATGAAGAAAGCTTTTATTACTGGGAACATTCAAACCCTTAGTGTTCTATCAATATAGTTGTAGTATCTATTTTGACTGGATTTAAATTTGCCTCTGTTCCTGCTCTATGTGCAGGAAAAAAAGTATGAGAAAGTCAGTGTTTTGATTTTAACTGTTTTGTTTATTATGTATCTCAACAGAGCCAGAAGGCTATTTCACATCTCTATTTTTGTAGAGGCCTTGCTGTTCTCTGAAAGATTAGCGGGAGCATATCTATGTTCTGTTTTTACAGGCAGATGTAGGCAAGTTCTGCCCAGTCCGTGAAGGTCTGAACAGCAGCAGCTCTGCCAGAGCTGGGCTGGGTGGTCTTGCAGAGAGAGATGAGATGAGGCCACTCAGGTGGCCAACATCCCTGGTGCAGAACTGTCTCCTGTGCAAGCAGGTATGAGGAAATGGGGTAGCAGTCTGGGTCTTGTGTAGGAAGACAGACAATACAAGCTTGTTTAAGGCCACCACAAACATAATTTAATATATCCCTGTAAGTGTTCAAGGTCAGGTTGGATAGGGCTCTGAGCAACCTGTTCCAGTTGAAGATGTCCCTGCTTATTGCGGCAGGGGGAGGAGGGGGTTGGACTAGATGACCTTCAAAGGTTCCTTCCAACCCAAACTATTCTATTGTTCCATGTTTTCATGAAATAAATACCTTTTTCCAAGATTTTTGAGTTCTGGCAACTGAGATTTAACCTATTGAACAGAGGGATGAGAAAGAGTTTATGTAATTGATAGTAAATATGAGTAAAGAAAGCTTTCTGTGTCTCCCTGCCTGACTTTGGCTACGGAATATGGGAGTTTCCACATAAGCAATCAGAAGAAATGTGCATGGCCATATTTCCATGCCTCAGGGAGGTGCAAAAATAAAAATATTTTGAACATTTCCCCAGCTCTCTTGGATGTTCTTGGCAGAAAAGCATGGTGGGAGAGTATTGATGCTAATGAGATTAAAGCTAGTTCAGGTATGCCTGCCCTAAGCAATGATAGAACATAAATGGCAGAGCATATCCCAGGAAGCATGGGATTGTGCTACCTCCCTTCAGTTCTTCTTCTTTGCAAAATTCTTCACTTTGTAAATACTTTGGTTGGCACCAAACAGTTGACAGTGCTATGTAAAATGAACTTGGCACGGGGCATGAACAAGATTCTATTTATTGCTGCCCATGCAGCACCCAAAATACGAATAAGTGACCAGCAAAAATTACTCAATTTCAATTCAATTACTTGTTTTCAATTACTCAAGACATCTTCTGCTGTTATTCATTAGTGAATATAATTGCACCTTATTTTCTTTATAAATAACTGTAATTATAAACTCTAAGTAGAATAAAATGCTAGGGAGAGAAGAAATGGAGAAGGTTGCTTGAATTTCTTCTGCATGATGTGGTTCTAACACATGCAGGTCAGTTGGGGGTTTGTATTTGGAAGTGGGTGTGTCCTAGGAATTGTGTGACAGATTAAAGAATGGAAGACTTTACTAATAGGAGAGTCTCCTTAAGTCTTTTTAAAATAGTAGCATACACATTAAGTACCTAGAAGGGTTGTCTCTGTGGATGTGTGGCATAATTACAGTATTCAGTTGTCCTTCTTGGCAGAATAGTTGTAAAAAATAATACTTTTGATTGTCTTTCATGCAAAGCCAAGACTTGCTGCTCTAGGTATGATGAGCAGTCAGTTCCAACCTTACGTAAAATGAACACTGTATGTTCGGACTGTTGACTTGTGGGTCTCTCTGGAGGAGAGAGGGGCTACAAGCAGAGGACTTCTCCTTTCACCATTGCCTCCAGTGAAAGTGAAACTTAGTTCTGTCAGTGCTCAAGACTTTTGATTATTGTTGCTTATTTTTAAATGCTTATGTCACTGAAGGCTCTGCTGCTTCTCAGAACTGAGCAGCCTCCAGTTTACCAGGTGTTCCTTTTTAATCAGGGCAGTCAATTGCCTAACATTTTACAAAAGGCCTTAAGTGAGGAAGTAATCAGCACTGTCTGTCATAGCAAGAATAGGATTTGCAATCAAATAGTGACATGACTAATGTCATTGAAACATTATTACACTGTCGACTTCATATTCTTAGGCCATATGCCTCAAATTGGGTATGGGGTAAAAAAGTGTGTTACATCATATGGCACAGATAATGCAAGGGTTTGAAATTTGCTATAGAGCAAGCCCAGATAATAAAATGAGTGGGGTCCTTGTCCATCAGATTCAATTAACTCAGACATCTTACTGTCGTGCTGAAGCTCACCCCAGTGATAAGCAGATGTGGGAGCAAAGTTCAGGCAAAACTGAATGATGAAAAAATCACAGAAAATCCTCCCTTAAAAAGGATCTCCTGAGCTGAAGGGAACACTATTTTGAGCAACAACCATAAGAACGTTCCAGGAAACTACTCCCATTCAAACTTGTATCTAATTATAACTCCCAATTCCTTTAATTCTCATAAGCGATACTTTCTCTTCTACCTTTTAGTAAGGTTATAGCATAGTTCGGGTTGTAAGGGAAATAATGTACCAACAATTATGAAATATCTCATAAATTCTCATTGTGTGGGATGGAGACATTGCTCATTTATTGAATTCTTGATTCCAAGGTGTAAAAGGAGATAAGGATAACCCAACCTAGGATATAATACTTTCTGAACATAGTATCATAGGTTTTATCTTTCCTTTCCTCCAAGAGGTATCTGTGATTTTATTTCTTCTGTGTATTTCCAAGAAATCAGCCAGTTTTGTTAGAGAGCAGGGCAGTTTAGCACTGGGGGAGATCAGGTTTTATCGCTGTAAGTGATTCATGAATTGGACTGTCAGATCCATGCTCCCAAAGGACATATTTAGGAATAGCGTTAAGGGCCAGCCTTGGAAGATGTTACAATCCCAAACAGGGGGCAAGAAAGTGCAGTCAAATACATGAAGAAAGAAACATGGAACATTTCACTCCCTGTGTCACTGCAGAGGTCAATCAGTACAAGACCACCATGAAGCAAGCGTTTGTGACTTCAAACCAAAGTGCAGAGTCAAAATGCAGTAGAACATAACTGTTTCCTTAATGTTTCTCATACTAGTTAAACTATTCTCAGAGTGTGAAAGATTCAGCTAGGGCTAGTTTCCAGAGAATTACATTTCAAGTGAGGATAAAGATTATTAATAATAAATGTCAGATGTCTTAGAATCTAGATGAAAATGTCGTCTCTATAAGCTGTGTTGTTTTTTATTCAAGAATTTTGTTTGTTTCTGGTCCTTTAATATACCTTGAGAAGTTTGTCAAAATAGAGTATATTCTTTTGCCTGGGACAGTAAAAAAGGACTTCTTGATGTAATTACTTTACAGTTCCCTCAAGCTTCTAATTAAGTTTTTCCACAAACCTGTTGGGCATATTAAAAGCTGTGTTTCTACATTCTTATTCTACATACTATCTCTGCTCTCAGAGTAGGGTAGGGCAATTCTGCAGAGTCAAGGGAGATTGAAGGGATTTCAGTATTAAAGCAGAGCTCTAGTTGATGTTTAAACAGTTACTTGGTTACCTTTTATGTATTTTCTATCTACTTTGCATTTGTCTCCTCTCCATGTGTTCTAGCACTTGGCTTCTTTCTGCCTGGGTTCTGGGCTGAGAAGAGTGTAGAAGTAACATGCAGGGTCCTCCTATTATATGAGCACATTCCTAGTTATTTATTTTTGGGGCACCAGTGAAAGAGGGGGGAGGGTGTCATTGTATCCATTTACCTGTAGTGCAAACATTGGGTGAAGAGTTTGAGACCTCTCTCATGGTTCAAAGAGGGATTGAGACAGACATAATGGTACTCTTCTGTGTAGGATTCTATGTGAGGTTTGTTTCATAGAACTGTAGAGCAGTTTGGGTTGGAAAACTTCTTTGAGGGTCATCTAATCCAACCTCCACTAATGAGCAGGAATGTCTTCAACTAGATCCAGTTGCTTGGAGCCCTGTATTGCCTGACCTTGAAATGTTTCCAGGAATGGGGTATCCATCACCTCTCTGGGGAACCTGTGCCAGTGTTTCACCACCCTCATCATAAAGAAGTTCTTCCTTACAACTAGTCTGAATCTCCATTCTTGTAGTTTAAATTACTCCTTGTTCTATCGCTACAGGCCCTAATAAATTATCTGTCTCCATCTTTCTTATAAGTCCCCTTTAAGTACTGAAAGGCCACAGTAAGGTCTCCCCAGAGCCTTCTTTTCCCCAGGCTGAACAGTCCTAAATCCCTCTTCTTGATTGCATTATATGCTACTTGTTTGAAGGCTCAACAGAAAAACCTGGTGTTTATGGAAAGTAAAATATTACCAGTGAAGATTAATCTAGAAACAATAGGACAGAAAGCACTGACAAGACATGATACTTCTAGAAATGGATACAGTGCTCTTTTTGGAGTCACCAGGGTGGATACTCAGGCATATAAAAGTATGCCTCTTTTGCTAGCCAAGTGTATGCCCAGTATAATGTTGTGTGTCCCGAGTGCTGAGGTGAGGGCTCCCCACACCATTTCTGTTGTGTAGGGATTTGGTAGACAGGTGCTTGGTAGAACAGTTTACTGTTACAGTTCCCCCACATTGTCTTGCGGCTCTGTAAGACCAGTGGAGGAGGTCCAGTTGACAGCTGCAAAGGTGATGCAGAGCAGTTTGTATTGTGGAAGACATAGTCAGGTAACTCACTTCTGTTTTGATGCCCAAACTAAGGGAGAATACAGGGTTCAAAGAAGAGGCACGATGGGTTCAGACGTGAAGAGTTCTTCACTCAAAAGAGACTGAGTACATTGGCACAGTTCAGAAACAGTAAGAATAGAGAAATAAGAGTTCTCTGAAAAACAAATCTGATGGGGAAAGGCAACCTAGATGCCTCTGCTTACTTTTCTGTGGCCATGCAAAGTTGATCAATGAATCTGGAAGTCCAAAAGCACAACTGTAAGGTATGCTCTGTAACACATCATAGGCTGGAAATTTGTTGTCACATGGTGTCATTATCTTAGCCAGTGTTCCAGAAGAATACAAATTAGAGGTAAATATTTGAACAATGAGGAGCAAGCAACTGTATCTAATACCTTTAGTTGTTTTATTTATTAAGCTGTGTAATGATTCATGACCAAACTGAACTTCCTGGCAGTAGGAAATATTTTTTTTCTAGCAGCTGAAGCAGCTTACAAGAAGGGGAAAAAGTACATCTCCAAAGCTGTTGGGTAAACTGTTCCCATTTGGGTGGGAGCCTGAAAACTCCCATTAACTCTCACTTTCAATGTCTGTCTTCTCTGTGTATGGAACATTTGTGAAATGGAAAAGCTTAACATGCCTCCTGAAACAAAGCTGAGATGTATCTGGCAGTTGGGTGTCCCTCTCCACACATCATCAGGCACGGGAGAAGCTGTGCAGAGGGAGGTGGTTAGTACATGAGCTTGAGTCACAGAAGATAAGTATTTCTATAGCAGCCAGCTTTGAGGGAAGGGGAGGATGGAGTTTCTCTAGGGGCAGCATAGCAGTGCCTGCTGTGGCCAGAAGCAGCTCTGATCTGTTCATGACTTGTTGGTCTGTGTAAATCAGAATGTTAGTACAGAGCTGAATTATACAGCATTTCTGTTAATGGATGGACTGACCATTGATAAAGTCTTTATTTCAGTTGACTTTTTTTTTAGAATTTCAACTTGTTATTGAGAGCAAGTAATTTAAATAGAATCTTTCATACTTGCATATCAGATTGTTTATTGACTATTCAGTGCTGAGCAGATGGGATATCAAGTCCTGGTGATAACAGTCACAAGCTTTAGGATGGTCTTCTGCAAAAAAATTGTAGCCTGAAGTATGTGATGCATTTTTCAAAGCTGTGGGTTTTGACTTCTTTGATTTGCAGGCTGTCTTAACATTTCCCTGCTGGAAGCATGGACCCCTGTATTAGTAAAGTTAAACAAACTGGCTCTAGGCTTGTTTTCCTCAGTAAGTTGTGATAGATGCTGTACAAATAGGCTACCCCTGCCTACCTCACAAGGTGCAGCAGATGAGGGGTTTAAGACTCAGGTGATATAATCAGTGAGCTGTGAGCAATGGTAATAAGAGTGATGGGACAGGTTCGTTAGCAAAAGGCAGGGTGTGTGCTTGAATAACAGAAGGTGCTTGGGTTTTTTGATGATATACAACTTGTGATACTCAAAATTGGAGGAGAACCAAAGAGGAGGAAGGTGGTGGGCAAGTCTCATCTTACTCAACAGGGTTACTGTGTTATGCCAACAACTTCATACAAAAAAAAAGAGCCTGAAAGCATGTTGATGGAGAATATATTAAATATATATCCATAATGACATATATCTAATATATATATCATATGACTTTGGTCAGGAAAGAGTCAACCCAACTTCAGACTGTGTTCTAAAGTTTTAAGGTACTACATGAAATAGTAATGGCTTTCTGATGTGCACTGGATATTGAGGTTATTAGACTGCCGTATTATCCTAATGCTGTTGAGGAAACTGGAGAGAACTCCCAAGAACAGCTTAAAATGTGTGTGAGTTGGGTAGTCACCTTAGGAAAAAGTTCTGAGAGCAGTATGTGCAAGCTGACAGTTCTGTTGTGGGAAAGTGCATGATTACAAACAACAGAAATGTGTACCCGCTAATAAGGCACAGAATGATTGATTTTATTTGTTAGGATTGAGTAGTAAGAGGAATTGAGAAATCCAAAGTTAATAACCAGAAAAACTTTCTAGATGTGAGGTCTGTTTGGGCTTTGAAAGTGTCTTACAAGGAAAATAATGGTAGTCATGCAATTAGGATAGTCAGAACTGAAGCTGATGAATCACTAATAAATGTGAAAACCTGTGTCAGGGTAAAAGCAGAGTTAAATACTTAAAGATTTCTCTTGCGCGCTTCAGCAAGATTAAGTGAAAACTGTCTTTCTGTTTTGAAGATGATGTCTGTACCTCTCTAAAAGCAGCAAATTCCAAAGAGTGACCAGTGGCAGAGAGTTCCCCCCCTCTCCCCCCCCACTCTGAGTCTTGAAAAAAATCATTACAGTCATAAAAGAAGGAACGTGAAATTGCTGTCAAAGTGAATTGCATTGCAACTGATTGTTTGTGCTGCTGAAAGTCCCAAGTTTACCAGGGTACAAACATAAGCTCTTTTGAAGCTTTGCAGTAACTTTTGAACTCAGATATTTACTGAATACACTCCAGCACATGGCGGAAATGTCATCCCCAGCAGTTGTTTCTTTCCTTAGCACTTGCTCTTTGTGAAGTTATTTGTCTTGAGCCAAATAAAGATGCATTTTGAGATTTCTATGAATTTGTACTATATCCTGAATAAGAAGAATGGTGCATGTTTCAAAATACTTGTATAGTTCTAAACATCTTCATTTTCTTTAGGTGGTGTCTTGAAAAATACAGATAATTCTTGCATGTGGGGACAACAATTTGCATTTTTTATGCATTTCCTTGAAGGACCAATTTGCTGCTTACTCTGAGACTCTGCAATGGTGATGCAGTGCACTCATACCTTAAAATGAAAGTCAGTCAAACTGACTTCATTTTAAACTGACAAACTGACTGACTAAACTTAAATCCCCTTGTTACTGAGAAAAGCAATAAAGATTTTTCTCCAGCCTTTGGTGAGTCTGTACCGTCCCGTGGGAGTGTCTGTTAGTTAGTTTCTTGATAGAAGTCGTGAACAGGTAGTTTCATCCTACTCCCAGGTAATGAGGGTGGTATCCTTCTGTTCTTCTGTCCAGCCTGCACCAGTGTCTTAGCTACATGGTATGCTTTTTCTGTCTTCACTGATGTCTGTATTTGACAGACCTTTCCAATTTTTTTAATGTGATTTCAGCTTCCAAACAATTTGCTGAAGAAGTCCTGAAAGCACACAATGATTGCAGGAGGAAACACGGAGTTCCCCCATTAAAACTCTGCAAGAAGTTAAACAGAGGAGCCCAACAGTGAGTTCACTCCTTTCTTTTCTCTAATGAGATTTCTGACACTTTTACCCATTAGGTTCAACTGTGCATACTGCAAAAATATTTGTCTTTCAATGTGGTGATACTCTATAAAGACTTACTGAGTGGAAAGTGAGGGACTCTACTCTTTTGGCCTTTCTCTATCACCTGGCTCTATCTGGTTACATGTACACTTCTGTGGTCACAACTGTATAAATCTTTTCTAGACCCTTTTTTAGACATGGGCTACATCTGTCTGCATTGAATGTCTCCTCTGGTAGTTGCCTAAAACATGCTTCCCCTCCACTTCTCTCAGATGATGAATTATCATCTGCAGGAGAATATCCACTGCTCCTGAAATAGTGGGATAAAGAATTTTTTCATGGTAAGGAGTGGTGACTGGTCTAAGATTAGTGGAATCAGAAGGACTCAGACCAAATTATCTATCTCCCTGCCCCAAAACCAAAAGCACTATACATTCTCTATTCTGTCAGGAGGGAAACATCTTACCTCTTCCTAGTGTTGAAGACAACTTCTTGTCATTCTAATGTACAGTGAATCCTTCTTCCTGTTCTCTGACTTAAGTCTTTCTTATACAAATTTGAGTCTGACAATGCTTGTCCTCTTTACTGTAGTTACGACAACCAGATTAATTCCTTTCCCTTACACCAACCTTTTTCAAAAGGTAGATTTGAAACCTTTCGTTTTTTTCAGGTTGATTGTCACAGTGCAAAAGAAATAAAACTGAAGGAGTAAATGCTGATTAAACTATTCAGAAAATAAATGTCTTCCCATAATAGCTAAATAGTGGCCAGTTTGATCCCTGCAGATATAAGATCTTATGTCCCATTAGGCTTTTCTACCATAACCATGCACACTTCTCTGTGGCAGCTGGCTGGAAGCCAGAATGGCTGTAGTTTTCCAGAACCTGATTTGCTGTCCCAGCATGGTGCTGCACTATCACACAGATGCACTAGCTCCTGCGCTCCTAGACCAGTCATCTCTGCCAGGTGTTGTGCTGTACGACACACCATGTACATGGCATATGAACGTGACCTTGGCAGCAAGAAATCTTTGCGTTTTCACTTTTTCTTTTTTTTTTCTAGAGTCACCATAATAACTGAATACAGTATTTCTAAAAGATGGAAAGCCAGTGACTCATCCATGTACCTTTGTAATCTGCTGGGGCTTTCCTTCTGCTCTTCTAAGGGTTGTTTTGTTTCTGTTTTACATGTTGACTCCCAGCAAGGAAAAGACTTCTTTGACTTGTCAATAGCACTTGTTGTGTCTCCAAAGTGCTGCACTTGGTTTGAACAAGTCAGCCCGTATGAATAGTTCAGATTATTCTATCAAATATGCATTGCTCCACATTTATCTCCAAGTGTGCTATTGCCCTTGCTGGGTATTTTTAGATCCTTCAAAAATGCTTCACAGACCTCTCTGGTTTCAGCTGACTTGCCCTATGATGAATAACAATAGGAAGCCTTTGTTTGGTTGCAGTCTGTAGCTTAACTTGAAAGAATTAAATGGCACATGTTCAGAGACTGGTAAAACTGGTTGATAACAAGAACCAGAAATGGTTTGATCTAAATAAAGGAAATTTAAGAAATCTCATTTTTGTCAAGACAGATTTTGCATATTCTTAAATTCAAAGAAGAACTTCACCTTTTCTTTAGGTGTGTTCAACATCTTTGTTGGTATGTATTTAGTGTATCTCTGGGTACTTTTCATTGCTAATCTATCTGTGTTGAAAATTGTTTGTTTCCAGCTATTTTCAGTTCCAGTAATTGCGACAGGTTAGATGAACTGACTGTTAGATCCCTGCTTTAGTATGAGTCACCCTCAGCAGGTGTCTGTTTATCTCTTACTGTAATGAAGCATAGGGTGATGATCTCAGACGAAAATCGCATGCTCTCAATTGCCTGAGCTGGAGTGAATTAATCACCCTTTGTCTCAAATCCTTGGCAGCTTCATCCATGTGCAAGTGTGTACTTTGTTCCAGTCTTCCCTCTAGCTTGGGAGTGGGAATCCTTGAAGCTAAAATCTACAAGACTGTGGGGATACAGGGCATGAAGGAGCATCTAGAGATCCTCAGTCTGGGATCTAGCAGACTGACAAGAGACAACTTTTCATTATTTTTAAGTTAATGGATGTAGCTAAATACATTTTTTGTTGTTGTTTTGGTGAGAAAATTAGGACAGAAGGAAATTAGAACCTAATGACTGAAGTACTACATTGGGCCAAAATGTTCAGCTGGACAAATTTCCTGTCTCAGATAGATGCCATGATTAGGGAAGGAGTAGAAGGACAAAACAAATGTGGTAATCCTTCCTGCATTATCTTCTCCTGAAAATTACAGATTTATCCCGGAAATTATGATCTTCCTAAGCAGTAGGTCTTTCCTCATTTATTTGCTGCTGTTGTTTAAGAAGCCTTGAAGATTCTCCCCCACATACACACACTGTAAATTTGTCTCCCTCTTTTTCAAACCCACATGGGCTCTGGTGTCTGCATCATCCTGTGGCAATGACTTCTACCACACAGTGTGGAAGAAGTGGTTTGTCTCATTCAACTTTTGAATCTACCATCTCATGGTTCTCTGTGTTGCCTCCTGCTTCTTGTGCCATAAGAAATAACAAATGGTCTTTCAAATTTCACTATCTTTCCATTGAAGCCTTTTCAATGTTGAATAAAGAAAATAATTGTTTTATTACTGATATCCTTCTTAAACCTGTTGTTGTAAGACAGTAAAATACATCCCATGCTCTCACACATGTCAACTCCTATAGAAAGAGTGCTGCTTATCCCTATTAGGTTACACAGTTGTTGCCTCCAAATCTACATGTGGTCCCCTTCTCTTCCATCCTATTGACTGGCATACAGCTCCTTTTTTGCATTTGACTTTTCTTTTTCATTTGTAGATACAGGGTTTTCATACTTGTTTTGACTGAATCTCCAGTTCCGTCTTTTTTCCCAGTCTCACTGAGAAATATGATTTACTCCCATGATGGACATAAAAATGTCAGGAGGTGACACCTGTCGCAATTGCTGCAGGTATTTCCCTTTCCACCAGCAACTGCAGCTAAGGATGGCCAATGGATTTCCAGGTGTTGGGCAGAATGTGGTGGGAGGAGAGCTGCCCTTTGATTTCTTCTAGGCCCTTCTCACCACTGATACAAATGCTCGTGGAAGTCAGGGAAAATGGCCTCTAGGCCTTCCCTTTGCCTCAGTCATAGATATGCATAAGCTTAAAGCATCCCTGGTTTTAGAGCTTTGCAGTCAAATAACTTGGCTCAAAGCCATCATCTTCCAGCAAAATTCCTTGCTTGTATCTCATTCTCTTTTGTCTGTTCTTCCTCCTCTCTGCGCGTTGCCGCCGTGGTTCCTGACCCCAATGTGTGTATTCCTTTGCTAGGTATGCAGAAGAACTGGCTACCACGAGGGTCCTCAAGCACAGCTCTGAGTCTGCTAATGGAAAATGTGGAGAAAACCTAGCATGGGCATCCTATGACCAGTCAGGTGAGCTTTCTTCTCTTGCTGTCTCACAGACACCAGAGAAATTGCTTGTCTCGTGTACTTTGAACTGAGAGTGTCTGGTTGCAAGAGTGCTGGAGTTTCCTGTGCTTCAGAAATGTATCCACCACTGCCCAGCCCAGCCCAGCCCAGGCTCCCTGGGAACAGGGTGGTGGTTTGCAGTCACCTACGTGTACTGAGAGCAAGAAGCATATGTAGGCACAGAGGGGGTAGGTGACTGTGGTGGTGTGTCATGTCCCTTTGGAGGTAGGACTTGGCAGCTAGGCTGCTCCATATGTCCCTGCTGTGGAGCTGTCTTTCGTGCTACTTGTATGTCCATGGGAGGAGAGAGGGAAGCTGTCAATGCCCTGTCCTTCACCTTTATCCGTCGTTTGTCCCAGCCAAAGGGAGGTCTGCCCACAGGCCAGCTGTGGTAAGGAAAACGGGAAAATGTCTATTACACACTGCACAGCAGTTCCTGTTTGTGGGGGCAAAAACAGGGAACTGGTGACCAAAGTGACAGCATTAGTATGCTAGTATGTGTTAGTATCTTCCACTCTCTCAGCAAAAAGGCTTTGGGCCCTTTTCCATGCCTTTCTTTGCCTTCATTTTTGAAGAAAAAATTACTCCATATATTTTCTAACTCTAAATGTAACATGTAACTGGCAGCCTTTGGTTTGGATGCTCCAGGAACCGAGTTTTGGCCAGGCTGACAGCCTGGGGTGAGCCCTCAGAGAGAGATTCAGCAGGCTCTTCCCTCCTTGCATCCTCCAGCGGGCAGGGCTCATGCCTCAGCCTGCAGGGACAGCAGGTGGGATGTATTAAAAGTGACCACTTGTTTTCTTTATTCCAATCTACCCCTGGAATTTCCAGCATAGCCTCGAGGAAACCGAACCTTGTTTCTGCAGTCTTTGTTTGAAGGACCTGGAAATTTTAGTGAGTTTTAGATCCAGGGACTCTGTTTAGTTCCTCTTCAAGTGCCAGCTCTAGTCCCATGTGGGTACTCTTTCATGTTTAAAAAAACTTAATGGTGGAAAAATACAGTTTGGTCTACTCATATTTGGCATTCTGTCCTCTGCAAGAGTGTGAGGCAAGGGTTCAGAGCAGCATGGGAAAACACATGTACAGCAAAGTTTGCATAGTGGCTATGACTCACTGACTGAGCTTTTTTCTTTCTTCTTGTTTGTGTAAAGGGCCTGTGCTCCTTCCCCCTAGGTTATAGTCAAAGAATTCCCATTTAGAGAGCTGGAAATGCAACACACAAATCCTTCTACATAATGGCTGTCTTTTTCTGGATCCAATTTGTTTTCTTCAAAGCACTGTTTCTATACTTAACTTTCCAGTTTTAAGCAGTTTAGCTGTTTTTTTTAATCCACAGGATGGAATGACTTACTGAGAGAATTAGACTACATGCTCTTTTGTTCTGTAAAACACTTCTACATTTCCAATGCATCAGGGTCACTCAAAGTACCAGAATGAGAAGGCTAGTTTTTCAAAGAAAGTTATTTTCTCGTCTGGGCTTAGTCTTCATCTCTGTGGAGCTGATTCATTCTTCCTCTTTTTCTCATAGAGTTCCCTTTGGATAGTTAATTTGTACCCTGCTCAATGAGGCTGAAATTTGGATTAAGGCATCCATTCGCAGCCTTAACAAAGTCAGGCAGTGTCTTCCGGTTTCTTCCCCAGATAAACCAAAACTCAATAAACCTCTAGCATACTATATATTCTCTTTCAGAAAGTGAGGCTGTTGTTTATTTTGGCTTTTACAGAGTTGTGTAATAATATCAGAAGATGCATTTCTTGTTTCAGAGAAGATTTAAGCTTTCAAGTATAAAGCCTTCTAGTCTGACTCCTCTCCTGGTACAAGAATACCTTGAATTGTATTCAGGATTTTAGAGTTCCATACCCTAAAGCTGTTGCTGGAAATATGTTTATCCCTGTAATCCAAGAAATAGCTGACAGCTGTTTCCTCCCTCCAATCCTGCAGGAACTTTTCCGTGGCAGACTTCTCTTTGTGTTCAAGTAAGTGAGTTGTCATCTGCCACTAATGAGAGAGACCACAGCCTGCGTTGGCAGCTGTAGGATGTCAGGCTTCTCAGGATGCCTCATCTCATTTCTCATGTGTCAGGAGGCTGAAGACAAGCACTGGATGTCTAAATTCTGTTTGGGGTGGCTGCTGTGGTTGTGAAGAACATGCTGTGTTGCCTGTGCAAACACTGCAGCTTATGAATTTTAGAGTTTGTAAGAGAAATCCACTGTATATTATCACCCAAACCTGTTACGGGAAGAACCTGGTTCTCCTACAGACTGGGACTAGTGGGCAGAGCACTGCAGGCACTGTCTGCCACAGCCCTGGAGGAGCATGCTGTGACTGAGAGTCGGCCTTGGTGCATCTCTTGATATCTAACACCAGGCTTATACAATGCTGTTAAATAAAGCAGAATAAGGACCTGCATGAGGAACACTGTGAAAGCAGAGAATTACTTCCCAAACCCATAAGTATAACTTTATTCTAGGTAGATATTTTATTTCTGAGGTGAAGTTAAATCTACTTCTACCTTCTTTCCCCTCAGACTGGTGGGAGGAATGTTGTGATAACCTGGTTTTTAAGTAGATTACCAAGGTGCTGCTGCACATGCTTGCAGAGAAGTATGTCCTATGTCATTTTATTAGAATGTTTTTAGCAATGTACTCAGTGGGATTACTTAACAATTTAAGGATTCGTTGGTATGAGGAGAAACAGTAAGGCTGGGCCCAGAGAAATCAAATGTTAGGGGGAGCTGAGCACATAGGGCTGCCACAACATTGTGTTCCCAATGGTGAGGCTGTGAATGTATTTCCAGGCTTGCTCACACAATCACACATATACAGCATGTGCATACGTATATATGCAGAGCAGCACAAACATTAAAATGAACAGCACCAGTGGCCTCTTCCTGTTCCCCTTTTTGGCTGATTGCAATGATATTTGTTACTGGAACATATAAAACTAAATTAATATAGTATATATGTATACAAATGTATATATTTTTAGTAATCGATTTAAAATAGATATATATTTCATAGTATTAAATAATATATAATTATATATATACACCTTAGCAGTAGAAATAGAATTCCAGTGTGGATCCCTGAAGTAGCTAAACTGAGACACTCAGTTTGCCCAGTGGCTGTCCCTGGATCCTGGTCTCTGCAGTAGCTTGCACCTGGACGTACCGATCCCTGTGGCTGCAGTTCCACTACAGTTGCCAGTACAGTGCATCTCACACCTGCAGGTCCCAGGATGCTGACCAGAACCCCGCTTGTCCCTGTGGTGTCCACACACTTCTGTAGCAAATCCTCCTGGAGCACTTCACCTGCTCACCAGCTAGTCCAGCTTGTGCTTTGCTGGTGCTCATACCTCTGCTGGTGCTCCAGACACACAGGTCCCTGCAATCCTTGGTCTGATACCAGTTGTTGGCACTAAGGCTCCCACACATCCACACAGAATAGAGCTCCTCATCCAAGATAATAGTTAAGAAATGGCATTTAATGGAACAACAGCACAACTGATGAGACTTTAGTCCTACATATGGACTGACCCCAAATGGTCACTCCTCTGACCCTGTGAGGCAGCTTGAGTAACAGTCAGTGTGGCCATGCTGCAAGCTCCTACCTTGGGTAAATAAAATCACTATGCTGATTCTGGACCTACTCTTGGGCAAAACTATACTTGGACACCAGCTCAAGGATTGTTGCATCAAGTTTTTGTGTGAGCAAGATATGTCCACCATGGTACTCCTGAAACTCATTAGAGTGAGATTCAGCCTGTTCTGAAATGAACATCCAGTAAGTCTAACCGAGCAGTCATCAGTCAGCTATCACTCAGAGAAGGGTGGAGTCCAACTGTGTTTCCATAGAGAAAGTGTTGAAACTGTGAGTGTGGTTTATAGCTATGCAAACAGGAAGGGTATTTTTAAAAACCCCAGCACTGTACTAATTGGTTCTGCCAGTGGGACAACAGAAGAGCAGCTGCAGGGCTGGCTGCAGGGCAAATCCACACACTGCTTGATAGAAGTAAACTTCATCTTTTCTGTTATAATTGGGAATGACAAGTGGCAGTGATTTCTTTCCTGTGTTCTTTCCTTCTTATTGAAAAGCATTTTGAACAGCAACCAACCCCTGTTTTGGGGGAACTTGGGGGCAGTGGGAGATGGTTTTAATGAAACATTGAAAAGCAATTGTAACGGACCCTAAACAGGATTGCATAATTTATTCCATAAGGCTTTTGAATGGAAATATTGTGGTCAGTTTTCTGAAAGGGGAAGTCTGAGGATGCAAGTTGCTGCTAAAGCAGGTAGGCTCAGAGTGCTGCTGACCCTTCTGCTGTTTCCTCTCTGGAAGTCTGGGTGTCACTGGGCTCACAACAGAATTTTTCCTTAGTTCCTTGTGTGCCATCTCTCACTTTCAATGCTGATTTGGCTTGTGTTTTACGCAGACATTCTTTACTGCTCCCCAAAGGGCAAAGCATGAGAAGAAAAGTATTTCAGAGGAAAGAGAGTGTTTAATCACTAGATACCTGTCTTCTCACATAGTAATAACTTCAACATTGGACTCT
Source organism: Myrmophylax atrothorax (assembly GCA_026770055.1). NCBI lineage: Eukaryota > Metazoa > Chordata > Aves > Passeriformes > Thamnophilidae > Myrmophylax > Myrmophylax atrothorax. The sequence continues at coordinate 90,877,926 of JAOXXN010000395.1, read as the reverse complement.
CCCTCACCTGCTGTGCCGCATGACAGATATCATTCATTCCCTTCACTGACAAGACACTTCTTTAATATGATTTCAAGACAGTTTGTCAAAAATTGCCTAGTCCTTTGATCATCTTCTCTTTTGCTGGAAACAAGTTAGTCTTTATTTCCTCACAGCTTATGGTGCCACAACTCCCTTAATTCAAGGATGATGACAGCAATGCCATTTAATGATAACTTCATCCTGCATGTGAAAAATGGAGCACAGTAATCAGCTTCTAGGCTTTCACTGCCTAGCCTCAGTAAGTTGCAAGTTTTCATTCTTCAAGTCTGGTAATTAACACATCAGAGTCTGTGCTGCCCAGCTGTGCTCACTGTCTTTCAGGTACAGGATTGAGGTAGTCTTCCCTGATGCCATTGCCATCTCCCTTGAATTAAAAAGTTAACAAATTTTCACACAATAGTATTCTTTAACTTAAAAGCAAATTCTGAAAAGATACTGTGTTTATTGAAACTTCCATGTTTCCTGCAATACTTCCATTATGAAGATTTTAAAGTCTGTTACATGCAGCACACATCTTAGGGCTACAGTAAGCAGAGTGGGAATGACTTTCTCTTTAATTACTCTTTTTGTTGTATCACACTGATACATTAGCAGGGGGAATGAAGTACTGGTAGCAGTGGGAATGCAGTCTGACATCTGTAAAAATATGACTTGTATAATGTAGTCACTTCAATACTTATACACATAAAATACATGGGCTTCATAAGGCCTGATATGTCAGCAGTCACATTCTGTACTTCTGTTCCACCCAGCTTACCACAAACACTTCTAAATCCTTCATAGTTTTCGAGTCTAGAATGGGACAGAATGATCTGCTTGGTTTGTTTACTATGTGCTTCTTCTTTTCTCCTTGTATTGCATAAATATTGCTCCTTGCATTTTTTAAATCTTCAGTTTAACTTTGGTGTGAATAACAAATGAACAAATAGATATGTGTTACATACTTCAGCCATAAAACAGCTCTGTAGGGTTGGTTGCTTGGTGCATGGGGAGCAGGGAAAGAAGAAACGAATTTTTATTCCTGAAACTTTTACTTTGGGAAGCAAGAGAGGTTTTGCTACCTTTTTATGTAGAAAATGTTATTTGACTCTACTTAGCACTATTCCTAACATGCAGTGTGGTATGTAAGTTCATAATACTTCCAGTTCACAAACCTTTCAAGAGATGGCGTTTCATTCAATGTTTTCTTTTCAATGACAGCTCTGACAACCAGCTTGCCAGGCTAGCAGCATCATCCCTTTAGCCGACTTCAATCATAAGAAACTGAAGTTTAAAGAAGGTAACACAGTGTCTGACTTCTAGAACTGCACAAGTTTAAGGCTTTTTGCTGCAAAACAGCCAAGTGTGAGTCATTGCTGTTCTGCAGCCAACAGTCCACCAGGGACCAGCATTCTTCATGACAGTAGACTTAACCGCATTGGCAGCTTGCTGTGAAATCTACTGGCCTTGTGTTGATGATACATCCTGGAATGCTAAGCAGAAATTTCATTATTGATGTAGCTCAGGAAAAAAGCTGATCCCTTTCACGCCTCCTCCCCCTCCAAGTGTTTGACACAAGAATTTCCTAACAACCAGTAATGGAAAAGAAGTAACATTTGACTTTTGACTGCACAGTGTCTGCAAATTCCATTCGGAGCTACATCTCTGGACATAGTTATTGTCCTTATACAGCTGTTGTCATTGAAAGCTTTTGATGGGTTGAGATAGCGCTGGACATGCAGACTTCCACAGAGAAGCATCTCCTAAGCAAGTATATTAGAGGTTTCTGACTGTAGTAACCCGAGTTAGAGTGCCTCAAAAGGGACCATTACAATGGCTGAAGTGCTAAGTAGGAACAACTGAAAATAAATGCACTCAGAAATCTAAAGTATTTAATGCTGATGAGAACATGGGAAACTGGAGGATGTCAGAAGTGTCATTTTTCTTTGGTTTATCTGGAGCTGTAAGGCAGTATCTTCATGCACCTGCATTCACAGGTGGGAGGCCTCCATGTGGAACAGGTCCCTGTGCCCTTTTGCTTAGAAAATCTGCCACACTTAAGCATTTTCAAACATATTTCAAGAGGAAGGATCTGATAAAGCTCTAGGTAGAAGCCTAATGAGAGGAGCACTCATCCAAGATAAGGGAGATGTGTCTTCATTACCTTCCAAGCTGAAAGTTACAAAAGGTTCTGGGCAAAAAAAAAAAGTAAATTCAATGTGTTTAAATTTCCCATGTTTCTTTGAGAACTAAAAGCTATCCTGGGTTGCCTACCCAGACTCTGCCAGCCCTGGTAGTCCAGCGGAGAAACTGATGGACTGTGTTGCGTCAAGCAGAACTGAAATCATTGGTGGCGTTGGTGGCATGAGGTGCTTAACTAAAAGCATTGGACTAATTAGTAACTTATTAAATTAATAGATAGAAGAGTGGCTGGGAAGCTGCCTGGTGGAAAAGGACCTGGGGATACTGGTTGACAGCCAGCTGAACATGAGCCAGCAGTGTGTCCAGGTGGACCAGAAGGACAATGGCATCCTGGCCTGTGTCAGTAATAGTGTGGCCAGCAGGACTAGGGGAGTGAGCATCCCCCCATACTTGGCACTAGTGAGGCCTTGCCTTGAATGCTGTTCAGTTTTGGGTGTTCCTCACTACAAGAAGGACTTTGAGATGCTGGTGTATGTCCAGAGCTGGTTATGAGCCTGGAGCACAGTCTGGAGCAGCTGAGACAGCTGGGGTTGTTTGGCCTGGAGAAAAGATGGCTCAAGGGAGACCTTCTCTGAAAGGAGGTGGTTGTGGCAAAACAAGAGTCGGTCTCTTCTCCCAGGTAACAAGGAACAGGATGAAAGGAAAAAGCCTCAAGTTGTGCCAGGGAAAGTTTAATTGGATATGAGGAAAAGCTGACACTTAAGGCCATAGTTTAGTGGTGGACCTGACAGTGCTGAGTTCATGGTTGGACCCGATGACCTTAAAGGTCTTTTCAAACCTATGCCATTCTATGATTCTATGATAAAAGTAGCAATAGCTGTTGTGAAACAGTAAAGACTTTGTAACTTGTATATACCACCGTGTTACCGACATTTCAAAAACCCTTTTCAGTAGGACTCTTTCTTCGTGTTTCTGAAAGTTCTTGCTAGCTTTTAACAGAAGATTTTGCTGGCCAGGCTGTAAGTGAGCTACACTTCTGTGTTTATGTCATGATTCCACAGTACATTTCTTTTGTCTTTCAGGAAAGGATGTGGCTGACAGATGGTACAGTGAAATAAAAAATTACAGCTTTCAAAACCCAGGGTTTTCTTCTGGGACAGGTAAGTTCAGACTGGACACTGTCTTTTCAAAAACACGGCTTCTATTTTAAGAAATTTCCCAGCCAACTTGTTCAATCTTTTTCAAAAATTTACCTTCTTTCTTGGAAAAAAATACTAGAGAGGGAAAAAAATTAATTTCCCTAAAGTTTTATGTTAAAAACTGACAGAAGGATAAAAGGAAACAGAAATGGGAAAATAAGCACCATTTATTAACTTTTTTTAGTACTGTATAAATCTTCCAACTCCAAAGTTTTTAACAGGCAATTTATTTTTAAGGCAAGTTAATTTGTAGGAAATACTAAATTGGAGTCATATGGGTGTCTTATTAAATGTATTGTGTTGTTTATATTGACATGAAACTTCT
>JAOXXN010000395.1:90863440-90874139 GCA_026770055.1 Myrmophylax atrothorax | reverse complement strand
ACAGAGATCACTTCACTTAAAATTTGGATATCAGGAAGAGGCTGTTGGCTGCATATTGACAATCTGGTGCAGAATGAACTTAAGGATGTTTTTCCTTGAATAATGCTCAAGCAAGAGACATGCCTGAACTTGTTTCAGATGAAGAAAATCACGTTTTTCTCCCATGGGATTTGTCTATGCGTACAGGCAACAACTGATGAAGCAGCACAATGCAGGGGAGGCTATTAAATTAGGCAGAAGAAGCCACAAATACAATGTTCTTTTGAAGAGTTGCACATGCAAACACATGGGGGAGTATGAGGTGGTTAAAGCAAATGAATAATAGTCACTCTCAGAATCACTGTTCACATGGCAGGAAGTAAAATACCATGATATCTTTGTTGAATTTTGTGTCAGATACTTACCAAACTACTTCTTTCATGATTCTCTGACTAGATACTCTTAATTGGATATAGGAAATGGAAATGGGAATAGTAGTATGGAACCAGACCAGATCAGGGTTTTTCAGGACAAAATGCAAATGTAGGGTTGTTTTTCATGTCCTTTGCTTGTTCTCCTGTTAGACAAAGAAGCAGCTTTGTATTGTTCTTTCTTTCCCAACACCTGAAGTGTTAAAGGGGGAATGTTACAGATTTAGTACCTAAAATGAATGCATATGTTTCTCTTTCTTCAGGTCACTTCACAGCAATGGTTTGGAAGAACACAAAAAAGATGGGAGTCGGAAAAGCGTCTGCTAGTGATGGCTCAACATTTGTAGTGGCTAGATATGATCCAGCTGGAAATGTAGTAAATCCAGGCTATTATGAAGAAAATGTCCTTCCTCCAAGAAAATAACTTTTTTTCTTTTTAAGGTAGTCTCATTGTAGATTTGGACCTAACAGTGTTTGAGATGAAGTACAATACAGTAAAGTTTCCTGCTTGATGCTGCTGTTCATTCCTCACTGCAGAGGAAGCAATTATGTGTTCCTTGAGTCAATCTGCACATTAGGTCCTTGTTGCTTCTGAGAGGGCCTCAGTTTATTTGAGGATGAAGTATATGCAGCATTTTTGAAGGGTAAATTTGTAAGGTTTTTTTTAATGGTGTCAGCATGTGAGTAAGCACATGTTGGATGTTTTTCTTTCTTTTTTTTTTTTTTGAACAAGCAAATTTATAGCTTTCTGTAAACTGAAGATACTGGCTTGTAATTATATGAGTTTATATATGAGTATATCAGTTTTCCAGTATTTTTTAATAACTGTAACTTCTTTCCTCTGCCTTCACCTCCTGTTATTGTGGGACTTTTTCTCTGCAGATGGGACATATGCAAACTTCCTATATGAAAGGTGCACCTATAAAATGTAGTGGCATTCAGACCTGTGTGTTTTCATTAAGACGATCTCACTGAACACTAAACGGATGCTGAAAAATTGTATCCATAACTAATGCATGACCTGAAATTTACTGAAATTGTTTAAATCCTATTTTAGGTGCTAATGTATAAAATATACTTGAAATGACTGTATTTCAAGTTCAAAGTCCATCTTTCAGTTTACAGTATGTACTTTGTCTTACAATCAAATTGTTTACTTCTGTTACAAAAAGTGAGATTCTACTTTTTGATATTTATGCACAAAAAGTTTCTTTGACAATGCACTTTGGATTTTATTTCTCAGTAACTTATTTCCTAAGGAATATCTTTCACAGGTGTCATGCTATACAAACAATAACATTCCCAAATCATCTCGTCTCCTTTAATAATGTCATGATAGGAGGTAGTTACGTGGTCATAATTAAGAGATGTTTGCTCTTTGTTCATTTCATTCAATGAGAGTAATATTTCATATGCTGGATTGATACTTTGGTAAAAATGAAGATTCAATTTCCTTAATAAGAAGCCAAGCAAAAATTCTGAGGACTCTCTTTTCTCAGATGAAATTTGGCTTGGGCCATTTTGGCCAGGTTCATATACCCTGCTTTAAATTGTTTGTTTGAGGTTTTTTTTTTTCTAAATGTTTCTTTTGATTTTTGGTAAGATTCTGTATGCCTGAATTTGGTTCATGAAGAGTACCATTACAGAATTGCTTCTTTTTGATTACACAGTTGTAATAAACTGCACTGTTATGGCTTGATTATATGTCACTGTGCTACTGTTTGTTACAATTTTTTGCCGTAACCAAGAACTTGGCACATACCATGAACAACTGAAAAGTAAATATTTTTGAATATGAACTATTCAAACCTTTGCTGTTACCTGATTCTTTGTTGAATAATATTCAAATTTTATTTCCAGGACATTAGCACATGACATTATTATTTTTGCAACATAGGACAAATAAAAAAAGTGAGTCTTCTTGTCCAGGAAAGAAAAGGGACCTTCCAAGAAAGGATAAATCAGACAGCAGCTCATAAATCATTCCATTATACGACGATGGAGCTAACAGTTGAAGCTGAAGAGGCGTTCCTCTTTCTCGAACTCCTGCTTTGTATCTCATTTCATTCCTGCTGCTCCCTCTTGGCTGACGTGTTGTCAGTAAAGAATACCCACTCGACTCCCACTTGGGCATGTGTGTTTCAGTAACTGCAGCCTTGGGACCTTCCTCCCTTCAGCTCTCAGCTGACAAGTGAGGTGGGAATGAAAACAGGACTTTCTGGAAAAAAAATAGGCTTTCTGCAGCTGACATAAAGATAAAAGCTGATGTTAAAAAGAAATAGTGGTATTAAAATACTCTGGGTTTTTTTTCTAATGACATTCATGCTATTGGCCCTACAATTCTTTAATGGTTGATGTAAAACTGAATGTATCCTAGTTGAGCGAGTCACGTCAGACTCTTCCTCTGCTGCCACCTAGGTTTTATCTTAATGTCAGAGAGAACTGGGAAAATAGGTAAAGAGAGGACAAAACAAAACAAAGCTTGTAGTTATCTTTATTTAAAATGATATGGCAAGTGAACTTCTGGGGGTTTTTTAGACAGAACATTTTGAGCGGGCATCAGAGGTAACTGGACATGGAGGAAGCACAAAGCTACTCAAACAGCCTCAATGCATGTTTCATGCACTCCACAAAGAGTCCATGCAAGTATGACTGTAACAATTAAAAAATCTCAAACTGCTTATTTAATTCTTCATGACCCAAAACTATATTGATACCTTCTGCAAGTGAACTCTTGCTATGCAGCAAACCATGGTGTATGTAGGAGTCCAAATGCAAAAGGAAGGGTAATGTGGCTCATGTGACTCAAAAGCCATATTATTTTTGGAAATTGTACACTGAAACTTGACTTTGAAGCCATCTGTATTAAAAGACTGTCAGGGTGTATTACCCCACTACCACATCTTGGAGAGTTGTGGAAATTGGGAAGTGGCAAAGGCTATTTCCTGTCATGTTAGACGAAACCAAGATATTTAAAAGCTTCCTTAGACAGGGTTTTACAGATACAAGTCATGTCGGCCCTGGGAAAAAAGATTAGGAAAAAACTGTCAGCTCTGATACCAGAGGAAAATACCTGTCTTTAGAGGCCTGCAGATGGTTTCTAAGGTCTTTTTGCAGCAGCAGGAGAAGAAGGAGGGGGAGGAGGAGGCAGAGGAGGAATTCTAGATGGTCTGAGGCTTCGTTTCCAGTCTTCTGGGTTAAATAAAAAAGCACTTTGGAAAGAACTGGGCCTGGTCTTTCAAAGGTGCTAAAAAGGGAAGTCTTCATTAAAGATTTTAATTTGCCAGTTTCTCTCCTTTATATTCCCCAAAGGAGTAAACCTCTCCATGAGGAGACTTGAGAGTGTTGGTTGACTAGAAGGCTCAACAAGACCCAACAAGGTGCGCTCACAGCCTTGAAGGAACTGCGTCCTGGGTTTGCATCAAAAGCAGTGTGGCCAGCAGGTCGTAGGAGGGGATTCTCCCGCTCTGCTCTGGTGATACCCTCTCCCTGGAGTATTGCATCCAGACCTGAGGCCCCCAGTGTAAGAAGGATGTGGACCTGTTGTAGTGAGTCCAGGAGAGCCATGAATATGATCAGAGGGCTGAAACACCTGTCCAAAAGGCAGGCTGAGAGATTTGGGGTTGTTCAGCCTGGAAAAGAGAAGGCTCCGGGGAGCCTTTGTGTAGCAGACTTCGATGTAAAAAGGGACCTACAAGAGAGCTGGAGAGGGAATACAAGGGCATGTAGTGATAGGGATAAAGACATAAAACTGACAGATGATACGCTTAGGTTAGATATTAGGAAGAGGTTCTTCACTGCGAGGGTGGTGAGGCACTGGAAAACTTGTCCAGACAAACTGTGGATGCCCCATGACAGGAAGTGTTGGAAGCCAGGCTGGCTCTGGCTTTGAGCAACCTGGTCTAGTGGAAGGTGTCCCTGCCTCATGGTTGGAACCAGATAAGCTTTAAGGTCTGTTCCAACCCCAACCATTCCGTGATTCTATGGTCAAGTATCCCCGTGGTTTAGCACTTGGTTGGCCTTTTTTGACGATCGCCTGCCCAAGGCTCTGGCGGGTTCTGCCGCTCGCTCCCGTCGGGAGCCGCTCGGCTCAGTCTGCGGCTCTGCCGCTTCCCGCCGGCAGGGGGCAGCCTCGCCCCGCGCTTCCCGCACCGCGTCTCACGGGTCGGGGCTGCGCTTGGCTGCGGGAATTCCGCTGGAAATGGAGCCTGCAAGTAAATCCCCACGAGGGCATCCAAATAGAGAGTGAGGCAAAGCGAGGGGAACAGGGAGTGCATTTATATTCCTTCTTCTTTAGGAAAGCCTAGAGTCTGCACCTGCAGCTGTGACTCGGGGGTTGCTGCTCCATCCACATCTGCATCCAAAGCAGACATTAAGCTTCAATGCCAGAAAACAAAGAAATAACATGTAAATTCATGACATGAAGAGCTTGCGTTTATTAGAGTTTATTATGGCTTGATACAGTTCCCAGTGTTGTTTTGTAGTCCTGACTCTAGCTAAGCATCCTCCCTGGCCTTGGGAACAGCAAGAAGAAGGTGCTGGATACCTGTACATGTACTGAAGGGTATCTGTCAATGTGTTGGGAGTGGAAGAACACAGAGGAGAGGGTCTGTGGCCACAGCTCCAGAGGGGATCACTTCCCTCTGTTAGCAGGACCAGGGCCTGGAATGCTGCTTCTGAGTGGCTTGGATGGATCTGTAGTGCTTCCTCCCACCTGAGGGAAAGCAATGTCCTGCCTGGCCACATAGGGGATGTAGATGGCTTTCCCATTCCTTTTGCTTCCACTTTCCTTCATTCTCCACCGTTTACTTAGGCTTTGTACAAAACAGAGAAGAAATACCCTGCAATAGCGAGCTGGCTGGTGGTGGGGTATAGACAAGAAGGGGTTCATTTGCCTTATGATAGGGACAAAGCCCTGCATACAATTAGCTATCCTGCATGTTCCACAACACAAACAGCTTACAGTGCCTTGCTTGCTTTCTGTCCATGTTGTGCACAGGCTGAGTGCCCTCTTGGAAGCCTCAATACAAAAGCTATGTCAGTGTAAGAAGCATGAGAGAATTTCCCCTGTTGTTTTATCACAGATGCATTACCAAGTGCCTCACTCCAGACAGAGTTACATTGTGGAAAATATGTTGAGTCACCATCCCTCAAGATATTTAAAAGAGGTGCAAATGTGGCACTTAGAGACATGGTTTATTTGTGGACTAGGCAGTGCTGGGTTAATGGCTGGACTCAATAGTCGTAAAGGTCTTTTCCAACCTAAAAGATACTATAATTCTGTGTTGCCATGAATTGTTTCTCCAACAAGCAAGCTATTTCTCTCCTATATTTGATAATTAGTGATATATTGTGTCCCTTTTGGCGGTTTGCCCACTTCCCTTGGCAAGTGCAGAGCTTGCATATAAAGCTCAAACAATCTTATTCAATTATTTTGGTTTATGTTCTCTGCCTTCCTTAGCTGGGAATTGCCAGTGAACACGGTGCCTTCAGGCTGTAATTTCCTGTTGCATATTTTCTGAAACCATGTGAGGGATTGTTCTTGATGAGCTTTCCAGGAGCCTGCTACAATTGTACTTGTCTCATTATCAGCCAGATATAGCCTTCAGCTTCTTGCCACCCTTTTTCTCTTGCCTTCCAGGATTGTTTTATTTTCCCCTCCTGGGACTGGAATGCTAATATGGATCATGGATTCTCTGACAGTAGGTGTCACAAGTTTATCCAGGCTAGCACAGAAAAAAGGCAGGAAAAGAGGTCTCTGAGCACTAGGTATGCTTCATAAAGGATTTATACAGTGCTTGTATCCTAGGCCAGGGCTTACCAAACAATGGTCCAGGAGACAGCGATGACTGTTCTTAAGAGTGTATCACCTTATGCTACTCTGCAGTAAGCATATGATCTGTGATGGACAGAAGTGGTCATGAAATTCCTAGGGTTGAAGGTGGCAGGTGGCCCAAAGAATAGGGAGGATTGAGAAAAACATCAGCAGGACTGCAAAGGATCATTCAGCGCATGTCTGGTTCATGCAGTGAAGCAGAGTGAGGTGATGCTTCAGGTATACCTGAACTGAGTCGAGAATTCTTAGGGCCAGAAAGAGCATTCAGCAATGTAGAGTTGATTTTGGCAGACCTGTGTACCCATATGCCCTGCCTACCACACGCTCAGCTGAAAAGTGCATCATTTCAAAGAACGTGAACATCATTTCTGGAGGTTGCCTCGTACCTGAACAAAACAGTGTTCACTGCCATGTATGCAGGTGCGTTTTTTAATGACCTTTCTTCTTAGCTCAGCTTCTTATTCTCCCAGTCTCATGGGTGCAGTGCTTCAGGTGTTTGTGGGGCCATGCTCCAGCCTGTAGAAGCCTTACTAGGAAGAGTCAGCCTGAATGTGACGCTTTCCTTCTTTACTGAGGACTTATTTAGAAAAAAGGCAATTTATGACTGTGTCTGTGGAGCTGGACTTCTATCTGAAGGCTGATGTTGGAACCTTGCCCTGGTTTCAAGCAGTGTAAATGGCCTGGAATGGTCTGTAAGAGCCTTGAAATGCTGTCTTGTGACTACTGAGAGATTTCCTGCCTGATACTTCAATAGGCAGTGAGGCCTCATCAGGGCCTGTAGTCACTCTGGATAAGGAGAGGTATTGTCACGAATTCCCACAAGCACCCTGGTCTCCTGGATGCTCTGAGGGAGGCTATGATATTCAGAGCTTTGAAAGACCAGAGGCAGCTTGAAAGCTCATTATTCTTTTCCTCAACCCCTGGACTGCAAGCTTTGTACTGTCTCAAAACACCACTTAATATTGCTGTGCCTTTACAAGGTAAAATAAGGTCTGCTCGTTGGCATGTACCTTTCACACAGCCACACTGTCCCTCTCTTCTTTCACATAATAGGATTTAACGAGCAGATCTGAGTATTTGTGTTTATGTATAAAATCTTCCATGCATTTATCAAGGATATGTCCAAAAGCTTTAGAAAAAGAAGAAAAAATAAATTTCCTCTTTCTCTTTCTGTCTTGTAAACTCCTATAGAATTGAATGCAAGAAAAACTCAGTAATTGTGCCACTGTACTTAGTGAAATGTATTATATATGTTAGTAATTGTTTCTCTGTGCCCATCACAATAGCTGAGGAGTTAAAATTACTAATGATCTTTCCAGCAGCCTAGCTACTTTTCATCTGCTCACTGCGGCCATTAATCAACATATCCAGGATCACTTGAGCAACATTTACCAGCAATTAACCCATGGGTATGGGAATTTCCCCCCCATTACATTTATATTCTAGTCTGCACATCAAATGAAAGATATATCCTAACACTGCTTTTCCTAACTGAAAAGGCTAGAAAAACAAAAGTTCTCAGACCTACATGGACCAGCTTAATATGAGAAAAGAGGGCATCAATATGCTGGGAAATAGTGTTGCATTCAGTACTTTCCCAGATTGTTTTAACTGACCTCTGGCTTTCCACTCGCTCTTCCTAACATTATATAGATGATAGAACAGACATCCAAGCTGTGTTGCAGTTAGTTACTATGTACTTTAAAGAGATATTGAAATACTCCCCTGGGAAGCAAAGGGACCTTGTACTTGTTCTCCTGATCTTTACACTGCTCCACTGTTTCTCTCTTCTCATTCCTCAAGCACTCAGTGCTGGTATAACCTCACTTTTCACTAGCAAGATGCAGGACCAAAATATTTCCAGTGTTACTTCAGTGGTGTCAGCAAAGTTACACCCGGAGAAATCTGCATCGCTAATATATTCTACTGTCTACAAAATTCATTTGACTGGGAAGTGTTACTGTGTGGCTTTATGGAGTTTCTTTATGTCACAGAAGAAAGGAAACAGGAAAGTTAGTGAGACATTGAAGAAACAGTCTGCCTCCAAAATTATTGCAGGGAACTCTTCTGGTTTGCAGGACTTTGCAAGATGGCAAATTAAAGATGTCCAAAAGAACAACATCACCATAAGCAGAGATGGTGCAGTATCCCAGACATATTTTTATGACTGCAGGGAACTGATACCTCCCATACTAGCATCTGCTGGCAGTTCTAGGTGGAGATGGTCTAGAAGCCTTAGTGTTGCTTAAAGCTAAAGGAATGTCAAGTCCTGTAACCGTAAACAAAAGTAGCTTAGATAAAGTAGCAATGTCCGGTTTGCACCAGCACACCCACTGCTGTTAGCCTTAGTGAGCAAAGAAGGGAGACTTCTCCTTGGAAATGAGTCTTTTTTCATGGTTGCATCCTTCTGCTGGCTGTGTTTCAGAACTGCAAGAGGAAACAGCGCTCTAGTTCTCTAGCACTGCTGGTGGTATCTTTGGATCCTGGAAGCAGAGGAAGGGCTAGTAAAGAAAAATTAATCTCCTGCCATGATTTACAGCCTGTTTTAATCACTTAATATTAACTTTTTTCGTTAATAATAAAGACAAGGGGACAATAATAAACTTATTACTAAAGTAACCACAGCAGAATTACTTTATTTTCTTGTAACCCCAAAGTTTCATGTTTGTTGTTTATTTTCCTCTACCCCACACCCTACAGGAAATGCGTTCGTATTATGTCTCAGGTTAAACTGAAATTCAGCATCAAAAATTTTTGAAGCATTTGCCATTCAGCCATGCAACTGTAATAAGCAGGACTGTAAGAAAAGCCTAAATATAATGGTTGTCTTGGCCCTTATTTATGTTCGAGACAATGCCAGTTTCCAGCCCACGTCTTGTGGGGGAAGGAGGCTTCAACAGGTGACACAGAAGCAAACAAAAAAAGATGCCTCCAAACACATTTAACATAACTCTCTTGCTTTCATTTGGAGTATGACTCATGAGTTTTAAATGACTAGTAGAGCTTCAACTTCAGTCCTCACTCTAAATAGCACTGTTAGCTCTGGTAAGAGATGAGGATTTACTGAGTGTTGTGACCATTCTCATCTGCACTGGAGTGAAAGAGAAGGCAAAAGGTGGACAGGCTCCACATATGGAAAAAGGAAAGTTTGGTTCCCCTGTTACATTTAGAGTTCATTTAGTATCTTCAACTCTGGAAGTGTGAGATTTTGGGCTGAGAGGCAGACCTTTCTAAGAGAACAGTACAAGCTGAGTTAAAAAAACAGAAGCTGACACAAGGTTGGAGTGTAATGCAACCTAATTAAAATTAAGAGTGGTTAGAAATGCGTTTGGTTATATTCTGCAGGCAACAAAAGGCTGTTTTCCTAAAAATGCTATCTTGATGATTTGCCCAATTTATATTCTTGTCTTTTCATTTATTAGTTACCTAAACCTTATAAAGCAGAGCTTTCTCCATCCTCATGAGGCAGGTATGTATACAAATGGCAGGTACTGATGAAATGTTTACTGAAAAGATTAGCTTGTCAATGAGGCAAAGGATGGCTATTGATCCCCCTTCTATGTTTGTCAACCTGTAACCTGTTTAAGAAATGGCCTACAGCAATGAAATCCAATCAAGCACTCTCTGCAGCTCCAGTTTTCTTGTAATATAGGGAGGGGATTCAATCACAATAAAGGAAATGAACCACTTATCATATAAATGAGGGTAAGGCAATTAACAGGTTACAGGTTTTAAGTGAGGAGAGTTCTGACTGCAATACAGGATTAAGCAATGGCTATTCTGTACACCTGAGCTTTTCTGTGATCTCTCTTTAGGGAGAGGTTGTTATGTGGCAAAGTATGTTGTGATGCTGCGTTCACAGGTTTAACAGAACCAAGCACACTTTGTGCCTCCCCTAACTAAACCCTGTTTGATAACTTTGTAATGGAAATGTTTTCAAAGAGGTGGCCAAAGCAGTCTTCTAAGTAATTAATACCAGTTGTCACTCCAAGGGCCACCTGAAAATGGATGTTTTAGTTTTATGATGTGAGAGATTGCAGAATTTTTATTTCATTGAACATCAGAAGAAAATTGAGCCTTTCCTAATATGATCCTCCTACCCCTACCTCCCCCCAGTATATTGTCTCACATCCAAGTTGTGTTTAAGACAAGTGCTGTAACCACTAGGCAAATACAGTCTTCAATTGCTTGTCTTTTTCTTATTTGTTTGAATAAGAAGGCAACATGATTTACAGATAGGCTGAGTGAACCCTCTCTTCCCATGTACAACACCCAATTTGTGGGTTCAGATCCCTGTGCTGAAACCAAGAAAACAGCAGCTGATATCAAAGAACTTGCCAAGTGAAGAGTGATCAATCCATTTGCATTATTAAGTATGAGTTTCCCTCTCCAGAAATACAATCCCAGACCTTACCAGGAGAAGATGAGATCAAGTGTTTTTTCCATTAAAGGT
>JAOXXN010000395.1:90820320-90837304 GCA_026770055.1 Myrmophylax atrothorax | reverse complement strand
TCTGTTGTCTGTTGTCATCCTTTATCTGTGCACCCCTGAGGAGATTCTCCATCTTCTTCAAATCCCTCATTACTTCAAATCCAAAAAGCACAGCTAAAACATTACCTTTAGGACATAAGTAGCTAAAAAGCTATTGATAGCTGAGAAAATCAGAGGCTTGTGGGGACACCTCTCTGATACCTAAGAAATTTAACCTTCTAACACTATTTAGGTATGTGTCTAGTGAATCTCTAATCATATAACAAATAATTTTTCCTCAGAAATAAATAACAATGCTTTTCAAGAATGTCTAGAACTCTTTTTAGAATATACATGAATTTTTGCAGGATTGTTATCTGTCTTTCAAAGGTAAAGATGAGGACTCACAAGTGTGCCACAGAGGGGAAAATCACTTCCTTTAATTTGGCAGTCTTTCTACTAGTGAAATTTACTACAGCTAGGATAAGAGTGGGAAGGGATTAACCCAGAAGTATTATAATCAATGACAGAAAGGAGTTTACAGGTAAGTCATATAATTTTTTAATTTGTCAGTCTTTTTCAGGGTTAGGCTATGTCCATCTCATTTGGATTTTATTATAATTTTCATCTGTCAAAAGCGAGTCATCGTTATCCCTACATTACAGATGAAACAAATCACAAAGTTGCACTGGTCGCTTTTGGGGGAAGAATATTCTGGTTTTGGATGCTTTAATTTTGTATCCTATAAAAAGAGAACCATAAAGATGTGTAATATCTATATGCACTGCATACTCGTAATATCACTAGGAATTTTCCGGAAAAAAAGCCTTTGAGTAAGTAGACTGGGAAGACTAAGTATAGAACTTAAATGGAGTTAGGTGGCAAAAATCTTACCAGATGTCCATTTTGCACATCCAAATTCTAGTCTGTACTCCTCAGAGCTCCCCCTGGCTCAATCATATCCCACAATAGCACCTCTGCTTTTGACCTTAATATTGTGTTAGTGAGCATAGTCAGTCTTGATGTTGTAGTTTGTGCCAGGACTCTACTCCATAGTCCAAACATATCAAATGAGACCCTGCTCAAAAGAGACTCTACAGAAGATGGAACAGTCCTGCCTTCAATGCTCAGTCTCAGAGGATTCACCCAGATCAGGACTCACCCCTTTGAGAGTGGCATCATAGGAACTAGGAGTAGAAACCCCACTCAGCCATGGAGTCATGTTCTCATTTGTTCTCTGTCTTCAAGAAGTCTTCATTATGACATTGGGCTTCCCACTGATTCTTTGATGTCCTATCTTGAGCTGCCATATGTCTTTGATAGAGTGAAATGGAAGCCTGGGCATCATTCTCAAAGTTGTTAATTTCTGATGTAAGGACAGTGGTATTTGAAAGATGTCATGGAATAGCCTGTGTTTAATGCTCTTAGTGAAGTAATTTTTTTATTCCAAAAACATTTAACACAAGCCTGCACTGTAGGATCCTTTCCTCAGGGTTAAAAGTCTTATTTAACAAAACATGGAAAGTTATTTCAGCTTACAAATAGGTATCACTAGCAGGGTCTTTGCCTTTTTCTGCCTGAATATGGAGGTAAAGACAAATTGTTCCCTTCTATATTATTCTGTAAAACGAAATGCATACAAAAGTGACAAATGCTGAGTTAGAGTTTCATTTGTTCTTGAGATTACAGTCTTCCCATGTACAGTTATACTAACAAAACCTCAGAATAAGGAATGCCGACTATTCTAGACTGTGGGAAAGAAAAGTCTGAATCAGTTCACACAGTCTTCAAGACTTACAGATGTGAGGGAAAATTGTAAGTCTTTCTGGAATCTAGGAAGCAGGTTCATGAAGACAGTAGATGGAGTGTATAAGCCACTAAAAGGTTATACCTCTCCCTTTAAAGGAATATAAAATGATTTCTTTTTCTGGAATAAATGTGGTGAGAACAAAAATAAAATGTGAGGATTAATGGTCAAAATGCTACTGTTAACAACAGTGAGTTCCCACTGCTAGTCAAATGTAATCACAGTTGATACCTTAATAAAGCCATTTCAAAACACACAGTCTACTAACATTAAGAAAGTGTATATAAAAGTATGAGAACCTTTTAAAGTTCAGGGATACTAAATGGATAGGCACAGTACATGCTCCAGGGTAAGTGCTGAACAGCAGAGAACCTCATCCAGCAGGTGCTCCAAGGGCAGGCATGGTGGGTTCAGTTCCATGCAGAAGCAGCTGGCAGGACAGGAGGCTGTGATGCCCACGGTCTATAGTCCGAGACAGAGGGCATGAGCTCAGTGGTGGTATTGGCTGTGTGAGTTGTCAGCTCTCTTCCTCATCTCCCATACTGCAGCTTCTGCATCCCAGGAGCACACTCTAACCATGTGTGGCTGGTTGGCATTGCAGGGTCTAAGGGACTGAAACAAAGTCCTATTTTCAGAAATTAAAGGGCAAGTCTTGTCAGAAAAAAGCTGAGCACAGAAAGCTTAAAATATATGGACTTATCCTTACCTGTAAGTTGAAGGGAATATTATTTTCCAATTCCCAGGTGACATATATTATGTTACTCAGGCATTATGTTAATAAGCATAATATAATTTTTAATATAGACAAAGAGATTTCAAATGCTAATACAAGTGAGTACTTATGAAAGCCTAAGTGCTGGAAATGCTTTTATGGGTGCTTTGAAAAGCAAGTATTGACAAAGTGCCCAATCTATTACATGGGCAAGGGTCCTGAAGACCAGATGGCTTGACTTATTTCTCAGTTCCAGCTGCAAGATGTATGGATAGGTTTCAGGCCATGCTTAAAGGGACCAAGGTGTTTCCTTGGAATAGCAATAAGAGTGGCTGCTTCTCTTAGACTCTTCTCGGCCTTAACAGCCTGTTTCAGTGAAGAGAGACCTCTTATTTTATATTTCTTGGAAAGATTTTGTCTCTGAAGGATGTTTGGATTTGGCATTAATTTTTCCGGGCTTGAGAATGCAGGCTACATGTTTATGTGATTTACACTGTTACGCTGAAGGCTGAGTGCCATCTGACTGGAGCTGATGAGTTTACCTACTGTCATTGTTACAAATAAATGTAACGCAGAATCAGAGATACTGTAGAGGGTAAAGCAGCGTGAGTAAGGATGTGGTATTGTGAGAAAACCACAGTGAAAGCTCTCTCTGGAAAGAACAAGGATCACATCCTCTTGGCATCCATAACTAGGCACTACTCCATGTGGATTTGCCAAGGGCATGTTGTCCGTGGCCAGCCTGACTGCTCTCTGTATCAAAATGCCTGGTATCCCAAGTGCCATGGAAGATTCTGTAACAGGAAAAACCAAAAATTTCTCAAAAAAAAAAAAGGGGTTTTTAAAGAAGTTTGCAACTCTAAATAAAAGAAAAACCTTCCTCATCTCTACAGTATTTAAGAAAACATGTCGTCCAATGGATAAATGTGTTGAAGCAAGAGTGGCTTCAGCAATTAAGTAACTTTCCTCGTAACAGAGATGCCTGTAAGCTTCTGAACATCACCCATTTATGACAATATAATGCAAGCCTTACGGAAAGGTTCATCAAGCTGATTTAAATCCTTGTGGCTAGTTCTTAAATGGGAAAGAAAGTGCTTCCCTATTTATAATGCTGAAGCTGCTGGGCAAGACACAGTGGAAGACTTAAATTAAATGTCAAATCATGAGGCACTAACAATAAATAATGAAGAGATTTCTATTGCTTGTGGTGGTTGCAGATAAGACACTGGATAAACTATTTAATGCAGGTTGGTTGAGCAGTCCTAGATGGATCATCTGTGTGTTTTGTTACTTGGATGAGTGAGCAGGCTGGTGAGAGCCTGTGCTGCCCACATCTCTCTGGTCCCAGACCCTGTCTGTATTGTAAAATAGCTGGCAGTGTGCCAAAATTTCAAGAGCAAATCTCTCTCATCTTTTCTCCTTATGCAATATAGACTTATCCAGTGCAATTTCCTACCCTGCTTCCCTACATCACTTGATGATGAGAGGGGCTACAGGGAAGTCACCCTGTGGTGTGGTTCATCTCTCTGCATTTGCATCAGGTAGACACTATTCTGGAAAAAAAATAGGTGGACCTGATTAGTTGCAAGAGATCACAGTAACCCCCAGTGTATGCTTTGTATCTGACTGTGAGGGGGAAGAAGCTGGAAATTTCCCTGTTGCACCTGGGCACCACAATCTAGTGATACCTAAAACTATCTATTTCTTCCCAGTATCCTCGCTCTGTGCCTGGTTGGTTTGTTCTGTTAAGACAGTGGTGTGTCATAAGAACATTGAGGTTGCTTCTTGGGCTCAAGAATCTGCACAGAAAACCCAGTCCTGAAGACAGAGCATTGAGGAACTCTTTATTCCCCATAGCAGAGTGATATTTAGGAAGGTGTCTCCATGGGAAAGCCATGAGAAGTTCAGTTGAAATATCAGCAGCTATTCTAAGTGAAAGAGAAAATTGGACATACTTACAGAGTGCCAACGAGGCTGCTGAGAGGAGTTAGTGCCATGGGAAAAAGCAGAATAAATGTGTAGTATTTGCTGGCTCTTCTTTGGTACAGAGGAGTAGGACTTGAAATCTTATTTGTTCCATAAGATTTTGACACTTGTCAGTTCCTGCCATGGTTATGTCACAACTCATGTGAAAGTGAGTTTGATCAGCTTAAATGAGATGTTGTCTGAAAGTCTATGGATAACTTTCTGGCTGCAGGCCCACCTCCATCCATTTCTCCTGCTCTTTTCCTCTGTAGGGGTTGAAATATTCTTTGCAATTAGCAAAGAGAGTTACTGAGGGAATACAAACACAATCGTAAATTCGAAAAGAAATGGTTTTACCCCCCCTGTCCCTGTCCACCAAGACCAGCACCAAGCACCATATAATGGATAGTTTGAATATTCTGGGGAGATGAGTGTTTCAAATGTAAACTTAGTTACTTTGCTCACCTTGCAAAGGCCTGGAGTGAGTGTGGTGTAGCCTGTCATTTTACAAGCACCTTAAGAATCAATTGCTTTGCCTTGTGTGCACCAATTTTTAATAGCACAGTTCTAAAGTGAACTTTGAGCCTAGAATCACCATAGTGGAGGATTCACGTAAAGCCTGATTAAAAGGAAATTCTTGTCTTGAAAGCCACTGTGGGAATCTATCACACTCAGAACCTGCCTCAGTTTTGTCTGTTTAGTGCTCTTAAAGTTTTTTTAACTCACTGAAACTACAGCCTTTGTTATTTGTTCTAATCAATTTTCTATTGCCATTGTAAATGACCTTGCTCTTTGCCTGGGTGAGAGAATTTGATATAAAAGGGTTCTAAAGGCGAAAGCTGAAAACTAGATGAATCCTGCAGGCAAGAGAGGGGAGATTTGAATTAAGTTGTAAAGGGAGTTAATCTTTCTGCCTGTTTATCATCTGTTTATTATCCAGAGGAGTTCCCATCCAAGCAGCTGTAATATTGCCATGACTGAGTACTGGTGTCTTAGCACCAGGGATTTTTTTTCCACATGCATACCATGGCTATTGGAAGAGGTCTCATGGAACCCAGTGTATTGCAGATCTAATCTTTCTTTCACTCTTCTGGAGAGCTTTCACATGCCTATAAGAGAATAGCATCTCAATGCCACATACAATTACATGAAGCATTAATCACAACAGACAGCAACTTCTGCTCCTTTCTTCTTGCACATGGTGACCATGCAAGCCATTCTAGGATGAAACTGAGTGAGAACAGGTTCCTGAGTATTTTGTGATAAGAAGGTGCCTTTAGTGTCATAGTAATGAAGAAAGACAATGAGGAAATGAAACCTGATAAAAGCAAACAGAAAGTGTATTGCATGGGTGGGGGAGAGAACATGAGATAGCAAACAAAAGGTATTAATGCCAACACAACCACTACTTATCACATTGTGACTCTGGGCTTGAGGTGTTGCTGATTGCAGCAAGTTACCAGCTTGGGTTTAGAGTGCTTTTCCCTCTCTTCTGAACAACTCTTCTGCAAGTCCAAAGAACTTAGAATGCTGCTCGCACATAAAGATTTCTTGGTTGGCAACCCAAAGTGATGATATATCAGGTTCTAGATGAAAATAGGAAGGATATTACTGTATCAGCTGAGTTCATAAGAGGATCCTCAATTAGATATTTTCCTAAATCAGAATATACTTATCTACTTGGAATTTAGGTTGAAGAGACTGTGCCTTCCTCCAGTTCATTGAAATAATTCAAATATATGTACACATTCACGTAGATGCTGATTCATATTACTGTGAAGAAAATTATGTGCAATTTCTTATATATTTTAATGCTGTTGCAGCAAGTTAGTTCCTTCAGAAATCTATGTGGTGAGGACCTATTTTAAGTCTGATTGAGAAAAATGCCTTTTAGGAGACTCTTTCAAGGAGGAAGCCACCTTCTCTGGAGAAAAGCACATTTCTTGATGAAAATCCTAGTTTTGTTATGGTCACCTGTGGAAGTCTTGGTTTCTCCTGAGTCTTACTTTGAAGGAGATCCTGGCCCAGAGTGGTTTTTTCAGGCCTTTGCATATCTTTCCAATGCTTTTTCTTAGCCATCTATTTTAATATTTTTGTGACTGCTTTGTGCTCAGTGGATTTGCTTCTTCAAAATGGTTCTTTGAAATTTGCTGCTCTGCTGCATACAGTGGTCTCAAGATTCACTTTCTCTTGACCTTTATAAGGATTGGCAGAAAAATAAATCGTTTCATGGGAACTGCAAGGTCCAGAGCAGACAAGACTGTTTCCTTTGCTCAGCTACAGATTTTTGATTTAATTTAGTTTTTGGGAAATAGTAATTCTTGGAATCAAATAAAAAATCAAGGAAGCTTCTACAAATGTAGGTACCAGATTCTTTGTACCTTAAAGGAAGGAATGTTAATGCTTGATCATTCCTATCAATTCCTATTGATACATATTGTCTAATCCTTCTGGACTGATGTCTATTAATTTTTAAATATTCCACCTCTATTATTCCTCATCTTTATTTGACATGACCATAATTGACAATCTTGTACATATTATTTTTTGGAGAGCCTTTTCACCTGTATCAGTCAGAGTGTGTTTTTCCTGATTTTAAACAGGTACATAATCAAAATCTCTTCCCCTTGTTGAATATAGAAGTTTGTTAGAGCTGCAGGGTTAGACTAGTGTGTTAATGGCTCACTGTAGAGAACACTTCAAATTCAATTCTAATTAATATCTGCTTCAACCTTTAGAAATATAGTCTCATTAACAACCCCCAACCTCCAAGTTCTAGGAACTGACTTCCCTTTAAGAATATATAGGCACAAGGTAAACTTATGAGAGCATTTCTATCCCTGTGAAGGACAACCTGGACTGGGTCTCACTCACTCTAAAGGTCTGATCGCCACAGTGGGTTGGTGTATATACAAAGTACTTGAGACTTGAGGTTCCCAGATTATTCATGAAATATAACAGGAATTCAAGATAGGGAATTCTACCCTCTCACCTATCATGAACTTTCATATAGCTTTAGTCATCAAAAATTCAGAATGATGTTTTGCAATAGTAATTATTGTATTCACAGTAAATCACAAATTGGTATACTAATTTAAAAACACCAATATCTTGTCTTGAATTCCAACTAGAATGTTAGAAGAATACTTCTATGCAGAAACATAGATGCTACTGGAACAGGTGAGAAAGCATTATTTATTAAATAATATAGTATTTAATAAATACCTTTCTAGGTATTATTAAATCAGACACTGGCACTGGATGAATGGGACATCCCCTCTCAGCAGAATTCTCTTAATATATTGCTTTTTATGACAATGCATACATTTTTCCTGGGACAGGAACAGTTTCAGGAAGGGAGTTGTCTACTTTCATCTCCTTCAAGCACTGTGTGTGCTTTTTGGGTGCCTTCTTGATCCATTTTTCCATGGTTTGGGATGCTTAGAGATAGAGAGGTTCTGCCTAAGAACAGAAGAGGTCCAAATATGGATCAGGTTAGATTTATATTCTGTTTTCAGCAGAATCTGAAAGCTTATGCTTATGTCTAGTATTATTTGTGTACTAATACAGTGTCCAGCTCTTAATCACCAATCATTGATGGACTTCCTAAGAAATTATTGCATTTGGACCATCACTTTCATTGTTTGTATTTTATACTCTACATTGGGTTGAGCTGTGCTGGTGTATTTATATTGTTTTTATTCAACCAACAAACCCAACAGCTCCATGGCCAGTTCATTCACACAGCTGATACAGCCATTTGCCTGGAGCAAACGCTGCCTTCTGGTTTTCTTTCTGGTAAGTTCACAGCTGGGCAACAGCTGTGCTCAGTAATTCACACATTTCCAGGCCTGCCCTGCTCACCATGCCTGGATACTGTGGCATGCCCATGTCCTGGCACATGGCTCTTGGCTCCCTGTCCCTGGTGACCAAATAGTCCTTGCTGCTCCCTGGCTCCTGACTGGGCCCAGATAGATGGTGAGAAGTAAGAGAAAGATTTCACTGGAGGGAAGGTAAGACAGCTGGGGATGGAGATGGTCCTGTATTTCTCCAATGCCTACTTGAATGCTGTTTCCTTCATTAGCACCAAAGATTGTTTCATTCTCCCTGACCACTGTTGAGCCCCCACTAGAACCTCAGGTGTCCTCATTCAGCTGCTGTAATGCCTGCACTGCTCCAGTAGGAACTCTGCTTGGACCTCTCTCACCTTGGTGGAATGTCAAATGCCTTGCCAGGCTCCAGTGAGTAAGTCCTGCCAAGCTGTCCTTTGCTATGTTAGGCTTTTTGGCTTTCACTTTGTTAAGGAGTTTAAAAAGAGGATGAAGGAGGTAAACAGTCTGTCTCAATTGCCAGGGGCTATAAGAGGGGTGCCAGTGAGAGGTACATTCCTGCTTGGTTTTGTGATTCCACAGTTCTCTGTCCTCTTGTCCTGTCTTCCTAGAGGAGGTCATGGTCAGGATCAGCTGTAGGTTTGTTTACAGGGCTAAACTTAGGCCAGGATGAAGATTAAAAGGAATAAATCAAACAAGATTTTTGTCTTTTACAAAGCTTGCTATACAGTGCAGAAATTCTGTACATAATTGGGAGGGGGGAAGTTCATTAATTCAAATACAGTGTGTGCCTGTATTCATAGAGTAGGGTGCTTGAAGACCTATTTCCCAGAGATTGATTATCTTACATAAGGGTTTTTAAACTTTGCAACTTTTGCTTCCTTTCTCCATGTAAAACAACTCCAAATGATTTCTATTTTCATTTTCTCATTGTATTTTTTCTCTCTTGCAGTGGACAGGAATTGGAGTCATAAAAACAGTATAATGTTAATAGATCTGTCTCAGAGTTCATGAGGTCAAACTTGTCCTTATCACATGACTCAGTGCAAAAACCTGGAATCAACTCAGTTAATCTTGGGCATAAAACAATCAGCACTAAAGAACTGCAAACCCATAAATCAATAGAAACTAAACTCTAATTTATTTCTTTTTGGGTCACACATTCTACTTTTCCCACAAAAGCAGATAAGGTAACTATAATTAAAATGTCTATTTCCTTGTCTACTATTTGTGTTAACATTCATGTTATTGAATATACCCCTTTCATAATACTATATTTTTTCAGTATTCTACAGTTACTGTTTCATTAAAAATACCCCTGTGATATTAACTGTATAATAAATTACAATTCAAAATAAAATATCAGCCAGTTCATCTATGAGAGAGAATAATAAAGCCATAATAAAAAATAATAAAGTTTAGCAATATGATAATGCAGCATGAGGTTTTTATAGACTCCATGTAAATGTTAAAATCTATAAATTTTTTATATTGTGTAAAATTGTAAAAAATAGTAGTGAAGGGGGAGGGGAAAGGAAAAAAAGCAGCAGCAGGCTGGCTTAACCCTGAAATTTTCTGATTTCTTTTGATAATCTGAAAAACAGTGTATGAAAATTATGCTTATTAATTTATTTTTTGTGGCCTATCTTATTGATTAAAGATATTAAAGGTCAATTGAAGAAGGACAACTCAATCATTCCAGTTTCTAGCCCACAGCATTGCTAAGGAAGAAACTCTAAAGCCTGATCACCTTTCTCCTTGCCTTCCTTTGCTCACATCTTGTACTCAGGTACATTCTCTGCCCTTATTTTTCCAACTATGCTTTGAACAACTTCTTCATTTGGCTTCTTTTTATATATTTGGGGTTTAACAGAAGGTAGTAGGATATGCAAATATGGGAAGAAGAGGAGAAGAGAGGAGAAGAGACATGAAATCCTCCTTGCAACCATTTTCTTCTTATTGCATCATCCTTCACACCACACTAGTGGGATATGAATTTAAAACCTTCATTTTCTTGTAGGCTAATGATAATTTGATTGTACTAGTCCAATACTTAACATGTCTTCTGACACCAGATTTCACAAGGCATATGCAATTTGATTTAAATAAAAATTGTCTTAATTTTTTTTCTTTCAGTAAAGGTGAAAGGAGGAAAGATATACACAAAAAGACTATGGATTTCTGAAACAGGTTCAAACCAGGTACAAATAATTATTGTTTAAAAACCTGCCTTTTTTGAAACTTGACAATAGTCAGTCAGCTTTGTTTTGTTGTATTGTGTTGGTCTAGAGACAGCACAACAAAATGTACTTGATATACCCTAGAACATGCTGACTTGTAAAATATGGGGGTACTTAATATTTTCTCATGATGAAGCTGCTTCCATTTAATTGACAGGTAGCTCGTCACTGACAAGGACATCATGGATTCTATGTCCATAATCATGATTCTTGTTGGATTTCCAAAAGGAGGACGGGAAGCAAAGAGGAAACAAAGCTATGCTGTCATACAAGGAACTGACTGAGCACCTGCACTTTTGAAACAAGAAGTTTCTTTCTTCTGTAAACCTAAAACTTTGTTTTCAGGTGTGGGTTTTTAAAACAGCAGCAGGGAAAGGCCAGGTTGGATGGGGCTTTGAGCAACTTGGTTTTGTAGAAGGTGTCCCTCCCCATGGTAGAGGGGTTGGAACTGCATGATCTTTAACATCTCTTCCAACCCAAACCACTTTGAGTCTATGACAGTATGAGACGAGATGAAGAGGTGCTCAAGAGAACATAAAAATATGAGTACAGCACATAGTCTGAAAACATTTAAAGACAGCCACAGAGTTAATCTCTTGATCTGCCACTCTACCTTCACGGCCAGGATTCAAGTGTCTGGCCCTTTACAGGAGGCTGCCAGCTTAAGATGAATTCAGCCTATCTGGGATCAACATGCCAGCAGCTGGGGTCCACCAGGTATCTCAGAAACTCCACCCTGTGGTGCTGGAAACAGTTGATCTCTGGGATATGACATGGCATCACCACTGCTGCAAGTGACTCAGGACTTCCCTGGCGTATTTGGTGTGCCTGTTGAATGCTGGAGAACATGAAGGTGCCAAGAATACCACTACACAGTTATCAAGAAGGCTTTTCAGCACATTAGGACAAAATGATAAAGGTGGTCAGAGACAGGAGAAACCAAACAGTATCACAAAATCCTCATAGTATCTCTGTCTGGTTCAGAAAGGAGTTTTCCACTTATACCCTTCTAGCATGCAGGAAGTTGAGTTTCTTAGAATTTGCCAACTTCTTTTGATGATTCATTACAGGGTTTTCCAGTATCATGGCTTTTATAACAGCACCTACTTGAAAGGGGCCTCACTTCCTATTGGCATGAGAAGTACACGTGCAGCTCCTGAGGGAGAGTAACAGTCACTCACCACAGCTTGTCTCACAGTCCTGCCAAGGTCTCGGCTGGCATTTCATTATGGAAACAGATGTCTCTAGGGCATAGGGGCGATACTCTCTAGGCAGATCACTCCCACAAACAGGAATTAGGCCATCTGAGGTAAACAGCACCTGAAAACCAAAGCTGCCTCTGAGGAGTGGTAGCGCACTCTTGAGGCAGCAGCAGAACCAACAGCGGTGCTGACCTAACACCAGAATTCAACTGAGGCATTAGTTGCTCTCCCCACCTTGTCTGATAGACTTCCCTCTTTCCATACTTTAATTGTCCATTAACTGTCACTAACTTTGGTTTCCAACCCAAAAGTCTGCCAGCCACACCAGCTTCCTCATATGTGCCTCCACCAAACCACCAGCAAAGCAGGTGCTTTTTTTGAGCTGACAACACAGTTGCCCTTTCCACCACAATAAAGCAACCCCATTTTCTCCACCTGTGTTCTCATTCTTGGGCTGAGTGAGGTGAATGGTGCCTATGTCTATATCCCTCTCCTCTGGGGTTAGTATGGAAGGTGGAGCAAAACATGGTGGAGCTCTGCCAATGTTCTCCAGGTCCTTCAGTCACCCATTGCTACACCCATCCTGCAAAAGTTGCACAAAGATTTAGGAAAATTTTTATGAGGTAGGGAAGAGGCACAAATGCAGGAACAGGAAAGTAAGATGAGAGATTCAGGGTCGCCAGTTCTGACATAAACAAAAACATTGGAAATAGGAGCTGTGAAACCATCTGCTCCTGCTTCATAATAAATACAAATTATAGTAACCCAACTTCCTGATTAAAAATAAGGACAAAGTGTGTTCATGGATTTTTGTTTTACTTCAAATAAAAGCCTTATAATTATACTGAGACCTGGGCTGCAATCCTAAGTAACAGAAAGAACAGTCTCTGTTGTGAAGTACTAAATGTGGAAATGTCCCAAACTACCTTAAATAGAAATTGCAGAATTCAGATTGCAAATTGAATTTCCTATGAGACTACAAATTGTATTTTATAGGTAACACTGGATTTCAAAGAATTAGGAAACTGCAGTTATTCAATCTATTTTCACACTTAAAATTCAACTGTATGGAATATATAAGTGTGTCATAACCAAACAGAACAAACTAACAAATATGTTTTAGAACAGGGGTAGGTGAAAAAAAAATCAAGATATTCCTTGCCCCAGACCAGCTATTATAGTTGTGGAGAAAAAAAAATCACATTATTGCCACACGTGCACTCACTGCATCAGAAGACCATAAAGTTACCACCAAATCAGGCAAAATAAAATGTCTTTATTGATCCAGATCAAGACCTTTTTTTAAAAGTGTGTTGTCATTTAGAATGAAATGTTAAATATAGATGGTATCATTCCAGTCTCTCCAAAACAGAAATTCTCAAAGTAAAATTACACCTTTAAGCACTGCAGATATGGAACAAACAGACTTTCAGCACTAATGTTTTTGCCTGAGATAGTCTGATACCTTCCTCTGGTTTCAGGTTCTTCCTGCTCAAACACCTGGATGCTTTTTTATGACACCCAGTGTGACTACATGATGTAATGTCTTGACAAGTACACCAAAAATTCAATGATTTTGAAACCATACCCTAACAGTGTTGGTTTTTTAAAACATGCAGTTGCTTGGGCTGTGCAATTGTCTCCATATTTCAACCAAGAAAACTCTTTAAAAAATTATGGATGAACATTTTAAACACATAAAAATAAAGCTATGCACGTCTTTTCTGTACAGATCTACAATTTGGAAATTGAATCAGCCATACTGTACCATCTAGTATTAAACATGCAGTAATTTCCTAGCAAGTTACTGTCATTTAGCTAAGCATTTTTCCAGGGCACAGTACCCAAAAGAACTCCTACAATGGCAGATCAATCTACCACATGAAAATTTTAACCTTCTAATGAGACAGTGGGCCATGTTTTGCTCGTTTTTGTGTCAAGTGAAACAAGGCAAGAAATTCAGACATTCTTGGTTCATCACAGTCACAGGGAATACTGGTCCCCTACACAAATGAGAGATACAAAGTTGCAAAATTCAATACAGGAGTATAATTTTATTCTGTTAATCTGCCTATGTATTGGTACAGCTGTTCTGAGAAAGCTTCTGAGGAAAACTTTTCCGTAACTCTCACTCTCCCAGCTGCTCCCATTGCATCCTTTAAGAGAGGATCTCTCACAATTTTTTCCATGGCCTCAGCAAATTGGGTTGGCTGAGGATCACACAAAAATCCTGTAACATTATGCAAGATGGATTCTAAAGGACCACCTGAATTAACAGCTATAACTGGACATCTCATATACATTGCCTCCAAAGGGACAATGCCAAAATGTTCATTGCTTGGTGTATAAAGCACACATACAGAGTTCCTAAAAAGGGAGATTTTCTGCTCATCTGAGAATGACCTCAGAAAAGTCACATGGTCATTAACACCAAGACTGGCTGCGAGTCTCCTCAGCTCTTCATAGTGCTCCACATTTTCCAGAACTCGTTTATCATAACCCCCTGCCATAACCAGGTGAACTTCATTCCACTGGTGAGAACTCAGTCTTCCTTGAAGTTCATGCAAAGCTTCAAGAGCCAATGGTAGATTCTTTTTTCTCTCATACCTATTAATGGAAAGAAACAAGAACTTTTTCTCTTTTGGTATCAGGTCAGCTATGTCTGCAGGAACGATTGTTTCAAAGCTACTGATGTTGAGTGATGGGTAGAGGACATCTGGGTTTATGTGAGACAGGGACTTAAACGTGTCTTTGAACACGCTGGCAGTAAACTTGCTGTTCACAACAATGCAGTCTGCCATGCCAGTCGTGTACTCTTCCAGCCAGTCCAGTGGCCATCTGTAGAGGCGCTTCAGGAAAGATTCTCTCTTGGTCAGAAGCTGATCAGGAAAGTGACAGTAAAATAAAACCTTCTTTCGGGTTCTGGCCAGTCTAAGTATGGGAATGCAAGCAGACACCTAGTGCAATCAGGAGAGACAAGAGGAGATGTTAATTATTCGTGTTAGTGCCACCAGTGCGTACACGTGATTTCAAAGCCACACCCCGACAGCCAGTCCTTTGCAAGCCAAGTGCCTTCTCCCTCTCCCTTCCACTGCCACATCAAGCTGCACGCTCTTACTCAGGACCTCTTGCTGAGGCCCTAGACTTCCTCCCTCACAAAGACGAGGCGCTCTCCTCTGTGCCCAGACCCCATCAATCCCCACAACTTCTCCATGCATCTCCTCCTGCCACTACCAAGGAAGTTTGGAACAGAGCCCAAGCAGCAGGGGCATTCTCTCCCTTCAGCTGCTGCAGAACGCAAGAGTGTTGCAAAATGTCTCAAGATTGTCTCAGGTCAGGATGTTCTCTGATGTAAGATCTTTATGCATTTTCAAGCCTAATCAGCAAGAAGGGAGTCCTAATCAGTGGAATGGGCAGAAGCCAGCAACCCTTGGTCAAAGACATCCTGGAAGTAACAAGCTTTAAGGACATAGTAAATCAAGATGCTGTTGCATGTCAGTAGAACAGAAAGCAGGTAGCATAGCTTACTGAAGGATATCCTGGAACTACCAAGCCTTAAGGCTGTAGTAAATCAAGATGTTGATGTATGTCTGTGTATCCATTGCTAACTGGCAAAATACTCAAGGTCCATGTATTCTATAGCTGAATTATGTTCATTGTAATACTAAAAATCACACCTACAGGTCAAAAAGACCCCTATCCAGGTGAAGACCGTTTCCTTGAGCACACATAGAAGTTATTTGGGGTTATATAACTTGCAGAGAATCACAGAATTAGGTTCAAAAAACCCTCTGAGATCATGGAGTCCAACCTATGACCAAGCACTACTATGTTAACCAGACCAAGGTACTAAGTCCCACGTCCAGTCCTTCCTTAAACATCTCCAGGGATGGTGACTCCACCACCTTCCTGGGCAGTCGATTCCAATATCTAATCGCCCTTTCCAGGAAGAAATTCTTCCTAATGTCCAAAATAAACCTCCCGTGGGCACAGCTTGAGACTGTTCTCTTATCCTGTTGCTTGCTGCCTTGGAGAAGAGATTGACTCCCACCTGGCCACAGTCTCCTTTCAGGTAGTTGTAGAAAGTGATAAGGTCTCCCCTGAGCCTTCTCTCCTCCAGACTAAACAAGCCCAGCTCCCTCAGCCTCTCCTTACAGGACTTGTGCTGCAGACCCTTCCCCAGCTTCACTGCCCCTCTCTGAAAATTACTAACTAATTGTAATTGAGGGGCTGTACTTGGAAAGTTACTAACTCTGAATCTCTGTGTGTAAATAATGGCAAGGAAAGCCCGATGGGATGGCTTGATTTGTGGACCACCACCTGGCAGCCAGCCTTGCAGAACTCTGAAATAAACAATCAATGTCTAATTACTGGTTTGTTGCATACCATGTAACAAATCTGATTGTGGGGATTTGATGCTCTAGGGGTCTGGAGCATTTCTCTTAAGAGGAGAGATTGTGGCAGCTGGGCCTGTTTAGTCTGGAGAAAACTGAGGGGATTTCATGAATGCATATAAGTATCTCCAGGCAGTTAAATGCCACCCTGATGCCCAATCCTGCCAGATCTAAGCAGGGTCAGGCCCAGTTAGTACTTGGATGGGAGACCTCCTGGGAATACCAGGTGCTGTAGACAGTCCCGAGGACTTCCCCGTCACTGTCCAAGCTCGCTCGGCCATGGCAAAGGAACCTGAGGAGATTAAGGGCGGGGCCAGTTCTGCACACGCTGTGCCTCACCTAAAACATCCACTGCAGGCTGGAAGGGCACAGCCACGTGGGGAGAGCCCTGCCCAAAGCTGCGTTGGCGAAGTCTGGCTATATGGATAAGTATCTGCAAAATATCTGCAAGGTGGGCGTCAAGAGGATGGTGTCAGGCTCTTTTTGGTGGTGCCCAGTGACAGGAGGAGGAGCAATGGCCGTAAACCAAAACACAAGTTCCACCTCAACATGAGGAAGAGCTTCCTTATGCTGAGGGTGGAAGAGCAATGGCCGTAAACCAAAACACAAGTTCCACCTCAACATGAGGGAGAGCTTCTTTACGCTGAGGGTGGCAGAGCACTGGAACAGCTGCCCAGGGACCCCGTGGAGTCTCCCTGTCCGGAGCCATTCCAACCTCCCCCGGACGCGTTCCTGTGCAGCCTGCCCTGGGTGACCCTGCCTTGGCTGCTGCCCAGAGGCGCCTCCCCGCCCCGCCAGCAGCAGTTCCGTGCGGGCGCACCTGGTCGCACACGAAGGCGTCGCAGCTCTCCCCGCTGAGCAGCAGCACGTACAGCG
>JAOXXN010000395.1:90799832-90819339 GCA_026770055.1 Myrmophylax atrothorax | reverse complement strand
GAAGAAGAGGAGGCTCAGGGCTGACCTTAGCCTCTCTGCAACTCTCTGAGAGGAGGGTGTAACCAGGTAGAGGTCATCCTCTTCTCCCAGGCATCTAGCGACAGGACGAGAGAGCTACACCGAGGAGGTTGCGGTTGGACATTAGGAAGACTTCTTCCGAGAAAGGGCAATTACACATTAGAATAAACTGCCCAGGGAGGAGTCGGAGTCACCATACCTACAGATGTTAATGGAAAGACTGGACGTGGCACTCAGTGCCATGGTCTGGTTGACATGGTGGTGTGCAGTTATAGGTTGGACTCAATAATCTCAGAGGTCTTTCCCAACCTAGTTGATTTGTGCAGCACTCTCTTGGTAGAAGCTGGCAGACTGCTAACGCATTTTGTTTGGTCTTTTTTTCATTCTGTTGCCCCTTAAAGGAAAAATGCCAGCTGTGGGACAAGGAGTGCAGGCCGTGCCACGTCCACAGGTACTGGTGGGATGTGGCGATTCTACACTGAGGACTCACCAGGGCTCAAAGTGTAAGTTGGATTAAAGGATGGTGGCAGGCATGAGAGCTGTAGAGTTCCCCTGCTTATGTAGTCTTTCAGTCTTTGAATTAATAATTATCAGTGTTCTAGTGTGCATGGGAAAACATGCTGGATTGACAGCTGGGACAACATATTTTATTTATTCTGTAAACCTGGAGAAGGAATTTTTAAATTTATGCTGGTTTTACAAAGGTAGGTACAAGTTATATTTTGCAATTTCCCAGACTTACCCTAAGTGGTCTTTGAAGACTGCAAGCAATCCCTTTGAAGTTGAAAAAGATTACTTGTCACAGTGAATTTAGACATCTGTGTGCATGTTTTTGTTCTCTTTTAATTCAAATTTGGGGATTTTCTTTATTAATAACTATATTGTGATCCTGTGCACCCCTTTGAAAATACAGTATAACTGATATGCCATATGCTTGCATCATCTCAGACGTTTCTATTAAAAAGCTGCAAATAAACTCCTTTGGCAAAGCTTGCAAAGCAAATAGCATTCCAGTACCTTGTGTATCTATTTTTACACAAGGTGAATATTCCAAGATTATGGTCACATATCTGGTATTGTCTCTTAAACTAAAGGGAGCCTAAGTTTTTACTTTTTGGCCAATTTGAGTCATTCAGATCAGTTTCCTAAACAAACTTTGCAGCCTAATACTTGGGTAACAAAGGTGGAAGATGTATTTCAGCTGATGAGTGCATGCTAAGTCATACCCTGAGTGGAAATTGGTGCTTCTTATAGAGTGATACTTCTTCATGTTCTTGTTCTTAGTGGGTTGAAGAGTGTCAAGACACTCAGGGCTGTTTCTTGATTTTTTTTTTTCTTGAATCTGTTAGTATTTTCTTTTGGAGCTCTTTAAGAGGACTGCTGCTGGCTGCAGAAACAGAACATTTGAGGAAGAGTTGGTCATAGCCTGGTTAGTGATAGTTCCCTGAGTAATCCTTCTTCTGGTGTTCTGTCTTGCTTTCTTCATTCTGAACCCAGAGAAGAGACAAGGCAAAGGGGAAAAAAAGACAATGAGCAGCAATAGTGTTCTAGAGCAAATCTATGCAGGTAGACACTGCAACTGTTTTCTGTGTTGTTTGATCTGCTGAAGCTCAATTAAAAAAATTAGTAAAATCAAACAGAAAAAATCAGGTAGGTGTTTTTAAAAATTGTGCTACAGTCAAAACAAGCACCTTTTAACATTTCTGCTAAGTTTCCTTGTGAATCCTTTGAGTTCACTTTTGGTATTGAATGGCCACTCAGTTGTTCTCAACCTCAGTACAAGCAGGTCAGTAGATAGATTTTCACATCTATTTTATGTTGAAACACATTGGTTCCTAGTTTCAAAGTTTTGGAGCACTGTGAGTGTTGGGGTTTTTTGGAGGCTGCTGTGGGTAGCTGTATGGCTGGGCTTTTAATGGAAGAATGAAAAGGAAAAGTGAGTTGGTTTTACAATTAACCTGCACACTAGATGTAACATTTTTAGAGCCATGTCTTGGGAGCAACTTTCTTGCTTACTGCTTTCCATGTATTTTTCTGCGTGTTTTTTTTCCATAGCAACCAATTGTTATGATCCCTGTCCTGTTTAGTAGGCTAAAAAATGAAAATGGCTTATATTAAGGTTGTGGTTGCCTCAGTAAAGTGCTTCAGCTGAAACTGTTTTTAAAAATGGTTGTGATCACTACTGCATAAAGCAATGTGAAAGCTTAGCCTAGTAGTGGTGAGTGACTGGGATTTTTGGTAGGGTTTTTTCGTGTTTTTTGAAATATGAGGTCTTAAGATTACTGTGAAAAAGTATGTAAGCCACCTGAGAACAGGTTAATTCATACTGGGTATGATCAGGAGAATTCCTCTCTAGATAAAAAAAGTTCTGTATTTTGTATTGGCTATAATTATAGTGATGCTTCAGGTATTTATTATCTGTATTCAAGATCCAAAATAATATGTTGAATAGGCAAGTTGGTTGGCCTCAGGAAAGAACATTTTTCTCTAGTACAGGATGCTACAAAATATATGTCTTTAAAAGCAATGTTAGCAAAAGGGAGTTGTGGGGCATCTGGCTGAAAGTGGGACAGCATATTTTTCTCTTTAAAGCTTGTATCAAGCATCACATGCTTTGGAAAGAAAATTAAACTCCAAATTTTTGCTCTTTTTGGGGCACTTGGTTCCTGTATCTTGTTCTGGACTTTCTTGCATAAAGAGGTATAGGCTGTTCCAAGTGGGTGGGGAGTCAAACTGGCCTTGTGAAAGACGTTCTGTGGATGCACAGTACCAGATCTTTAGAGGTGCCTAAATGCATTTGTTTATTTTAACTGCATGGTGGGCTGAGAAGATGCAGGTGCATGGAGGAGAGTTGCAGGGTTTCAGCAGGTTGTCTTTGGGACTGGAGGAAATGAGGTACATGTGGCGCTGCTGGAGAGCTGATTATTCTCTGAGGGATCAATGTCAGCAGCCTGTTAAAAAAACAGGCCAAACACAGAATAAATCCACATTGTTTATTTCCATGTGGCTCTGTTCTGATTAGTGGTGCTCCTTTATTCCTGTGAGCCTTTGGCAGAGCAGCTTACCAATTCTTACTACTAAAGGCTTGGATGAATTAAGTGGTAATTCAGATACAGTGTAAGGACTTTGTGCACCTGATATCATTCTGATTTATGCTATGTAGGATATAAACTTCGAATACGTATGGAATGCTGGTGGTTGAGAAGTACATTTTGTTGCACAGTGAAAGGTACCCCTTGACAGGCGTTGCTTATGTAGTCAGTGTGTTTGGACTTATTTTTGCTCATTTGTTACTGGTTTATTTGCTGAATGCTTTGTGTCTGTGTTTAGGGTTCTCCATACCAAAATAAATATTATAGATAGTAATAGTTTTAAAACTCAGTATAAGATTACAGTTATGAATATTTAAAGTTTGTAGATCACGATCTCATAGAAAAATACGTTAGTTACTTCCAATCTTTTCAGTTTCATTTTTTACTTTATATTCAGATAGCATTTATCTTCTTAAAAACAGTAATGTGTAGGGTAATCCAGGCTGGATAACAGATCTTACGGTGTTTCTCCCAATAGCATGTTGAAAATCGGAAGTGAAATTGTATGAAGTGAGTAGGACGAAGCTGTGTTGAATGTGTGTCATTGTGTAACAGTGCATGCCATTGTATCTCAGAACAACGTGGAACAGTTGATTTAATCTAGCTACATGAACTCTAAGATTAACTGTTTTTTGAAAACATCACTATACAATTTCTAAACAATGTATAAAAATGTGAAGGCAAAAAAATAAGAGATTTGTTAGTTACACATTTTAGGTAAAGATTTAATGTTGTTAACTTTGATGTTTGGTGTATCTTTTTCAAGAAAAGAGAAGTCCCAGTTTCTCACTCACTGTTGTCATTGTTTTCAAACCAAATAAAACTAAAAAAAGACCAGCTAATGCTAATTTTATGCCAAAATTTTAGTAGCCGCTAGAGGACTCTGTTGGTTTTTGTATCAGATTGTATCTCTGTTCAGGTGGCTGTGTGAGTAGTAAGCACAGATGATAATTTTCCAGAGATTGTTTTCACAGTGATTGTGATAATGAACTTTTAAGGGCATTTTAAATAAGTTGTGGTTTTGTTACTCTGTTGTAATTTATTATGTAACATTTAGGGTCTGTCAGACTGTATCTTTAAAACACTCACAGCAGTGCTTTTGATAGAGATGGCCCTTATTTCTATGGGAATGGAATAGGAGAGTTCTCCTGCAATTGCTTATGAACTGATGAGCTCACTTGGCTCATAATGACTGGTGTTTGGACAAAGCAGATTTTTTTTTTATGTTAATGCATTTTTTTTCTTTATTTTTAGTGGGCCTGTTCCAGTTTTGGTCATGAGTCTTCTTTTTATTGCTTCTGTGTTTATGCTGCACATCTGGGGTAAATACACTCGTTCCTAGACTCAGCTGCCAACTTAAAGCATACATCTTGGACCAAAACTATGGTGGATCCTGGTTGTTCTTGGAGAGAGACTGGGGAAGCTTCCTATCACCTGTTGAAGTCCTGTCAACTTTGGCTAAACACTGAATTAATTTCTCAGTTTGCTACATGAGCAGCTTTAAAGTCTGTCATGGGTCATTTTATATTTGTATCTGTACACTTAGAATACAGGTATTGCAATAAAAATTGTGTATGGAAATAGAAACAGTCTTAACTGTATTTTTTCCTCTTCCAGCATACCACAGCTTGCACATTATACTTGTGATTATCATATATAGTCATATTTTTGAGTAAATGCCATTTGACTGTTCAAACCAGATTCTTCTATACATTCCTAGATAATTTTATGCTAGAAGATCTTTTTTTGTGAATGGGAAAGGCAAAATCAGGTTCACAAACATGTGAAGGTAACAAATGTACCAGTTGAAATAAAACTGAGGTATCAGAGCTGAGCTGGTCATGTTCTTCTGCTAACTCCAGAAAAATAGCTGGATTTATTTAAATTTATTTAATTAATTTCCTGAATGCAAGTTAAAATTTACTCAGTGGTCATTATGCATAAAGGTTATCCAAGTGTGCTTATTTTTTTCAAAATACACTTGAGGAACAACATGAACTGGTACTTAACTGATGTAAAAAAATTAGTTTCATGGCTGCCAAGGACATGTTTCAGTCTCAGGCACATGGTGTGATTCTTGGGGTTGTCCCATGCAGGGCCAGGAGTTAAACTTTTGTGATCCTTATGGGTCCCTTCCAACTCAGAATCTTTTGTGATTCTATGACTCTGCAGGTCCAGACTCTTTTAGGGAGCCTTAAAGGGAGTGGGAGGACTGGAAAAGCAATGATCGCATTTGAAGTAACAAGACATGCAAACATGCTGAGATACAACTAAGTGACTCCAGATACCACTCCAGTTTACTTCTGGGTGTTTATTTTCCTTTTGAACAGTCAGACAGCTCTTCCTTCTCTTTTTAAAGGTATCTGCATATTTGTGTATTAGCATTTCTCACTGCTCATATGGTCTTGAAGTTGGATAGAATTATTTGGGTCTGTTCTTGTGGATTTCATTTGACTATCAGCTTGTAATGGCAAAACAGTTTTCTTAGTTACACAGCCTTAGTACGAGTGTTGCCTCCATGTTGCAGAAGCACCTTCCTTTAAAGCAGTTCTTAAATTAGCAGCATGTCTGAAAAGACCAAACTGCTCAGAACAAAAACAAGAATAAGAAATGT
Organism: Myrmophylax atrothorax; assembly: GCA_026770055.1. Taxonomy (NCBI): domain Eukaryota; kingdom Metazoa; phylum Chordata; class Aves; order Passeriformes; family Thamnophilidae; genus Myrmophylax; species Myrmophylax atrothorax. The sequence goes on along the minus strand of JAOXXN010000395.1, from coordinate 90,813,615 downwards.
GATCTTGGGGCTATAAAGATAATGGCTTTGAGCTGTGTTTATGCCGTGGTACCCAGTGTAAATGTAGAGGGAAAGATAGAAGACTTGGAGCAGAAACTGAAAATTATCTTAGAAAGTGTAATGATAGGAGGATTATGTTTTCAGAGGGTTGGAAGTTGAGGAGCAGGAAATTCTGGCAACTCAAAGGCAGTGGGTAGCTGAATGCACTAAGTTGGTGGAAACTGAGACAAATAAATGATGTATCAAAGGGAAAAGGACCATAAATTATTTACCACTATGCATATGGAAGGGAAGTTAAAACACAAAGGAAAATAAAGCAAGCAAGGGGGGCTATCTCACCACTTCAGAAGATGGAGATAAGGATCTCTTACTTAAATGCTTTGCTTAACAAGAAAATAAAATTTGTACAGTCAGCAATTGCATCGTAAGGGAAGAAAATGCCAAGAGAAGACCAAATGCAAGTCCGTTGTTCTGCTGACCATGTGGACAGACTGTGTTACTGACTTGTTGTGCTCAAAGGAAAAGGAATAAAATACTCTAAAATAGTGTAAGGGTAAGGAATAATGAATACTAGTAATATCAAAGTGGGTAAGCTCTCCTTTCCTATTTTTTCTAATGCGCTGTTTAGCTGTTTTCTAATACAGCTGGCAACAATTTTCTTTGAAACACTTCAGTCCTTAAAACCTGTTTACCTACGTCAAATAATTCCATTTAAAGCCTTTCATGTTTTTACTTTTTTGGTATCTTGCTGCTTCCAGGTATCAATGATGAACTGAGAAAACTGATGGGGAGGGGGATTATTGCTGTATAGCCTTTTAATATGTTTTTAGTACATTTAAATATGTTTGAATGCATTTAATTCAACTGAGTATGACTATTTTGACAGTACTGTCCTTGCACAAATATTATGTTTTCTAGAATGGCCTGTATCATATATTTTTTTTATGCACTGTCAAAAGAGTCTAACATCTCTAGTTTTGCACAAATTACTTGCCACCCCTTGGCTTTATATTTTATGTCAGCTAACCTATGGTGGTAGTTTAGTTGGATGCAGCTAGCTGAAACAGCCATGGCTTTATTTTCTATTCTTTGTATGTGATTAAAACACAGATTTCTCTATTGTCTTTTTTTCAATTTGTGATTATTTTAATGTGTAGCATAAATGTGTTGGATATTCAGGCTTGTATTTTAAGCATTTCATGTACCCAAGTCGTAATGGAGTCTTGCAATTGATGTCTATCAGATTTCATCTCCACAGAAGTACGAACAAGGAAATGCAGGTTGCAAAGACTTACTAGAAGCTTGGCTGATAATGAATGTTAAATTCTGTTTGATCTGGGTGAATAAATTATAGCCATACTGATAAACAGTAGCTAATCTGTGATACAGAAAACTAGTCTTTCAGTAAGAAGAAGAAAGGGTGGTCATTTGAAAAGCTTTGTATCAGATAACTAGGAATTTGTAAGACTGGGGTTTTATGCCTACATATGTCTGATTGAAATACAAGGTTGACTGAGCTGACTGTTAGAAATTGTAAATATCTTAAGGGCTACAGAGGGCTCTAGATCCACAAAGATCTTTACTTTGTCTCCTTAACAGTATAGATTCAGGATACCTGGAAGAACTTGTATTTCCATAGAGGAGATGATAAAGTACTAGAATATTTTATGACTTTAAAAAAAATTATTTGTGACCTCAGGCTCCGTTATTCCTCAGTTGAAGAAAGGGGTTTTATAAGGAAATGGTGCTGTTGTACATGAGTACATCTGTTTCACTTAAGCGTTCCCTCTCACCAGCAATAGATCCGAGTATGTGAGCTGGCTTCAGTCTGATTTAACAGAGAAGCAGAAACTGAAAGACGCTATTCTTTAGGGTTGGATGGAACAGGTAACTGATAGAAGAGGTAGACAGTTCCCCCTGAGTCAAAGACTTGCACTTTTAGCTTGTTACCTGGGGAGAACAGGAAGAGTGTTAGACTTCTTCAATGCCTTCTTGGTAGGAAAACTTCAGTCTTCGCTCTTGAACCTTTTTTGCGCACTGAAGTCAATTAGCACAAGCTATTGATCTGTAGGCACATGGGTTTCATTAGTTCTGAGGTTTCAGAACTGGCTGTTACTTTTGCTCTCTGTTTAGAAGCCAGCTCTACTGCACAATACACATGCACACCCAAGCTTCATTATCTACCGGTACCAACTGGGTAGTTGTTTACATCAACGCCAACCTTTCTTACAGTGTGCATGTATCATGTGGACTCCTCCTGTCTTTTGCCGTCATGTCGTGATAAATACTGTGCCTCTGATAGTCGCTCACAATGATTCTCATTCTTGAAGGCATGAAGTCGCTCACAATGATTCTCATTCTTGAAGGCATGAAGTCACTCACAATGATTCTCATTCTTGAAGGCTCCAGAGGGAAGGGCAGTTGTTCAAGTGTGTAATTTTTGACTGACCCATACACACACAGCTGTTTTGCAGCAGAAAGATTTTTTTCTTTTATCACATTGGAATCTGAACTTACCCTCCAAGAAGAAACTGTCAGCTCTTTCCAGTGTATTACAATTTTTTGGGGTGTCTGGAAAAAAGAGATGCCTCTTATTTCTTCAGAGTTTGACTTGTTATTTACTTCCAGCTTTGATAATAAGGCTGCATTGACATCTTCATATTAGCTGTTTATATGTGTGTTTCATAGAAGGCTCTTTTCTAGACTTGGCATTGTTAATAATACAGTTAGAGTATTAGTGATTCTCAGCTTAAGATCTGAGCTATAAGAAGGGACTCTGCCTTTTGGCTTTTATTGGTTGAGGGGAAATTTGTATAGCATTCGTTATGTCTGCTTTGATTTCAGAAGTTGCTGAAAGACAAGCAAAGCAAGAGCAGGTGTGACATTACTGAGTGTATCTCATTGCTGACACATCTTGTGATCTTCTCATCTTCCTTCTGTGCTCCAGTTTTCTCTTTCTCTGGAGGCTGCTGGTGGTACCGAGTTGTGCCATGGAGTAGGATAATGCCCTGATTCAGACATATGGCAGGTAGTAACAGTAATGAACAGAACAGACCCGTATTACTTATGACAAAAATCCAAGTTCAGATGTGGATCGCCACAGATTTGACACCTTCATCTCACATTTGGCAGCAGGTTGCAAATGTCTATCCTTGTTTCTTATTTTGAAGGCTTTTTCATACACCTGCCTTCCAGAATAGTATCTGTGACAATTTGACCAAACAGAAGTGGATTAATTCTTCAGTATTACACTACCATGTCATAAAATAGAACTGAGTAAAACTTTTAATGCAATTTCTCCTCCAAAGATATGCTTTTGTTAAAAAGTGAAATTCTAGCTAGTTTAGTGTGGGAGGTTTTTTGGATTTTTTTTTTTTTTAGCTCAAGCATTTATCACTGAGTAAATATACTGACCTGATTTCCTTGTCAGATAATACAGGGAGATACCAAATATATTGACAAATGCTGCAAAGTTAAGACATTATCTCATTGAAATACATCCAAAATCAGAACTACATTTGTGGTTAGTATGCTCCAGTTTCAGAGGGGCTGCATTCCCAACATCTGTTAATTAGCAAACACCATTCTGTGAGACCTTCCAGTTTATTAGCTACTGTTCTGGTTGTTTTCCTGGTAAGTTAATATGAAAAAAAAACCTAAAGCAATGTTGCCTTAAATTTCCAAGTAATGTTATTTCTGTCTTACATAAAAGCACCATGCAGTTAGTGTATGGCATTTAATATAATCAGTGGAGGAGAATGTTGTATGTTCCTCACCTCAGGAATACAGCTGTGAGGGGAAATAAACACAACAGCATGATACAAACTGCACAGAAGTTTGTGAAGGACCAAACTATTGTATTTCAGTATGAATCTGAACTTGATGCAGTCGTGGGGCTTGGTGGACCTAGCTTTCCAATTTTGTTCAATTGTTGTTTCCATACTCCTTGCTGAAAAGCTTTTCTTTAGTTACCCTTTGTGTTATTTGGAAATAATTTATAAAAAGAAAGAAGCAAACAAAAACTTTACGGAAGTTTGAAGACTCCTGCATGGAGGAACTCTCAGCAGTGGATAGTACAATTGGAACCTTTCTCTCCTCTCTTCTGGTTGGAATTAAATAATACTCATTTCCCTTTTGTCTGTGTGCAAAATTGCCTAATGATAGAATTGCTTTCATTGAATGAAAGAGTTTGAGGAATGAGAATATCTCTCTTGTTTCTGAACTCAGAAATAACCTCACAACATCTATGGGAAGAAGAAAAATGTTATTGCTAGTTCTGCTTCCAAGAATGTTTTCCACCTCTAAGCTGAAATTGTTTCTAACCGCTCAAGAACAGGAGCGAATCAGATAGGGCCTCTTGTCTCTGACCACTGCATGAAGATTGCACACTTGGAGGGAAAAGTTTTCAGCAAAATGAATTCTTGCAGCTAACCTTGTATCTGTTGTTTAGACTGCTGTAGCTATGGCAGTGTAGCTTCTCTGAAAAAGCATCTGTGTTCTGCAGGGAACACAGAGGTATTTTGGGTATTTTATTTGTCCCAGTGTCCAAGAAAGGTAGTTCTCAATATTTAAGGAACTCCACTACTTCACACAGTGATAGCCCTTTCTCCCCACTTTTGCCTGGCTTTTCTTGAGGATAAGTGTCTTGATGAACATCTTTTCTCTGTGTTAATGACACTGAAATCTCTCCTTTCTAAGGTGAGATTTAACTTCAGAGGAGTTAACTTTAGATTTCCACAATGTGTCTGCTGATAGCTGTGTGCCTTTTGTGACAAACCTGCATTTCTGGCATTTTGTTCTGCTAATCTGTTTTATTGTGAAAAGGTGCTGTGGAGGCGCCTGTTCCTCCAGGCAGCTGAAGAACTGTGGACAGCAACTCAGAGTAACTGGAGCATTTGTCAGCGTTGTAGGTGCCAGACTGAGATGAAATCCAACCCTTCATTCCAGCTGCTGTTGACAGAGCTACTGATCTTTAACTTCATTTTGGTGATGAAATAATCTGAGAGTGTCCAGTGATGATGAAACCCAAAAGCCTCATACTTCTCAAGTTGCATTCATCAACAAAGACTTTACAAAGAGCAAAAATTACAGCTCTGCAGACCCCAGGAGCAGTTTTGGTGAAACCAGGAAGCCTTCAGAGGTGACTTGGCAGGAAAAGAAAGGTAGCAGTAGATGTCTGAGATGTGTAGCTTTCTGGAGGTATAAATAAAGACTGGAAGTTGTTGTTCTTTTTAAACTCCCCTACCCCTTTCAACTACTGGAATCTGCTTTTCATGTGCATTAGAAATTAAGGCCTCTTAGCCAAGCCTTATCATAGGAGAAGTAGAGAAATGATGAAATGACAAAGTGTTAAGGGAAAATGGAGAAATTCTGTCCAAAAGGTTGTCTAGAAGATATTTTCTTCCTTAAAACAAAGTTATTTAAATCAACAGATAATTAACAGCTTGATGAAGGATGTTTTCATGTTCAATAGCCTTGACTTTTTATGCCTCTACTACATTCTTAATAAATAGCCATGGAAAGATAGAAAGCTGCTGCAAATTACAGTATATGGTAGATTGAAATGAAATAAACCACATCTTCCCCCAGAGCATGTTCATATAGTAAAAAATTAGTCTTCCTCCTAAAAAACAAAGTTAGCATTTATGAGGATGTGATGCTATTATAAATTCATGATCTTTTAAAAAAGTAATCTATGAATAAAATTAATTAAATGTTATAATAAATACATATTTTAAAACAATATGCTTTCTTTAATATCAAAGCAATTTTTTTCTAATTCTTAATTATTTTTTTGTTTTGATCAAAATTAAAATGAAAACTAATTTCCAAATGCCGACATTTTCCATGAACTGGAAACTGGAACCATCACTTAACACTAGATAGCTACAACACTGTGAAATAGTATTGGAAATATAGGTATAGGTCACAGCAAAATGTCCTTTGGTAGAAACTTGTGCATGTCTTTGATCCAACCCCTACTCAGAGCAGAGTAATCATCAGAGCATGATCAGGTTGCTGAAGACCTTGTGCAATAGCATTTAGAAAATCTAGGAAGGAGATTTCAGAGTTTCTCTGTTTACCTGTCCCTGTGCTTAACCACTCTCTGGTGAAGATTTTTTTTGTCATGTCGAATTAGAATTCCTTTGTTTGACCTTGTAGTGTTTGCCTTTCAGCCTTTTGCTGTGCATTGCTGGGAGGACTCTAGCTCCATCTACTCTCTAACCTTGGGTAAGGACAGCAGCCAGTGTTTTCCCCTTAGCCCTCTTGAGCTCAACAAACCTGGTGGCCTCTGTCCCTGTATGCCATGTGCTCCAGCCTCCAGCCAGCTAAGTGGCCCTCTCCTAGATTCTCCAATTTGTTAGTGTTTCTTTTGTATTGGGGGCACAATATTAAACTCAGTTTTCCAAATGAGTGTCTAGTAAATGAGTGTCTTTACAAGTGCTTCTCTTGACATGCTCATTGTACATGTTGCTGTGTGGTTAGCCTTCATTGCTGCAAGGGCATGCTACTGCTTCTTGTCCCACCTCTCTGTTGGGACATTCTACGGAGTTGCTCTCTGGTAAGTTGGAATGTGTCTTATTCCATGGTGTTGCTCCATCCAAGATGCAGAACTTAACATTTGTCTTTCCTGAGTTTCAGGAGGCTTTTTTTGACTCATTTTTCCATACTGCTAAGGTCCCTCTGACTGCAGTGCTCTGCTCCCTTAAGTGCCACTCTGAAATTTGGTGTCCTCGCAAATTTGCTGAAGATGCAGATAATGAGACCGATTACCTTCCTGCCAGCAGCATGACAGTGAGTCTGCATCACTGCAGGATTACTTTAAGCTTCTGTCCGTGTTTATGACCATCCTCAAAAAAAGCTGATATGTCTGGGCTTGGGTGTAAGCCTGGCATGGAGATACTGGATTTCACGTAAGGACAGGCTCTAGCTTCATGCATGGAGGATGCAAGTGAAAACTTAGACGGGCTTGAGAGTGCCTTCCCAGAATCCACTAGGCACTGTTCCCAGGCCTTCTGCTTATTCATTTCTCACTCACCACCTGTGCATTCAGATCTATCTACTGGCTCATAAACTGATTTGTATAAACTTCTTAGTTCTCAGTAGTCTGTACAATTTTGGTTACGTGTAGATCTCACACTGATTATCCTAGAAGATACTTACAACATGCACTAGGTGGGCCAGAGCCACATGTAGAAGTTAATTTCTGGAATGATTTCAGTAAAAAACTGCTTTTCTGAATTTATCTCAGCATTCCCAGTGATCCCAGTAGAAGGAAGAAAACTTCCCATTATATACTCACCCTTTATTCTTTCTTCCCTCAAACTAAATCTTTGAAAGGAAAAGAGGTTCTAGGAATACAGCTGTAACCATTTTGCCAGGCACTTCTTTGCCAGTAAAAAAGGGATGTTATTTTGTTAAAATGCATTAAAGCCACTGCAAGCTGATACCTGTGTGTCCAAATGCTCCAGATGGTGGACAGCTCCTCTTCCAGTGGTCTCCAAAGGCACAGATTTTTAGGTGACTTTACCAGTGGCTCTGTCCCCCATACCTCTTATGTGCTCTCTGGCTTAAGTGTAGGTCCCACTCTATCACACCTTGCTTCTGAAACTGATCTCAGAGCATTAGGGGGTGTATTCTTTTATCACATTAATGAGGAAGAAATAGTGTTTGTCTCAGGTCAGACTTGCTGAGTTGGGCTGAACCTTGAATATGTATTTCATGTGAGATGTATGCTGTCCTTGCATGGAAGCAGCGTAGAAATTAAAGAATTTAATCTTCTCACAGCAGATGAGTGACACAGGTCAGGCTAGAATTCAGGATTTCTGGGGTCCTTAAGTTGCACATACTGCTCTATGTAATGCTGTTCTTGGTGTAAAAGTATAAAGTCCATCTGAGTTAGCCTGTGCATGAGCTGCAGGAAATGCAGGAGAGTAGTGGCAAAATGTGTCAGTTTACAGCAGAGATTCACTGTGTCCAGTTTTGAGCACCCTCACTATAGGAAAGACAGTGATAAACTGGAACAAATCCAGCAGAGGTGGTCAAGGGCTGGAGCACTTCTTGCTCTGTAAAGGGAGGCTGAGAAAATCGGACCTGTGTAGCCAGAAGAAGGAGAGTCTTAATAGCATCCTTCCTAGAACTACTCAGAGATTATGAGGAAGTTGAAGGCAGTCTTTTTGCAGCAGTTCATGGCAGGAGAACACGAACAATGGGCTTGAGTTGAAATAAGAGAGGTTGGATATAAGGAGATACCTTTCCATCATGAGGATGGTCAAGCCAAGGTTGTCCAGAGCAATTGTGCAGTCTCTTTTCTCCCTTGGGTGTTTTCAAGACTTGATGGATAAAGACCTGAGAAGCCTGGTCTGATCTCACCACTCCTGAGTTGTAGGTAACAGAGCGTTGCACTAGCTGACCTTTCAAGGTCCATTCCAACCTGAATTATCCTATATCCATATGACTCTTGGGGAGCCTTTTTGACACTGGCTTGAATGTATCTTCTGAAACCTGTGGTGTTTCTGCTGCACAGCAGTTGATACAAAGAGCTGAAGGTAAATCAGAACCTCAATAAAAACCTACTTCAGATTTTCAATGGTCTTGGAGAGTTGTGGAGAGAAAGAAGATTCTTAGTTTTATCTGTTATTTTATTCAGTGTTTGGAGATTGAATTTTTGATTGACTGAACCAAATAGTGGTAGTTTCATGATACTAGCTAAGAACACAGTATATATTCCAAATAAATAAAAGCCGTATCTGCAGAAATCATCAAAACTGTACATGCTACTCCATCTGCTGGGGAAATCAATAACAACTTCCAGTATTTAAAAGGTGGAGACATTCTTCAATCACAAAGGCAGGATTTTTCCAATCTATTTTGTACTTGCAGACAAGTGTCTTTGCTTTTGCAACACTTAAACTACACAGGACAGACAGGAAATCTTGTTTGGGGAAATTCTGGGTTTCGAAAAATTCTGCTGGTATAATTTCCATTTTTTTTTCTCCTTTATTTAAAGGTGAATAGCCCAAATAGGTGCGGTTGACAGGCCTTCCCTTTTCTCTGTAGACTCAGAACATGAGAATATTTGCTAAAACATCAAGGGCAGATCCCAGAAGTCAGTCTTTGTGGTCCAGGATTGCATTCTGTCTGTTTGTGAAGGGATTAGCTCAGTGGTCACTGATAAACACACCTCTAAATGTCATCAGCTGGAATTCTCTTCACCAAATTCTGTAATGACTCTGCATAGAGGTAAATGAGAATGATGGTGTTGACGGTGCCTGAAAATAACATGAAGCCTATTAGCATGGAATTGAAATCTCATATGTTTTTGGAAAGCAATAGGTGTAAGGGTCATGTTGCCTCTTCCATGAGCTGTGGGATTCCATGTCTGACAGTAACTTCTCTCTTGAAATAAGAGAACCTTATAAGAAAAAAAACCCTGAAAGAGTAAAGGCTAAGCTGAGAGTTATGTGCATTTCATAGGTCTCTTTTTCTTACCATTACATAATCATTAATGTTTTTTTTTCAAAGTAACACACACATTGAAATGGAGGGAAAAGTCAGACAGTCAGCTGCAGTCTAAATTTGCATTTGTGTTTGGATGTGCAAGCAGAGACTGTCTTGAAGACTCACAATCTATTTATTCCTATATTTTGAGCTAGAGAAGGAGCAGTGAGCACCTTTCAGGAGTACAATCACTTCATTTTGGTGAGAAGTAAGCTTTCATTTGGACTGAAGAGGGTGTTAAAGTGCTCTTCACAGCTATGAAATCTTGAGTTTTGCTCTTCTTTTGCAATGAATAAAAATGTGTGTTTGTTTCCTGTATGATGGCAAATTTGTAATTCAGACATTTGTCGTAGAGACTGACTGATAATGAAATGTAGTCCCTTTTAATCTATTCTGACTTGAATATTTGATCTTGAAGAGAAAGGGTTTGCATCACAGCCTCTACCACTTGCCAGAGGTCCGCTTGATCTAAAGACATGTATACTTGAGAGGCTTTTTCAAGCTCAGAATTTGACTGGAGACTTTTCTGTTTCCTACTTTCAGATCTCCGTCACAAGGCCAGCATTCAAGGAAAAGCTGTAGCATTGTAGCCAAGTAGATATGGTCTTGCCATTTATTTTAAGATGCCACAGGCTTTGTCTGAAGGTAACAAGAGAGACTTCTGAACCTGTCAGGCTTTCTATGGACGTGTCTTGGCCTGCCTGTAGTTTTATTTTAGTTTGTTTATCTGTATTAGTGATTGTCTAATGACTAGGTGACTATTACTTTGTTCTAGCTTTTGATCACTTTGTACAACTGTGTGGTATAACACCTGGTCTTATGTATTTTTTGTAACTAGAAGATATTGATAACAAGTACTTATTCTCTATAGAATGAACTGTGTTTGACTGATCTTAGAATAAAACACCTTGTGAGTACAGGAACAGGATGATACCAGAGGCCCCAGGGCTATGAACAGCTCACAGAGGTCTCTTGGTAACAATTAGAGGAAGGCAACTTTTAGAAATGGGTAAAATCAATTGGGGATAACAAGGGAACAAATACAAGTATCCAACATGTAATACACACCATATGTACGTGTGTAACATAGAGCTGGGAGAAGATTGAAGAAAGACCAAGGTGCAGAGCATGCTAGAAAACTTGTGAAAAGAACTCCAAGCAGATTTGTAACTGAGGAGGAAGAAACCATCAACATCATACTGGCAAAAGATTTGAATGCTAAAAGCCCACTGTTCCCCTCCCTCTGCACTGAAACTATCATTGTTAAGACCCAGAGGTACAGTGGAAAGGAAAACACATTGCCAAAAAAATGGGTAGGTATTTTGTGGGCATAGTGGCCACTGATAGTTTTCAGTTCTGGGTGAAGTTAGGAGGGGTGCCAGCAGAACTGCTGCCTTGGGCTTCTGGCAGACAGACTTTAACCTATTTAGGAGATTCACTGACAGAGTCTCATTGGAGTCAGTCCTGAAGGGCAAAGGAGCCCAGGAAGGCTGGATGTGCTTTAAGAAAGAAATCTTAAAGATGCAGGAGCAGTCTGCCCCCATGTGCATTAAGACAAGCCAGTGGGGAAAAAGACTGGCCTTGTTAAACAAAGAATTTAGGCTAGAACTCAGGGGAAAGAGAGGGAGTGTATCACCTCTGGAAGGAGAGGCAGGAAATTTGGAGGGATTACAAGGATGTTGTAAAGTTATGTAGGAAGAGAATTAGAAGGACCAAAGCCAAACTGGAACTTAATTTGGCCATTGTGGTTAAAGACAAAAGAAAAAGTTTCTGTAAATACCTTGACAGCAAAAGGAGGGCTAAGGAGAGTCTCTATCCTTTGCTGGATGCAGAGGGTAGCATAGTGTCAGGACATAAGGACAAGGCTGGGGTACTTAATGCCTACTTTGCCTCAGTCTTTAATACCAAAGTCAGTTGTCCTCAGGATATCCAGCTCCCAGAGCTGGAAGTTAGTGATGGGAATCTGAGTGAAGTCCCTGTATTCCATGAGGAAATGGCTAGTGACCCGTTATGCCAATTAGACACACAAGTCTATGGGCTCAGATGGGATTCACCCAAGAGAAGGGAGGGAGCTGGCAGAAGAGCTTGCCAAGTCATTTTTAGTCATTTACCAGCAGTCCTGATTTACCAGAGAAGTCCCAGCTGACTGGAAATTACCAAGTGTAATGCCTGTCAACAAGAAGCTCAGAAGGACAATCCAGGGACCTACAGGCCTGTCAACCTACCTTGGTACTGGGGAAGGTCATGGAGCAGGTAATTCTGAGTGCCATTACACAACACATGCAGGACAAACAGGATCAGGCCCAGCCAACAACATGGGTTTATGAAAGGCCAGTCCTGCTTGAGCAACCTGATTTCCTTCTATGCCAAAGTGACCCACTTTATCAGATGAGAGTAAGGCTGGTCTATCTAAACTTTAGTAAAACCTTTGACACCATCTCTGACAGCATTCTCCTGGAGAAACTCGCTGTTCACAGCTTGGACAGGTGCATTCTTTGCTGGGTGAAAAAACAGGCTCTATGGCCAGGCCCAGAGAGTGGTGGTGGATGGAGTTACATCCAACTGCTGGTCACAAGGGGTGTCTGCCAGGGTTCAGTGTTGGGGCCAGTTCTATGTAATATCTTTATTGATGACCTGATTGAGACAATTGCGTGCACCCTCAGCAAGTTCATGGACAGCACCAAGACAGGTGGTAGTGATCTGCTGGAGGGAAGTGTCTGCAGAGGGATCTCGGCAGGCTGGATCAGTGGGCTGACAACTGTGTGAGGTTCAATAAGACCAAGTGCTGGGTCCTGCACTTGGGTCACAATGACCACATGCAGCGCTACAGGCTGGGGGAAGAGGGGCTGGAAAGCTGCCCAGCAGAAAAGGAGCTGGAAGTGCTTGTGGACAGCAGGCTGCATATGAGCCAGCAGTGTGTCCAGGTGGCCAAGAAGGCCAGTGGCATCCTGGCTTGTATCAGAAATAGTATGGCCAGCAGGACGACGGAGATGATTGTCCTGCTGTACGCGGCACTGGTGAGGCTTCATCTCAAGTACTGTGTCCAGTTTTGGGCCCTTCCCTTCAAGAAGGACATTGAGGTGCTGGAGTGTGTCCAGAGAAGGGCGGTGAAGCTGGTGAGGGGTCTGGAGCACAACTCTTATGAGGAGTGGCTGAAGGAAGCTGGGGCTATTCAGCCTGGAGAAAAGGAGGCTCAGGGAGGACCTTATCACTCTCTACAACTGCCTGAAAGGAGGGTGTAGTGAGATGGGTGTTGATCTCTCCTGCCATGTCTCAAGTGCACGGATGAGAGGAAATGGCCTTAAGTTGCACCTGGAGAGGTTCACATTAGATATTAGAAAAAACTTTCACTGACAGTGTGGTTAGGCATTGGAGTAAGTTGCCTAGGGATGTGGTGGAGTCACTGTCTCTGGAAGTGTTGAAGGAGGCATCCGGATGTGGCACTTGAGGCTTTGGGTTAAGGCTGATTATGGTGGTGCTGGGTTGATAATTTGACTAAATGGTCTTTAAGGTATTTTCCAACCTTATTGACTCTGTGATTCTGTGAAATCATAATGTTTATGTATATACAATTTTAACCAACATAATTTGAACTGTGAAGCATTAATGCCATTGTAACTGCAGGGGTATTTCTTTCATTAGACTGTTAAGATTTCAGCTAGGCTCACAGCGAGCTCATGGCTTTGTATATATGGTGTGTCCCTTTGCCCTTAACTTTTCAAGTTAATCAGTGTGCTGGTTTAAAGGTAAACCGGCAGGATAAGTGAACCTAACACAAAAGAGATTATAAGTCAGAGTTACAACTTAATAACAATATTACAATAAATGCAATGGCACAAAGAGAAATTGGTTTTAACCCACAAAACCCAGACATATAACCCAGCACCCTGGGGCACAAACACAAAGGGGTTTGTCAGCCCCTGTGCTGAGACCCACGTGGTTCCCCCGACTCCAAAGTAAAAGGAAGTGAAGAACCTGTTGGTGCAGATGACAGTTGCAGTCTGGTGAAGAGTGGTGGTCTCCTGTTGAGGTTCTGGTCCTTCCCTGGATCCAACAAGTGGTCTCCCCCAAGTCCCAAAACCCCCCAAGATTATATCCCCTCAGGTCCAGGTGGGACTGCCCAGTACCTCCCCCAGGGCAGGGAGTTCCACAATGGATGATCTAACTCTGTGAGTCATGGGATATTTTTGGAATCATTGATTGCCCATTAGCAGACATGACACCTCAGGCTGGGTGTGGAGGTGCTAATGACTTCCTGGAAAGGAGTTATCACAGCTCTTAT
>JAOXXN010000395.1:90775380-90799732 GCA_026770055.1 Myrmophylax atrothorax | reverse complement strand
CTGCAAATGGTCCATTGTTAACAGTTCATGGGAAATGGCATAGAGGGTTTAGAATACACAGCTTTGGTCACACCCACGCAGTGATAAACTGGTCCCACCTGCTGAACTAGGACAATCAGACTGATGGCAATTCGAGCAGTCTATAATATAACCTACATGCAATGATTTTTTAGCAAAGGTTAAGAAACCGTCATGAGCTGTGTATCCCTGACTGATACAGCAAAAGTATCTTGGGATGACTTGTCATGAAGGGGTACATACCCACCTTTTGTTATGTTTAGCTCAAGCAGATGAATTTGCTTGTTTCCAGAGAGTAATGACAAAAGCTGTGCTCAAAGAAGTGTGGTTATGTCATGAGTTGCTCTCATCCTAGAGAGGCAAGCTGTATAACTCTTTTGAGTCTTTAGGAAAACAGAGCTTACACGCTTCTCCAGATGACACGACTGGATTTGGCTTTCATGCACTTCACCCAAATATAGTGAATATGCATTTAATTTATGAGATATTTTTGGGGGTTGGTTCAAGCTGTCAACATCCTCTGATACCAGTATCTGCCATCTTTCAAGAAAACCTCTAAATGCTTCTAAAGTCAATCTGGTGAAGTCTTCTGCTCTTGAGGCTTCTCAGGAAGAAGGAGGAACCCTGCTACATTTAGAGCTTATTTACTTTGTCTAGCAGCATGTACAGTGATTTGGGTAGAATAGTCATTACATTTCAGAAGTTGTACCAAGACATTGTAGCTTCAGAGTAGATCTGTGAAGGAGAAGGGCCCGTGATGGTATTTAAAGGAAAGCATCAAAGACAGAGGAAATTAAGCTGCTACTGTGTTGTTTTAAGAAACTGGAGAACAAGCCACACCAATATTAAAAGGATATATTGTAAGCCATAGGCTGCTTCCTGTGAGGCCAAAACGCAATCCGTACGATTCAAATTGCTCTTCATATGTGTGAAGGACAGATTTAGACCCACGAGGGAAAGAAAAGCTGTGAAGAAGAGGAGGAGGGCTAACAGCTTACTTCTTGGCTGTTAACATTGAATAATTAAGAACTAACAGCCAAAAGGAAAGCTGTTGTTTTCCTAGTCCAAATATCCAGCCAGGAATAAAACATTAAGCAGCTATACAAATTATGTCTTTCATTTTCTTTTCATAAAACAAATTACTAAGTTAAACAACATATACTTTGGATACATGGAATATAAATGCATTTGATATAGACAGAATTGTAATTTCTGAAATTTGTGCTTTGCATTTCATGGGTAAACTGAACATTACTTAGTGTGCTGAGTTTTTTCCCTTAAAATTCATTGTGCATGTGTGGAAATCAAGGCTAGTATCTGGAATACTAAAGCTTTAAACCATGACTACTTTATGGTAAAGAATCCTCTAAAAGGCTTCTGTATACAAAATCTTACTTTGGTTTTGTTTTTCCAGCTACGTTATTTGATTCAAAAATTTCATTATTTACTAACCTTGTCCTCCTCCCAGAAAGCAAGTTCTTAGTCTGTGCTTTTACTGAAGAAGGGTCTTAAGGTGTTGTGGCATTAGGCTCTGGTCCCTGCTACTTTTGTAGTATTTTCACAAAGGCTGACCTTTCAAGATGTTCTCAACCTGCAGCTTAAACTTACCAGAGAGGAGAATAAAACAAGTTATTTTACTGGTAGTTTTTATTATGTCTAAAGTAAGGATTGTAAAAATTTGAGTGAAACAGAGACACCACATTCATAATTTAAGAGTACAACTCCTACCCATTCACACGTTTTATACTGTAAGAAAACTCAGCAGAGAAAAAAAAAGCTTAGAAAAAAAGACATATGAAATGAAGGAGGCATGGCACTCAGAATCCAGCATGTCTGACAGAAGAAATAGCCCCCAGAGCCAGAAAATTGTCATCAGGTAGCAATGATATCAGTCTAGAGCTCCTTCCAGCTTTGGATCATGAGGCCCATCAGCAGAGCTCCCTGTATACAGCACCCCTTCACAGTCACTCGTCAATCAAACAACTCTGAAAATAAAGACCACATGTCATCAAATTTGTGGAATTCTTCTCTTCCTGTTTATGCAAGAACTGCCAGATCACTTATGTTCTGTACAAGCTTTCTGTCCTCGGAGAGGTGGGTAATTTTCTTTTCCTAGTGTCAGCATAGATAAGTCCTTTCACTTCTGATGTGAAAATTAAACATTGTTGTAAGAGACTTTCATACTGCGCAGGACACTGGGCAACTTTGTAGGAATGCAAAGGTAGTAGCTTTGAAAGGCTGTTTATTCACCTCTGTCACCAGGAATAGGGTGGAATAGAAAGAAGGATCCAGAATACCCTGTTTGCCTTGGGAAAAGCCTTCATACTCATTTGTATTGGTTGGATTCAAGCGCTGAAACTGGCAAATTGCTCCAGATTCGCAATGTGTGGTTGTGTGAAGGCCACAGGAGCAGCAGAGAGGCTGTTGACCTGCATTTGCTCTTGAAGCGTTACTTGAGATTGTGATGTCAGCTGGCCTGCACCAAAGCTATGCTGGAAACCATGCTCATGCTTTCATGGTAAGGCTGATTGCTTGCTGATGCTCAGGCCTGTGACCACACCCTGTTCAGTTTACTTGGATAGGTGCAGCAGGTATGGGACAGAACAATCCTATTTCAGTGAATTGTCCACTCATATGTAGCTCACTCCTGCTCAAGCTGCATCTTCAGAGGTGCCATAAGAAGTGGAGATCACTCCTTGTAGCAACCATCTCTCCTTTCTCTAATAAAGCTGCATAGATAAGGAAAAGGTTGAAATTTATATTACAAACATTCAAAAAATAGCAGTACTTTTCCTGGCAGTTTTCCCAGCAGACCATATGTTGACCTTTTCTGGTCAACGTAAAATCCACACTCAACTGTTACAGGATTAGTGTCTCACCTCAGATGCTTTGCTGTCTCACTGATGCCTCTCTGCAATCCTTTCCAAGTGGCTTCAGGCTCCCTTTGGGTCACCTTTTGCTCGAGGCTATCTCCAATGTATATTCTCAGAGAAGCCATCATGGGCTTGCAAAGCATAATCTGCGTGTTCCCCAAAGGCAGGATTTCATTTGTTCCACTGCATTGCCTAGGCCAGAGCCCTGTTTTCCCAGTGTTTCTTGTCCAACCTTAAAATTTTCTTTGCAAAGCCTTTTTTTCTTGAATTCTAGGTTTCTTTCTTTGCTTATCAGAGGAACATCCCCTTCCTCTTCCATATCTGTCTGTGTTTTCATTCTCTAACTCACAAGACAAATTTCAGAGGGCTCTCTGCCCTCCTGGCCCATGAGGACAACCTGATACCTATTCTTTGCTGGTCTTTGCTCCATATGCTGAAGAGGAAGGCTTTGTATATTTTTTAATGTTCTCCCATACCATTAATTCTTTATATCCAATATGAATTATTGGCAGATTAACAGCAATCTGGAAAAACAGATGGTGCTTTCCAGACCTCCCTCCTCCTTCCCTGTCATGGTTGAAAGGAAACTAACATTTATTCAGCCCCAACCTTCAGTGAGAGTGCAGGCCTACTCAGTGTGCCAGGCTGCCAGATATTTATGTACAGCCTTATCTCATGTACGTACATCCTATTTTTATTGGATATAGAAAGAAACCTCTAATATGTATCAGTGTTTTTATACTGTGCCAAAATTTTATCTATAGTTACAGATGCAAATATAAAAACACCACTTAGCTACGTCCATGTATAATCACGTAACTCTGTAGCAGTGGCTTTGCATTTGTGTTCCAAAATATATGGATGTGTATGCACAGAAATATATATGTATATATGTGCATACATGATACATCAGGTGTTTACTTCCTAAATCCATTGGGCATCAACATTGACATGTTTCTCTGTGAAAACTCTAAAATTTAAGTCTGGTTGAAATTTGTTAGCATGGCTTGGAATGGCAAATGTCCACCAGCTACTGATTAATCACTGACATCTTCCCTGGCAAGAAACAGATCCTTGTATCACTTTCTCTACATGATTGCACTGTCCTGCCTTTATGCTTGCATCATGTTTGGCACTTTTTCAGCCTTTCTCTGCTGGATGGCGTTCTTTGAAGATTTCTTGTCAAGAAAATTCATCATGCTATTTGTATGTGTGACTTTTCCCAGTACCACTAGTAGTATTTGTCACCCAATTGTACTCTTAACAGTGGATAAGAACTAGTTTGGTTGTGCACTAGTACACCTGAAGCTTTTTCTTCAAACTTCTTCCAGGAAAACATTCATTTTTTTAACAGTTCTTTAATTTCATAGGAGATACAATAGTATGAAATGCACTGAAAACAGCAGAAACTGGTAGCAAATAGTACATGCACATGTATATGCACATCAACATTCAGAGGTTTCAGCCTGAGACGTCTGTTTGGCAGATGCTTTCCCTTTGTCTTCAGTAGACTATTTTTTGACCATCTTTTCTCCCAGCCTAATATTAAGTCAGTCACCACAGACAGTGAAATTGTTTCTTATTGTTTTGTATACTAATAGTCTGTGCTGTTCTCTACTGTGTTACCTGTAAGAAGGGTTTTGATGGAAACCTTTTCAAGACAGAAGGGATCCCACAGCACTGGTTAATGAAGCCTGTGGTGCCCTCTTAAATTCTGCACTTCTGCACCCCTTACAGTATTTATTTTTTTCAAGTTTTTTGAAGAATAGTGTATAATCACTTGGTCACAGCTCCCTTACATTGAATGGCAATGGATATATAGCTTCAATGAGTACAGCATCTTTGGTGGAAAGCACTGCCAGGAGAGAACATCAACTGGGATGCGATAGAATTTTGTGAGGTTTTGTTGTGGTTTACTTTGATTTTGTTTCTCTGTTTCATTCGTGACATTTTGGATGTTTGGGAGGTATCAAGTGTACTCCAGACAAATTTTAAAAAATTGTGTTTTCCTCCATCCAACTCACTTAAGGTTAAGCATATTAATGTAAAGTTTACCAGGAGAACTTGGAGCCCTGTGATGACAAGCAAAATATATTTATTACTAGTGGTTTCTGGTGTCATTTCAGACTGTTTCATGCTCGTCGTATAAACAGCCTCTTGCATTTACTCAGCTATATACTTATACTCCAAAAGGAGTAGCATATGGTGTGAAAACCAGATGCCCCTGCCCACATAAAAGCTCTATACATTTGTTTGAATGTAGTCAGGAAACAGTCACGATCTTCTTCCCACTCTCAGAGGAGTCAGCTGAATGTAGCCAAGACCCTGTTTAGCTCTCAGTGACTGCTGATGTTGCCTAGGCTCTCCTGGGAGATAATGTGATGGACTGCCTTGTCTCATGGGAATATTTTACCATGCTTCTCTGAACTTCCTATGCTTTGTGAGTTAATTCTCTCTACTGACAGTTTTCCTCTTCCCCTAAAAGGCTGTCTGGATTCCTCCACAGAAACTTTTTACCCCATCCATCTCCCACATCTGACTCTGCATCTCATTCTTTGTGCCCGTGGAGCACTTAACATCATCAGGGACTTCCTTCCTAGTTGCATTCTATACACAGTTTTGGCCTCTGCTTCCAGAAGCAAAGTTCACATCCTACCTAAAACCTGTTTTTAAATTCTCTTCTTTTTAAATCAGTTCTCCAAATGAGACCCCATCACAAAGCCTGTAATAAGTCACAGATTTCACTTCTGTTGCATCTTCACTTCTGGCCATTCTTTGCTCAGTGGTCGATATTTATGTCAGCCATTAATTTTTCATAGGCTCCTTTCAGCTGCCTTGCTCCTGCAATTGTCTGGCATGTGCAATTGTAACAGGACATGATGCTCTGAACACTAATATGGGTCCCTTCCATGTGGCATAAAATCTTTGGCATGCTTTGCCATGAGATTATGGGTTTGTCGGTGTGCAGCAGAGGTCTGGTTCTGTGCTCTGCCAGTGACCTGCCATGCGGGGGCAGAACAGCTCCACCTTGGAACATGAATTCTCCCAAAGAGAGCCAGTGACTCTGCGGCTCATCTCTCCTCAGGAGCAGATATTCCACTGAAGAATCCTGCAGGAATAATGGAGTTGTCTGGAAGAACTCTACATTCAGCAGAGTTTGATCAGTCTTGTGTTGTCCTTCTTCACATCTGCAATAGCTGATTTGGCTGTTCTTAGTATAGTCTCAAGTCATAGAAGCCTATAGTCATGGGAAATTTCATATCTTCTGCTGCACCTGAGTTGTCAAGCCAAATTCAGCTCCAGATACTTAGTGAAGATCAGAATAAGCCAACAGTACACATGACTGCGGTGTGCTGGAGACATCATTGTGTTGCCTGGGTCAAGTGTGACAGCAGTAGGAATTGCATTTGCAGAAGAACTGCATGGCATGCAGCGGTGGTCTCCAGTGTATGGACCTCTACATCTCCCATTCAGACTCCACTTGTAAGATGTGCAGAGACTTGACTTTCTGGTAGGACCTGTATTATTTTAATATTCTACATTTTTCAAGATTTCTGGGCATGGACAGTAAATCTTTAAAGGAATTGATTCTATTCTTAGTGATGCTATTCTGAACGTCTTCCCTGCAGAAACTGCAAATACTATTTTAAAAATTCTCTATGGCTCTAAGTCATATGAGTCACAGAAAAGGGTTTATAACTTCCTTTTTAGATTTAAAAACAATTTCTTTCTCTCTTCCTTGCCCTGAAAAAAAAACCTGATGGGTTCATTATTTCATCCAGGCTAAAAGGTGTTGAAGGCCCTTTGATATGGTTTCCTCATGTATGTCAGATGATGCAAGTAATGAAAGGACAACACTGTGCCTGATGTTTGACTTCAAAATACCATTTGATACTGGGCTCAGGCTGTCATTTCTGTCTTGTTGGTGAAGCTGCACTTGTTTCATGCCACTTAATTCTTCTTTGTTGCATGTGACTTGCCATTGAAGGCCAGAATTCAAGCAAAGAATCTTTTTATTCTTAATCTTTTATAAAAAATGTAGTTATCACATAAGCTAAAAGGCTTATATGGACATGGAGGTAAGGACCACTCTCTCCTCCACCTCCACCTATCAAGGAGCTTTGCTCCTCAACTGAGTAACAGTATTATTTCTGGTAACACCTGAATTTCCTGCTCTGGGATAACATCCCAGTGAAATCAGTGAAAACTGCTAAAAAACTTTTTTCCAAAACCTGCAAGAAGTAGTGCAAAGCCTTAAAAATATCTGAGTGGAATCCAATTCCTTAAATCCCTGATGGAAGAAATCTTATTACCTTCAACACTATTATATACAGGACAAAGCCTGTAAGCCTTTGCGGAGAGATTGAGAAAGGCAAATTAATGACAGCACTGGAAATTACCTGTAATTATCAGTGACACCGGGTCAGCATCATTGCGATGACGGTCTCACAGAGTGGTAATTCTGACTGGTTTGGGACTTACACAAAACTGCAAAACAAAACATGACCTCTACAATGAGTATTAACGTATCTCTGGAGCTTTTAAACATCTAAATTCATAATCTACTGTGTAGCTGCTTTCATCTTTTGAAGAGCAGTTAAATTCTGAAGGGTCCCAAGCGTTTTCTTCGTCAAAATCACCTCTCTTTTCCCATTCATATTTACTCAGGCCTCTCTCTTCACTGTCACCATCATACAATGTCTCTTCAGCAGCTATAACAACTGCTTATATGGAAAAGTAATAATAGGAAGGCGTTTAATGAATTTTAAGCTGACTTTAATGTAATTTAGCAGCTGGAAACAAGGAGAGGAGCCAGCACAGTGTGACCTGCCAGCTCTCTGTGGATTGCCAGTGGTCATTGTAGCACATATTTCAGGACTGCTCTCCAGGGTACGCTGGTGATGTTTCTTTTCTCCAGCTACATTCCTGATTTCAATTAAATCAGCATCTGAAGTACTCTTTCTGATATAGTTAGTGCCTTCCAATAAATGCTCCTGGCTTTGTTTCTCCCCAGACGCTGTCCTTCCTCATGCTTCTTTTCTCACTAAGTGAAGGAGACATCACCTGAAAAGTGAAGATGTTCTTTTTAGAGAGCCTAAACTCAAAGTTTTGTCTTGAGAAAGCAGGGAAGAAAAAATGATCTTTTGGTTACAGAGCCATAATTCCTTTGTCCTGGGGAACATCAAATCTGTCTTTTGTTCCCTCCCTGTTACTATTTCGATATTAGATCTGGAATGTTGTTGGGTTTTTTACTCTTTCTATAACTATAATGGAATTTCCAACATAAAGCCACTCATCAAACTGTACAAGATGAAGTTTTTAGTTTGCAGGGACCAAGCATACCTTGAAGTTCTTTTCTCTTTATTTTCCATTGGGTATATGAACAAAATTGTTAACACATTGACCTAATGCCTTAGAGGCATTATAAAGCTTTTTATGACAGCCTACAATTAGTATAATATAGTTTCTTTTGAAGGAGGATTGCAACAGGTGTCTTAACTTTCTGCCCTTTGCTTCCATCCCCTCCAGTTCAATGAAAAAATAGGCAGTTTAACACCATTTATTAAGATTTCCCTTACTTCCAGTTCAGATGAGACATGAGAGGAAACTGCAATTATATACTAATCTGGACAAGGGACTGCATTTGCATTCATTTTTCAAAGCTTTATTTTGATAGAAATCAATTTTTGCAGTTTTCAGCTGTTTAGACCATTTTTTAAAAAAAAATCAAACACAAAAACAACCAACCACAAAACTCTGTGACATTACTGTGATGAACTCCACAAGCAGCTCTTTGTGGTGGCCCCACTGAGATACAGAACACCACAGAGAGTTGTACTGGTGGCATCTGGAGCCATTCTGCTTCAGAGCTTTGCAGAACCATCCCAAAGAAGATCGCAGCCCTCTGACAGTTTCCTTTGCTTGCTATGGAAGGGTCTTCATGATCACTTCGGGCTCATTTGGCCAGATAGCAATATAATCCTTCATTGCTTGTTGACACTCTCGATTTGCCTTTTGGGCTTGATGACCTACAGCCTGAGGAGGCTGAACCGAGGCTGGCTGTAGTCATAGGGGTCTGACTGCTGGTGACCACCATGTCTCCAAAGGCATTCCATCAATTGCAGGTTGTTTTAGCTGAACATTTAAGGTAGGGTGAAGGCTCCTGCACCTCCCAGCCTTTACAGATTTCTGTGTTGTATGAATCCCAAATGCCAGCAGCTGTTCTGCCCACAGCTGTTCACTGGGCTATTCACAGCCATATGGCAAAGGTTGCTCAGGCTTTCTTAGCACTGTAAACGGAACACAGTGTTGCTACTTCCAAAGTGAGATGTTGGGGGTAGGATCCATGCTGTGGGAGAGAAGAGGAAAAGGAGCTGGGTCAGAGAGAGGAGGGAGAGCCTGGGGAATGCAACTTGTTGCCACTGTTAAATGGGATGAGAGTGAAGACTTCAGTTGAAACCTCTAACTCCATCCTCTCACTGGAGTCAGCAGCGGTGTTGGCATGGCTCTCTGCAGCTCCAGCGTATTCAGAGCAGGCATCAGGGCTGTGATCAACATGCTGCCCAAGGTAGCTGAATCCTCTGGGCTTAAGATTGGCCCTGCTGTGCATGGAAGTTGAAGGCAAGCAGGCAGAGGTACCTCAGTCCCCAAAGACATCATATGTAAAGGCCATTGAGCACTGACCTCTCACTTCACTGCACTTTCATGGATAATTTCACAAGCTGTAAAGACTCAGGCTGCCAATAATTAACATTTAAGTTGGGACCACAGCTGACTATCCCTTACACATTCTTGTCACTTTTCTTGTGGTATCTCTGGCACCCCTAGATACAGTCAGGAGATCAGAAAATTGACCATGGAACAGAAGTGAACCCAAGAGCAATGGTATGACACTTGTCTGAAAAAACCCCCAAACAAAAACCCCAAACCCCAAACCATAATATTTCCATTCCCTTTGTCCTTTCCAAATTGGATCGGTCTCCCCTGACATTTCCCTTAAGCATCAGTGGCATGTTGACAAATTCAGTGATTGTTATAATTAGTACCTATAGCTGGGAAAGAGCTTGATGCTTTCAAAAAGTCTTTGTGATTCTGATAGTTATGAATGCACGTACAAGTTCCCTGGGAGATTAAAAATCTGTAAATGCATATGTACTTATGCTGTCTTGTACTATTACCTCAGTCTTGAAATATTCAGTTAGTAGATGGGTTATTTTCTCAACTATAAACTAAATTGTGAGCACCATGTTCTAAACCCAGTTCTTATTAATATGAAAAAAGAGAACGTTTGACTTAGCCTGAGGGTTCCTGACGAATGGTGTCTAATTGTCAGGGTTATAGGAGCCTAAAAACTGCTGAGAGCCCAGAGCTGAGGTGTGAAACACACCACTAAGTGTTGGGGAATTCATAGTTACTTGCAGACCACAATGTGAGTGGGCAGACTTATTAGTTCTGAAGGGAGACATGATGCTTTGATGTGCCCAGTAATGACATTATGATTTCTAATTGATGTAAGCAGTAAAGAGAGAGTGCCTCATGGCACGGAAAAAAGAGACTGGAAGATACCACTGGTCGTTTGTTGTGCTTTGGTAAGCGATTGTCCAAGTGAACATCTCTCCATTCAATCACATTTTCCACTGGAAATTCCTCTTTCCTTTGCATATCTTTTAACATACGAGACTCTCTGTGGGCTCATTTGAATAGGTTGCCACACAGGTACATCAGATGAAACCACAGGTTGTAACCTCAAAAGGAGTGGAAATACTATTTTTAAGATCTTGTCTCTCTCTGAGAGTCAGGCTGGCACTGTCTGTTGCTTTACTGCTTTTACACATACTTGCCTAAAAGAAACTCTGCTCCTTAAGGACTTAAAAAAACCCCAAGTAAGTAAATGAAAATCACTTTCAAGGCCCAAAAATGTGCAAATCAAAATTTGCTGTGGTTGTGCTGCAGCTTCAGAAAATCCAAGGGAGTTTCATGAAACCCTGCATGCAAGGAGGTTGGAGCAATATTTAAAGCCTGAGGAGTGGCATATGTCTGATTACTGTGTCTGTCTCTGCATAACGGTGCTAGCTCTGAGTGAGTAATTGGGGCAGGAGATGGTGTCTGAAATCCCCTTTCAGACATCACACAGGTGAGGAATTGGTGACAGTGTGGGAAACATGACTCATATCAGTAGTGATTGTTGAGATTAGAGAACAAACCTTCTAGTTAGAGTGCTGGATGGTGATAGAGGGATCTCTATGGCATTTGGCTGTGTTGTTTGCCAGCTTAGTGAATCACCTTTGGGGGCTTCTAGTTCTCCACCTATAAAATGCTGGGCAGGAAAGAGTGGGACAGCACCATTCATGTTGGCAAGAACAATGAAGAAAAGCTCTGCACAGAAGCCATCTACTTACCAGAACTGCGTCCTTGATTATTATTCCTCACGGTGAAGACTTAGGAGAAAAACTGAGGTGGAAAGATGTTTGCTTTAGGCAACAGAGTGAGGAAAGAGAGCTTACCAGACAGACGGAGGAGAATCAGTAATGGTTGTGACAGTGAATTTTTTCATCATGTTTGCTTTAATGTTGCTCCTTGAAGAACCACATTTTGATACATTTTTTACAGTGGGGAAACCAGTTGCAACAAAATCTGAACTGTACCATAGTTCTATAGTGAAAGCTTGCAAGAAATGAATTAAAACTCTGGTATTGTTTTACTGCTTACTGACTCTGAGAAATGCCCTTCATAAAAGTAATGATCTGCGATGTGGCAGTTCAGCTAGATGGGGATGATTCCCTCCTCACTACTCAATCCAGCACCACAGCCAGCTGGACAAGGACATGTGGCTGCTGGCATAAGCATTTGTATGTGTGAGTAGAGCATCTAGATAATACAGAATCAGTCAGGAGTCACTTAAACCATCCTGTAATTCTGGTACCTTGCAATAGTCTATTTCTGGACTGAGTAAGAGTTTCCTCTGAAGCTGACGAATGCCTTCTCCTGTCCCTGACTCAGGTGCTGTTGGCAGGGAAAAAGACTTGGAATGGGAGGGGAAGATGAGGATGGGTTCAAGAAGAGGCATCACTTTATGAACTCTACAGGCGTTCTGGAGGACGTGCTCATGGTCTGTGGCCTCCTAATTCTTGACATGCACACATGCAGGCAGCACAGGATAGGGAGAAATCAGCATGCAGCACCTGCTTTCACCCTCTGGAGACCACAGAGTTAACTCCTTTGAATATTCTTTGGCGGCATTAATTGTTCAAAAAATAGCTGCTAGGGTATTATGTTGGAAGATTAGCACAGAAACTTTGGTGTCTTTGTCTGGTTTTGCCCTCTTAGATCTCATAGAAAGGATTGTAGAATGTAATCAGTGTAAGTGAAGGATATTTTAAAATTAATTTTTGGCTGTAGTAGAACACTGGCATAATTATTGCACATAATTTTGCAATGATTTTCAAGTAAAAGTAGTATAATTACAGTCTATTCACTCTTCTTGGTCATCTACAGGTCTATCTCCCATTAATTTGAATGGATTCAAAATTAACTGTTTTTCTTGGTTCTAATAATGATAAATGCCTGTAACTAGATCATAAAGTTTTGCTTACATTTATAAATGATGCTAAATTGTTCTCAGTCTTTTAAGGCATGTTCATACTTTTTGAATTTGAAGAATTGCAAATTAAGAGCACTGGAAACCTGTTACTGCCCTTTTCCTGCACCCCCAACCCCAACACTCACCCCAGTTACATTATGTATCACTTTTAAAAAGATAATTGTTACACCAATGTCAGTGAAGATAGGAACTCAAGTGTATGAAATACAAATGTAGAACAAAAGCTTAACCCTAAAGAGCTGAAATATTTCTTAATAAGATCATAGGAAGAGGTGATATGGAAAAGATGGGGAAAAAAGTGAAAACAGCAGTATTATTTTTTGTGACAGTCTTACAGAAAATGCATGATATGAAGGCTTCTGGGGGGGGCTCTTGTGAAACATATATAAACTAATGTGTTAGATCCTAATTAGAGTACTCTCATGATTGAGCACAGGCTGTTTAGGGAAGATCAGTGGGGTTGCTATGCCCTCTCTAAAGGTACTCCTTGGCTTAGCAGAGCTCTAGCAGAAATCCAATGGTGTGTCTGCCAAGAGTCAAGGTCTAAGGACTGAGTGCCACTGAAGATGCTGTGGTGGGGTCTGACCAAATTCTCCTGAACAAGATGTAAGAAGATGAGGTTTTCTACAGACAATTAAAGAACTCTCCTGATTGTGCCTTTGTCTTCCTGGGAGATTTCAGCTGTCCAAGGGGGTATTGCTAGGCTTGCACCATGTAAGCAACCCAAGAAGTCACTAGACTGTGCAGCTGGCAGAGGGGCTGTATTTGACCTGCTGCTTGCAAAGTGGGAAGAATGGGTCAAAAGTATGGCAGAAATGGCAACTTGGGCTGCAGTGACTACGAGATGATTGAGTTCAAGGTACAGAAGAAGACTAGAAAGAGAAGTAGCAGATTTAGGACCCTGGACTTTATAGACCAGAGCTTGGCTTAGTTAGGGAATTCATATCAAAATTCCTTGGGAAGATGCCAAAAGAGAAAAGGGTAAAGGAGGGCTGGCTGATTTAAAACAAACAAAACCAAAAGGAAAAAAAAAAAGCAAAAACAAGCAAAAAAATTACAACTTTCTGGAACAGTCTGCCTCATTGTGCAGGATGGGCTTTCAGCAGAAGGGTCTCCGAACTAAGCACGGAATTGCATGGTAGGTCAGTAATGCAACCAAATAGCAGACAGGAACTGAAAAGATGAATGTGCAAAAAAGGAAAAATATAAAGATATTGTTTGAGCTTTTGTTTTGACAAAAATGAGTAAGGTTGAGGCCCAGCTGGAGTTAAGTCAAGGAGACGCTATTAAGGGTAACGAGAAGGGTTTCTACTGGAACACTAATTACAAAGTTCA
Organism: Myrmophylax atrothorax; assembly: GCA_026770055.1. Classification (NCBI taxonomy): domain Eukaryota; kingdom Metazoa; phylum Chordata; class Aves; order Passeriformes; family Thamnophilidae; genus Myrmophylax; species Myrmophylax atrothorax. Next base: position 90,785,905 of record JAOXXN010000395.1, on the reverse strand, counting down.
AAGAGGATATAGGCCTGCTGATGAATGAGGGAGAACAATATGGTGGCAAACATTACAATATGAGGTCCCCAATGTCTTTTTTACATCAGACAAAGCTTTATACATACCAGCACAGCACTGTTTGTTGTAGAGGATAGTCTACAGGGAAGGAGCAGTGAGTTAGGGACAGCAGCAACTGGATTTATTTGGATCCATAGGGCTTGATGAGAGTCATTTGACAGGAATAAAGTATTACCTGCTGTCTATCATATGTGAAAAATCAGGGTGGTCTGCATAAATTCGTGAAGATTTGGAAAAGGCTAAGGAAGGCAAAAAGGAGAATCCAGGGAACAATGTGATTGTTATTGTCACCTCAGTCACTGGAAAAGAACATCTTCTTGAAATTCATCTTCAAACATAGCAAAGACAAGAAGGCAGTGGCCTGTGTGAGGAGGCAGATGGCACCGTTAGCAAATTTGCAGACTGTGTTAAGTAGGGGGGCGTGATTGACACACAGAATGGCAGAGCTTTAGTCCAGAAGAATCATCAGAAAGTTGAAGATTGGGACAACAGAAATTTCAGAAGATTAGGCAAGAATGAATGCAAGCTTCTGCATCCAGGGCAGAATAACTGCAGCACAAAGTGTACAAAGTGGATACTGGCTAACCAGCAGCCTGGCTGGAAAGGACCTCAGGGTTATGGTGGGTTGGTTGAATCATGTATGACTGAGCCATAATTTACTGTAAAGTAAGCTACACACTAGTCTAGAAGGAGCATATCCAGCAGGTCAAGCAAACCTGTTGTTCTTATGCACTTATACTTGGCACTGATGAGGATATACCTGGAATTATGTACCACCCTGTGCTGGCCCTCCTTCCTCCCTGCCCTGTTCAAAGAAGGCTGTGAAGAAGCTGGTGGGAGCCCAGCAGAGGGCTGTCAGGATAGCAGGTGGTCAAGAGCACATGCAGAGTTTGAGGGATTAGTCTGGTGAAGAGGAGGCTGTAGGGTGATCTTCAGCAGCAGCCCACAGCAACTGGAGCGGGAACAGCAAAGACAACAGTAGCCATTTAGTAGCAGACAATATGACAAGGAGCAGCAGCCAAGAACTGCAGTTGGAAGATTCAGGTTGGATAGTTGGGAAAACCCATGAGAAGGGTACTGCAACCCTGGAACATGTTACTGAGGCTGACTGTGCAATCTCCACCCTAGGAAATTTTCAAGGGTTAGCCAGACAAACCACAGCTTGATGGAAGCTATTGTGGGGGCTACCCACAGTATCGAGGAGAAGGATGGACTAAATGATCTCCACAGCTCCCTTTCAAACAAATTCTCTCTGATTTTCTATGATAAACGTCATCTGTAAGTAATAGCAGGTTCTTGTGTGATTGCACAAATGCAAAGACAAGCATTATCAAGATGAGACAGACTGGCTTCTGGGTTAGGGCAAGAGCAAGAATCTCTAGGAATGTTTTTAATGATGTTGCATCCTTCTTTTACATGTGTCCTGACAAAGGAATTGTCATGTTTTTTCTACCTCCAGGAAATGTTTCCTGAAGCATTGGTTTTCCTTTTCCTGGGAGCCACTGCAAAAAAGTTCATTCTGTTTCCTGATATTTGTCTATGTATGATCCTGTGCAGGGCTGAGGGTTGGACTCAAGGATTCTTGTGGGTCCATTCCATCTCAGCATGTTCCATGGTTCTGTGATCTTGTCTGCCTATAGGTTCTTTTCATGCTTCTTCAGGGAGTTTGAAGTCACTTCTACTGAACTCTTCTTTTTTATGCACTTGTAATGTCATTTGGTCTCTGAGTCATAACTCCTGAAACTTTCTCTTGATTTTTTGGTTGTCTGTATTGGGTTTGCTGTTCCTGGTTTTAATGACCTTTATCCTAGATCATACAACTGCGTAAGTTAAAATAGTCTAACTCATGGACTTGTCATTTACTCTGCTTCAGTTTTCTTCATCTTAGGGAGTACACACTTCCTGTCCTTCAACAAAAAGAAAACAACAAAAGAAGCAAAGCCAAACCAGTTTTTTTAAGCAAAAACCCCAACTTGCTTCAGCCAATGTGTTGATTCTCTGAGCTCTCAGAGGAGAGCAGGCTGTAGAGGACCCCCAGGATTGTACATTTTTTTTTGAGGGCTGAGAGAGAGAAGGAGCATGAAAGTAGGTGTAGAATAACCATCAAACTCAGTATTTATAAATACACCCTCTGCATTTCAACATAAACCTAAGGCAGTTCAGTGTAGTTGCAAGTGCCTGCTCAGCTGAAACTGGGCTTTGGCCTCCCTAGTTTCCAGACGGCGCCTTTTGCAAGGGAGTGTGTGTGGGACTTTCTCAGGCTTTCCAGTTGCGTCGGTTCTGTCTTCTATTAGTAGTCACTGAACCACAGAAAGACTGACTTGACTTCCTTCATATTCTTGTTGTGAATCAGGCAGAGCTGGGACCTGTGTTTGGTTTTCTCACATGTTATGTGAATTTCCCTCACAAGCAAATTACTAGCTATCCTGGCATTCCTTTCTTCCTAGTTTTGACCAAAATTTCTGGCCCTCTTTTTTGATACTGTCTTATTTCTCCCAAAGTCTGTATTTTACTAAGCAACATTTTCTGACAATAATGTTCAATAGGTAATTGCCCATCAACCTCTGATGACAACAAAGGAACTGCAATGTAGGGCATCCCTTCAAGAGATCCAAAGGTGTGTGATTTCAGCTCTTAATTTTACAGTAACTTCTTGAGGCATATTGACCTCTCAAATGTCTTTTAGAGTTTGCTGAACTTCATCTTTAACTCCGTCTTTGTAAGTAGGTTTTTCTGTAGCCACATATCTAGGAATCCTAGCAGGTTCTTTGGGCTGGTTAATTGTACACAAGAGGAACAAAAACTATTAGAGGCCCCAGATAGCTGATGAGAGTCAGAATTCAAAAGGCTGAATCAAGGAAATAAATGGATAGTGGGTGTGTGTACATGCATAAGAAGGGAAAGATGTTGATGCCATGATGAAATGAACATAAAAGATGAAAGAAGTTGTTCTTTGCTTTTGTTTGTCCTTCTGCCTGTCCTCCTTTCCCCAGTGTGCCATTGATAATAAACAATATTCTTTGAATTCAGCTTCCAAATGCTGTACCCAGTTTTCTGGGACTGACTTGGACCTTTGCTGGGATTGTGGATATTGTTATCTAGAATGTTCTGTCACAGTTGGTGGTTTCTGTTCCTTTGTGTCATTGTTACATTATATTCCTTGTTTTGTTTTTTCTTTTGTTTTGCACTATTTCATATTTGAATGCACACATCTCTCTAAGGTGCCATCTGAATTCTGTCCTCTCTTTATTTTTTTTATTTTTACATATTTTCCCAACTTCACCTCCTTTTGATTGGCTACTAGCTGGATTATTGCTTTCCTGAATTAGTTTCTGTTAATGATTTGAAATTTTACTACCATGCTGAGCTTTTTCAGCTGCTCATTTTGGTTTTACTTTGACACTACTTCCCTACTTTCCATTTTTATCCCTAAAGAGTCTGATCCTGTAGTGACTTCTGTGATTCAGCTACAGAACAAATATTGCTGTCAGTGATACTGAAAGCAACCATGGTGGTACATTCAGAGGAGAAATAGCTGGCCTGGAAGGATGTCTTCTAGTAGTGTGAATGGTGGAAGGAGGAGAGCCTGTTAGACAGCAGCTGCATGGTAGCCTCTCCCTTCACTGTGTGAACCCAAGCCCAGGTATGGCAGTAAGTTCTTAACTACTCAAGCAGTCTCTCCCTGACTCCAGAAGAAAGCAGCAAGACAGAGTTTTAATTGTGTTTGGCTGCTCTTTTGAGCGTGCATGTGGACTCTCTGTGGGCTTTGCACACTCCAGATTGGAAATCTCAGTTTTAGAAAAGCTGGCAGAGGAGTGCTGTAAATTTTGAACTGAAGTTGCATAAGGAGCTATTCTTGGTTCAGCATTGCTCAATACCTTTATCAACGATTTGGAAGGAAATGTATAATCGTCACATAGATGTGGATGATATAAATTGTGACCCAGTAGGTGGATGTGAGCGTTTAAGACCTTCTGGCACTGAATTACGTTTGTTCTGTTCAGAAAAGGGGAATTGTTCAAACCACTTCTCATACCACTTTTTTAAGGGCAAATGGTGAATTACATAGTTTGGCATTCCCCCTAGCCCCTATCTATACTGTTCAGCTGGAGATTACTGTACTTTCACGCAGTGCTATTTTATGAAGGAAAGGGTTGGGTTAATTCTGTGAGATCTGACAGACTGTAGGTAGCAAAAGTTCACTCTCTGCAGGTATCAGTGGGCAGCCACTGGTATGCAGCTAAATGGATGGGGTTGTGGATCCTCCCTTCCCTATGTCAAGAAATCTAGTATTGCTTCAGATTTATCAACACACGTGCATGTGCAAAATTTTTCATGGATTCAGGGCTGCAACAGTACACACCAAAGCCAGAGGGCAGGATGCTGTTCACACTCTTTTCTTTCCCTTGCCTAGTATAACACACATAGCCAAGTGTGGTTTTAGTTCAGTTTTCCCCTAGCAGTTAATACCCTCTGGTTCTGGTAACCACTGACCTATGGCAAATGTGATTATGGCTTATTCCATAGAGTAAGTTAATATTTAATGTCAAGGTATGGATGGAAAAATGTAAAAGAAGTTTTGATTCAACAGTATAGATATAGCTCATGAAGCATTTAGTTGTCATGTGGATCAAGCAGCTTACTACATTTTCTAAGATTAGGTCTTTCAGAAGATTTGCCTGTGTTTGCTGTCAAGTTTTGTTTGCACAAGCAGACATTTCTGGTGGCACAATAGCATTATCCTATCAGGGAAATATTTGGATGAGCTCTGCATAGGCTTCTTGCATTCCTTCACATAGATTTATGCCTAAGGAGTTCTCTGGTTTGGTGGGCAGTTTCAGCCAGAAGGGCGTCTTTAAGGGAGTTTGTGTCTTCTTTGGCAAACACAGAAGGCAATGTGTTGCTCTGAAGCAAAAGTACAATCTAAGAAAATGGATGGGAATTTAAAGCCTTATGAGGGCAGAAGAGATTCCAGTGCAATAAAGACAGGGGACCCTTCCTTTCCCTTTTCCCTCCCTTTTCCCCTTGCCCTTCCCTTTCCCCTTTCCCCCTTCCCCTCACTGAAATCACTCAGGCATTCCATAATAAGATGGGTGAAACATTTCTGTTCTTTTATTGCTACTGCCATCCCTTTGCCTGTTTGTAGCATCTTATCTGACATTCAGTTACTGCCTCGTAAAGTAAAAGTTTGATACCTCTTTAACTCACTTTGACTGTGCCTTTGCTAGTGTCTGCCTTTATACCTAATAACCCCCTAAATATGTTATTAAGATGTTAATGTTCATCTACACTGGGCACAAATTGAGTTTGGCTCAAGGTTAATAAAAAAGTTGGGTTACCTCTAACCTAATCACCATCTTTTTCCAACTGGAAAGTTGCCCAGCAAATCTTTATTTTCTAAATTTCGGTCTCTCTTTTGTTTTTGCACTGCTCAGTTTACTAAGTCTCTGATATAAATCTAGGTTCCACTAAAGTATTAATGCCATCTTTGTCAAGAAAATCAAACAATAAAGCAAAATCTGTCCTCAGAGAAGCCAATGTATTTGAGTGAGCTTTATAATTTTCCTGAATAATCACCACACACCTAAATGTATATTTTTAAATAAAATATCACATCATGAAATGAGAATTCTCAGATGTAGTTCAGAAGCATTCTAGCATATGAAGCTGGCATTGAATCTCTTAACTTCTTTTCAAGGTGATGAGTGCAATATCAAAATATTAATATATTTTTGTGGATAATGCAGACAGTTACTACAAGCCCACCTTTTGTTGAACTGCACAGTCACTCTGTGAACCAAATGTAAAAATTTAGTTTAGTCAGGAGATTTTGCCAAACATTGTATTAGTGGTAACTGTTTGTCATCTTGTAGTGTTTGGAAACTACAGAACTTGTGAGACACCACATTAATCAGGACCACTTACCAAATCCTCACTGCACACTCTGAGCAACCAGCTCATTTTTGTCTACCTGGGCTTACACTAAAATACTCTTCAGCAGATGGTATGGTGGTTACGACACTGAGGAAACACTGAGAAACAAATCACCCATGAGAGAAGAGCAAATAAAAATCTTTCTGTGACATTTCCCATGCTTTCCTCACTCTTATTTCCCTGCATACATCCAGGCACACACGGAGATGCATGTTTGCATGCGCCACTCTCTGTGCCCAGTGCCCTGCTGCCAGGCTTGCTCCAAGACAAGCAGCTGGCATTGGCAGAGTGTGCAGATGGGTCATGAGTGGCACACACACACGGTGCAGCTGTCTGGATCTGGCACTCAGGTGATTATTTGTTTGCTAATGAACCAGCAGCCCCATTAGTGGAGTTGGAGGTTCGGAGGTGTGATTGAACATACAGAAAGAGAGGCTGTTGTGTAGTTGTGGGTGAAATGTTCAGTGGTAATTGCAAGAGATGTAAGGATTGTTATTGTAACCAGGGCTAGAGCAAAAATTAAATCTATCTCTTCACACTGCTTGCCACTGAATATCCAATAGCAGTTTCCTAAAGCAGAACAAAAAAAACAAACCCTCTCTGTTTTTCAGTGAGAATGAAGAGGTATCTCCATGTTTGCATTAAAAACTGCAGTCACCTGCGAAAATTATCAAATTTCAAACTAAATCAAATACGCTGTTTCTCACAACTGCTTGCAAAGGACGTCAGGAGTTATGTGTGAAAAAAGAAGGAGTGAAATCTGATAACTTTGTTCTGCTCAGTTCAATTAGTTTAGCTAACTCACCAAAATTGCAGGTATTAATTCTGCAGGTGCCAGTTGGGTCTAATCAATCTGTGGGTTTTATCTGATGCTTAGTGTAGCTCAGCTGGCCAAGTAGCAAGCTTAACGCCTAGGTCACCTGCTAGGGTATCATTTGTTGCTGTATTTTATACAGCTTGTAATAAAACATAATTCTGTACAATTTTTGATTTATTGCAGGTTTATATGAGCATTTTACCTTTATGGAATGAGGAAAATCTCAAATCATTTTATCATCAAAATACCTGGGGTGACATCATGAAATCATTGGGTCTGATCTCTGCAGGAATGGAATAGTGTCATTAATTTTGAGGAAAATGCTCCTGTGCTTTGGGCTGGAGTGTGTAACAGTGGGGTGAGCGGAGGGAATTGAAAGTATTTGGCCCAGAGAAGAAAAGGAGAAGGGGAGCTGTAATTGCTGTGCTCAAGCATTTAAAGTGGGGGTTACAGAGTAGATAGAGCCAGACTGCTATCAAAGTTGCTCAGCAAAAGAACAAGAGGCAGTGGTCACAAGGTGCAGGATGGGAAGTTCTAACTAGGAAGGAAATTCTTCCCCAGGAGACTTAGTCAAACACTGGAACAGGTCTCTTTGAAGCACTGTAGAGTCTCTGTCCACAGGGACATTGAAAGCTGCAAGGCCACTTGCTCTGCCTTGAAGATAGCTCTGCCTTGAGTAGGTGGTGGAAGTGGAGATCTCCAAAGACCCCTTGTAGCCAAAATCTTCCTGATGTTCCAGATTGTACTTGGCCCTGTTCTCCCCTCCAATCTTTCAGGAAAACTTGTCCTCACCTCAGGATCATGTTAAGAAATCAGACAGGACAGTGGGAAAGGCTTACTTTGAAAAAGAAGCTTTTAAGAAATGATTGTGGCTTTGTTAATTTACTGTTTGTAATTGAAAGCATATGAGTATGGTTTTGCTTTCTAATGGTTAGCCAGCTGACTCATGTGCTTGTAAGGACCACACAGGACAAACTGCCTTGAGTTATGCTTGAGACACCTCATAGGCTTCATCCTAACTGAGTCTGCAGTAGGGGCTGTGAACCAATAACCGGTTCAAAACCACTATTTGGTTTAAGTTAAGTAATTCCAGAGGTTTTGCTAAATAAACAACACTTGTCCCTTGGGTACTTGTGAAAGCAAGAAGGCATCTCTAGAAACAGAGGTTAGCTGTGCCCTCCTTTTCCTTGGCAAGTCCTGCCTTCAGCCAGGAAGTGCATTGTCATTGATGGGGATGTAACTCGGACCCTTAGAATGTTTAGTTGGCCACAAAGGAGACAAGACTTGAGGGACAGGGGGGTAATCATAGATGCATATCTTTGAGAGCTCTCTGAGGTTGTTGTTGGAGTTTATCCTGGCAGGAGGAATGGAGTGGAGTGGCATTAGACACAGTCTTAGAGAATGATGTCTTGCCTACTCCACAAAGATTGTTTTATCACATATATTAAGGCAATGTGAACTTTTGATGCTGGTTCTCTCAGAGTATCCATTGTCTGCAGTATTTTCGGTGCTACTGCAGGTATGTATTTGCAAAATGATGGTGCATTGGCCATTTTAACATACCCTGTCTTTTGCAGGGGAATGCATGAAGCTCAGGCACAACCTGCCTAGTGCTGGAGCCACTGGTGTCCAAAGCAATACCATACACAGGTTCCTACAAACTTGTCTGTCATGTTGCTGCAAATAAGCCAAATCCCAGTTCCTCTTGGGTACTTTCAAAATTAGTGCCTTAGGTGTACATGGGGGAGTTGCAGGATGCTTGAAAGACAGAAAAGGGTCTGCACAGTTGTACATTCATTTTGTATGCCTTGGTCAGACCTTGCTCTTCAGCCTCCTCTGCTTTGCTCACAAAGAGGAAGACAAGCCATCAAGCTGCCTTGAACCTTTGGAAAAGACATCTCTGTGTGAGGGCCCAGCAGCTCATGTGTTCAAAACACCTGCTTTAAAAGATCTCTTCTTTCTCTTCAAGCCTGCATGCTCCTTTCAGAAAGGGAGTATTTTGGCCCTCGGTGGCAAAGAGATGATGGATTGCGTTACTTTTGCCCCAGCCATAGCACACCTGCATGTCATCAGCTAGATCTGCCTATGGATGATCTTGGATAGCACTCAGTAAGGCAGAACCCCTTTTTAGGGCTGCATGGTGAGGTTTTAGCATGGCTGTGGTGCATTTGTCTTGAGGATGAGATGACTCAAGGACCTCCATGATAGACTTCTTCCCTCCTGAAGGGCTTTGGAGGTTGACTTAAGGCCAGAGAGCACAAAGCTGGTCTCTGTCTGAGGAGGTATTTGGGACACTCGAAGGCCTTCCACGTGGGCACAGGTAGTTTCCTCTTTTTTGAGACAACCTCAGTCAGGCAGTCTTAGGAGTGATCTAGCCTGGCTCTGTGGATGTGACCAACATTGTCTTTCCCTGCTTATGTACACAGCTATGGAAATCTCTTCCCCTCTGTAATTCTTCTGTGTGTTTCTCAGGCTTTTGCACCTTGCAAAGATTTAAAGAGGTTTCTCTGCAAAAGCGAATCTGCTTGGGAGGATAGATTTAGGAGGGATACTAGCAAGGCTGCAGCTCCTCTGCCTAGCTGTGCCTGTGGTTAGCTTGGTTGCTCACCACCTGGACCGAGTCCGCCTGGGGCTCAAAGAGGTGCTTTCCCTGCACACACCTTCATTTAATGAGCAGTAGCTTCCCCCCATGGACAAGCCATCAGGCTGCAGCAAGCAGCCAGCCCCTATTCTGTGTTTGTAGGGTGCCTGGCAGGGCCTCACTTTAGGTTGGTGCTTAAGCACTATTGTAGTAAATTATAAAAGATTCTCTCTTTGATGCCTTGTGGGAGAAGGCACTGGGCCTGATTTCCCCCCGCCTTGTTAGTTGTGTTGTGATTCGCACAAGATGCTATAAACTGCTACCATGCTGATTTGGTAACCACTTTGCCACAGGTATAAATTACAACCCAAGGTGCACAGCGGTGGGGGGAATGAGGCCAACCATCTCTAAAGGTCAAAGGAGCATTCATCACACCACTAAGTCTACTGTGACTTCATTGTGACTTCGCATCAATCAAAGTGCTGTTGTTGTTAAAGAATCTCAAATCAATACAAAACAAATAATTATTTTTAAAAGGACATACTTCCTTTTCTGCTCCTTTGTGCTGCTCAGAAAAGTCTTGTTGTCCTCTGGTCTTCTTAAACAATGTTCCTGGGTGTACAAGTTACAGATATAAGTGTATTTAGTCAGAACCAGATTATAAAGGGATGGGATCATTCTCAGCCAGCCTAAAATAGAAGGCAGCAGCCATTAGAAACAATCGCTGCAACTGTGACTTCCTCAAACAGTATGGCTCTGATGTCAGATACCAGGAAAGAGGAAGGAACGGTTAGCATGCATGATGGTTTAACCAAAGGTGCAATTTGTTCCAGCCTTCTGATTAAGTCTCTCCCCTGTAAAAAGGAAATAGGAGCGGAGCAGGCAGAGTACTGTTAGAGCTCTCCAGCTGTACAGAAGTAAATGAGGAGCAGATCTGGTCACCCCCAGCCGCCTGACACTGACTGCAAGAGCACATGGTTGCTCTCAGTTCTCTCCTCATATGCCTCTGCTTTGATCTGGAGAGAGCCTGTCCCCCCCAGAAAAAGCCAGAAACTCCTACTTCACAAGGTTGAATTACAATTCCTAAATATATATATATAAATCCAAAAGAACATAAAAGCCAAGATTGTGCT
>JAOXXN010000395.1:90745204-90764427 GCA_026770055.1 Myrmophylax atrothorax | reverse complement strand
AAACATGCTCTAAAGACTTTTCATAGATCCCACTGTTCATGCAGCTTCTTCTCTTTCTGCCTGTAGACCAGCTGTACTGGCTAGGATGTCATTATAGGAATCATCACACCAAATTTCTGTTAACACTCATAAAAATGCATATTCTGTCAATGACTAAAAGTGTTCATTTTTCTTGCCTTTGTGTTCAGACAGCTTTCTACATTCATACATTCATTTTTCTTCTAAATCTTTTGCCTCAGACAGAGCTCATTTTTTGTCTTGCTTTTTATGTTAGAAACACACACCACATCATTTGAGTTAAACAAAAGAGTCCCCTTTTCTCCTATACTGTTTGAATAGAGGCCTATGTAAGAAGTCCTGCCAGCTTTGAAATAGGAAGGCTGGTAATTTTTTTGCTTACATGGAGTTAATTTTAATCCAAACAGACTCTCATTTCGAAAGATATAAAGGACATTCCATTGCTTCTTGAGTCCAAAACACTCCTAAACTGACACATTTACCACTTGGTCTCAGTTTGCTCAGCACAAAGCACATAAGAGTGCTTTGTTTGCAGTATTATAATGCTGTTCTTTCAGAAAGCTGGTAATTCTCTAGCCTGAGCTTTGGCATGATCTCACTAGCAAAGCTCAGCACATGGGCAATGGGGTACATATCTGAGGGATGTCTTATGTCAGAGGCCTTAGTTTGTGATAGCACTAAGTGACCCTTGTCCTTTCTATGTGCCTTTAGCCGGTGTGAGACAATGTGAGCCACTATCACAAGCATCCCTTACATGCCAAGACTTCAAGCCCAGATTACTATCATCAACAAATGCTTGGAGAGCCATTACAAGCTAATTGGGCTACAAACACTGTTTTCCTATCTATAGGAGCCTGAGAAATTCAACCACAGCATTAAAGAAAGGCCAAAACCAAGGAGGGGATCTGCTCAAGACACCATTTGTCTAATCACTAGCCGGTCTCTCCATGTTATTAATTGTAGTCTCTAAGAAGAGGATGATTTGGGCTGGGAAGCAACTGTCAGTCTTCCTGAAGAGAAGAAGTAACTTTGCCTATCTGAAGATAATCAATAGTTTTTTTACCTGACAGTCACACTGGTGAGAATGTGATCCTGCAGCTATCTGCACAGGATGCTCCACTCTTTGCAACCCTTATTAGCACACAGAATATGTCACGTGTATGCTATAGTTGCCAGTACTTTAGCTTTTGGATGGCACACAGCTTCTGAACCTTACCAAGTGGGAATGTAATTGTGAATTGGATGAAAGGATATGGCTGGAGAGCAGCTGACAGGCCATCTCCCATTCGAGATGTGTGAAACACCTACCTCTGCCCTGTATATGGGGCAAGAAATATTCATGGAGGATCTGCAATAATGCTTGTTCTGAGTGGTGTGAAAATGTGGCTACAAGATCTTTTAAATGACCTTCTCTAAGAAAAAGTCTGAGCCTAGCTTGAGGAAGGCTGTTTTACTTCTTTACTTCAAGCATTAATGCATTCTGAGCCATATTACCCATCTGGCGTGGATTTCAACCAGTTCCTAACTTACTACATAAAATGAGATGACAATCAGGCTTTCAAATGTAAAATAAAATATTTTTTATCTCAGCCACTCCCTGTAGTTTAAGGGTATTGTGGTTCAAAATATGGATTGAAATGGAAAATAGAACAAATTTTCACAGACAGGACACCCCAAAACATTGTCTTCTGCAGTATGAGTTAGATTGGCAGAATAGAGGCCAGAAAATGAAACTGTGTTGAGAAAAGAAAACAATCCTGTGGTTCTCTGAGAGGGGCAGTCCCCCCCGATAAAGAGACTCTGGAGGCAGCTGTCTCCCCTATCTGCAGCATGAGTAGGATGCACTCCTACTTCCTGTCTGAACAACAGAGAGATAACAGGAAAAAGCCACTGTAACACTTGACATTTCTTTTAGTTTCCCTTTTTATAGCCAGACAGTGTGATTCACTGGGGTTCTTCTTGAATGTGGAGAGCTGTGAAAAGAAAATTCAAGCACTGGGCTCAGATATTGAAAGGTGACATTCCTGCCCGTACAACTGTCTCCAGAAGGGCTGGGGGTTGGTTCAGTTTGTAGTAATTAGTAGCTCAGCATCTGCTCCATCATAGGTAAAAGACAATTCTTTTGTGATTGCAGTTCTTCTGCTTCCTTGGTCCTTGTTGCACAGGTGTCTAATGTAGGCCAGACATAGAGGAAAAGATTGGTGTCTTGGTTTTTGTTCTGGTGCATTTGTTTTACAGTGCTCTGGAGCAAGCTCAGCACATGCCCTCTCCTTTCAAATATATATATATGTATTGATATATAGATATATAGATATAAGTGGCAGATGAAACACTGTGGAAGATGGTGAGTAAAGTGGTGGACTTTAATAAAAGAAGCTTACATAGGTGTTCTACCAAGCCAAGCTTTTGAGTTACATACAATCTTTTGATGCATATAAAGTATTTCATTTGTCTAAGTAGATCTTAAATATCTAGTTAAGACTGGGCTGGGAGACACAGACCTCAAGTATTCGTGATAGGTATGTAGCTAGAGGGAGTTTCAGAAATTCGAACAATGTCATTAGAACTCCTAGTTGTGAGTGATTCCCATGAGCTTCATGCGTATCCATCACATCGTACCTCATTCAAATCCTTTAAACACAACACAGGATGGGATGAACTATTCCCTGCCCAATGTGCTGAGATTACCAGAATGTGGAATGGCATGATCTGTGTGAGAACACTTCTGTAGTGAAGCTGGGCCCTGTGTCTTTGCTGCTCCTGCATTTTGCTTGAGCGTGGTGACAGACCTGCCCAGTCAGTGCCACGCGCAGCCACTCTATGTGTGTTCCAAGCCACACCCCCTGGAGCTTTGCCAGAGATTTTCCCTATGTAGACAAGCTGTGGGTGTGTGCATGGAGCTCCTCAAACATTTCATTAGCGAGGCACAGAGCAGGTAGCTGATAAGCTCATGAAATGGTACAATAATTTAGTTTGGAAGTGACCTCTGCTGGACACAAGTTCAACATCTTTCTCCAAACTGGCCTGGCCTGTGAGCAAGGCGAGGTCAATCAGGTCCTTGTCCTAATTAGTTTTCAAAATCTTGAAGGATGTAGATTCCACAGCTTAGGTAGGCAACCTGTTCCACCATGCTCCAAGTCTTTTTTCTGTGCGTATGTGTTTCTGTGTATTGTGTGTGTGCAGAGAATGGGGGGGGCAGGAGGAGGAGGGAGTGAACACAGAGGTCTGTATGTGCTTGTTCGTGAACAGAGCTGTGTTCCCAAATTCTGTTTCCTCTTTGGCAAGTGAAAAGAGCTCACTGCCACTGGCAACCAGGGCAATAGCTGGAGGATTTAAAAAAAAATCTTCCCATTAAGCAGAATTGCATGTTGTGATCAATGAGATAGCTTTTTAGCAAGTGCGCTTTTAGTTTGGGATTAGTCTTGGAGTTATGCAAGGATTCACTGCTTTTAAAAAACTGGAAAAATTAGGGTCTTGAATCTCTTTCACATTTAGATCTACTGTCAGTTTATTAAGTTCAGATTTATTGCTGACTTTCCTACCCAAAAAATAGCTGTTAGCACACTATAACAGAGCATAAATTTGAGTTCACAGAATCAAAGACATTATTAAAGAGAAAAAATTACTTAATGACCCGTCTGATCTAATAAATACTGCCATTCGCATAAAACAGGATGACAAGAATTTATGTCCACTAGATGTGTAAAACGAAGGCAGACATGGTTGAGTTTTGAAATGGTTTCTTTAGCCAGCTGGCCTTTACTGTAGAATCTTGTAGGTAAAAATAAGGTAAGGATCAAAATGGCTAAGTAAGAATCTATTGAGATGATAGACACATTTTCTTAGGTAGCATTAAAATCAAAGTAGCTAGATGGAGACTTCTGAGGTTGTCTGTGGGCCACCATGCTTCATGCCTGGCAGAATCCTCTTGACAAAAGAACTACTTTTGAACTTCAGGCTTACAATGTGAAAGGGAACTAATCATAGTCCCCATTCGGCCAATCCCGTTTAACAGTCTGATGTGAACTTGCTGACCACCAGCACTAGGTGCTGCTACATCTGTGAAGTGACTTTTCTTCTTATTTACCCATGGATAATATCTGAGTTGAGACGTCTGTTTGTAGCCTGCCCACTACTTGCCTTGCAGCTGCTCCCTCTAACTACTGCAGTGGCCTTCATTTGTGGAAATAGAAACCACCTTAATGGCAGCCTGTTCAAAGCCTGGCTGAGATTTGCCTTATGCTGTGCTCTGACCGTCAGTGAGCAAAGAACACAGCATTGTCAGTTCCCTCCTATCCTTGGCGAGCTGCCACTTGTATAGCACACACAAGTTCACACACACTTTTCTGTAATGAAGTAAAAATAAGAGAATGCTGTTGCAACTGCCACGTACTTTTGCATTTACCAAGCACGTAGCATTCATTGTCAAGTCAAATAATTACCTTTGTAGTTTCACTATTAGGCTTGATGATACAAACATGTAATTCCAGGTTCTTTAAAATATGTGTGTGTGTATACACACACACATATATATATATACATATTATATTGTATATAAGCAAAAAATAATTCTGAAGACTAGTTTCTGTTTAGTTACAAAGCTTACTTATGCCTAGAAAATTTCATACATCCGTGAGCCATGCCTAAACTTTAGAGTCAAGCATGTATTTGTTCAGACTCAGACATCAGTCTTGTAACAGATGCCACAGCAAATCAAGTGAGTCTCTTCTGTTCTCCTGGAACAGCATTGCCCCAGGGCCATCCTTGGAGGCATCAGTAGAGACCCAAGTTTCTTTGTTTGATTGCAAGCATATCAGCATAGTTTCATTGATTGAAATGTACTTTGGTTCCATTCATTCCCACTCATGTAGTGCTCCCTCATGGCAAGGCCTTGTAACTATGGCTCAAGCATCACAGTTTCTGCTGTCACATCTGGGCTGAATTTTCCCAGGAGCATAAACACTCCAGGATGGGTTTCCTAGCGCAGCTTCAAAGGGGGCACTCCCATGACAGCATTTCAAAGCACTTTTTTTTTCCTTTTATTTTTTTCCCAACTTCTGTGAGCAGCACGGTAATTCTTTATCCCCTTAAAAGCAAACACTGTGCAGCCCTAAATGCTTCATCAAACTAGACCCATGGAATTTTAGCACCCTTCCCATTTATTCCATGCCTTACAGTCTTCAAGAACACTAGTTCATGTGCATGATGGTACTCTCTCCTCAAGACTCCTGTGTGTGTATCTGTGTTGGAGCGATGTGCCCGGGATAAGGGTAATAGCAAATCAAAGACAGGGGATCTGCTCAGAGGGAAAATGACAGAGAGAGCAAATGAAACACTTTTGCATGGTAATAGCAGGTAATAGTGAGCTCATGAAGACTGAAAAGAAAGGGGAAGCAAGTGGCTAACTTGGCTTCAGGAAGATGGTGCAAAAACATCCCCGCTTTCTTCAAGAGTGTAGGCTTTTTGTCTGGATGATTCCGTGCAATAGTTTTGTTGCTTCTAAGGCAGAGCATCCCCTATTTGCCCTCTTTACTTGCCTCTATACAATCCTATAGGACATTTGGGAGTAGAGGAATTTTCCACCCATAAGAAAAAAGCCCAGATGGCCTGGCAATGTTGAACCCCCTTGCCTCAGGGGCTGCATTGCTCTGTCTTTTCTAGTGATAATATGTCAAAATGCAAATATAGTTGGATTTCAGGCCCCCATGTGGAGCTTTTGCCTATGAAGTGTAGCTGATGCTCACATCATACTTTCATGTATTTATTTTTGTTGGTAAGTTTGAACATATTTTCCTCAGCCTGTGGTTCTCTCCCTGCTGGTTGTACACATGTAGTGAATAATTCATTCCTGAGAATATAATTTCACTTCCTTAGTCCTGATGTTTTTCTGCTACATATCCAGATGCGTTGCTCCATTACTGAAGTTCTCCTAATGTTAACATTAATGATAATAGGATTTGCCACTGATGGCAGTGACATCTGCATGTTTCAGCTTGAGGTTCTATCAGTGGACATCTGTGTGCCTTGAAAGCGTGCCCCACAGACAGAGATTTTAGGGTTATACTATCTCTGTCTATTGGCAGTTGTGCAATAGGAGACTTTGGGGTAAGAGATCAGTTAACCCTCTGTGGCTTTCTCATTAAGGTTAAGATATGGCCAGCTGGTAGAAAACTTGTTCAGGTCTGTGTTGTCTTTGTCCAGTTAATTTCAGCATGTCTTCCCATGTTTGAATGAGATGGGGCATATCTAAAGCTAAGTCTGTGATACATATGAGGACAGGATAAGCAAACTCATTTTAGGAACTAACTGCTATGGATTTCCAGTTGGTGGAAAGTGAATATGAGCATCTAGTCCATTTAGGTCTCTCCAGCCCTTTTCTGGAGCATCTGTAAATCTTCACAGGTTCTGGGCAAAGGCTCCATCAAGCAGGGTGCCAGCCTTAGATGGCTTCTAGGCTCACTATGCCAGTAGTAGCAGATGGGGAAGTTAACAAAAGAAGAGGGAAGTCTGTCAGGTGGATCTAGAAAGGAAGAGGATGCTGACCCTGAGTACCATAAGATCTGAGAGTGTTTCCCCATCACAAAGACTTCTGGCTGGGCCTGGGACCAAATTAGAGAAAGCACCTTTGAGGGGTCCTTCTCTTGCTTTGGTGATCTTGAAGAAAGAACTCTCATACAGATCTGGCCCTCTTGACACAGTCCCTGGTTGTTGGCACCCTGTAATAAAACAGAATGCTTTCACAAATTAGAAATAGACCCTCCTCCCCAAAGCCATATTCATTTTCTTTGTTCGTTCCCAAAGTTAACTGCGCAGCAGGGTTCTCAGGTCAGGTCTGCATTTGGTAATGTATACATGTATACTAAAAATACATTGGTAAAGCTTGATTTTTTTGTGAATATAGGGTTGATGTTTCTGAGGGAGAAGGCATGTGGGATATAAGGAACATACTGTGCATGAAACATGAGTAAATAAAGCTACCACCAAGAGTTTTAAGACTTACCACTAGGCTGATTCATACTCATGGGGTGATCTTTAACTTTTAATGAAAATAAAAGCTGTTGTCCAGAATTATCTAGTCCTCTAGTTAACAAAACCACAGAAAATGAAGGGAGAAATGTAATGGATTTCAGCAAGAGTGCACACAAGCTTTGTAGGTAGCTGTCTGCTCTGGCCCTGAGAGAAAGTGGCTGGTGAATGCAGAATAGAATAAACATATATAGAATTGTATAGGTACTGGCAAAGGAAGCTCATACTATCTCAAAGTCTCAGCTGCATCCCCTACACTCACCCTCACTCTTTCTGTGTTTGGGTGAATTGAGGTGTTGCCTGAAGAAACGTGCTAGAAAAAAGACTGTCACCAGAAAGATACATGAAAAATTGAAAACATCGTGTTTTACACACTTGTGCCAGTATTCCAGCCACTCAGGCTATCTAAAGAGTAGCCCTTACTTTTAAAAAAAGAACTTCTATTAAGACATCTGAATTCTCAGATGGTCCTTGCAAAATATTCAACGAAGTAGGGCTTTGCCTTTTGAATCTGGCTTACACACTGTGCTTATGACATACTTGAAGACACCCCGTACATCACATAATTCATTTGATATGACTCCATTTAGACTGTCTCATACCCAGAGACACACAGTTGATCAGGTGCTGAATATGCATTATACCAAGAAGGATTGCAGACATGTCACACATCTAGACAGGCTCCAAAGAATAAGTGATGAAAATTGCATGCAAGGTCAGATGGGGGAGCAGTTGGATCATGGGCAGCAATTAGAACATCAAGAGAGGAAACAAAACATTCTTGTTGCAGGTCTCCTATGTGGTTGCAGTTGATCTGTGAAATTCAGGTCACTTGCCAGGTTTGTGTTGCTACATTAAACAGCATTAGAGGAGAAACAACACTGTACTGCACAAGGCTTAAAAACGAAGTTTGTTGCAATACAAAATGACTGTGAGAGCCAAGAATGAAGAAAAGTGACATGTAACCTTTTGAAATAAATATATGCTCTGTATTTCTAAATTAAAAGCAAAACCAGCTGAGAGGAGAGTTTAAATTTGCCTTCCCCCTTCTTTCTGGGAGAAATTCTGACAGTGGTTTGGTGAGGCTCAAACCTGGACCAGAAATGATTACAAGTAAAGTAAGGAGCGTATGCTGAGCCAGAGTGTATCCAATGGCAATCAAGCAGTAGTAAAGGAATTTAAAAGAAAAACTTCCAAAAAGAAAAGAGAAGCCAGCTGTGTCCACTGAGCATGGCATTAAAGGAGAAAGGCTGTGAAATTGGAAGACTCAAATGATGCTGTGCCAGTATGTGCAGGGCTGGGTTTCCGAGGGGACCTGCCGGCAGGATGCTGCCCTCGCAGCAGGGAGGGAGAGCAGGAGTGCCGGCGCTGTCTGCTCGGCGCAGTTGAGCGGGATCACAAATAATAGATTATAGACATCTGCCTGTTTGATGTGGGTGTGAAATTCTAAATTAGCTAACAAAATGGTGCTTTGTATTAATAACATGCATGCAATTTAGTCCATAATTTCCCTGAGAGAATGGCAAAGTTAAATAATTAATCATGCCTCAAAATAGGATTATTATAGGGATTAAGAGGAAAAAATATAGCTGCTAAAATTAAAAAAGGAATGTAGAAACAATGCCTCCAAACCATGGCAGTTGTACATAGCATTTTACATGTTAAACTAGAAACAGCTGAAAATGAGTAATCTGGATGCATCTATTAACCTTGCTGTTTAGTGAGGAGACTGATCTCTAAAACGCTTCACAAAGATCAACCGATGTTGTTAATCACTCCTAATGTGTCTGTTTAGGAAGTTTACAGCGTCTTTTCCCAGGGAGAAGGATGAGCTTTCACCTGTTTTTCTTAGAGATGCACCAGGTCAGAGTCATTTATTTTTTGCATTGAAATGAATGGACCTGTTGATCTTTTTTTGTTTCCTCAGAAAAGCTGAACATATTTCTTGTGTGTTAATTTAACCCCTCTTATCCGTGCCGTGTACTTGACCATTCACTTCATGTTTTGTCTTTGTGTTCCATTATCCCACATATAATTTGGTTTTTAACTGGTGTATTTTTTCACTGTTTTTCACAGTTCACATGCCACTCAGATTATCCCATCAATGTGCGTACTTCCCTGTTCTGCCCACTTTGTCTTTACTTCTTAGCTCTGTTTACTTTACAATGACAGATAAATATTCCCTGGTGTCTTGTACTTCCTACAGAGTGGATCATCCGCTCGGTGCATGTAATTCACCTCCAGTGCTGCAAAGAACAGCAGCAGAAACAAATTTCATTTGCAGTGTTTCTGTAAAAGGAGATTGTTTTTAAAGGAGAACAAAAGGGAAGACACTAGATTCGGTGAAGGCATGTGCCAATTAACCCATGGAAGTCTCTCCAGCTCACGATCAGAGGTTGCAGCATAGATGCTCACAATTGCTTGAGCGGCTGCATGCATAAATTCTTTGCCAATTAATGAAGTTGCAGACCTGCTGAAGTCAGTGGAAGTTTTGCTGTACATTGCAATGGAGCCAAGATCCCATGCTATGTTTTCCAGGGTTTTGCTTTCCTTCCAGATGTAAATCCCTAGCCTTTACATTTGCAAAAACTGTTTTATCCAGGGAGCAGAGTGGCAATAGTGCTAGCTCTAACTTTTGGACAAGAAAATGTTTCCAAAGGAAGAATGTGTTTTACTCAAAACAGTTTTAATTATGAACATACTCATATAAACATAAATATTTCAAGTATTTGGCATGAAGACAAATAATTATTTTTCAAAATTGTTTAGCATGGCACCAAAACCTGGAAAAAGAAAGGATCTGCCTGACACCTTACTGTCTCATAAGTTGTGCACATGCCCAGTTCTGCTTTGAGCATGTTCACCATCCATTAGGGCCTGCACTGTGTAGTGGGAGCTCACACATGTGACATCTGCATGCTGTGTGAGGGCCAGTTTCACTCTCGGTCAATGTCTCAGACATCAAAGGAATGCACAGTCTTTCACTTACCTTGTGATGAAGCTAATCTAACCACAATCAGTGAATAGGACAGTGTGGTCTCATATGTAGGTGCACATACCTGGAAAAGTTTTCCCCCAAAGAGGATGATTGATTTACAAATCAGAAAAGTGTAAGGGAAGACCTCATTCAGTTGTGACCATCAAAAACTGGACTTAAGTGTATGCTAATGATCTCACCTTCCTCTTTAACTAATGCAGAGAAATAGGAGATCATTCATCCATCTGCAGCCCACTGCCAAACAGATGAGAAGAGAGAACCACTGGAAGTACTTTTCTTTCACTATGGACTCCAATAAATGAATATTTGACTTGTAGATCTGAGTGGGCCAAGTAATTTCAATTTCTGTTACTGCACATATTTGACCTACTTTGCAAGGTTGTTTTAGATAGCTCTTTCAATATTCTTTGACAGGTCAGAACACATCTCCTTTAATTATTAATCATATAATCAAGGAAAGTGTTCCAAAAGGTAGCATCTTTAGGGGAAAAAAAGTTTTCCCTTTGATTGTGTACTATGACAGTCCAGTATCACAGGCCCAGAAATATCATCTCTTAGATCACCTAGCTTGGTTACAATAATTAAGTTAATATCATATATTATGACTAAATTTCTCCATCATAATATGATCAAGTTGGGTTAAAATGCTGAATGATTCATTTAATTAACCCAGTTCCTAAAGACTTGGCTTTGGTATCAGATACATTCACCTCAGAAAACCTTTATTAATAAAATCAGTTGAAACCAGCAGGAACAGGTCACTGCTTCCCATGTAAGACAAATCAGCTCTGTGGAATTTCGACAATGTACAAGAATATATGAAATTTATATTTCCTTTTCAATATTTGGTTGCAATATATTTAGGCATTTTTATTAGAATTTAATTTTTAAATTACTAAAACTGTGATTCCTGATTTATATTATTTCTGGCCAGTGAATATTTCCATATTTTCTGGTCAGTGTCCATATTTCTGTCTCCAACTCAAAGGACCATAGTGTGTTTTCTCCCCCAAAAGAATTGTGTACAATTTCCATAAAAATCAACCTTCTGTTGAATCCCATTTGCAATATGGACATACCTGAAAGTCCCAATATTCCACAGAAAAGCTGAAACTGAGAAGTGACTGTCGCAGGTAAGTTCAAAGGGGAGAATTACTATATACCCCAAAAGAGAGACATGCAGAAAGTTATGCCCATTGACACTGATTGATTAAAAACAAACCCCCAAAAGCTCTAATGTAATTCAATCTCCTACTTCTGTATAGCTGGTAGCAACACTTTCTTAATTATTCACACATTGAACATGATGCCATAAACCAGATCAAGAAGTGTATTTGAAACATGATCTCAAAACTGACCTGTCAAATCAAGGGGAAAATTGTTCATTTAATCCTTTTTTTGGCAGGAATTACCTATTTTCTTGGTGTATGAGCACATGTTCAGCCTTTCTATGACAGAGTTCTTTGTTGGAGGTAGAGCCAGTCTGATTATTGCTATAATCATTTCTTGCTGCGCAGTTCCAACTGTTTGCCACAGAGAGACATGGTGGGGGGGAGATTCAGCTTGCAGATTTAGACTTTAAAATTTAATGTAGCTTTACAACTATCCAGCTCACCAAATGTAGCCATTGAGTTTTAGATGTGTTTGACTAGCCCTGAAGTTTCCAGTGACTGCAAGGATATCTTGGATGCATGTGAAAACCTAACTTTAGGTGTCAATGCAGATTTCTCATTGGATACTGGATTGAGATTTGTGCAAAGAAAAATAAGCTGCATGCAATTTGCTTTTCAGTTCAAGGCTAGTGCATGCACTGTCTCAAGGGACTAGCTGTCAGCAACCACAGAATACTTTTGAGCAACTGCTGGTGCTGGCTTATATCTAGTTCCCATCTTTCCATGTGTTATGGACAGAAGATGGAAACTATCTTTGAGCTTCCACAAATGCTTGTGATAATGAAAACTTTGCATCCAGGTTCCTCATGCTTGACAGAATCCCACCAGTGTTTCAGATCTACTACATCATTTATTTATTTGTTTTCCAGATTTATTAAGTTCACTGTGTAGTTTTGAGTGAGCAGGAATTTTCCCATGTGAGACTGGAATGGAGTTTTCCCTCTGTGACTGGGCTGAGCTGCACGGTAGGTGTGACTACAGTAGTGTTCCCCTAAGACTAGAGATATTAAGATCAAGAGGGACCTTGATGCCTATTCTCCTTCACCAGTATGTGTCTTTGGACAGAGCCTGGAGGAGCCACTGCTTGATTAAAAGAAGGGGAGATGTAGGCGATGTTGTTTTCCAAAGACCCAGGAGGAAACAGCTATTGCTACAGATGCTAATCTTGGTTCCTCAACAAACTAAGCTTGTAAGCATGCTTTTTGGAGTACGCTCTTGTTGATATTTGGTCTCTGCTTTTTGCTGTCAATAGAGATCCTAAATCACAATTTATTTTTGTGGAAGCTTTGCTGTCAGATTAAATCTTTCAAAGGGCTTTTCAGTCTTGTGCAAGAAATTAAACTCCAGCACTTACTTTCCTTCCCAGTTCTGCTCTGCAATTTGGATTTCGCAGTAACTCTGGGTAACTGCATCTGTGGAGCAGCGCACTTTCAAAGGCTTTACTTTTCTGACTCATATTCTGTGTAACCTTCTTATCCCTCACAAGGTTTGGCAGAAATGCACTTTTTGAATCCCAGCCCAGCATTCCAAGGACATGGATAACCCAGAAGAGCAATTCCCAAAGTTACCGTGCTAATGCGACTGCTGTCAGCACTCAAGAATTTCTTGTGAGGTTGCTGGAATTGATCTCACCAGCTTTTTAATTAAAGACGCTGGTCAGTATGGAACGACTTTTGACCATCAGCCAGCCAGTCTGGAGTACAGCTTAATGTCAGAGCAATACAACCCATGTAACTACAGTAGGGATAGAAGTGGGCTGAGAAAAAGAAAAAAAACAAATAGCAGTGTCATAGAAGAATTTCCAAACCCTGAAGCACCTTAGATGGTGGTGTAAAAATCAATAGTGGAACTAGAAATACTGGATCCGTGTGAAACTGAACCAAAAAATGTGTTTCAAAACTTGCTGAAGGGAGCAGTCAAACAATAATGGGGAAACGTGGGCGAATGGAAAAGGCTTCCCATGTCTCTTTTGTATGTTTCTGTATCAAAATGACAAAGGACCAATTGTCTCCAAGGAATAGTAGTTGCAGGCTTGGAATGCATTTAAAAAGCCATCAGTAATAAGTCAGATGAGGGAGAGACCAAGAAGTCTGAGGGTCAGGCACTGGAGAGACCATAGGTCTGGACCTGCTACCAGAGAGACCTGTTTGCTTATGTGTCTGTGCCTGTGCTTGAGGTACCAGGGAGGTACCAGTGGCCAGCTATAGGATAGTCTGAGTGTCCAAGAGGGATCTGTAGTGAGTGTATATGTGTGTGTGGGGGTATCTGGCAGAGAGAAGGTTTGAGTACCAGCAGCTGGAGAAGGCCTGTGGGTCTCAGGCCCTTTACATGCAGGTGCCAGCAGCTGGGGTGACCAGGGCTCTAAGTGCCAGCTACTGCATAGGCTGAGTGTCTAAGGAGGGGTCTGTTTGCATATATCTGTATATCTTGATCACCCTGAGAGGGAAACAGGATCAGGCTGCTCATAAAGTTTTTATTTGTATGGATGTTTCCTGTGTACATTGATGTGTCTGGCCAGTGGTGTGTATCATATATATGCACATTGACACCATCTCCCACAGCATTCTTCTGGAGAAACTGGCTGCTCATGGCTTGGATGGGTACACTGCTGGGTGGAAAACTGTCTGGATGACTGGGCCTAGAGGATGGTGGTGAATGGAGTTACATCCAGCTGCCAGCTGGTCACTAGTGGTGTTCCCCAGGGCTCAGTGTTGGACTCAGTTCTATTTAATATCTTTATCAATGATCTGGATAAGGAGATCGAGGGCCAGCAGTGTGACTGTCTCCCTGTGCTTGACACTGGTGAGACTGCACCTTGAGTACTGTGTCCAGTTCTGGGCCTGTCACTACAGGAAAGACATTGAGTTGCTGGAGTGTGTCTGGGGATGGGCAATGGGGCTGGTGAAGGGTCCGGAGGACAAATCCTGTGAGGATCATCTGAGGGAGCTGAGAGTGTTTAGCCTGGAGAAAAGGAGGTTGAGGGGAGACCTTATTGCTCTCTACAACTACCTGACAGGAGGTTGTAGTGAGGTGAGGCTCAGACACGTCTCCCAGATAATGAGCAATAGGACAAGAGAAAAAGGCCTCAAGTTGAACTAGGGGAGATTTAGATAGGATAGTAGGAAAAATTTCTTCACTAAAAGTGTTGTCATACACTGGAACAGGCTACCCAGGGAAGTGGTTGAGTAGCCAAGCATGGAGATATTTAAAAGATGTGTAGATATGGCACTTAGGGACATGGTTCAGTGGTGGACTTGGCAATGCTGGGTTAACAGTTGGACTGGAGGATCTAAGAGGCCTTTTTCAATTTAAATCAGTTCATGATTCTATGATTGTGTGTGTGTGTCTGTGTGTGCATCTTGGGAATACCTACTCAGCCTCACTACTGGCAGGACCTGGAGACAAGGAGCTGCAGCAGCCTCACCTCTGTTGGGCTCCTAGATGCTGGGCAACCCCTAACACAGAGTCTGCCCTGTTCATCTTAAACTAGTGAGTTTGCCCACTCTCTTTTGTACATGGCATCTCTACTTGCATGCTGTAGAAGTTTTGCAGAAAGGAGTCAAACATGGCGTTTCAGCTCAGAATAATTTCCAGAAGAGGAGAGAGAAATGTTTTGAGAGCCTCACAGCCATGGCCCTCTTGCCTATCTTCTTAAGGCAAAGAAAGTGGATCAGAAGTCTATGCTGAAGTGAAACAAAAGCTTATATTTAAACACTACCTGTCCTGGGCTGAAAGCATTGGAAAGTTACAGTCCAAGACTCTCTATGGTTGCCCACAGAGAGTTAAGTGCCATGTTCAGGTGACAGGCAGGATCTACTCTGCAGTGAAGACACTTTGGAAATTTGGTCAGTTTTTGTCCTAAAAGCTCCTCAAAATCCATAATCGCTGTCATTTCAAGTGCATTGATCCAGTGCTGACATGTGTTGTTTACAGAGATTGGAGCAGGCACTGACACTAGCGAAGACAGATCCATATTACTGCCTCACCCAGTCCTGTGTGTAACATGTCAGCTGGCATGTGTTGTGGCCATGCTGTAAAAACTCACCTTCTTTCCTAGGTCTGACGCTCCACTGCTGAACAAAACAGTAATATCTTCCCAGGGACCCTGTCCCTTGGCATTATATAATGCCAAGGTTTGCAGGCACAAACAAATATGAGTGTTGTTACCTGCAGTCTTCATTTTCACATCTCTCTTCTTGTGATGCTTTGGCATTTTCTCTGAGCTGTTTTACTACTACCAGTCAGAAGAAAGATCATCACAGCTGATTAGGCCCTTATGTAGGTATGACCCAGCATCCTTGAGCAAGGGCTTGATTTTAAATGCGATGGCAAAGCATGCAGTATTTCCAGTATGGATGACTCTGGCAACCAGAAGATATCTTTTTCCTTGATAGTCAGTAGGGACTGGATTACACTGTAAAGTATAACAGGTGGCTATAACAGATTTGGATAAGTGTAGATGCATTACTTCTGTTTAATATTTAATTGAAGTTTGGTTAATGCATGCACTAATTTATGAATGGAAATCAGACGAGGATTTTGGAAAACAGCCTGGTTTTACCCACATAATAGCCAACCAAATGGCCAACAACAGAGTTTTCAGAGGTCTTTGTCAGAGAAGCAAAATGCTTACAGTGGAACTAAACTTACTGAAGTATGTCTTAGTAGTAGTTGCATATCTTTTTGTATTTCACACTCAGGAACAAGAGCAGACCGAAAGAAACCTGTCTCTCTCAGGTCACTCCAGTTGCTTTTCACAACAAAGTACCTATGCTCATTTTTCAAATACCCAACAATTCTCTTCTCTCCTTCTCTTTGTGGAAACAATTCCTCCTTCCCCTCCCGCCAAAAAAACAATCACAAAACCCCCACCCCCTAACAGAAAGCTAGTACTAAATGATCAATAAAATACACACAAAAATGTGTGGCTTATTACATTTTATGCTTCATCCTGAAACCATTATAAAAGTTCTTACAACATTTTGGCAGTCATTTCTAAAAAGCTGCTCTGTATTGGAGAGGGAGCATATGCACCATGTGATATGACATCTGCCACAGTAAGTAAGCTTTTAATTGAATATTTGAGGAAATAAACATGTAAAACCCATGTAACTTGATGTCAAATAAGTTATTGTTGCCTCAAGGCTTTCTCGATTTTTTCCATTTTTATTTTTGGCAGGAGAGTTTGAAATATTGTACATATTGGAGACAGGAGCACTTCACATACAATCGTCCATCAGGACAGAAAACATAACGTTGCATTATCACTGCTACAGCAGCCCCCCCAAATCTTGGCAGTTATCAAAGTGGCATTTGGGATCTGAGATTAACAATGTCTCTGCTCACATCTAAATATATATATTGAGTGCACAGAGGAAGAAAGGGAATTGACATACATTCAACTGACTGCTGTACCAGTACTAACTAGAAACATCTTTCTTACATTACCTCTGTTTCTCTGCACTCCTGTAACCTTTCACAACAAGCAGTGTGGTGTTTTCTCTCTCCCTCCCTTTTAAACACACGGGTGTGCAGCTCAGAAAGCAGCAGTGTTTATCCATCATCCCCTAACCTCACCATCTTTCATTGTCCATCATCTTTGCTTTCTCTTGTGCTGCACACTGGCCTCAGGTACAGTGTGTGAACAGAGTCAAAGATCAGCTCCTTCGCAGGGAACACATCCCTCTCAAAAGATCCTCCTAGGTCACTTTTCAACTTTTCCACTCACATATAGAAGTCAGTTGTTTTTTGTGTCCTCAGTGAGACACCTGTCAGTGTGACATACTTCAGTCCTGTGGTAGGATA
Source organism: Myrmophylax atrothorax (assembly GCA_026770055.1). Lineage (NCBI taxonomy): Eukaryota > Metazoa > Chordata > Aves > Passeriformes > Thamnophilidae > Myrmophylax > Myrmophylax atrothorax. The sequence continues at coordinate 90,747,408 of JAOXXN010000395.1, read as the reverse complement.
ATTGATTTCATTTTTTCCCACCCATTCAATATCTGGTGGTGTTGAAGAGCTCACATTCTCATTTGAGTAGCCTGTGCTGGTGGTACCTGAGGGTCTCCTTGGGCAGTGTGTTCCACAGTGGGAGTTCACTTGACAGGATCAAGGTTTCTCTCTGACTCTTATCCAATTCACTCACAATGATGTCGAAAGGGATGGTTTGTACAGCCTCTTACAGGGTGATTCCCTGCATCATCACTGAATTTATAACCACATGCCAAATCTGCAGAAGCCCATTTGAATTAATTTAGTGGGTAAGATTTTGAGAGACCCAGATGCTTTGCTAAAAAAATCCCCAGTCTCTTGATATTTTAAGCCTAATCCTTACTTTGTATGTGTTGATTTTATTCTGTTGTAATTCACTTGGGTCAGGTCTTCTTCTCACTTAAAAGTACTGTAAATTTTTATTTTCACAAGCTCAAATGTGATAGGAGTGAAGGCCTGCACCAAGGGACTTTCTCTTCAGATTAATTATGCATTTCTGCCACAGAATTTCCTCACCCATATTTTGCATGGATTTGTCTTCTACAAGCCCCTAACACACACTGGTCACAAACCAAACATCTCCTACTTGTTTAAAGAGTCTTTGCTAACAGTTACTCCATTTTGTTACCATTTTTCCACTAAGCTGTGAAATAAGGGAGCACTACTGGTCACTTACAAAAAATCAGCCTGTGATGGCCAGTACCACCAAGAGAAAGAGACTCACTGCAGACAAGACATGTTAGATCAAGGGAAGGTGAGCCACTGGTTAGAATTCTCTGGAGCAAGGTCTTTGTCCTGCAGCAGGATCTCATTATGCTCACATAACCCTGCAGAAGAGAACATAGGGGATCTGTCAGAACTTCAGGGAGGCTTAACAAGATGACTGACTTCAGTTTGAAAATTAAAAACCTACACATTATGGTTCTCTCTGTGGTATGTAATTGGTTATGAAATTCCATCTGTTTTGCTTTACTTCATATTTTCAACTCAGCTGATAAGCTTGTAACAAGGTCACATGCCTGTTCTGGAAAAGCAATTAGGAGATCTAGAGGATTTGGTAACTGTGTAGGTGGAGCATGGGATGATTACGATGGAGAATGGGGTTTTTTTAGAATCATGTAATGGTTAGGGTTGGAAGGGACCTTAAAGATCATGCAGTTCCAACCCCCCTGCCATGGTCAGGCCTTTTTCTGGGACAGGCAGGTTGATAAGTGCTAAGAGGTTCTGTACTGAAACAGACATCTGAGGTTAGGGATTTAGCTGTGAATACTGACACTGGGATAAGTGAATGGCAGTCTATGCACTTACCAAGCCAGCTGTTTCAGGTCCTTGTCTAATTATTTAGGTAGCATCACTATAACTCAAATTGGTTGTGGATTGGGGGCTTTTGTTTCTTCATCACAAAGTGGTGTGTGCACTGGCTAGCACCACCACCTGGAGAGGCTAGAGGGATCAGGGAAGTGGGGGTAGTGCAAGGAAGGAAGGAAAGAAGGAAGGAAGAGAGGGAGGAAGGAAGGGAGGAAGGAGGGAAGAGAGGAAGGCCATGTATTTTTCTGGTGCTTCTGTTGAGCTGGGAACTCAGAGCTAATGTGTAGGTGGAAGCCATATGAGGAAGGACACAATGAACTCAGCCTTCCTGTGGTTCATCCGGGTTCTCATGTGAAATGGGATTGACTACACTGTCAGGAATGTTGTGCCTTTAGATGTCTGACAGGTTGCTGCAATATAGATACCTCATTACCAGAGGCAGCAGAGGGTGAACCAAAAAGTCTTGTCACAAGCTTCAAGGTAACTCCTGAGCTGGGTTACTTGGAGGGGGAGAGCAACTTTTCTGATGGCAGAAGCCTAAAAATGAATGATAAAAATCTATACTGGAAATCATGGTGAGACTTTAAATGGTAGACTACTTAAGGCATAAGGAATTCTAAGTGATGAACAGAAGACATTTTTCTTCAATTTTATGATTAGCAAAGCAGAGAAATTGAATTATTTTGATTTTATGGCAGGTTTGTGTTGCTTTTTTTTCTGGAAAACCAATGTCGAAGATGACTATGTTGAATATTTAAGAACCACGCTGTGCCTCACCTAAAAAAAAATCCACTGCGCAGGCTGGAAGGGCACACCCACGTGGGGAGAGCCCTTCCCAAATCTTCGTTCGCGAAGTTTGGCCATACATACATACA
>JAOXXN010000395.1:90717464-90744742 GCA_026770055.1 Myrmophylax atrothorax | reverse complement strand
CACCTAAAAAATCCACTGCGCAGGCTGGAAGGGCACACCCACGTGGGGAGAGCCCTTCCCAAATCTTCGTTCGCGAAGTCTGGCCATACATACATACCCTATCTACTGTATCACTTGGCAAACATTTCAAATGCAGAAAAAAAAGGTCTCAAATATGCTGTTGCATTGTTTAGTCAAGTGTGTATTTTGCCAGGTTTATTTGGACCCGCACATGTGTTTACTGAGGGCTATTTCAAAGAAATCTATTTCTGCAGAACACAGTTGGCACTTTGTAAGTGTATTGTCTACTGCAAAGAAGAGAGAAGACATTAGAGACTTGGTTTGTCATTAAGGGAAATTATTTTCTTTAGAAGCAAATACAGATGACGTAGCAGCTGCTAATATCCTAACCACAAAATAAATAGCATGGGCATCTACAGTACTGATAAGATCAAATAGCCTCTTTCTTAAACACACACATTTTCTTGCATGATACAAGTGTTAATATGCACTTGAACATCCTTATATGCCCATTTTAACATGCTGTGGAAGGTTACAGAAGCCTCTGTGTAGCACAAGTAGACAAACAATAGCCTTATCCCTTTTTATTTTCAGGGGCAATATGAAAAAAAATCTCCTTGTCTGACCCAGTTACAGTTATTTGTCTTTCCAAAAATATTTTCCATATGGAGATCTCCAAGCCTGAGTGCCATCTGTGAGGACTTCTTGGGTTTCTTTTACAGAGAAGTCTCTGGAGAAAGCCCAAGTGCAAGACTGGGCTAGGCTGACAAGATATTTTCAGTGAGAAACAAGGACACTTGTGTGTGGTGGGTCCTACTTCCCAGTCATTCAGTATTGGGTAATTTCTTAGTCAGGACTATATGGCTTACTGGAAATGCTGTTCTGCAGATGGACATATCTTGTACTTCTGTAAGAATATATGTAGCCATCTGATTGCTCCAAGGTTTTCAGGAAGGATGTTTTCAAGTGGCAGTCAGGCTTTGAAGTGGATGTCCCATCCAGTCCCTCTGGTATAAATCAGTTCTACTGATCCTCCCACCCTGTTCTCTTGTATACCTTTCTACCTTCTGAGAACCAAAGCTACAGAGGTAGAAACACCTGAACTTACTATGAGGGACATAGGTCACTGAAGACTTTTGAGAAACAAGAACTGAATATTGGATTCATGTTTTGGAAAGAGTCAGGGAAGCATCAGCCAAAGAGATGTGATGTAGTGTATTGTATTAGTTGGTGGTGCATCAGCTCGTTCATATGGGACCACTAATATTATCAGGACACAGTGAATATGCAATGCTAGGACCAAAAAGTCCATGTCTGCTTTTTCTGGACATGGGCTAGAAAACATCCTGCTGTAAGTTGCATAGCAAATGTGTTATTGAAAGAGACAGTGAGTAGCAAAAGGCACAGGTATTAGTGTGCCTCTTCACTGGCTTTGCAGAACAACAGTTACTGTCCTAGTACCGCAGGGTCTCCCCAGTTTGTGAGAATATCAGACTCAGAAGTGAAGGATGTCTTTATTACTGCCTATGCTAAAGGATTTTACTGTGCTGCAATCTCTGGGTCCCAAGAAGCTATCCTGTCTCAGAGTCCTGCATCAGGAGATAAGGGTCCCTAGAAGGAAGCAGAAAATTTATGGCTAGACAACCAGCTACTTGGCAACTTTTAGTCACTCCACTGAGCATGACTTAGGACTCACCTAAATATACAAAAAAAATACGTAGTCAATGTTGAGCTAACATAAATCCTGGTGCAGACGTTTTGTTGTTGCGGCATGGCTGTGCCTTTTCTCTTCTGTCACTCTGTCTGTGGGGGAAGGCTTGGAGATGCAGGAATCCTGACATCTGCCCTTCTTACACAAAGTAGCCCAGCCTCTAAGTGTGCCCTCAGCATCCTTTCCACTACCTAAGTAGGTGAATTGGTCTCTTCCAGTTGTCCAGGTTCTCTCCCTGAAACATGACAGCTCTGCACCTCTCCTGCTGCCAAGTGGTCTCTCATAAGGCATGTTTGCAGCTGCAATAAATAGTAATGAATTCAGATGGACAGAAAGATCACACTGATATCAAGCAGAATGAAAGGGACCCCAGAAATTTGCCAGGTTTTTTCTAAATAATATTGTGGATGCTGTTTTAGCACAAATTAAAGCACATTGGGGCCACAGAAGAGTAATGATTACACTTAATGAGGGGCAATTGAAAGGTATGAAGTAGTTCTTCCAAACAAGTTCTAATCGAAGCTGGAACCATACAGACACTGTGCTCAACAAGCTTTCCTATGAATAATGTACCTAATTACCATCTGCTTTTCTCATAACATGGATAAAAATGTGATCACATATAAAATTCTCACTGTGTTTCCTAGGATACAAGGTGATCCTCATTTCAAACTAGCTTGAAAATGGCAAATGAGCAAACTTAATTTTAATAAAAACAAGGAAACTCACACATGTGAAATATAATCTGGGCACTTCTGATTTCATAAAGAAGTCTCTTTGTTTGATTTTCATACAAAACCTACTGAAGAACTTGATAGTATAGCACAAAAAGGCGCTTCACGCCTGTGGTTTAGGCAGTTCACATGGAGGATGACAGCACGTCTCCTAATGGACAGTGTTAGAACAGTGTGAGAAAGTTTCTGACAAAACAGTAAACTCTACTGAAAGCTGATTTTTCAACAATGTGAGTCAAAAGATGAGCATAAATGACTCTCATGATGCAGCTTTTTTTAATTACCGCCATAGCTAGCTAGCTTTTTATGTAGTGGCAATAGTAAGTACACTGCTTAGTGAAAAGAGAGAAAGCTAAAATTATACTTCTTTTACTTGCATCAGCCTCACTGTGAAGACTCCCTATCACAGAATAAAGCTTTTTCAATAGCAGGATATCTGCAAGACACTCTGATCCTATATTCCATGTCAGAAGTGTGCCTTGTCCTGGATTAGAGGTCAACTGGGATTTTGTAATTTGAAATCCACATCCATCCAACATCTGCTGTCAAACATAGTATGCACTATCCACCAAAGTATTCCCCTTATTTCAGTCATATTCCTCAGATGAATTGAATGGGATGATGGAAAAATGAAAATACTGCTCATCTCCTCATGTCCACCAGTAGGACCATGATAATTTCTGACATGATAAACCTATGAGAGGCCATACACCTTCTCAGTGTTCATGGCTTGTATGCAGCACTAAAGGTTAACAAGCATCTCAAGACCTATGCCTTCTCAGCACCACATCTGTTAACCGTAGACCGTGGAAATGTCCACTGTGATGGATAGGAATGGCTTCAGACAATACAATCACTCCATGTCATGTATCTCCATCACTTGAGCCTGGCAAACATACTAAAGCAGTTGGCTAGCTACTGGTAAGCCCTTGGACTTCATGTTCTAATATGACATTAACATCAGTTTACCAAACAAGACATAGCTGGATTATTCTGCTCTGTCCTGCTCTTAATTAACAGGAAGCCTAACCAATCCATTCCCACACTGAAGGCAAAGAGCTGCAGCTCCAGCCTTAGGGACTTCCAGTGCTGCCTTGGGGCAGAGGGGAAGCAGTGGGGAAGAAAGAATAAAGCAGTTATTCTGTAACTTTATCCCCTTTCTGTAACTGAGGGGATGCTCAGCCTTCATGCTTTACAGACCTTAGGAAATGCTCCAAGAACCAGAGCTCCTGTTCAGAGACCAACTGTTTCTGAGGCATCCCATGTGATAACTTCCCACTCTTTCCATTCTCTCCATTCCTCAAGGTGGAGAGGGAAGGAGAAAATGACAGCAATGAAGTAGGGCTGGTGGGATTACATACTCTGCTGAAGGAACCTGTGCATACTAAAGGCAAAAGGCTCACCATGGACGGTGCCTGTGTATATCTCTGGGGGAGGTGTTGCAGATAATGCAGGGTCTGGTAGCCTTCCAGCTCTCCTCCTCTCACATTCTTCTGCCCTGAGAAGCCTGCCCTTCATCGGTCATTCTGGAAGAGTACTGAAAGTTGGGCTAATCGTGATGGTGAGTGTTTACTCTGGTTTCCCAGGACATCAGGGTCCTCTTTGCTTCACTCTGACCCTCCCTACTCTGTGAGGCAGGCGCAAGATTCATGTGCACACTTCTGCCCTCTTTACAACCAGTCCTTTGCCAAGGACTGTGTATTTGTTTTAGTTAGAGAAGCTTGTGACTGAAAACAGCTGCAGACTGAGTGGAAAAATAACACCTAAAAATAGCCCCAGCCTGAGAGCACAATGTGCATTGATTTTACTATGAAGAGTACAAGAGCAGGGAGATGGTGACTAGGCTGGTATGCTCTAATACATCTCACCCTGCCATATTTAGAGTGCATGTAGTAAGCCAGGCAGCCAAGTCAGTCCATGTAGGTATTTGACTGCTTTGGAAGGGTTCCCAGCAGAGCCACTCCAACTACAACAAATGACTGTCATATTTTTATAAGCTGACAGTGAGGAAATCACCCCACAATATGACCATGTTCTGCAGAGAAAGAACAGAGAATACGTAACAGCTGAATAAGGAAGACAAATCTCACTGATTGTTTCCACTCAAAACATTTCCCTAGAATAAATTATCAAGTCGATAATATAATTTCCTCCCTTCTGCTGTATGCTGGGATGTGACCTGGAGTACAATCCAGTTCTAGATGCAGATCGTGGATCCACATGCATTAATTTCTTTTGCAGTTTTGCCAACTTCAGCAAGCCAAGCCCATGCAGCAGCTGAGTAGAAATACCTGTTCAGATTCACAACCATGGACACCGTGTGTGCTAATAAAAAGCACAGCTCCAACAGAGACATCTTTTTTATGTTATGACAACTACTACCTGTTCGAGAGGTTGGTGGCAGGCTCATATGCTACCCTGTGAAGAGATGGCAGCTATAAAATAAGGACCCTTGTAAATGAAGACCCCTTCCAGCATGAACCTGCCCACTGCCTCCTCACTTCCAGGCCTTAAAGCCATGCAAGGTGCAGATGACTGTTGAAGAACTATGTTTTTTTCAAGGCCAACCCAAGTTATGAAACAAGTCCCTATTTTAAAGATGGAAGTGATGTCAGTTCTTGCACCTGTGCATGACAAGGCCTGTAGTTGTGTCTTCAACCTCTTTTCTCCTTTGGCCTTGAAATGTTACAGGCTCATTAACTGAGCAGTGCAAATCCATGCTGAGAGCCAGAAGAGTGCCCTGTCAGTTTTCGAGTTGTTTCTGTGCCAGCTACAGGTCTACTATGACCCTAACTCTAAATAGAAGGATGTGCTGCCTGGAGACTGAGTCAAGAGGATACCAGGCTCAGAGGAAGAAGTTCAATTCTGAAAAGCTTAGTGCTGTTAAACACCTTTAAAATCATGTCTTCATTACACATTTGTCTACATATTTCAGACAAATTGAGATTCAGTCACTTGCAAGATAAGCTGCACACCTTGCAAGTGTTTTTACTATGAGCATATTTTTTTGTCCTTTCAAACAGCTATGTTAAAACTAACCAAACTGCCCTTCTCAGTACATATATGGGAATTTAAAAAATCTGTTTATTTAGAAGATACAACTCGCTTGGTATTCATGAAAACAGGAAGCTGAAAGAAGCCCAGCACTTTTTCTGTGGTTGGCAGACTGTCCCTCACTAAAGGGATATTCAGAGCTGTGCTTTTGGAGAAGAACCCCAAACTCCACTCTGCAACTGGCACAAGTTTACAAACGTCCAGGCTTGCTCACAAGTAGATTGGAACAGTTTTCTTGGTGTGCTGTCTTCAAGGGAACCACTGAGGAGGCATTGCTACCCTTCTCCTGGAAAGCCATTAGGGAAGGGTGAGATGAATTAATGCCACAGGTGATCTTGTTCAGGGGCAGCAGAGGAAGGCTTTGATCTTTTCCAAAGACAGTGTGCTGGTTCGGGCTCAGTTAGTTTTCTTCACAGTATCCAGTATGGGGCTTTGTTTTGGCTTTGTGCCGAGCACAGAGTTGATAATGCAGAGATGTTTTTGTTACTGATGAGCAGGGCTTGCGCAGAGCCAAGGCCTTTTCTGCTTTACATAATGCCACGCTGGTGAGGAGGCTCGGGGTGCATGGGAGGCTGGGAAGAGACACAGCTGGAACAGGTGACCCAAACTGACCAAAGGGATATTCTATATTATGTGACATCATGCTCCCCCATAAACTGGGGGGAAGAAGGGTGGGATATTTGGTGTGGTGGCATTTGCCTTCCCCAGTCACCCTTGTGCATGGTGGGGCCCTGCTCTCCTGGAGCTGAATGAACACCTGCCTGCCCAGGGGATGCAGTGAATTAATTAATTCCTTGTTTTGTTTTGCTTGCACACATAGCTTTTGCTTTCCCTATTAAACTGCTTTTATCTCAACCAACAAGTTTTCTAGCTTTTACCCTTCTGATTCTCTCCCCAGTCTTGCTGGTGGAGGAGGGAGTGAATAGCTGCATAGTGCTTGGTTGCTGCCTGGGGTTAAACCACAACAGAAAAATATGCCCTGGTTTCAACCTAGTGTTGCCTCAACAAGTACCCATAGCTTAACCTTGATTTTACTGCACTTTTTTGAGGGAGGGTGGACATCTGAGACCCACACTTGGGAGATGCCAGATGTTGAATTTTTTTTATTGCTCAGACTTATTGCAGATACTCAAAAGAGCCTCATACACTGATGTACAAATCATGGCCTTGTTCCCCTACTTCACTCTTAGCATCCTCAGAACCTGACAATATAAATGTGAATGAGAACTGTTATCCAAAGCACAATTCATTTACCTGGAAAGAAACAGTTTCTGGTTTTTGGTTGTCCACTTTACTGGCACTAGTATTTTCATTTTTCTAGGCAAAGAATGCTTGTGCATGACATGGCCCAGGAAACAAAGCGACCTGACCTGGCTGACTAATTACAGAGAGAAAGCAATTAATTTCTGCTGAGGATATCTGTAATTAATCCATATAGTAATATATGAATTAGTCAGTGTTGGAAAATATTAATAATTAATAATTGAGAAATAGGTGCAATCTGGCCATAGATTTCCCAGAAGGAGAATGAAGATAAAGTGCTTGATGTAAATTATTTGCTCAGCTTTACCATTTTGATAAAACATTTTTTTCTTACCAAGAGCAAACCCAAGTGAAACAGAAATGACTGCATGGTTAATGAGTCAGACATAAATGATACAGTACTTATTGGAGTAGCTGATTGTGAATGGTACACCAAAAATGGCAAAATGTGTGCACACAGCAGATAAAATGAAACCATGTGACAGCATTTGTGCTGTAGGAGAGACAGCTTTAAGCAAAATTGCTAAAAGTAAATTAAAACTTATACAATACTAAAGATAATACAAGACCTAAGGCTAAAACAAAACAAATGTAAGAGTACTATATGTAGTCAGAAAGTTTTTCTGTATATGATTTGCATGTATACACATCCCCAGAGTTTCCTACAAGGCTTGTAGATTAATTTAGAAACTATCACTACAAACTGTTTTCCGTGTAAATGTCATGAAGCCATTGGGTTCCTGTGGTCCTTGATAATGAAAGTAAGTGTTAGGTGTGGGGTTTTATGAAAGGACCAAATCCCTGTAAAAAGGTTAATGAATCAAAGAAAAACTTTGAGCATGATCTAAGTCTGTGGTGAAACCCACAGGCATCTGAGTTTCACAGAATGCTCGACTTTATTTGTCAAGAACATCAGTTGAACATCCTCAGGGAGGTAGCTTCAAAGCTAAGTACTAGGGGAACAGCTCTCTACTGGAGCAGAGCATCGTGAAGCAAAGGAGAAATGGTTGTCCGAGCAAGGAGGTGGGAAGACACAGACATCAAGGGAGAACTGCCAATAGTGTTAGAGGCAAGTTAGAAAAAACTCATCATAACAACTGAATTCAGTGCCTAAACAAACAGAAACTTGAAACTATGAAAGTCCTGATTTTAAGCCAATAATCAAATTTTTAATATGAGAATAAATATATTTTCAAGTGTTTATCTGCAATCCAATATGAAGTGTTACTCGTACAATGTACTAGGCACCACACTAACCTGAATATTATAAAAGTTAATCAAATGTATATACAGCATAAAATCCCACATTCAGAACTGTAGTTAGGCCTCTTAAGGTTAAGCCTCTGGCAGAATTAATTCAGCACCTAAATTTGCAATCTGCCATTGCATTAGTCCACATACAATGTCTTGAAAATGTCTCTTAGGGACTTGGTAGTCCTGATGAAAAAAACCCAAAAAGAGATGAAGAAATTCTTATAAAACAAATCCTACAATTACAGTATATGAGTGGGGGGTTTTTATTTCTTTGGATATTAGATACCCACAGAATATTCTGAGTTGTAATGGACCCACAAAGATTATCAAGTCCAAGTCTTAAGAGACTGGCCTGGATAGCGATTGAACCCACAACCTTAGCATTGTTAGTACCATGCTCTAACCAACTGAGCCAGCCCACAGGACCCAACAATTTGCCTCTTGTGAAGGTCTATGGGAAGTAGATGAAAATCCCGTACATCTATAAATTGTTCCAAATCCACATTTTCACATCTTGTTTGTTCCATGCTCTAGAACAAGCCCTGGGCTGGGCAACTGTCCAGAGGCTGCTCCCCTGCCATGAATACAGGACAGTCTCTAAAAATGCAAAGGGGCTTGGGTGATGGCAGAGGAATTCCAAAACCAGCCCTTGATTGCAGCTACAAAAATCAATTTCCTCCAATTAATTTCCACAAACTAGTGACTCCAGAAGAGGAGATGCCCTGTGGGCAGAGTTACTCACCAAAGCACCCTGAAAACTGGCTGTTTCCTGTGGTACCTGCAGGCACTCCTGTTCATGGATGCCTGGTCAGAGCTGGGCTGTGGCAGAGCTGTGAGACACCACCCCTTGGCTGAGGTCCCTGTCACTGTGCTCCACCTGGTGTGCAGGTGGAAAGAACATTGATTTCATCATCTGATGAAGAGTCGTGTGAACTGAACTCCAGCTTTGTTAACCTGGTTTGATTCAGTAGGAGATAGTGAATTTCTGGTGAAGTAATATGTTAATGCTTATTGCTGTGACTTACCGAGACTCAAATTCCTGGTTTTATATTAAGAAAAAAAAAACACCAACCCAGAAAAAAAATTGTATTAATGCAGATTTAGCTTAATATCCCACAGAGGGCTGTCTTCTCAAATGAGTGAGTGAAGTGTGTCTAATATGTGTCTCCGAAACTTTTCATGAAGATAAAAAAATACGGGTTTTTTCCCTATAGTTTCTTTACACAGCACTTTTAGGTAAACACTGACATATGCCTTGTATTGGCTATAAATAAATAAATTGCATATATATTTATGTCTCTGAGTTTAGTGCATCTGGTTCTTCTTCAGTCTTCCTGAGTTCCATTTTCATTGAACTTCTTTTGAGCTCCTTCATACCACTGTAAATCTCTAAAGCACCTTTGTCCTTTGTTTTTAAATTTGCCCTTTCTGTAATTTCTCATCTGGTAACTTTGAATAGTCTTTACTGTAAGTTTCTGGACTTTTATTTTGTGTCAAAGTTTCTGCCATTATTTTAGGGAATTTTTAATCAGGTTTTTTTAATTTTCAGTAATCAGTCTATTATGGCAGTACATGGCCTTCCCCGAGAATGACAAATTGAATCTTAGTGGTGTCCCCAGTAATAACTCTTTCTTCCTTCTCTATAACCCTGGAGTAGCCCTGGATTGGCTTTGTCCAGGCCAAGAAAGTCTTAACGAGCCCACACATACTATTTCAGAATTGCTTATGCTTTAGGTGCCACACAAGTCACTGAAATTCCCCATCGTTGCAATGTGGAACCAGAGAGGTGGTGGAGCAGATTTGGAGGACAGAAAGCTCTTTTGTTCAAAGGGTTCCCTTTAGTTTCATTTCTGCTAATTCAAAGTCTTCTCAGAATATCTCCTCTTTTCTTTTACTTTTTTCTCAAATTCTCTGCTCTCAGTTTGATTCTATTTGGTATATTGAAATCTTCTCAGATGGTCTACATCCTCTTTGTTATGTTGAGCAACATAACATTGATAAAATGTCTTTGTTCTTCATGTCTGCAAAGAAATAGGAAATTAAATGTTATTTTTATAAATATCAAGCTCCTCAGGTGATTTGCTTTGTATTTTCTTGTCTGAATTTGTATAGTTAAATATAAGGGACTTATAAGGAGGAAAAAGTAAGATACAGCTGAAAGTGAAACAAGGGGTTTCTCTAGCTATAACAAGCAGGTGAGTTTTTTAGAGCTGGCCTAAATTAATTCAAAGTCCTATTGTCCTGAAAAAGAGGCTTCCATGTTTCTTTGATCCTGACTGTGTTCCTGCCCTTTTCTTTGGGTTAGTGCAGCTGATCACAGAGGTGGATGGCGAGTTAGATTATCTTTTCACTAAGAGGTGCCAGCACAACTAGCCTGGACTACACAGTTCACTTTTGGCTAAGTAGGGTTAAATTGATATCTGTCCCAATTAGTTGTCCTGTGCTTTTCTGAACAGTTCAATAACAGACATATACAAAATGTGTCAGCATTTCCAGGATAGCTGGAAGGATTAACATTTGTAAATTCATCTCGATTTCAGATTTGTTTGGAATTAAATGTACTGTAACAATAAAGTTATTGTTAGTTTTCCACTGAGCCCTCCCATTTTGCTTCACAGCCTAATAGCCACCAGAAAAGACATCTGAAAACTTATTGTAGCATTATTTATGATACATACAAAGCAAATAGAGAAGAAATACCACAATAATAATTTAAACATACTCAGTTTTAGCACAGAAAGCAAGATCAAACTAATTAAATCTGTATTATCACTTTCTGTACAAGCCACACACTGTTCTAATGTGTTGTAAATTCAAGCCCCATTAAATAAAGACCTGATTTTGCATACATATGTATGTATGCATGAGAGGGAGGATGGAGAGAGAGGAGATGTGAAGAATCCTTTCTTCTCCTGGGACTTGCTGAAAATCCCCTGTTGGCTCTGAGAAGCATTGGGGCAGGGACTTTCATGCCTTTGTGCAGTGTCCTAGTATGAAAACACAAGGGTAGTAGCACTGCTGTCCCTGTTCTTTCCTAAAAGAGGTCTGGTGAGATGGAGTAGGTGAGAGTTAATGAGTGATTTGGCACAAAGCATTCTTCTGTGTTCTGCTCTGAATCTCCAAGAGACATATTGGCTCATCTGATCAGATTCCTTTAATAACACAGCTTCCAGGTCTACACGTGCTGCTCCTTCTCTGCTTCATAGCCAATGATGGTCATGGCTTGAGGCCACAGTCTAACACTGCGTCTCCAGAAAGAGTGTTGTTTTTAATGTCAATCCAATGTTATTTTAAAAGAGAGACAAAGAACTAATGCATTTCCTGGGGTTCCCAGCTTTCCTGGATACTGTTCAAGCTGTTTCAGAATTCAAGGATTTTCTAAAAGCTGTCAGTAAGATTGTGGCAACACTGCAGCATCCCAAATGCAGCAGCTATGGAGCTATTTGACAGAAATGTGCTGGAAAATGGCAGCTTGCTGAACTTAAAACATTACCTTCAGAAAATATCCACTAATATTTGTCACAGTGACAGCCAGGTATCAATCTTAACCATTTCCCCATGAGTTTGCCCAAATTTTTAGGTTACTGAAAGCTGCTGTGCCCACAGGAAAGGACCAGATCTGCCAGACTGATCTTACTTGCATTTGGTTGGATGACTGGGCAACTTGGGTCTGAAAAGAGCACAGTAGATACAGAGACGGCTGAAAAAGAGCTAAAGGAATACCTTAAAACACCAGCATTTTTTAGAAAAACATCCCAAGATGTCATCCATAGATAATTTAGAAACAAAGTTAGCACTGAAATTATCCTTTGCTAAAAGCAGCTTGCTCATTTATAGACATAATTCCTTTCCCCAAACTATACAATAGTAGTGGCAGTGGAGAAAATCACTCATTTACATTAGCTGTATAGTTGATACACTTCTGCCATCCTGGGCAGATGACTCTTCAAGGCTAAAAATTCAGTTTGTCATTTTTAAAAAATACCAGTCCTTGCTATAGGAGTTGATGATTCAGTAAGAATTATAATTATAATCAAAGCATAATAGGCATTTTGAGCCCCTTATAATAGCTGCCAAGAAACTATTTATTCAGCTAAAGAATTAAATCTTTGTTTGTAAGCTCTTTCTTGTTCACAATAGAAATAAAAGTGTGTGACTTGGCTCATGAGCAGATATCAGTCTGGCTGTTTTACTCAGAGTGAAAAATAGGCCTTACAGAAAGACTTGGGATACTTAAAACAATTATTTATACAAATTTGCCTCTATAAAATCCAGTGTTCAGCTCCATTGAAGTTACTATTGCTCTTTTCCTTTACTGCATGTTGAAAACTTTGTGATATGCTATATGTTCAATATTGCATGCATCTCTGGCAAAAGCCCCCCACAACTACAAAGTTATTTAGGAAAAAATGAACAAAGGAGTAAATGGTGGAAGCCAAGAGAAGAATCAATTATACAGATGAACTGGGTCATTCTTCTTGTTCCCTTCAATATTATAAGAACAATAAGGTTCCCTGAAACTACCTGATCTTTCTCAGAGAGATAAAGGGGAGTGAAAATGGCACACCAGCCACACTTTTACTTCTCACAAGAAACTACCGTAAGAAAAAAGACATTTCATGCAGGTGTTATCAACTTACATCAGCAGCAGAAATACTCTGACTTGGTACAGAGTCTTTACTGGTCTTTACTTTCTGTCTTCTCTATGTGAGTAAATTCAGCATGCAAAGTCTTTTAGTTTGAAGAATGCTGGGCAGCTTCAGGTAGAGTCTCTTGGCTGAAAAAGACAAATCCTGCAAAAGAATATCACAAAGTAAGTTCTTTTCAACCTAAATAATTATTAAGATGTTAAGTTTGTTTTCAGTTAGTATAATGGAACCCATAGCTCCATGGAAGGAAACATCAGTGAAGATAACAACAACCTGCATGAGGACACTTTAGCAGCTGCACCTTTTCACAATGTCTGCTATGCTTTTCTAATTAGGTGAGACATCCTGCTTTAACTCAGGGGGCATTTTGAGCAGTTCAGCCTTAAAATTCATTCTTCGTATTGCAGTAAGAGGCCATGGCATAAAGGATGACTCATATGATCAGATCTTTCTCTTGATAATTTTATTTGGTTGGGGAGAGGAATGCAATAAATGCATGTCATGGTATAAGCACAAATATAACTCAGTTTGGCTCTAACTGTACAATTATGCCCAACAGGAATAACTTTTATATTAGGGATCCAAAGTTACAGAACTTTGGCCAGCTGCTAAAAGAAAACAGTGATTTGCCAGGAAGCCTATACTTGCTCTGAATCAAGTGCCTTGGATCATATATGCTTTGTACAGAGGTAATTTATTTTAAGGTACTTTATTTTAAAATATCCATTCCAAGTGTTTCCTTGAGTGAAGGAGAATGTGCTTTGTACATCTGAGGAAGAAAAAATGTTGTGAAAAAATGCTGGTTTAAAGTTACTTCTTATCCCAGTAACATGAGGGAAGCTATAAGGATGGTTTTTATTTCAAGTTTTCCTGCTGCTCTTTGGGTCAAATTCTATGTCAAGTCACTAAGAATTCTCCCTTAAACTTCAAGAAGATCAAGATTGGAGCAGCCACAGTAGTCTTAATAAATGTAAATCTTATTAGAAATATCCTATTTTATAACAAGTGCCAAGCTGTGCAAAGCTCCAGGCTACATTACCTTATAACATTGATTGAAATGGCAGAAGAAGTTACCATCCCCACTAATGAATTTTTTAAATTACTCTTGGCAAAGAGGGTGGTACCAAACCACCAAGTGAGAAGCAAATTAATCCTTGAATTGAAATACACTAGTAAAGCTTAAATCATATTTTAAAAAAGTCTTTTCTCGTCAGCAGTGTTACTTCCTAAATCAGACTAGGAAATACCAGATCTTTTCTAATCTTATTTTATCAGTCAAGTTTTGAGAAAAGGGCTGCTAACACTTTTGGAGGGCATCCTCTTAGGCTGCTTACCCACTACGTGATTTAATCCTCCTGCGGACCTCAAGAGATGTGTATCTATGAAAGTGGATGCATAAGCACAGCAAAGGGGCTGGAGCATGGTAAATTCTGTAAGTAATGAGCTGCAGACTGGTGGCTCATTCAGTCTTAGGCCTGCCTTGTGAGATGTTGTGGGGTCAAAATTATAACCAGGGATGATAAACTGGTGATAAATGGACTTTCCAGACTGGTGGTGCTCATTCCATAGCAAATGGCTAGCTGCTGGCGAGGTCAGTGTGTGAAAACTTTCACTGGCAGAAAGAGTGAGAACTGAGCCAGTGGAACATGGCTTTCTACCATCCTTCCAAGAGATATATCCTGGCAAATTCAGGTATGCCTAATGTCCTTACAAAGAATGGGTGGACATTTGGGAGACAGATTTTTTGCTAAGGCGTTATAATAAGGAGAGGTTTGTAGTCAAATGTGAAAGTTAATATGATGCTTTCATTTCTAACAAAGAAAGGCAAGCGAATGAGTGCAGGATCATCAAGAATGAGCCTCAGTTTTTTCTCAAATGTGAAATTAATTCATATTGTAATTTTTAAGTTTTAATTTTTTTGCCTGAATTTCTGAATTTTCTGGTAATAGAAATAAAAATGGATGCAAAGTTCCTAAATTATTTGCAGTTTTGTTAGAATAAACAAGTACCTATTTTCATTTACCTTCTCCTATGAAAACATTTTGAGTCAACCAAGACTTTGAAGTCTCTAATCTGTTTTCTAAAGAAAATAACATTAATTCAGCTGACCGAATTAAAATAGCACTCATGCATGCAAAAGCAGGAAATGCTCCAGTATGTTACAAAAATATACTGAACATACGACTAAAAGGAACAACCACTACTTAGTTAATTGGTTCAGCCACGACAGGTTCTCACATTTTTTCCCATGGTCCTATTACATACAACAGAGTACTTCTCTTGTCTAGACCTGAATGATAGTAAGATACAGGTCAACAGTGAAATCACGGGCACCTCCTAGAACCATAATGAGTTACAGAAGCAGAATAAATCCATGGGAAAAACGTTTTCTCCTCCTTTAGTTGCATTAAAAAATATGTATCTGAAATAAACTGCATGTCTGCAGAAAGGATGAACATGATACAAACATGAGTTCAAAAACTTCAAGTTTTGAGAAGTTTGGGATATTTTATTTGCATTTGGTTGTCCTTTTTTCTGCCACGGCCCTAGATGGTCTCCTTGACCTAAGGTCAGCCACAGAGAGAGGATGAGGTAAGATCAGAACAGGATCCACTCCATGAGTCCAGGTTGGCCTCACAGAGTCAGAAGACTGAAATATTGTAGGAAGGGAGAAGACCAGGAAGTTGAGTCCTCTATGCCAAGATATCTCAGGGAGGGTAGCAAGTAGGTAGGAGCATCTGTCAAGAGCCCTTAGACCTTGGTGAACATCACCATAATTCCTCTCAGTGCCCTCCCAGTATGCTGACTCTGCCTGCTGCCCATTTCCCATAGAGTCTCCAAGGTCACAGAGGAAGCCAGGCTGTTCACAAGGCAGACATGAATGCAGACTCAGTCACTTTTTACACCTGCCTTCATTCTGCTCTGAGGGTTAAGGGTCTGCTTTCACTCCTCTTTCATGACTGAATACTTACAGCCCTGGAAGGACCAACTGGCCCTTCCACATAGGCACAGGGAGAGCTCAGCAGAGATGGAAGGTTATGAAGATCCAGAGGGCTGCCAGAGCCAGGCAGGCACTTACATAACTCCTCTCTTTCCCAGACAAATGCCTGAGCTCCACAGAACATTCAGGAGATTACTTGTTTTGACCAGTGTCTCTGAATCATCATTATGATGTTTATTTCCATTCATTCTGAATCTGAATGTGAAGCATTCATAAATGAAGGCACATATAGAAGTGTTTTGAGGTGACTGAGCTTTACTAAATGAAAACTGCATTGACAATTCTTATGACTGTTTAATATGTAGAGCACTAAAAAGTATATGGAGGCTCCAGGAATTTTTGGTGGGTAATTGTTTTGTATTTTACAACATGCATTTATAAATGGGTTATGGTTTATCCTGCTGGTCCTTCATCTTGCTCCTGTCCTTTCCAGAAAATCTAATTTTTAAATTAAAATATGCAAACTGTATATGATCAACTTTTGTTACTTTCGCAACTTATGCAGAGAAATAAGTTAGCCACTAAACATGACAAGTTTATTTGTTCATTTATTTATTTTTAAATTCTAATTAGAGAAAGGAAAAGGGTGTCAAGAGTCTTTAGTGATTCACATTTTAACAACCAGGTTATAATTTATTAATTCCCAACTTATAAAATTTTCACAACCTCTTTCCACAGGAGTCCAAGAGTGACTCAAATTTATTTATTGTTTCTACGTAGGGTGTCATTAAATATTTGTTATCTCCTAAAGTTTGTTGGGAAACGGGATTATTTTCCACATCAAATCACACCAATGCTAATGGGAAAAGCATTAGATGTTGACCCAGCAAATTAAACTGTAAAATATGAGGCTCATTGTTATTATTACATACAGACACATTTTCTGTGCTCTTTATTAAAACCATCTTAATCAAACTCATTGTATTTTAGTCATGTTTTAAAATAATTATTCCAGAATATAAAACACATGAACTTATAAAGGAAACAAGTTCCTCTTGAATATGTTCAATTTAAAGACTTTTTCAGTTGGTCTACTTTGACATTTAAATTGATCACCTACCAAAAAAAAAAAACCACACTGAGAGTTGTTTGTGCTTTTCTTAAAGCTTCCTAAGATGCTCCTTCCATTTTATTTTCCAACAAAACCAAAAAGCAGTTCTGTGTCTGTGAAGCTTTAACTCTTTGTATGTTATTGTATTTTTTTTTGTAAGGATGAAAGTGTTCCATTATGGAATTCAGTGTTCTTTCCCTCAGGTGATTAGTCTTTCCTTCTCCTCTGATTCCCTTGTGGATCTGCACTCCACAGTTTGCCACAGTGGTCAGTGCCCTAATTCACAGAAGTCTTACTGGGACAAGTAATTTTTAAAATTCTAAAACTAGAAATAAGATTCCTGATGTTGTCCACTTGCTAGGTGGACTTCCTGTGTTCTTCCTTTATAATCAGCGCCGATGGAGTCAACAAAGAACCTGGAGTTTAGTGGACATTTCATCTGGTCAAGCATAGATACTTCAGGATGAGAAAGATCATGACCTAGGTTCTGCTGATAAGCTCCAAGCTGGGTTTAAAGAGAGTCTAAGGTCTGGCTTAGACTGCTTGCATTTGCAGATGTCACAGGTCACCCATGAAATTGGAACACACACTCCGTGTTGCCACTGTTTTGTGTATTTGGTGGCTAGTGAGGAGCTGAGGGCTTTTTCTCCTCTGCTGCTCTGATAAAAAAATATAAGTACATTTTTGACAACTAAAATGGTTTGTATCAAGTAAGATTCTTAGTAATTTTGTAATAAAGAATTATGGTGCACCTCTGCATAGGAGAAAATGGACCGTCACCACGATTCCTGATACTCAGCACATACTACAGCTGGTAAACTCCCTAGTCACAATGCTTGTGGCCTCTTTCAACTAGAGTAACTGCCCACACTCAGCAGTGACTTCTGCCTTTACTCTTCTGGCCATGGTCAGCACTGCTCTGCTCTCCCTGGTGTTGAGATGTCTTTTCATTTCTTCATTTATTCACAATTCTACAGGTGCACAAATATCTCACTTCCAAACCAGGGTATGAATCATCTGCACCGCTGAAGTTTTATTTGCTGAATTAAAGTGGCACTCCTATTCCTTTCTTACCAAATGCTTCATAGGCTTGCTAAATTTTGCTAAATTAATACCTCTTTTTAAGAGTGTAACATAGCTGTGCATTTCCCCTGCTGCTTGAAACCTACAGTTTTTCAAGACAGACCCTTAGCTGTGACAAGGAGGAGAATTTGTTGTGAATTTTGCGATAGGCTCCAAACTGAGCTCTCAGGTTAAGGCTTGGTTCAGCAGTTCCTGATCAAGAGGCCTGTGTGAGACCTTCATGGGGCAGGAGGAGGTCCTGCCTTCCTGATATTTGAACTTTGGCCAGTTCTCAAGGAAAGACAGTGCTTCCCATGTTTCAAGAGCTTTTTAAGTAAGCATGAACTAATAAAGTGTTCTGTAATTTTCTGTTAAGTAATTGACTTTGTTAAGTTCAGAAATTGTACACAAAGGCTCTATGCACCTACTTGTATGTATTTTCTATGAACAAGTCCCTAACTCTTAAAGAATTTGGTGGAAATTGAGTATTAACCTTTATAGTGGAAATAACAATATGATAAAAGACAGAGGAGTCACCCCTGAACCTAGTTTAAGGAGTCAAACTACATGGTCTCTAAAGCAGGTGTTAAGGAGTAGGTACAGGAAACAAACAAGGTGCATTTGCCTGGACTCTGTTCCATACGCCATAAAAAATTCAAGGGAAAGATCCGACGTCCGCGTCCTCACACAGCAGGCTGGTGGGAATCCAAGAGGTAAAGCTAGTCTAGATTCTGTTACATGGGCATATTTTCATGCTGTCCTCAACTAGTAGCTTTATAATCCTCTGGCCTTGGTGGTAAAAGCTCCAGGAAAAGGCTCTGGAATTTATCCATGTACATTTGCTGTAGGCACAGGAGTAACTTCTGGCCTGATCACTTGCAGCCAAAGGCACTGCATAAATATTTCTCCAAGCAGAGGAGCAAAGTATATCCTACTTTTATGTGAAGACCTGAGATACACTTAAAAATTGTACATTGATGTTGATAAAATGCATCCAAAGAGGTTGGGAAGTATCTGTCTTTGGAGGTTTTCAGAACTCAACTGGACAAAGCCCTGAGCAACCTGCTCTGCACCTGCTCCAGGCAGGAGGTGGGACTAGAAATCTCCAAAGATTCCTTCTAATGTTAAGTTTTTCTATGGTTTTATGACTCTATAGCTCTTTTATTTTGAGGACTAAGGTTCTTTGTTGTACTAGGTATTTTCCATAAAAGCCATTTCAAGTCATAAGCTCTGTTGTAATGAGACATGCTACACTTGCTACCCTGCTCAGAGCAGCAGTCACAGTCACAGTACATGCATAGAAGAACCACCTATCGCTATTAACAAGACACTGTAAAACATGTGAATACCTGCCTTCCAAATAGCACTTGCCACAGTGGCAGCAGCAATTTGATATGGTATCAAAGTGTAACACCCAGATAGCCTGGACCTTAAGAACCCTTTCCCAGAAAGGAATCTTCTACCAAGAAGTGGTTTGAGCCAGTGTGGGATCGGTGACCGGGCAGTCGTGCCAAGGCATGCCTTGCTTGGTGACACAGCCTTCATGTGGGTCACACGTCCCGTTGGCTCATGCCACCGCCCTGGCCACCATCCCTCCTTCTGTCCATCACTCAGCAGCTCTTGGGCAGCCAGCACAGAGTGTACAGGAGGGATACACAGAGGCTCTAAAAAAAATCCCTCATAAAAATAACTCGGGAGACTCCTCACACCAAAGCTGGAAACAGAAGAGAAAACCCCTCCCATGCTGGTTCAGGGGCACCCGCACGGTGGGGAGGAACTTCCCTCTCCTTGCCACAGCTCCCAGTTGTCAGTTTGCATTTCGAGCGCCTTCCCACAGGCTCCCCGAAGCTGTGAGTGTGCTTTTGGAGGCACCACACATTCACTGACGCTGTAACAAGGTGATCCCATCAGCCATTTAGTGCTCGCAGCGAGTGGCGTGGGAAACAAGCTTCCTGCCAGAGATGGGCTGTTGAGGTGAAAGGAGATGGTTAGAAGTTGTGTCACCCTCAGATGACAGGAAAGGACCAAGGAGAAGTCTGGGGAGGGAGAGAGGAAGGGGCAGAGCATAAGAGCATAGAAAAGATTAATATGTAAGGAGATGCAGAGTCTTGAGCAACTTTTTTAGTGCATTTGTTAAGAAACAAGAATATCTGCTGAAATTCAGAACCTGCTCCAAATAGGAAACAGGTGTCATCTTTAAATGTGCTTTCTAGTTCAACCTCGTGGTGCCCAGGAGAAACACTATAATTTTTTTATAACTTACATGAGAGAAGACAGAGTGGGGTGGGGAGGCAGGGGGGAGTACTGAGGAATCAGGGCAGGAGGCATATAAAAATCTGCATGTGGTTTACAAGGAAGAAGAATGTGGCTAAGAGAGTTTTTCTTCCTTTTAACCTCATAACAGATTAGGGATAATACTACTGGCTATGAATTTTACCAGAGGAGTGAAAAAATGCATTCCTAAGCCCAGGGGTTTTTCTGTAATTTCAGAAAATGTATCAAAGTGCCAGTGTGTCTGATTATTCAACCCCTGCCTTGGCGTCATACAATACAAATGAGTGCCACACAGCATGGATCGAAGATTCACAGAGAAAAAGCTGTTGGAATTTGATAGTGTTTTGGATCTCAGAGAAATCTAAAAATACCAAATACAGCCGACAAATAAAGTTGACACATGTGCAGTGCTTTAGCAAGTCGAACATCTGGGAGTATTTCAAGCTATCCCCTTTTGTGTTGCTTATTGCACTACCAGAGAGCAGCAAAGTGCAAATAAAAACTTAGCAGATTTCTGGAGTGCTTCTAAGTTCAGCTACAAAGACATCACAAACAGTGATGGGGAAAATTAATATATGCCCTTTTACAATCCCCATTTATTCTAGACTTAGAGGATTCTTATATGTGTTGTGCTGTATCTCTCTCTAGTTTTCTGGATGAATTATTATATTTTGGATGTATTTTAAATGTATACATCAATATTTCCCTTATGATGTGATTTAACTGAGACTTGCAGAACACTTTGCAAGCTCAAAATGAACTTCCCATAATGAGGTAGAAATAGTAATCATGTCACCCACCATTCAAAGACATCACTTCTGTTGACACAGTACTTGCTTTTCATTCAGTGATGTCAATGCAAAAAGCTTTTCTGTAAGTCAAAATTGGCAAAGAAAAGATCCAAGTCCAAAATAAATAAAGCAGTTTTGCTATTCCATGGAAGTAGTTTTGCTATAGACTTCAGTGAGATGAAGATTTCACTCAGTCATTTCATTTTTGCTCATTGATTTATATTACACAATCCTATTTAATAAGACTACTTAAGTGGGTAACTACAACTGAGTGGGTGTCGTGCATGCTTAACAGGTAGGGGTCAAAGACTATACCATCTGCACAAGGCTGTTCACAAGTCCAGACAAATAACGTGATTTTGGAATTTTTTGAATCAAACAGTAACACATATATGCATATTAGAAGCTTTTATCAGTTAGAAAGGAAAAGGATTATTCCAGGATGGAACAGCAAGAGGGGTCAAAGGGTGTAAAATGGCAGCAGCCAAGGTCAGAATCTGGTTTAGGGGGCATGGACATCATCCAAAATGAAGGGGAAAAAACTAATGTTTTGAATTTTTTTTTTAACTCATCTTTCAAACTGTTCAGCCACGTAACTGAGAATTTTTTAAAAATATATCTCTATAGGAAGAAAAACAGGGATGCCATTAGCTAATTGAGTGGATCTTTTCTTTGGACTGTGTATTTCTGTACATCCTCAGGTGGGCAGTCAGCACCAGCTCCTGGAAAATAAACACTTACTTATGGAAGTACTACTCAGAGGACTGATCAGCACAAGTTCACACTGTGTTGGCCTGTAAGTACACAGAGTTACCAAGGCCAAGCAAAGATGTTCTGGATAGCCTCTGCTATATATTTGTTCTAACAAAGAAATTACCTCAAAAATCAGAGGGATGAAGACAAGGTAAAAGCATGAAGGAGAATCCTGTTTATCAAGATCTTTTACTTCCATGTGGCCAAAAAGGTATTGTAAGAAATGCCATCGTCTTGTAAGGGGAAAATAAACTGTATTGGACAAAACCATAGCAGTGAATACTGACCATATAAACTCACCAGCTTGTCTTTTGGCACGTGGGGGCAGCCTGCTCTTATGCCTCTATGATTTCCTTCTTGAGGAATGACCAGCCTTCCTGGACACCTTTACCCTTCACGACTGCCTCCCAAGGGACTCTGACAACTGACCTCCTAAAAACAGGCTGCCCTCCAGAAGCACAAGGTGCCAGTTCTGCTGGCACCCCACCTTACTTCTATAAGAATCAAATTCTATAATTTCCTTATCACTTTTCCCAAGACAGTCTCTGACGGTCAGAGCACCCACCAGACCTTCTCTGTTCACAAAAAACAGGTCCAGCAGGTGCCCACCCTCACTGGCTCCCTCACCAGCTGTGTCAGGAGGTTATCTTCCACACATTCCAGGAACCTCCTAGACTGCTTCCTCTCTGCTGTATTGTATTTCCAGCAGACATCTGGTACTTTGACGTCCCTCACAAGAACAGCAGCTGGTGATTGTGAGACGTCTCCCAGCTGCTTATAGAGTATTTTGTCTTCCTTATTGTCCTGGTTGGATGGTCCGTAAGAGACTCTCACCAAGATATGTATCCTGTTGGCCTTCCCTCTGATTTTTACCCCAAAACAGTCAACCCTGTCATCACCATCACTAAGCTCTAGATAACCAAAATATTCCCTAACATACAGGACTACCCCACCATCCCTCCTTCCTTACCTATCCCTTCTGAAGAGTTTGTAGCCCTCCACTGCAGCAATCCTGTTGTGCAAGTTATACCACTGTGTTTCTGTGATGGCAACTATGTCATAGTTTTCCTGCTCTACTGTGGCTTCCAGTTCCTCCTGTTTGTTGCCCATGCTTCAGGCATTGATGTAGATGAACCTCAGCTGGACTACTGATCCTGATACCTTTTGGGAGGAGAAGCCCTAATTCCTACCTGACCATTTTCAGCCACTTCCATGGTTTCTAACACATCAGTGCCCTTGCATGGATGTCCATGCTCTACCTCCACTGAGACAGCAGATAAGGACCTCGCTAGTGCACTGTCCTTCAAACACTGGTGTGATGCCCCCAGGCTTATGTCCAGTGAGCTTGGTTTTATCCTTTCCCCCCTTCAAATCAAATTTGATCTGAACATGGTAACTTACAAAGACAATACTTCTTGATGCTCAAGTATTTTATAATATCAGTTTCAGGTCTCACAAAGGTTGAGTTAAAGAGGCAGGTACCCTGTGCAGTTGTGTAGACTGGTACACCCAGCTCCACACCACAGGACACCACTGGTTGAATGCGTTCCCTCACTCAGTAGAGATTCTCTACAGACCTGTATCAGTCTTTATTTTAATAATCTAAATCTGGCTGGGATGCGTTTAATTAAATAATTTTAATTAGGTAGTCATCAAACAGTTACTGGTTAGAAAAGTTGCTAATAGTTTCTGTATGTTCATCCTTACCATGGTGCCCATGGGCACCATTTACAGTAGTCATTTTACACGACAGCCACCAGCACCTATTAAATCAAAGCCACAGAATTCCTTCTGCCATTAAAAATAAGGAAGCTCTGCAAAGCTGTTGGGACCAGCCACAAGGCATATATCAGGTATTGCATCCTCACACAGTGAACAATGCCCAGGGAGTTGCAGTTTTGCTTTCTCAGTCCCCTTTCCCTAAAATGAAAATAGAAATAAACAAGCAACCTTTTCCTTTCTTGCCCTTCTGTCCTCAGTAAAGACATCAAAGTGGGATCAGTGCAAAATGTAATAAATGAAATGGAGTATTTTGGGAGGAACAGGTGTTCTGCTTCCAGATCATCTTTAAAACCTCAACAGGGAGAGTTACAGGCAGGCTGCAAAAGCTGAAGAATGGCCAGATCACAGGATTTGTAATTAGAGTGAGTACATGGTGCTTCCTCGCTGGGGGAAAAAAAAAAAAAAAGATGAGCAGCTGTCTCAGCAATATTGGAGTCAGCGAGGACTCCCAATGAAATCAGATACTTGTCTGCAGAGAAAACAAGTACCGTACATCCATCAGGCGGGCATGTGTCACAGCTAGTTGAAGAGAAATGGCTTCTAGAAAGTTAAGCTTCCTCTGAAACCTCAGTACATCTATTAATAAGAGAGAATGAAAAGAAGGCTACAAAATAAACTAGAAATACAAGCAGTAGTCACCTGAGGCTGCACATGATTAACTTCACTAAAGCACATTACTTGCCTCTACAAGGAGAAAAAATCAAAGAAATACTTTATTGCATTAGCTATATATTTTATATATTGCTAAAATAAATTGATGCAGCTTACATACATATGTCTAACAACTTCAAGACTTGAACAATTATTTGAGACCTGATTCTACACCCATTCTCTGTTGAATTAACTGCATTTATATTGGGATAGTTTCAATGAAGTAATTGCACACATCCATCAATTTAAACAGACAGAGATGCTCCAAAGCTTTTGTCCAAGCTTTGAAAAAATACTAGGTCTTGTCTGAAGAACTAAGAGTTCCAAATTTTATCCTGCCCTGTGCAAATATTATTTTACTGTTGCAAAGCAATGTCTTCAAGATGATCAGTAAAGGAGCCTGGGAGCCAGAATAATAGGCAATAGCATTTTCAATAGATGCTGACCTGAGAGGTCTTAGAGACAGGGAAATGCACACAACTCTCACAATTCTCTCTGTTCTGCTGCTAGCACTATGCCTCATATCTATTCTACACAGCAGACCACCTTTGTTCTCACTCCAGGACCCCATCTGCCAAATCAGCAGCTATCCCTGGGAGACAGTAAGGACAACACGTACCTTTCCCCTGGCACATCCCAGTTGAGACTTGCTGTTATCACTGCTTGACGAGCAGGGCAGCAGCAAGAGGCACAGACGTCCCTTCTTGCCTCACATGCTCTATGTCATCATGTTTATTTAAGTCTCAACACTGTTTTGAGCTAAGACTCAGAGGTCTTCTTTGCTACCACCTAAGTGGATCCCATAACGTGCTGACAGCTGCATCCACCTTGTGAAGTCACAGCCTGGGCACAAGGGGCAGAGGTGCTAAGAGGTACTCAGGTCCAGTGTGCTGGGTTGCCTTTGAAGCCAAGCAAAGGGACCATCAATGGGCAGCAAAGATGAAAACATCAACCCTCTCTTTTTATAACCAGAGAGCTTTTATTGTGTCTGTGTTTCCATAATGTTTCTGAACAATATTATGACCTGAAAGTGAAACAGAATTAAGTTGAATCTAATTTAAAGTGCGTTTAAAACAGGTAATTGGCAAAGCAGACTAACAAAACTATGTGCCTGCAGGATGAGGTGCTTTTATTTCTCCTCAGCAGGGAAACAGACTTCCATGCACTACCATGCCTGTTTCTTCCTTTCACAGACAGGAGAAGTAATAGCATCATGCAAATGTTATTCTTCCTTTGGCTTGGAACAGGCAGCGCTTCCCAGGCAATTGAAATTGGTACCGTTCTGCAACAGTCAGAGAGCAATTAATCTGCACTCCCTACACAGCTAGATCCAATGGGGCTTCCATCTGTCCACCCTAAAATGCACGACAGGCTGGGATCTGTGGGGAGATAAGCCGTTCTCACTGTTCCTGCTAATGCAGACTGCATCACTGCAAAGCCTCATGCAGCAAAGAGAGTGAATGGGCCATTGTAGCTCAGCGCTGCCCTTCTCTGTCCTGGGAAAGGAGGACTATGCCAAAGGGCTTGGCGTGCTGTCCCTTTTGGTTGCATAATGCAACTGTTTAGAAACGGGTGCAGGGACATAAGCTGGGCCCAAAGGCAGAAAACTGCCCAGAGCTATGACTGGCATAGCCATCATGTGTCCTGTGTGCAAACTCTTCCACCTGAAACACAGGTGACTTAAATACTCATACATATGCAAAAAAAACCTCGCTGACAATTTATATCCTTCCTGAGGATGTCCAAATTAAAGATTTACAATCTAACAAAACTACTGCACCTCTGGAAGAGAGCCAGAATGTCATGCTTGGGTCCAAGGACAAAGGTTTCGCCCCACAGGTTAGCCATGGGAAAGCTCAGTGTCTTGCCAAAGCCAGCAGCCTGCACATCCTCTGCAGCTGCCAAGGACTGAGCAGCAGCCCTGTGGGGTGACTGATGTCACAGGGACTGCTTCTCTAAGAGTTGGGTGAGCCATGCTTCTAAAGACATATAATTTTCCATGGCTCGGTCTAAGGGAGATGGACCCTTCCCCCTTCTGCTTGAATCCAACCTTCTACAGTAAACTTTCTTTTCTTTCACATATAGTTTTTGACCAGATCAGCATTTTTGGTCTCAATTTGATAAGCTGACATGGTATGGTAGCAGAATTTTTGCAGGGCTTTTTATTAGTAGTTCTTTTTAAGGGAATGAATTAATAATATATTACGAATTTACACTGCATGTCACAAATTTTGCACTTACGTGTTTCCAGCAGAACAAACATTCTGAATTTCCCAGGCAGACTGCCGTCATCTCAGTCACAGGTCCACACATGTAGTCCATCCAGCCCCAGCAGCAGGCAGAGTTCCAACCCCAAAGCAGCAGATTTTTTTTCTCTTAGCACAATGCAGTAACTTTATTTCTAATGATCTTGTAATGCTGTGCTCTAATTGAATTTTTAATTTCTTTTATAGTATTCAATCCTGCAAACTGCTAAGCTATATACTTAAAGAAGCTGCAAGATGAGCTTATAAAGTTTTCTACATTTGCCTGTTTTGTTTATAAAAAGAGTGTATAATGACATATGTTCTTTGAACCAGTGCTTAGCAATTGAAGTTGTTACTAATAAAAGTTTGTTGGTTTCATAATACAGACAGAAATGTGTAACTGGGCTATTCAAGCAAACTTAAACTCATACCTCAGTCTGATCATTTGAGTTCCTTACTTCATCTGTGATTCATTGCAGAATATCTTACAAAGTTTTTACTTTAATGAAATGACCAAAGAGTGCTATTAATATTTAATTAATAACTAAAAGACTCATAGTTCAGTTTTGTAAATTCATCTGCACAAAATGTCTTAAAGATACCACACAGGCAAGTTAGCATGCTTGTGTTGATAGACTTGTTTACAGGGATAATTTTGACAATAAAAGCCCTTACTGCAGCACTGGCTTTATCAGCATAGTACTCTTGCAAAATAAAATGGACCTCAAGAATGCTGAATCTTAACCTATAAGACAAAGCCAGGCTGAGGAGACGTTGTCAAGTGAGAAGTTTGTAAAGAAAATCTAATTGAAGGAAAAGGCTTTTAGTGAGACGTTGTAATGAAGGGAACCACCTACATATGTCAACTAATTGAGCATTTGTTCCATTGTCCAACAAGAAGAGGGCATATTACAGAAGTGCACTGCATAGCCAACTGAAGGAAATGCACTAGATTGCCGCCTTCTTGATGAATAATTACCATGCAGTTAATTAAAAGGAAAA
>JAOXXN010000395.1:90661782-90686275 GCA_026770055.1 Myrmophylax atrothorax | reverse complement strand
GACAGCCTGCACCCCACCCAAGTGATCAAGAAAGAGACGGTAGCAGTTAACTATTCTTTTGTTAACTAATGGCATGGACAGTTAGTGGCAGGGGAGAGAATTTACATAATAATTCCAAACTACAACAATCATCCATCCAAACATTCACATATTTGTGTCACCATTGTAAACAAAATTATACCTCTTGTTCAGCATCACTGACTCAGCAGGCTCTGTATTCTGAGTGAAATAATTTTTATATACTTCTGTGAAAGTCCTGTTTCTTCCTTAATGTGGAAATTATGTGGCTTTAGTGGCAAAAGCATGCATGGAAGCCAGCAATTTGATTAATTGTGTTGTGAAGCTGCAATAAATGCAGTATTTTGAGATACTTAGATTCTTCAGCCTCTAAAATGTCTAGTTTTCACTCTGGCAAAATCTCCTTTTTCCTATTCAATCCGATTAGTTTGTAGACGGAACAGCTGTCCTGGCTTTATCAAGAATTTATAATAGGGTTTCTACAAATTTTAACAGGAAGTCAAATGCATACTTGTAATTTTAGTGCTTTTATTTTGGTGCTCCATTCTGCCTTTGTTCACTGTTGTTTGAGTAGTATGACCTGAACATTTGCTCCAACTAAAGTGGTTACAGAGACAGTGCTAAGATAGAACTTAAAAAACGGTTTAACACAGTCTGTCTGTCCAGCTGCTTTGCCTTTTGAGTAAGGCAACACTGACAGAAAACTTTTTCAACAGGCTACCGTAAATTCCTTTCTCAGCTGATGGTCCATGTTGCGCAAAGAAGATTAATGCTTTTGGTACAAGCCAAAATATCCACAGCCAGATGTAAAAGAATGAAGCAGCTTTTAAGTGTTTGTTGGGAAGAATTGCTTTTGTCCCATGTTTCTTGAAGAGTCCTTCCTAGTGGTTTTCTGGACTTCATTTAACCCCATCTATTCAAAGAGGCTCCCAGGAAGATGTAGGCAGCTGGACACTGGTCTCCTAGAGAATCTTTTTTAAGTTGTCAAACCAGCAGTGGAATCTTTAATGATTAGTATTATCAGACTTATAAAAAATAAACCTCCTAAAGTCAAAGTTGGCTGATCTTGTGAGAAAACAGAAACCATGCAGAGAGCAGAAACGTAGAAATAATTGACTGATACCAGCAAAACAATGGATGCTGTTTCATGACAACTTTATATCAAAACCTGCAACTGTAGCACCATCATGCAGAATAAAAGCTCTTTCAGAAAGTACAAGAAAGTACATTTAGAGGCTTCAAATTCAACCAGTGAAAGTTGTGATTTAAATAGGTCTTTTTAAAAGCATCAGTAACTTTGAAAAGGATATTAACAAATCATTCATAGTTTATACAATTTAGAAGAGTCTTCACAAGTGGTTAAGTACCATAATTCATGAGGGCAGTCAGTGCCTTAGGTAACCCACAAAGGGTAAGATTTTTTTCTAAGGCACTGACTTCTACAGACAATTTCTGGAAATATCTGTTGGCATGTGTATTGTGTGTACACTGTTTTTGATAATAAAAAAATTGAGCTGCTCTGGATGCATGAATGAAACAGTGTATGTTTCTCTGTGATACCTGATTTAACACACATCATCAAATAAAGTTTTCAGGTAAAATGACTTTATTTAATTCCTATAAAGCATTTCCATAAGTATTCTTTAACATTTCTGTAACATTTATGAAAATTTCATCCAGTGATCTGGCTAGTGAAAATAAAACAACATGAACACCAACCTTAATCATGTTTTCACGGAAATATTTTGATTATTCAACAATTTATATCATATATATATCAAGGCTGAAGAAACATGACTTGTGATATTTGTGTGGTATTAGGGAAACCTGTCTGAACCTTTTAGAAAGGAAGAATATTATATATATGTATATATATATAATATATATATATACTAATCTGGTTAAAAATGTGAAAAAGTGGGAAACAAAATATGTTTTGAGCCTTCAGAGAAATGCAGAGGTTGTCAGGCCTCAGTCTTTGAACCAGTAGCCACCTATGAGGACAGCGAAGGACCTGCTCAGCCTAGCTTTGCTGGTTGGCATTTATTGCTACAACTTGTTAAAAGTTACCTTTGATTTAGTAAGTCACAGTTTCAGGCAGATTCTATGACCATTAAGCACTACCTGAGGCTGTTCTAGCAGTGGGGTCCCAGCAGATGGCATATATCACCATCATTCCACCTTGTTACAGGAACCCTTCCCTCTGACCCCTTCCAGTGAATGAATGACCCTTTGTCAGGTTCTGCTGCTTTAGTTCACAAGAAAAATTCCCTGGACATTAATGGCTAGAAAAGACAATAGGACTTTTCCAGCCTAAGCTGGTATTTTATTTTATGATTATTTTTAATTTTTATACAAAAATAGTCATGAAGTATTAAACTAAAAAAAAATTGGAAAGTCAGTGTACAGTCTTTGGTTAAAGCAAATTTTGATGGTTCAGGCTACCCAGGTGAGTTCTAAATTCTCACTGACTTTTGTAAACAGTATCACCTGGGGAAAAAATAAAAACTTTCACCACATCAGAAATCTAGGTGTCCCATTCCAAAGTGTGCAGGAACACCAAGTATACTAAACCAGATCACCGTCAGAAATGGATATTAACATTTTACCAGACAGCTTCTCTTTTAAAAAGTTTCGATCTTCCCAGTTCTTAGAGTTTTGAGGAAGTTCAAGAGGCCTCATATATGCTTGGGCCCTTTAAAAAGGTAGAAGTTTCTAACTCTTCCTGAATTGTTGTACTACCTAAAGTACTATTGCACAGCAAACATCTGTGTTTTTATCAGCTAGTTAATGGGAGGAAAGACAACTACTGTTCGAAATACACATTTCCTCAAATAACCTCTAATACCACAACATAACATCAAGAGTTCTCACTTTTATGCAGGGGACTCTCATCCAACAAAAAATGTGCAGATTATGTTTGGTCAGGGGTAGTCTGAAGTTCTTTTCCTGTTCATTGTTTTCAGGGCTGATGGTGCGAAGTTACAGCCTGAATGAAGCCAGTCTGTATGGGTAAAAAATGCAAAAAAACCAGCAGAACTGTATTTGAATTCCAGGGCTGGCCCGTGATTGCTGAGCTACCAGACTTTTCTTTGACACTGTATCCATTTCTGTGAAATTCTACAAAAACACCATGATTTTAAATTTCCTGTGCAGTGTTTTTACTCATCACATCCTATTCATCCTGTTTAGGGCAGTCTGTCCATCTGGGGCCTCCCAAAGCTTCTCAGCAATATTTGGCTGATTATTCTTTCTAGGTACAGGAAAAACTTACTTTGCTCTGAAAAAGAGACTGTCAGATTACTCTTATGGAAATGGAGGCTTTCTGCTAAACTGTTTTGTATCTTCTATTATTTCCATCAGTGACTTGAAATGACAGCCAAACTCTATCAATTTCATGATCTTCCTTCAGTGGAGAGGCACAAGGAAGACAAAGAATAAAGGAGGCAAGGCATTATTCTGAGACCCAATTGTATTCCTAATTACCACTCCCACAATACCATCAGTTTGTTGTGGCTTTGCTGTTAATTGTAAAAAAATGGATTTGCCTCACAAAGAATTGCAGTGGTCTTGTCTGAATTTCCAACATAGAGTTCATGCCTCTTGCTTGAAGCACAGGAAGCTTGAATCTTTCTTGCTTTCTACCTTGAATTTAGGATTTTAGAACAAAATCCCATCATATTAAAATTCACACTTTTTTTGGTGTTCATTTAGGGAAATTATTCAACTTTACAAGCACCATTTAAAAAATGTAGAAAATAAAATTTCTTAGAACAAAACAACTCTTTTTATAACTTCTTGATACTTGAGTATTTTAATTTATTAAAGTGGAGATTTTTATAGTGTTATTATCAAACTGTAATCTTTCATAACAAATCATAGAATTTTTTCTAATATTTAGAACAGCTTATCAGTCAGGTCCCTGAGTACAGGAATGGCCCTGTCAAGCCTGGCCTGAAACCTTCATGTGCATCCCTTACTCATGTGCCAAGGAGCTCCATCCAAACTCAAGCCTTGCTCTTCATTCCGTCCTTAGGCTGTGCTGTAATCATGCTTAGGTACAGCTAGATCTGACTCCTGGATAGATTCTGGACCATGCTGCAGTTTTGTCTCTGGTTGTGTCTCCTAAATGGACCTGGTTTGTGGTTTTGTTTTAACTGTGATCATCCACGGACCAGTTATTAGCATTCTGCTCATCCTGGTCAGGTGCTGTGGGACTGCACCATGCTCAGTAAGGGTGAAGGTCCTCATCCTTGGATTTTGTCTTGTTCTCCCTTGTGCTGCAGCCTTGCTCTGGTTGCCTTTTGTGCTTCTTTTTGAAGCAGGAAGGGCCTGCCCTGTGGATGTTAAGTGCCAGACCGGACCCCAGCATGCTGCCTTGTGTATCCCACTTGCCGCTGGGCCAGTTCCACAGTAACCTGGGTGCCAGGCAGCAGCCCCAGCCCAGCCCTGCTCACCCTGTGTCCTGGTTCTGACCAGGACAGGGTTAATTTCTGCAGTAGCCAGGAGGAGACACAGCCAGCATCTGGAAGTTGTTCTATACCACCTCCCATCATCACCAGGGGTAGGGGGACGGCAGTCTTTTCAGGGGAGAAGGAGTTCCTGATGGTTAAGGGGGACA
Organism: Myrmophylax atrothorax; assembly: GCA_026770055.1. Classification (NCBI taxonomy): domain Eukaryota; kingdom Metazoa; phylum Chordata; class Aves; order Passeriformes; family Thamnophilidae; genus Myrmophylax; species Myrmophylax atrothorax. Next base: position 90,681,636 of record JAOXXN010000395.1, on the reverse strand, counting down.
GGTATGGTGGGGTGATTTACAAGCCAAAGGGAATGGTCAGGATGGGAAGGCTGCAGTTTGGTTGGGCTCTGAGGTGAGCATCTTGCATGTGAATCACTCTCTTTTGTACACTTTCATTATTGTTGCTATTGTTGCTGTTACTGTTCCTTTTCTCATCTCATTGCTATTTCCAGTAAATTGTTCTTATCTCAAGTAATCGGTTGTTATCTCATCTTTACCTTACCGTGCTCCCAATTCCCCCCCTCCAGCCCGCAAGAGGGGGCAGGGGGAGTGAGTGAGCGGCATGTGGTTTGGAGAGTCTCAGTGAGAGCATTGAAGTGGGGAGAACCATTCCTGAATCACAATACCGTGCCTGGGCACTGTGGGATGGGAGCTCAGGCAGGGGCTGAAGGGTGCCAGGGCCTGGGGCAGGGTGTGCTGAGGGCCCTCAAGGGGCACCGATGGTCCTGGCAACATATGTTTCCGTGACATGATGTTTCCATGTTTTGGTGGCTATGCAGAGCAACTTCAGCTGCCTAAAGTCTGCTGCCAATGGAATCGTGAGACAACAGGAGTTCTTTTTCTCAACCGTGGGCACCAGTAACAGCTCTTAGTGGCCATACCTGTGTCCAGCCTTGTAGGTTCCATTTTCCTCTACGATGTACTCTGTTGCAGGTAACACAGAATGGAGACCAAGACAGTGAAGGGGAGAAGTAGCCAAACTGTTCACTTTTAATACCATTCCCTACAGCTCCTGTTAATCAGACAGTGGAAAAAGAGCAGGGTAATTGGGGCTGATGGACTGCAGATACAGGAAAAGGACATTTTCAGGATACATACATTGTTCTTCCACAGTGTTTTATAACCAGGCTGTTTCAATTAAAAAAAAAAAAAAAAAAAACCACAACTTAGCTGTCACTATCAGAATTAATGATGATGATGTATTTTTAAATGTAAAAATATTTTAAATTTCATTGATCAATAATAGTATTGAATGTCCATTTAAGAGACTCATTGTAAGAGAAGCATACCATGTGGAGTTTTTGCTTTCCAAAACAATTTTATATTAATCTAGTAGCTCTATATGCGCTAGAATAGAAAGGTTTCAGCTGTTTTTCTTAAAGAAAGTATTTGAATTACCAATATTTTTATTTTATTTTATAATATATAATGTATACATTTACAATAAATAATACATTGCAAATATTGTGCAATTACAAATGCAAAGTGTAAGTCCTTTGCCATGATTCAGTTACATCCAAACTCATCTCTTTCTTTCTGCCAGGGGACCCATGTCTCCACTGTTCTTGGAAAGTGTCAACATACAGAAGCTTCACCAAACATTCAGTTATTAGCTGCAGTCCTTTCCCCTCATAGCTTTATCAACACACAATACATACCATGATGGCTTATGATTGCTGAGGGCTAATTAAAGGACACTGATATTTCTAGTAACTGTTAGGCAGATTATGTTCTCTTTTTCCTATCAATAGGTTATTTTTCCAACAGGCAGGAATATGGCCATGATAGGTAAATATCATACCCCTACCAGTCAGCAAGAGTTTACATCTTCCCTATTTCTTAGCAAAAGATTTTCCAGCAAAGAGCCTATCATTTGCAAAATAGAAAGAATGCATTAGATTTGCTAGACAGGGAGAAAAGGTGCAGAGCTATTTATTCTGCTGATCTGAGTCATATTATAACCAAGTATGATAAGGCTGGGCTTTAATTGTTTTTAGACAATGAGCAACAGAATAGGGGCTTGCTTAGCTACTCTTCAAATCATTAACACTATACCTGTCAACTACTCTGTGCTTAACAAAATCCGATAATTGCAGATAGCATTAGTTCTGCATCTTTGGAGAATGGCCAGCATGGATTCTAATGAAATAAGCCGGCCATGCAATGAGGGATTTAGGAAGTACTGCTATGCTGCCTACAATGACATTTTATTACTGATTAAATAATCTCTGAATCTGACTGCTCTGCAGCATTTTGCAACTCTACAGTAGCTAGATTCAAATACTTTATGAAATAAGAATAATGTGATTCTCAGTGGGTCTAATCTTTTGTAAATAGAGTCGAGTTGTTCAAAACCAGAAGCTCATTAGCTAGCTCATTGCAAAATTAAGGCTGGATTCAAGCTGTATATGTAGAGTGTCTTTGAAAGCATATAAAGTAAATACATTCAGGCATACGCATTTTGGAAATTGTGTATTCATTCAGTAATATGAACAATGTTTCATGCTCATGATTCATAGTCTGCTGATTTTTTGAAGGTTTCTAATTGGAGTTTTAGGCTGAAATCCTGGCTATATGAAAGACTAGTCTCCTACAAGACTTACTTCTATTATATCTCTGAACCACAACAGCAACCTCAGCGTTTCTGCACTTTGTCCAAAATTTTGCACTGTCTGTGTGGCCCAATCAGGCAGCCCCAGTCCTTAGAACAGAGGATTCCACAGCCAGACACTTTTCTGTAAAACAACCCAGAGTGTAGCACTGTTGTGCAGAGCCTACAGCACACTGCCCTCTGTCCGGCTTGCAGACCTTCTCTTTTGGATGGGATGGGCCCCAGCATCACAGTGGATCAGGGATAGACACTGCTCTTATTTATGTAATTTAATTTAGTTTATGGACAGAATTTCTTGATGGGATGGATTATGGCGCAATTCACCTGGACTGAATTTCTCTTCAAATGCATGGGTCTTAGAAGACCTGAAATAAGCACCAAGAGCTGCTGCAGATGCCTCCTTTCGAGAAATGCAATTCCATAAACCAATAATAAGAAAAGAACTAGAGGAAAATATAAGACCTCAGCATCACTAAATAGCTTAACCACTGAAATCAAATTTATTCAATCAGTTTAAAAATCAGTCTTGCCATCATATGTACTCATGCACTACTGTGCTTAAGAAGTATCAGATATTTTCAACAGCATAGATCTCAAGAATAACAACATATATTTTACTCCAGGGGAAATACAGTCCATGGTATTAGTGTTACATTTCAATTTATTAACGATTCCTTTGGCTACCACGAGATCTGTTATTTCAGAAGTGTCTCTGTAAGACCAGGAACTGTGTTGAAAGGCCTGGTGTGCACACTGGATAAAATGTCTGGAGATTCTTGCAAATAAAGTGGCACAGGACTTGGCAAGACATATGCTTTGACTTTTTCAATACATTTTTAAATATACTTAAATATTACATTGTTTTAGGCATACAATGACTGTGTTTGAATTTTGGTGACCTCAACTGATTTGTAAATCTTGATGCCGATGAAATGCAATCTATCATCAGGAAAGACAGCATTATTTAAAACATTTTGGAGGAATTTTACTGTATTCATCACATACACTCCTTCTTAACCATAACTACAACTTTCTGGGACTTCTTGTCATATTTATGGTTCATACCAGGAATATGGTTTGTATTTAATAGTTATGATGAACAGTTTTTATGCATCAGAGCAAAACTTGGTATTTTATAGTTGCTTTGAATTTGAATCATGAAATATTCATTAAATTTTCACAACAAAAACTTCTTCTAACAAATCATTCACTCAGTTCATTTTGTATACTAATTTTATGTAGGTCTAGAATACAAATTCTGTGCAGAAGTAGGAGCATTACCTCAACAGGCAGCTGGTTACCAAACATGTAGAATCTGAGTATTTGAAGAAATAATATGACTTCAATTACTTTTTCTTTGTAGTCTGGGGTGGAGTCATAAATTCTGTGGTAAACACAGCCCAGATTCCATAAGTTAGTGGAATTTTTGTAAGCAGAAAATCAACACTCCTTGCTCTGATCTGTGTCACTGCCTCTGTCTATGAAATGCTGATACAAGCTCCTGTATGTTTTAACTGGCAGTATTTGGCCAGCAGGTTTAGGAAAGTGATTCCAACCCCCTACTCTGCTGTCATGAGACCCCACCTGGAGTGCTGAATCCTGTTCTAGGGTCCTCAGCAGAAGAAAGATGTGGACCTCTTGGAGCAGGTCCAGAGGAGGGTGAAGATGGTCGGAGGGCTGGACCACCTCTCCTGTGCAGACAGGCTGAGATAGTTGGAATTGTTCATCCTGAAGAGGAAAAGGTCCAGGAAGACATCATTGCAGCCTGACATTACTTAAACAGGTTTCTAAAAGGAGGGAAAGTAAGTTTTTATATAGGCAGTGATAGGACAAGGAGAAACAGTTTTTAAACTGAAAGAGGAGAGATTTCAACTGGATGTTAGGAAGACATTCTTTGCTCAGAGAGTAGTGAGGTACTGCAATATGTTGCTCAGAAAAATTGTGGATGCCCCATCCCTGGAAGTGGTCAAAGGCAGGCTGGATGGAGCCCTGAACAACCTGGTTCAGGGCGTTTGGACCTACATGATTTTTAGGGTCGCTTCCAACCCAAACCCTCCTATGATTCAATATTTTGCTTCAGACTTATTTAAAACACGTATGTGCTTTGTCTTATCTGGACATCTGTGGCTTAACTTTTCTGCAGTTACCTTTTCACAGCAAGAGGAATCATCATAGAATATAGTCTTACATGACAATATGGAATAAATGGTTTACATGGTATGGTACCAACCTCTGAAAATACAGGTCAGAATTGAACTGCTTGACTTAGTCTTCAGCAATTCATGGGAAGCTGCTGACTTTTTTGCATATCCATCCATCCATCCAGTGGAATGAGAGGGAGTATTACGTCTCCCTGTTTCTGATTTTCACCACTGGTGGTGACCAGTATAAACATAAACAAACAAGCAACAGAGTCATCCACATTCCCAACAGCTGGCCACCACTTTAGTTTAACCATTGATTTCAGAGGCTGGAGAGCAAACATAGAAAGCCTATTCTAAGTTTGTTGCAATTTAATCACCAAACTTTTGTTGTGATTAAGCATGATGATAGTTAAAGTCAGCGTTATTGATGTGTCTATTTTTATAGCTGGCATTGATTTCATACAGTTAAATTTTGAAACTTGGGTCAAGGTTCTTCTCCAGAAACCTGCATGGATCAGTGACTGACCTATCAAAATTGCTACCATTCTGGAAGCTGGATCAACCAGAAAATTTAGGATGTGCATAATGGATTTTCTATATAGTTTAAGTCGGATAGTAAAAGATACAATCATCTGTTTCAATTCCAAATGAACGCAGTGTCTGTTTTCCTTCCAAAACAAACAAAAAATGTTTCATTTTGAGGGTTTTAATTTTAAAGAATTTTCCAAATTAAATTTAGGGAAACATTGTGATGAGATTAATTTTCATTAGCAATCTGAATTTTCTATAAAAGGAACAGAGTCAAACCAATCTATTTCCACATTTTCTTCAGACTTCTGCCTGGTATGGTTTGGAAATTCTAAATGGGTAAGTTGTTCCAATCATTCTAAAACCTGTACAATTTTTTAAAATGCTATCAAGACTTTTGAGAATATGCTCATGAAAAATTTCATTACCAAGATGAAATGCATTTTTCTTGATTTTTAATTACATGTTCTCTCTTTTTAAAATCAATTCAAATGAGGAGTCTGCAAACTTTTCAGCACAGGACTCCATCTTTCTCCTTAAGTCCTTATATGCAGACTATTCTGTGCGTACACAATGAAAGTAACCAGAGTAAAAATAATAGAGTTTAAAAGTAAACCAGAATACCTTAATTTAATTTCTGTGATACAAATGTTTTAAATTCTGAATTTTCACTTCAAGACCTTAATGTAACTGCAAAAATCAGCCTATGTGTTTGATGGATTTGCTGAAGACAGAGCTTGACCAATATGCCTTGAAGCAAATCCTTAAAAGATCAACATTAGTATCAGGTCCAGACAAATAAGTGATTTCAGCCACAAGATGCCAAAATAGAATGAAGAATCACCACTGTGGACTGAAAAGACAAAGGAAGTACTAAACAAAATAAATATAAGGTTGTTAATTAAGCCAGTAAAATAAGGGGGAGAGGTTACATAAAAGAAATTAAACTAATTCTGAAGCATAAACACAGAGATAAAACTGGAAATTCCATCATTAGACAATAGAGTATGCAAGAACACAAACCTTAATCTCTGCAGTTTCTTCAGTATAAACAAATCTGCTGGTTGCTGAAAACAGAGCTCATCAAATTGTACACAGAGAATAAGTTTCATCTTTTGGACTATACCTCTTTGTCCAGAAAACCTAAATTTAAGTCCAGATTAAAAGTCAAAGACAGAGTTTCTTATTAAATACTCAACAACCCGAAGGCACTGCTTTCTCTAAAGCCTTAACCAAAAAAAAAAAATAGAAAAAAAAAAGAAAATAGGGAAAGGGGTCCAGAAGGCAGGATCTAATGCAATTTAAAACTGGAATTACATCAGCAGTTTCAAACAGATGGCAGAATGTAGAGATAAATGTGTTAGCTCTTTTAGCTTATTTGGTCTCTCCATTGTTTGCATCATTAAAACCTGGAATAGTTTACAATTTAAAAATATACTGTGTATTATACACTGGAAAAATGGACATGCATCTACTGAGTGGAAGGAGGTAGGATTGAATTAATTTGCCATACTTTAATGTACAGTATCTGGGATGCTTTAGGCAAGTCTGCAAATAGGTTTCCTAGGAAATGAGATGAACAAAAATATAATGACCTTGAAATTATAACCTCAAATGTCCCAAGTATTTAGCAACCTAGCTCAGAAGTGGTAATTACATAAAAAATACAAAAGATCCTTAATTGCTTCAGTTATAATGTATCTAGGCAGGTCAGTTACTGTACACAGCTGCAAAAATGGTACGTGATTAATAGGGGGTTGCTTATGATAGTGCTAACTAGCTAGTGTGTAGTGCAAAACACTCATTTCTTTTCCAATTAAAGGGAAAAAATCTGGGTTTGATTAGGCTCTTCAGAAGGTCTAAGTCTGTAGCACCAAAATACTCCACTCTCACATTGTTAAATGTTTTAGTCAAGGACTAAGCAGCATATATTCATGAAAACCAGAAAGGTTTATATAAAATACTGGGGTGAAAGTGCTGCAAATATAAAAATAAGACACTTTGGTCCATTCTAGTTGTTCTCATTTATTGGCTAAATGGTAAACTAGTTAAAATAAATAAGATTGATACAGGTGCATGACCAGAGCTGCAACCACCCACCAAATTTTCCTGTGGTTCATTAAAATGCAATTAATTATTCTTTCCAAGTTTGAAGAAGGCAGCATTCAAAAATCATGTAAAAGAACTTGCAATACTTCAATATAGTATTAAGGCTCCAAGAGATCTGGGAGAAACACTGAAATATACGGAATGCTTTCCAGACTTGTGAACTTCTTGTGGTTCACCCATCAGCTGTGCAGTTGTGATCTTTGGGGCATTGCCTCAAAAACCTGCTCAGCAGATGTGTCAATAAAATGGTCCCTGCTCAGATCAGAGTGTGCACATATTGAAAGTATGACTTGGTCCACTGTGATTCTAGGGCTTGATTGTCCTCTGGGCATGCTCTCAGTATGTCCACAGCCTCTGCTGAGCTCTGGGAATAGCTCCATCAAGGTTTGGAGAGGGGAAGGGACCAGGAATCATGGAAGGGGTTACAAATGGCAATCATCAGTGAGGATGAAATTCAGGGAAGTTGTGGATTTCCTCTTGTCTCTTAGGAAAGGCGTGAAACTTATCACTGACAAGTCAGCATTCATTCATGGGGGTAACATTCAACACTTCAAAGAGGTGGATAGAGAACCTTGCACAGGCATTCATTAACAATTCACCTTGCAGATCTCTCCATATCTTGGCAAACCCATTCATGTGTCTGAGGTCACCACAGCTGCTAGACAATGATGATTTTGTTAGGCAGCAAAAGCTGTAAGTCCAGGAAACTGAACAAGATCATCAGATGCATATTGTTGTGGGAAATGGGATTTTGAAGCTGTTCTCCAAATCTTGGTCACCCTCACAGCTTTGCCTTCATTTGAGGAAAAAAAAGTTAACAGCTATTTTTCTGATTTCTGCTGTGCATGTGTGTGTATATTCACACTCAGTGAATTTAAATCCTGCCTAATATACAGTTTTCAGAGAAAGTAACAGACAGTTTTTAAAGCCTTTTTAACAATTCCCTGGCAAAGGAGTACATTTAAAGACAGAATAGAATCCTTTTGTGCTATGATTTGACCATTAATGTTATCTTGCATATTGAGAGTGATCAGAAACTACAGCATTAGATCAAGCACTATGAAAAGAAACCTGGGAAGAGATTTTCAGGAATAAATATAAACCTGCATTCTGCTTTGCTTATCACTGGGATCATGGAAAGTGATAAAGGGAAACTTGATATGAAGCCTCCCTTTGAAGAGCCCTTACTTGGGAGAAGTCAGGCAGCTTATCTATCCTGTGAGAAATCCTGGATTATTTTACCAGGGAGTCTCTCTTGAAATCCCACTGAAACCATTAGTGGCAAGCCCACTCCACTGCCCTTAAAAAGTCACAGCTTGCCAAGCTCCATGGCCGCTTGGCTTTGTTATAGATTCATTGTGTGCTCACATCTTTTTCCTGTGCCAGTCTTAGAGAAGACAACAAGCTAAAATCTCCAGCAGATTTTGGTTTGATACTTTATAGTCTTCTCTTTGGCATCTATGTAAGAAACAGAAAAAAAGGTCTTTCAGAGGAATGAAAATTTCCTGTGATCCAACCAAAGTCACACTGAATGGTCTAGTTTCTTAAAGGGTCTGATTTCACATGTTCAGATCGTGTGTGTGGAGAATGATCTGCAACTGATGTCTTTTCTCTATCATTCCTACAGATTGCCACTCACCAGATCAAAAATAATATTTTCATTTTTTTAGAACTGAAATGCAGAGCAGAGCGGGTATCCCCCCAAGAGAAATTTGCACAAAAACAATATTAACTTCAAGGCAGGTCAAATGTTCACTGACACATCTTGACAATGCCCCTTTTCTTTACATTGACTCTATTTGATTAAACTGATTGAAATGCATTTCATACTTGTGCTTTGTCAGTCTATATTTTGGGCTTCATGAACAAAATGATACTAGATTGACTTACCCAGATACTTCACAAAGCTTGTCATGTTGAATTAATTAATGTTGCTTGTATAGCGTGAGAATATGGGGATTCATCTTTTCAATTCTGTATTTGCTTTATAACCAAATAAGGGGATGATAAAATATCACATTGATAGTTAATAGACATTTTAAATGTCATCATTTCTTTAGAAATATACCAGGCAAATATTACAATAATTGCCACACACATTACATAACATTAGTTACATAAACCCAGAAATAACAGAGTAGTAACCAAGAGTAGTAATGAATAAAACTAACTATGCTTTCTCTTTTTTCCCCTCCTTTTGGTTAATGGATGGTGCAGAAACATACATACAATTACTCTTTAGAAACCTGAACATATAAAGCTTTCTACTGCAGTCTTGTGACACTGATAGCAAAGTTAGTAGTATTTTATTGACCTCATTTACAATACAGTAGTGCTTCCCCATGTCACTTACAACGTTCATTTGGGATTTTGGAGGCTTTTTTATGATATCCAAACCCCTTGCTGTGAAGCACTATACCTTACTAGTGCTGCAGTCCACTTTAGTGCATTCCTTTTTGTACTAACTAAAACAAGCAAGGAGTGTGAAACATGAAAGGTGTCAATGAGATTTACAAATGGAATTAGAGACAATGAAGTGAATGCATTGTTTTTTTAGGTGAGAAGCTGAACAAAGCATTGTCAAATGTTATTGTCATTCAAACAGATGTAAGGTGGTTGAATGCAACCTTCTGTCCAGAAGCTGAGACTGTTTGGTTTTGTCAAAAGCCCCTTTTACCTTTTATTCCTTAGTCATGAGATCCATGGACCATCACTTTAAGGTACTTGTATACTGGCTCACTTCACATACAATGCTTCATTTCAGCAGCGATGGAGTCACAAGTCCAGATGAAAGCCATAGGAGCTCACATTGGCAAAGGTTTGTTCACTATAGCTTACAAGGTGCAAAAATACATGATTACATCTGAGTGCTTGAGGAAGTATGTAGTTATCCTGGTACACTGAGTCGTCTCTCTGAACTCCCTGAGTCAATTTCCCCCTTCTTTTCCCTTGGTGGTGGAGAGGCCATGAAAGCCAGTCCCGGTCCTGTTACTGGTAACTGGAAGAGATTCTGCCTTTGCAGGGAGGAAAGTTGGAGGCTGTAACATCATGCTCGGGGGAAGGAGGGCAGTAGGTATACCAAGCATCTGCTGGAAGTGTGAGGCTTAAGATTCGTAGTGTTACGTAGCCTGCTGAAAGAGGAGTACACCAGACTGCACCAGTTCTACAGCACACTGCACTTCAGACACCAGGAAACTCTACAGGCTTGGTTTAATCAGCCAAACAGATACAATGGTCCAGAGCTGTGAATTCAAGGCTTTGTACCAAAGGTTGCTTCTGACTGACCTGGTCATTTGTAGTGGAAGGAAGAGCCAGCCTGAGGTGCCACCAGCTATGGAAACAGCCATGACATAATTACATTGGCTAGCTAGGCCATCTTTGTTGAATTCAGCTTTTCTGCCTTTCCAGATCTCAAAATTATACCTGCTTCACTTTCACTTCCAAAACACAGAGAATACAACTGTGCTTTTGACTTATCTTTTCCCTTATGGCTTTCTTACAAATTTAAACTGAATAACAGCTCTGTCTTTTGCTTTTTGCTATATATGTTTTTTCCTAGGAGGAGAAAAAAGATAGACATAACTAGTCTTGTTTTAATTTCTGCTAATGGCAGAAGTCCACTAGGGGTTGGGGGAAAGAAGAGGGAAGACAAAGAGGAAGCAAGCAAGCAAGGAGAGGAAAGGAGAAGGCAAGACCAGATGGAACGAAGTCGGGAGAGAAGAGAGAAAGAGAGAAGGAAGAGAAAGGAGTAAGGGAGGAAAACAAGAACGGAAGGAGGAATGGAAAGAAAAGGAAGGCAATAAAGCAAAGGAAGAAAAAGAAAGGAAGGAGAGAAATATCAAAGGAGATAAGTATAGGTAACAGACAGCAGAAGGAATGATGTTTTCAACTTAGCAGCCAGAAATTACAAGATAAACTTTTTCAGGCAGCCTCACACTATGAAAATCAGACTACAGGTTGGAGCCAATAAGTCCAAAGAAGAGTATGACAAATAAAGTACAGCTGCACATCATATTTGTAATAACACGGCTTAATTAGAAAATGATTAGAAAGCATAATGGTATCAAATGATCCTTCTGGTGGCGAAGCATTGCAACTCAGCTGCAAGTGCTATGAGGCCCTTCGTTCCGCACAAAAACTTAGATGAGATTCCTCTGTTACAGGCAAGCTGCCAGTTATTATTTTTTGCTGTGGTAAAAGGCTCAGAATTTTAGCACTGATAACTTCCTTACTGTTCAGTGCATAAAATTATCCTGCTTTTATATATAGTGTTGAATAAATCTGTTTGCTCCAGTCCGTGACTAATATTTCCACTTAGGTACTTTTCAGGTAACTTGTTTGAAATACATTCTCTTTTTGTAACTGGGTCTTTGGGAATACTTGATTACTTTTGTCCAACAGCTGAAAACACTTGCAAAGTCATAACTCATGACTGAGATGGAATACAACTTTTGTAATATATCCATCCAGTATTGGTGTACAGATTTCAAGTGAGAGGAGCAAGGTTCATGCCCAGGTAAGTAGTTTGCAGGGGTCAACTAACCACACCAAGGAGTAGGCATATAATTTCTAACTTGATTTACCCACAGTTACTTTACAGAAGTAGAAATCTCATTTCTGCTATTTTCTTTAGTGTTCAACAGCTCCTTTCTGCCAGAAATTAGTCTTCTTGTAAGCTCTTTTTTTAATAGAAAATAAATAGCATATTGCATCAGTCACACTTACATAGGTTTTACAGGCTTGTAACTATTCTGAACTCTTTCCTAATGACAGGACTCGATAGGATTTTAGTGGCAGTTCTCTCGAAGCAGTACCACCTTCTATTGTTATGTAACAGCACTCTTAGCCAGACACCAGAGAAGTTCACATTCAGGTGTTTATTCAGTTTACATTTGAGTCTCTTTCAGAGTCACCACATTGCGGATTATCCTTTGTGCAAATACGAGGTTACTCTATTTCTGCATGTATCCTGTGAGCAGACTCAGCCCAGACATCCATATTTTTATAATAACTGGTCAGTCCTTGCTCTTATTATTATCTTCTAATCTGTATCTGCAAAATGGACTTAAACCACAGTCACATTTTTGTCCAGATGAATGCACTGGAACTACTCAAGAGAGCCAATGCTTCACTGTTGTGAGTGCCCCCTGATGATTTTGATTGCCCATTGTTAGTATTTGGATGAAAACAACAGCAGTGATGCATCCCTGTGCAGGTGTTTGGAGGCTGTTACTCCACTCAGAAACAAACTATATTTGCTGTAGTCTAGAGGGTCCTTTACAGGACCACTTGTGTCCATCTATTCTTCTGATGGCTATTAAGTGGCACTCGTACTTTTCACACTTAATTTCTTAAGTGGACAAAGGTACTTGTTTGCAAACAGGATTATTTCTTATTTCCCCAGTCTTTTTAGTTCATTTTTAGTATTTTCCTCCATTAAAATCTTTATGCTGATTTTAAATATTCGTATAAGAGACACATAAAAAACAGAGTAGAAATGATTCCTCAACAGTTGGAGCAAATGTATCATGAGTGGCTCCCATGTGTTTACACCAACTACCCATCAGACAGCAACCTGCAGCAAACAGTTCAACATATCATGAACAATATTCATTTATATGTTGCAGATGAATGTTTGTGATCAATTCTCAAATAATAGAACAGGAGTAAGTTTTGTCCAATGACTAATTGAACCAACCTTGCTATCTTCAGTACAGACAGTCTGAAGCAACCACATTCAGTTGGAATGACAGTACTTAATGGAAAACACATCATGTTTCATAATTTGCTCAGCCAAAATTGTCTTCTGCTTGAATAGGCCAGTGTGTATACCACAGAGGAGCAATGCCAATTACCTCCTGGTGGAATCCCTAGAAAGGTTTTGGAGGATCTGAGAATGCACACAAGTCATAGTGAAAGCAAAGTAACCATGAAGTCATTCTTGTAGATAAAATACTGCATAGTTTTTATGGTACATTTTCGAATTTTCTGAAGCATTACAGAAATTTCAACTTAAAAGTCTCTGTAGGCAGTCTGCCTGTCTGTGAGTGAGGGAAATAATATTGGGGGTTTGACTTTCCACTGTCTATTACAGTGAAAAGTAAGACGAGTAGAGTATAATTAAGTACCCTGGTAACTGGAGGCACCAGAAGGATGCAGAGCAATGAAACCACCAGAGGACACATAAGGTGAACATGGGGGAGTTACATGGGTGTAGTTGGACCTCCCCCATCTGGTTCCACCAAGATTTCACCCCCTTCACCACCCATCCCTGAGCATGAATACTAAAAGCACTGGGGAAAATACTTGGTGTCAAAAAATGGTTAGCAACTAAATACAGCAGAACTAGTTATTCAATATTATATGTGAATTAATTAGTTCATATTGTAAACAAACTTGAGGAGTTTGCAGATTTGGTCTGTCTTCACTGTATAATATGAACAAAAGCTCATACATTGCAAGCAAATCACTAGGGTACTTGCCTACAGCTTCATGCAGCAAATAAACAATTGGTTTGGCATTTTCAAAGGAACTTAACCGGTTGCCATGCCTCTTCAATGTATCTGTATTAAAAATATACTTATCTATATTTGTAATGTGTTAAATACTTTCATATTTCATGTTACATTTAGATCTTCTTTCTGTGATGTTGCCAATGTCAGGGAAGCATGAATTTCAGTAAACTGTCTGGTGCTCTTGGATGTAGATAAAATATATGTAACTGAAAATGAAATTCTGGATTTGTTTCATGAAGACAAGATGCATTTCGGTTTTAAATATTAAATGTTAATGTTACAGCCAAAATGGATGATTTTTTTTCTCCTAAGTCGTAAAAGACCAGTTAATAAATTGGTCAGTCTCCTTGCTTGGCTAATGGAGGAAGAGAGAGGGATTCCTTAGAAACATTGGTATAATGTCAAGAGGAGTTTATGTATGGAATTTGCATTTTAAAAAAGAGGCATATTTTACTCTGTAGAAAATTGTATTTTACTGCAGAAAACAACAGTTGGTTTTTGTGCAGTTGCTTTGAGACTTGCTTAGTTCCCATTATCTTCAATGGAGATGAATATGTATATTTGAGGAAATAGTTCGCCTTGAGAGAAAGAAAGGAGGAAGCATTTGGTTTTGAGTGTCTGCTTAACTCCAGCTTCTCTTAGAACAGCTGAATCTACTGGTGACTCTTGAGAGAAGCTATCTTTTCTCACACTGAATATGCAGCCCCGAAAGACTTTTGTCTGGTGCTTGGTGGATGACTGAAGTGATGGAATCAAAAGACTTTGTTCTCTGGGACATAGTCTGCTGCGTGGAAGGGTACAAGAGAGCCACTTTAGCACCAGTTTGTATTTATCTAAGGTTTGCTGGACTTTTTATTTCCTGAGCTAACAAACTGTTCTCTGGTCACATGCATCTCTGCCTTTTCAGAGGGATATAACAGGTCTCAAGTTTTCCAGTCTTCTAGGGTGGGAAATATAAAAGAAATAAATAAGTTTTTCTCTAGAAAGACCTCTCAAGCCTCTTCTGTTGATATGACACACTTAGCAGAAGATTCCCTATAGTGAGGTGATACCTGCTGTGCTCCTGCCCACTCTTCCAGTTAAAGCAATATTGCATCTAAACTCCTGCTTTACTTCTCAGCTAAACCTGTATATCAGCAATAAGTATATTAAAAAGAACAGGCAAATGTGTTGACTCTCTTCTCTTTGACATTTCTTTTTCAAACCTCTTTTGATAGTTTCCTCTCGGAACAAGAGCGAGGAGTGTGTGCAAACACTTGTTCTCCACATCAAGCCTGACTGAACAATTTCTCTGCTATTCTGAGCTTCTGGTGAACTGAAAATTACCAGCTGTACTGAATTGTGACAAACACTGTGTGTGTGTGTATCTCTGTGTCTCTGTATGTGGAAAAATATACAAACAGAAACTATCATATCTGATGACAGCAAATTAATTTTCACATTTATGACCCAATGTAGCATTTTAACTCAGTAAAATACAAATGCAGCCTCATCTTCTAGCTAGATAATTTCTTCAAGCCCTGATGGAAGCATGTGCAGAGCACATCCAGAACAAGGAATCCTCTAATGCATTTTCTGGCTGAGACATACTCAATGAATAGGACAGCTAATACATAAATGCAGTCATCATTGCACAGATGTGAAAAAGAAAATGAGATTGTGCTAGGGAAGAAGACAGGTATTTTAGAGGTCTGTGGCTTCCCCTTTGTGCTTCAGGATGGCTGATCCACATCCAGACACACTCACAGCTGATCAATGACAAGTGATCAAAATGAAGATTACAATCGGGTTACCAGAGCTTAACTAGCTATCTCTCCTCATCTGATTTGCAATGACAAACAGTAACTCATTGAACTGCAGTAACACATTTGCCACCCTTTGATGTCTATACTCTTAGCCTTAAAGTGGTAACAATCTGAGCTTTTTTGTGTGTGCTATGTCACTCCCTCCATGTCAAAGTAAACCACAGTAGCTATAAAAAATGTGTGGTCACAACCCAGCTAGCTAAATCCTTGCCAAAAATTGACTTCAATAGCTGTCTACAGAGTCTGCCAGAATACTGTCGGCCAACTCATACCATGTGTGCCTTGTAGGGTCGTGGCTTTAAAAGGACAACAGAATTGCCAAAATCTATCCATCTTTTCAGCTGGAATCCTCTCCACCCCTCATGAAATGTAGTCACATCTAAAAGGAAGGAAATAGATAAAAGCCATCAACACAAAGCACACCTAGGAGAAAGTAAATAATGCTTTCAGACCCTGAATGGGAGCACTTCATGTTGGCAAAATGGGACTACCCAGGCTGAGATTCAAAATTGAACCCTGAAATAACACTTTCTATGAATTGCATTTAGCTGAGAACCTGGGAGACAGCTATTCTTTCTGGGTGTTCAGACAATTGACTGAAATCCATATCTGATTTTCTCAAAGGATATTTACAAACATGCTGTGAAAAGTGCTGCTTTTCTGAACACCACAATCCAGCCAATCTGCTACCATGACATGTCTGCTCTGGCAGAAGCCCTTTTTACAAGGCTTTTCAACCAAATATGATCCATCTTTCACCAAAAGTTTGCTGTTCTCTGCAGGGATGTGTGCAAGAACAGCAGACTTTGAAAGTCAAAGACCTGACCATAATTTCATCATAACCATGATTAGAGAGCCACTACATCTATACAGAAAAGCTCTACACTGTAAGTGCAGCAAGCCCACTACACCTGGGACAGGTGATCTGTACTGAACAGGCGCAGAGGAATTGCAGTGTGTGGGAGACAAGAACCCTTTGACCTTTAGGTCTGGAAACTGGTGGCCTTTGCTTTGCCCAATAGAGCTGGGATGGACATATCCCAACAGTATGCTTACAGATCCAGCAGACAGCATGAGAGATGGCTTGCTACAGAGTCCAGTCCTGTGGATTTAGGGAATACAGTTCTTGTGACTTTTGTGGACTCAGAATCTCAGGATGATGGGCTAGGAGGTCACTAATGAACTAAAAAATGAGACAACCTCTGATTGCCCCCACTGTCACTGCTGTTTGTTCTGCTCTGAGTATTTGCCATATCCATGCTTGCATGAAGATTTGCACGCAATATCTGTGTGTCCAGAATCACCCTTATTTACACAGCATAAAGGGACAGTGCTCTGATGTGGCAAGAGGAAGAAGCAATGGAGACCTGCACTCTGCATGGAATAGCTAAAGTGAGAAAAACTAAAAAGGATGTAAGACGACAAAGGAAAAGAAAAAAATATGCAGGGGGTGCAGAAAGAAAAGGAATTGCAAGAGACTGGACAGAGAGAAAAAGGATCAGAGTGGACAAAGAGGAACAGTTGAAAAGGAAAGACAGACAGACAAAAGTACCTTGGGAGCCTGAAATATCCAGCTCCAAAGATTTGGGATGAGGCTGGTTGTGAGCTTATTTCACAGTAACCTCTAACAGCAGGGAACTCTTGTGCCCACATGTGAGGGGGACACTGGTGACAGTGAGGTCAGTGACAGCACTTACTTTACTCACCATTTGTGAAGTGGGAAATGGCATGAGGGGAGGATGGGGGATGGAAACAGCTTCAGCAGTAAACTTCCAGGAGAGGAGAAAGTGGTTGGCAGAAAACTTCCCTCTTCTCCCTCTATCGTCCATGAAGACTGGTGAACCTCTCTGCAGCTGTGTCCTGGTCTTTTCAGTGAAGGAATGCTGTTAGCTTTCTCATAATGGCAGAAGCAATTAAAAAGGAGATCAACTTCAGAAGAACATAAAACACACACCAAAAGTCTGTCTCTTTAATGATATCCCCTGCATACTTTACTGGCGGGCATTCTGCTAATCTAATACCTGTTAATTCTCTTTCTAATTAGGACTATAGCTCACCAGAGGCTGTTTTATACTTAATTTGTTGGGGGTTTATTATATGGCTCAACAGTCAGCCAACCACTGCATGCATCATGTGATCCTGGTTGAGATCTTTCAGGCATTACTGCACACTGAGGCCCTTGGAGAGAACGTGCCACTACAATTTGTGAGTCACGCGTTCCTGCTCTGCCTAGGTCTTGTCATGTGTGTGCTTGTCAGGATTCATCTCCATCTCCATTACCCCTGGGGCAGAAGTCATAGTTTGTTTCTGCTCACTTGTCTGATTTTTAGCAGATCATATTCCCATCTTCAGAACCTTAAGCAAGTGCCATCTTTGTACAATTTAAGGTGGAATTCTAAGTGCTGATTTAATTCAACTCAACCCCCTCTTTTAATTGACAAGAAATATTCTCAGTTCAACCATTTTCCAAGGTTGATATAGACTGTTATACAAAAAAAATTATTAAATTAAAAACCTTCTTCACTGTTATCAAAAACAAAACCTATTTTCTTCTGTGTTTTCCTTTTAATTTTTAAAATACTTACTTTAAAGAATTTGAGATGTCGTTGGGGTCTGAGGCAAATTTTATTTGTCTGAAGCACACATCTGAAAGAATCATCTTCACTAACTCTATTTTTGCTAGAAAGGTTTACAAACAAATGATGCACCAGCTAAAGAATTAGCTCGGAAATTATCAGGAGAAAAATAAGAGGTCATAGATAAGCAAAGTCTATGGTGGTTTAGTGACCAGAACATAATATAGGCCAATGATAAAGCATTTTATTAAGCCATTGTAAGCCAGCTCAGGAGACTGACCAATCTTTGTTTTGCCTCTAGGACGTCAACTTCCAGGTAAACAAGGGTATTAGTATGTCATTGACTCCAAATTGGTGATCAAAGAGAGTCACCAGTAGCTGCTACATGGTAAACCTCACCTCCATCTCTGTGGGTGCCAAGAAGGATGACACTTAGGAGTTGTTCAGTCACACACTAAGAATAATGGTAGCACTTGTCATGTCATCCTAAAACAACACACCATTTCCAGAGAACCTGCTTAGCTGAATCCACAAAGGGCTTAAATTTCCTGCAGGCAGTGTCTGTGACTGGGAATTGCAGCTCTTACAGAAATGGTATGATGGAAACTCTTGCCTATCTCTGCAGCAGAAATAAACCTAAGCAAATTCCTACTTTCTTCACTATTATCTAGTAGGTTTTTACTGGAAGAAATGGAGACTGCAAGGTCAAGATAATGATGGCTGCTGTTGGAAACCTTCAGAAACAGTACATTAATTAAAAATATTAAGTAAAATAATTTTTAAAATATAAATTCATTCATATAGCCAGATAACCTAATCAGCCCATGTAGCCACACATCAAGTAGATTTCATATGTGAGCTAACTCCATGCTGCTCAAACGAGCAATTGGTCTGGATCTGGATTTGTCTACAGAAGTATGGATAGTGAGATAATCTTCAGTGGTATTTGGATGGGAAAACTACAGGCATTAACTGTTCCTAGATTGGGAATTTCATGGCAAAGTAAAACAAGGAAGCTCGTCTTCTACCTACTGCAGGTAACTGCACAAGATGTAGCTGACAATTCAGAAGTACAGTCAAGTTACCCTTCATCAACCAAGGAAGACTACACCTGTTCCAGGAACAAATTATCTAGGCACAAGGTAATATATTATTTCTTTTCTACCCTGCAAAAGCAATCATCCTCAACTGAAACAATGTATGCCAGCTGAAAAGGTTCTATGTTTCCATCCCATGGAAGAACACAAAGCATAGCAAAACAAACAACCCAAACACTACCAGCAAAACCTCACAGAACTGAATGAGCCTGAGGCTGTGAAAGGTCTTCTATTGGAGATGTGATATAATCACACTTTTCTGAACATACCCTGGCAGGTCGAGGTAGCTCTCTACAAGGGAAGTCCTTGCACGAAAGAATAAAGTAGAGAGGACAGATTGGCACAATGCACATTGAAATTATGCGTCTTGGTGTCACCCACTGCTAGGCAGGTATAACATTGTGGTGGTTTTGGCTTTAGTCAGTAAAGGTCCCCATTTAGGCCTCGGTTTTTAGCAGGCCTCAAAGGATGTGATACAGATTAGAGGGGACAGGTATCATCTGACTTAAGCAGCCAAAGAGGTATTTCATATCATCTGACATCATCAGAAAGTGTTGGGGAGTATAACAAGCAAGGAGGGAGGAGTCTCTCTCTCTTTCGGTCCATGCTTTTGACCGGGAGGCTTCCCACTCCCTGACTCCTGAGATTAGGGCCCTGCTGTCGGTCCGTGTGGGTGTTTACCCAGGGAAGTGAACATATTCCTGTTAATTTCTCTTTCCCTCTTGCTGGGAGGTTTCCTTTGCTGGGA
>JAOXXN010000395.1:90629307-90661682 GCA_026770055.1 Myrmophylax atrothorax | reverse complement strand
CTACAAGTTGCAGACCATAAAAAGCCATCTTGTCCTAACTCTGAAGAGAAGCAATCTAGCTGAAAATACAAAAGAGCATGTATCAGTTATAGCTCTTCTGTCCTCTGGTGTCAGCTTTTTTGTGATTAATAGAATCAGAACAAGCCTTTTTCTGTTGTCCATTTTACCTGCCTTTTTTTTAAGCATATTGCCCTATTTGGGAACACTGAACCCTGCTAAGCACGCATCTAAAAAGAAGCCAAGTTTTCACCAGTCCTCCCCAAAGCTAACTTCAAAGTTTCAGACAGCATGACTGCAGCATGTCAGTGCAACCAGCAAACCTCAAATAGGGATTCTACTCCACAGGAGAATCATGGCAGAAGAGAGAAGGCAACTGATTTTGCTCCCATCTTTCCTTTAAACATGTGTTCTTGTATGCACAGAGTTTGCATAGCTAAAAATATGACAGAACACTCTTTTCCACCTCAGCTTACAGTGAATCTATACCTGCAGGCTGTTGTACTTAAGAACTTCTCTAGCCAAACTGTAAACAGCACCAGACAGCCATTTCAGGTGTTTATGCCAAAGTACAGGCATAAATTGTTCCACAGCAGAGCAGTTCTATGAACAGTACAATTGCCTCTGATTTAGGTGTTGGTATTAAAGTATTAGAAAGGCCTAGAACACATAGTTACACTAGTTCAGAAAAACAAAACCAGATTAATAATAATCGCATGGAATCTGAGAGCAGAGCAGAGCACAGCAGAACAGGAGCAGGGAGCAAAGCGAGCGGAAGATCTCCAGCACCCTCTTCTGGAGCCTGTAGGCACCACCGCCGGTAGAAACCCTTTCTGCTCAAGTACCATCGATAGGCTCAGGTAATTACACACGTAGAGGGGGAGCTACGGGACGCCAGTGCCTTCAGCAGCACTGAACTGTCTAGGATAGCCTATTGTTTCGAAAATTTCGTGACGAGATTTCGCCTGTTGAGGTGTCGTTCCTCAGTCTCTACATACACTGATACATGAGGATGACAGCGCTGGCACATTGCAGCCGCTGGGCTCCCTTACCCGGAGCAGTGTTGGGACATTCCTTTCCCAGTCCACACACACTCCCACCCACTGCAGTGCTCACTGCACCTCCGGCGGGGCAAGGGCTCAACCCACTCACCATTCATCTCCCTCACAGCTCCTTCAGCTCACCTCCCAATAAAGCCAACAACACTATGTCCCCTGTGACCCTGCAGTTCTGTCAAGATTGCCACTATTTCAAAGGTAATCAACAAGCTTTCTTCTTTGCTGAGGCTTTCTTCTTATTCGTTAATGGAGCCTGTCCATACTCATTTGGTAAATCCCAAAATTACGTTACATAGCAGAGATGGGATCTATCTTTTTTTTATTAAAAAAATTATCAGTGAAGCAGTTTCAGAACCAGGCTCCTCTGCTCAACTCCCCTGCATCCTCCATCCACATGCCACCAAGCAACTCACCACTCAGCCAGAACTGTACCACCCACATTTCTTCCACTTGTTTCCACATTTACTCTTTGGCAGGGTTTGAACACCATTACAGTACTCAGACATCCACTCACCTGCTTGCACCAGGTACAGGCTGCCCTAAGAAGCCCTCCAACTAAGCCTGGAGCTGTAAGTCCTTGTTTACCATCAGTCCTTGCAGCTCCAGCTTCCTCAGGCATACTTCTGTGCCCCCCAAACCCTGCTGAGCCCCCCACTCTCACGGCATCCACTGCTCCTGCAGACAGCACAGCAGCAATACGGGCAGCCCTCAGGGCTCTCTCTCAGTGTGCTCCCACAGCCCCACCAGGCAGGTCAGGTCCAGCTCCTGATCCACAGCTGCAGCACTGCCAAAGCCCTTCTAATTCAACATAGTCAAGCTGACCATCCTTGATTTTGCCCAGCTGTTTCTACTAAACACTGAGCTCTTCCACTTCCCAGCCCTGATAGCAAAGCCTCTGCAGAGTCCTCTTCACTCTAGATTACTACCATTTCATTAGAAACTCCACCCTCCCTCAAAGCCAGCTCTACCTGCAGTTGCTACCTGCTATTGGGCATGCCAGGAAAGAAGACAGGGAATTCTAGAGGATGACGGTGTCATGTCTATGTCCTGCTCCCTTAGGCCAAGTGCAGCTGGTTTTGGACAGGTCCTTTTGCTACTCATTTGCTGTTTCTGCACCACAAAATCTACCACAAATTCAAAGGTGAAGACATTTGCCTTTCTGAAGTCTTAATAATGGCCAGACAAGACAAAAAATAATCTGAAGAAAAATGCAGATTTATTCTACACTGTAGCTGCCTAGTTTTGACCAATGCATGAGTTTAGCCAGGCTGTAAGTTTTCTTTTTTTTTTTAACAGTCTAGTATCAACCTCCGCTCCTCAAAGAGCTCTGGCTCTCCCCTGCTCTAGCAGTGATCCACCCTTTAGGTGAGGGCACTTCTACACCCCAGGTTACTTGGAGGATGCACTCTTATCCTCACAACCCACAGAACTGTGCCTGCTACTAAAAATCCCTTCAGGATTTTACAGAAGATCCAACTTTTTTCTAATCTTAATTTTTCTATCAAGAAGCTATTCTAACATCAGGACCACCTTTGTTAAGTGGCACAAGACAGATATTCAAAGCAAATTAAAGTCAAGATGAGAATTAAAGAACCTTGCTGAAGGCCAGGAAGCACAAGCCCACACAACCCTCAAGCCCTTGCAGACATGTGTTACCTGTTAGTCTTTAATTTCATGAGCACATACCATTCACCTGGCAGGACACCTGCCTTACACAGTATTTTGTTTTTACCTACCTAAAACATCATCCATGCTGTGCACAGAACACAGAACTACTCCCCTCCCTGTTAACTGTGTCTGTATTCCTGTACCAAGTTCATTAACTTACCTTTGCATCCTTGTTGTTAGCCCAGAGTGTGATCCATTTTCTTCAAGTAAGTAAATTACCAAGGTTAAGAAAAAAATTTTCAGAAACGTCCACTAAAATCAATATCAATATCTTGTTTGCTCATTGTTAAGCCTCGCATGTCCTGACCAGCTTTGTTTTCTCAATATAAAGCAAAAAAAAAAAAATAAAGGGGGACAAGAAATAACAGAACCACATCAAACCCCCTAAATGAACCACCCCAAAAGCTGACTTTCTTACAATGACACGGCATAATTTGGGATCATCACATGCAACAGATGTTGGCTCTAAACTTCTAAGACAATACCAGCCCCTGAGAGGCAGGGAGGAACACTTCACTGGCATCAGAAGACTCTATGTGATCAGGACAGAAACATTTTGCAGATCTTTCTTTTCAGAATTATGAGCCTATTTGCTCCCATTTATCCTTGTCACTGAAATTTCTTTTCCCTATTTTGCCATTGAGTTCTTCAGGGTTGTGGCTGCCTTCAGTGCATCTGCTGGGCTCTGCCGCCCTATAGCTGCATCTCGAGTGACTTGGTTAGCCAGGGAAAACTGGTCCCACAGAGTATTTGGCAGTTAAGTGGTGACAAACAGATCCCTCCACTGCAAGCATAAGGCAACCATAACCATAGCCAGTATCACCAGTTTCACCTGCAATAATATGTTTGGGTTTCAGCAGTTTAAAATATTAAACATTAAATAATACTAATTTATAGTTTAACTGGAACATTCAGATCCTTCCAAACTGCATTTTCAGAATAACTAATTCATTCATCTCAATCATGAAAATGTATTTATTCTGTAAAAAGATCATTTGTGCATGCTCACTTTGGAGATGGACAATGAAAGAAATTGAAGTAAATAAAAATAAATGTTCATGTGAGGATTTAGTAAAATATCTGTGTAATTTACATACATACTTGAGCTTCTACTTGAAAAAGCCTTCCAATGCAGACAGAAGTATTTCTCAGCTTTTGGTAATGAAGCTTTGCAGAAACAGTGGCTTGATTCAGCAGGCTGCTTACAGTATATGTCAATACCTCACGGATCAGCTCATTTCCA
The DNA here is from genome assembly GCA_026770055.1 of Myrmophylax atrothorax. NCBI lineage: Eukaryota > Metazoa > Chordata > Aves > Passeriformes > Thamnophilidae > Myrmophylax > Myrmophylax atrothorax. Next base: position 90,657,716 of record JAOXXN010000395.1, on the reverse strand, counting down.
ACCTTATCTTTCAAACAGTATGCCTTGTTACATAAAGCAATGTTGTAGGGAAAAAAAGTGAGCCTGGAAATTGAGGAAGAGGCACTTTGGCCTGGCTGTGATTTAAGTTCTGTATACCTGTGGTAGAAAAGAATGTGATACTCATGACAGGGGCCACCAGTAACACCAACAGGTACAAACTGTAAGCACAGGAAGTGGGTTATTGCTGACAATTCCACAATGTCCCCTTGTACTGCATTCAAATTGTAATAGAGCACACACAGGCCACACAGTGGGTGCTCGTATATGCTAAATGACTCAAAGTTAATCGGTTTTCACTCTCCCTATGATGCAGTCATTTGAGGTCATGTAGGATGCTCCATGACTTGCTAAAAATGGTACCACTTCAGCAGTCTTCAGCAGGAAGAAATGGGAGATGCAATTACAATAGCACAAAGCTCCCAGATGTCAAGCTATGACACAGAAGGAAAAAGAATCCTAAGGAAGGCACCATCATGCTAGAGTAAAAGCAGGATCAGAGCTGTAAATCACGACCTACTATTGGCTATACTGATTAACAGACTGGAGGAAAAGCTACATCATCTTGCTGTGACAGCTCTAAGGCAACTGTGGATACTGTCTGGTTTCAGAGTTGGTTGGGAGCAGTCTGTTGGTACCTGATGCAGAGAGGCAGAATCTAGAGGCTGAGAGAAATGCAACTTAGGACAGCACACAGCCAGCCTGGTAGACTAGACAGCTTAGGCCACCAGGCTTTCCAAGTTTTCAAGCATTCAGAATTTCTTGCATCGGTTCTCAAATCTGACCATTCCTGGCAGAGTGGAAGGAGGTTGCTTTCCTTTGCTCCCCAAGCTGAAACTCTGCAGTGCCTTCCTTAGTTCTTGCAGGAGTTATCTGCCCACATCTCCCAAGGAGAACTCATGTTCTCCCATATTGACCCAAGCTCCATCAGTCTATTAAGTAGAGACCTGTTTGGACATCAGCAATCATCAGTTGCCAAAAATATTCTTTCATTTCAAAGCTGTAACTTTAACCTGCATAGGAAAGGAAACTAAATGAGCACTTGTCCTACAAGTATGGCACATCATTTCTCTACAACATTCATGCTAGTGCCAGGGACGTAAAAAACTGCATACTATGAAGATGTCCAAGAAGATGTACACAGAATGAAGCCTAAATAGCAAACTTACTCTCAGGTATCTTTCTAGGAATTTAAGAAATGCATCCCACTATATATCTTGTGAGACCTCACAGATCCATCAGATGGTTTCGACTGCGCAAGAAACTGTGATGGAAGCAGACTTTGGTAGGCACTGGATTAAGTAACAGCAGTCGACAAACTGGTATGCGGTACCAGGTTTTCTTCAGTCTGTCTGAAGATCTTTTCCAGACAGCAACCCCCTAAGAGACAAACTCCAGAAGCTGCTTATAAATATCTGAGGAAGTAGAAGCCTCCTGAGACAAGAATTTTTGACATTGCCCTATGCCTCACACAGAGCCAGACTGCCTTGCAGATCACTGCCAGTGCTGGTTTAGCAAATGCATTTCCAGGCACCTCTAGGGAAGGCTGCAGAGAGATCCAGGGCATGAAATAAACCTCATTCAGTTTGCAATACAGCTCACTGATAACTAAAAACAACAGCATGAGGAAAGTTGACCAGCTGGTCAGCACACTTATCATCCTAATGAGCCAGTAATTCTTGGTGCACAAGTGAAATAATCCTTAATCACAGCAAAAGTTCCCTGCAGATGACTATACTGCCTCAGCCACTGCCTAGCAGCAAACAGATAATGGGAAAACAAAGACATCCTTGACTAAACTCCTTCCAGTTTCTAGCAGCCAGCAGTTTAAATGTATTTACTGTAGAACAGGTATTCCTTAAAGAAGAAACCCTAAAGGTGAGATCTCCATCACAAATCAAGCACATTTTTTCCCCCTACAGGCAACTGAATAGGTGAATAAAACTTAATTTCCTTCACATTTGGTAACATTTTTCAAAGACTGAGATGACCATCAAAATCTTCTTCAGAACACTGAGTGGATCCAGTGAGAGTAAGTGGACACCTTTAATGTGGTTAACACTGTTTTCAGGAAAGGTAAGTAGCTGCTCTTCCTCCCTAAGTAAGAGGATGATCTGGCACAAGTCAGTGACAGAGGCCTCTGGTCACTCTAGATTAGATAAAGCAGTCCCAGCTCCCTATCATAAACACAGGTAAGCTCAACACCAGCAGCAGGCAGAGGGCACATCACAGATCAACAGCAGATGGGAAAAGTCCACTTTTGAAGAGGGTTGGAACAGGGAACAAGGAACACATCCTTCCCTCCCAGTAGAATAAGGATGAGGAATAGAAATGGTAGTGACTGCAAATCATACAGCAGTGCCATGTCTGCATGCAGCAATTGGTGATTACCATCACTGAAGTCAAGCTCTCTCAGCCCAGCACTGACAAACTATCTCCAGCAGACATTCTTTACCATCCAAAGCTGATTAGTACCTACCACGGCAATGGGCAAGTTAGTCACCAACTTCTTAGGCCTCTAAGGCAGACATTTGCTCAAGCAGAAAAACAAGAGAGGATTTACCCTGGAAATGGACCATAGTCTACATTTGAGAGCAGAAGAAGGCCAATGAAAGTCAGAGATGGATAAAGTTGCATTGTTAAATACTAGAGAATCAGATGTCAATCTGCTTTACATCATCAAGCACTGAACAAAAGGGAGGGGAACAGCGCAATAAAATGCTTTCATACATTTTATGGAAGTAAGATATGGAAACCAAACATTGTTTCATGTAACATTTTCCAGGAAAATAAAAAAAACTGAAAAGAGTTCCACAATGAGTGCCTATAGAGTTTCTTCAGGTGACACAGAGGACAAATATTCTCTACTCAGCTGTGCTGTAAGTAAATATAAGGCATTGCAATTCCTCAATGGAAATACCAAAGCTTACCCACTTCCACACTCTGTGAAAGGCAAACAGAAGTAACAGAGCAGGGAGATAACCATTTAAGCTATGGAGTATGCTGACCTCTGTCAGGTCTCTGAACTGGTACAACAGACCACTGTACAGGACTGGAAATTAATCCAAAAGAATCAGACACAAGAAAAGAAGCCACATACTTACAAAGCAGTTACAAAAGATGTAAAGGTGTTTCATTCTACAAAGGAAAGCAAAACCACTGCCCAATTCCTCTTACCTCCTTTGCTCACAGCTCATTATAACCATGTCTTCCATTACCAGTTTCAGGATATAAACAAACAAAAAAGAAGTATGAGGTATGACTAGTATTTCTACTTTGTCTAAAGAGAATTTTCTCAATTCCAACTTGTAAGTTTCCCAAGTCTACAAAATTGTAACACAGTTCTTCTATAATTGTATGATCTTCCCAAAAGGTTAATTACAGAAGTGACACTTTTTACTAAACTGATTAAAGAGGGAGTGAAAAGTCTACATCCCACTTTGAGAAATGCCAAGGCAAAAAAGTTTTTACTTAATATTAAAAATAGTGCATTCACATACCACTATATAATTAGGATAGGCAGAAGATCCTGTTGATAGTATGTGAAAACCAAAAAAGTGCACAGACTACACCAAGGTGTCAAAGACAGTAAAAAAATACGCAAGAGAGGGAAAGGAGAAAGGTGTGTAAGGCATGCAGGCAGGAACAACTTCATTATAGAAATGGAAATTTTCTCTTTAAAAAAAGAAACATTTCTATCTTGTTAAATTTAGATTAGAAAATGAAGTATTCAACCCATCATGTCAGAATTAACTACACCAACATTTGCATGCCCATTCTAATACCAAAACTGACCTCGTGAATAGAAATAATCTATTTAAATTAATAATAAAAAAGAGAAACATACCAACTTTGGCCTAAAATCAATGCTACCTTATTAAAAAAAATATTTTCCCTAAGAAATTTGGTCAAAATCTCAACTTTATAAATATTTTTGCTTTACAGTTCTAAACTGCAAGTAATACACTATAAGAAATAGTACAATTCAAAAATATCTTGAAGGGGAATGTCTATATACATAAGCTATGTTATAAACATATGTGACATCACTGAGAGCAGTTGTGCTTTTATGAATTAACGCTACACAGTTTGTACAACTGTGGAAAATATTTTAAGAGCTAAATTAAACCAAATAACTGTGAATAATACAATATTATTTTTTCAATGTGCAATCAAGAAGTCTGACATAAAGTAAGCAAAACAGGTGGTTATTGCACAGATATACTTCTGCTGCTGTAAAAGCAAGATCTGTGATGAAAGTATTTTTACTTCATTCTGATCTGCAGCCACTGCTGACAGAGTACTTTTAATATAAATGCAAACAAAACAGCAGATTTAAAAACAATACCTATGATGCTATGCACTGAGACAAGACTGTGTATCAGTTTATTTCCCATGTAGTGGACAAATCCAGTCAGTGTAATGATTTTTCTGCATGTTGAATAGTAAAAATCAAACCTTGTTTTTCCACAAGAAATGTTTTCACTGTGAGAATAAGGGTCTTGCAATACCCCTCAAAGATTTCAAATCAAAGGTTAATTCTAGAAATTTGGAACTGTAACATCAGGGTATTTCGCCATTAATAACAACGACGACATTACAAATGGCTAAAGAGCAGTTATCTGTGGAAGTAGAACAGTTCAACAGCTCAGTTAAGGAAAAGAGTTTTAGTGCATTTTGCTCATTTTAGCCAACATGCTACATTGCCCTTTTTGTGTACAAAGTGGACTCAATGAGTTCCACTATAGGAAAGAAATCACTTGGTAAGCAAAACACTGTGTCAAGCTGCCCTTTTTTTCTCAGACATTTTAAGACAGAAGCTTTGCAAGACATTACACAATTCTTTGCTTTTATTATTAAGTGAGAATGTCTGATTTGTATCATTGTCACATTGCTAGTCAGAAATGCTTCAGTGATGAAAGTCAATGCTGGGTCAACCCAAGGCCTCATTCTACAACATTTGTTTACAGACAAATTATAGTGATTTTCAACACACCCAACAAAACATTCCTTGCTTCCTTCAGGGAAAACTCTCATGATTCTTCCTCTAGTGGGCATGTTACTACATAAATTAGAATTATGTTTTTTGGACAACACATCCCCAATCTTCATGATAACAAAATGGGCTTCTATAGATGTTGCAGAAGTCTTCACACATCATCATCATCTGATGTATCAGTGCTGCTTGTCTCAGAATCCTCATTCTCCAGAGCAGGTTTGAAAGTGCTGTTTTTCCAGGGGCTAAATTTAAACTTGCAGATAAGGCCATTTTTCAAAATGCCATTTTTCCGAAGGCCATTTTTTTGTAACTGAAATGTGAAAACATGACATATTTAGAAAAAGAAAAAGCCAAACACAGCAATCTGTCGCAATTCAGCATTCTCTGCATCTTCGTTTCTGGGCTACACTGCATCCACAGCACTACCTTCTTGTACACACACACAAAGGAAAACTTCCCTGAGCACCTTCACTTCTGGGCTAGCCACCTGTATCCAAGTACTCCAATTGTGCTAAACTCCAGTAGTCAATGAGAGTTCATCCACTTCCCAACTGGGCTTGCCCCAGAGATCCCTCCTGCCAAATGAGCTCTTCTGCAATGCTTTCCCACACTGCTGCAAACACTTGTGGTAAGAAGGGCAGAGTCTGCAATAAGGAAGGGGCCCAGAAGAGAAGCAGCAGGAGGGGTGGGTAACCCAGTCTGTCTACCTGATGCCATTGGACATTCAATGATACTGAAGAGAAAGGAAACAACTGATTCTGTAACAAGAAAGGAATTACTGCATTTCCACACATAATGCAGAAGGTGAATAATCAGACAAGCATTTGAGAGTTTAATCTTTCAAATGCTCTAATCAGCATGTGTGTGACTAGACTTATGGAAATATCAAATGTTCAGATTTAACACCACACATAATTCTCCTTTCCAGTCTGCGGTGGTTTTTGGCTTTAGTCAGCATAGGTCCCCATTTAGGCCTCGGTTTTTAGCAGGCCTCAAAGGATGTGATGTAGATTAGAGGGGACAGGTATCATCTGACTTAAGCAGCCAAAGAGGTATATCATATCATCTGACATCATCAGGAAGTGTCGGGGAGTATAACAAGCAAGGAGGGAGGAGTCTCTGGTGCTTTCGGTCCAGGCTTTTGACCAGGAGGCTTCCCGCTCCCTGACTCCTGAGATTAGGGCCCTGCGGCCGGTCCATGCGGGTGTTTACCCAGGGAAGTGAACATATTCCTGTTAATTTCTTTTTTCCCTCTTGCTGGGAGGTTTCCTTTGCTGGGAGGAGGTTTGGTTGGTTTGTAACTTCGCTTGTTAGCTGGGGCGGCCTCGGTGAGCCTGTTGTTGTTTCCTGTCACTATGTGCTATTTCATATTCTGTGTTTTCTTCTTCTCAGTATAAATATAAAAACCTCACCGTGTCTAAAACCTCGTTTCTGGTTTTCTCCCTCACTGCCCTACTCTGGGAGTGGACTTTCTGACTGGGTACCAGGCAGTTGGCATTTTGCCAGCTCAAACGATAACAAACTTATTTCTCTGAAAGACAATAAACATGGAATCATAGAGTGGCCTGGGCTGGAAGGGACCATAAATACCATCCAGTTTCAATCCCCCTGCTGTGGGCAGGGACACCTTCTACTAGACTAGGTTGCTCAGAGCTGCATCCAATTTGTCCTTGAACCCTTCCAAGGATGGAGCATCCACCATGCCTCTGGGCAAGCTGTGCTAGTGCCTTACCACCCTCATCTAATCTAAACTTGCTCTCTTTCAGTTTGACACTATTTCCCCTTGTTCTGTCACTACATGCTCTTATGAAAGGTCCCTCTCCATATTTCTTGTAGGCTTCCTTGAGACAGTGGAAGGCTGCAATTAGGATGCCCTGAAGCATATGCATGACGGTCATATCCATAGGGAGTCTTCAGATAAAACAACGGATTCTTGACCAGTAGGTCCCTAGTCCAGGGATTGCTGGAGATATGGAGGAAAAATGCAATGAGGGAGGAGTCACTCCAGAAATGACCAATTCCTTAATTCTTCTGCAGAGGCCTGCTGTTGGCTCCTGTCAGAGAAAAGGTGCTGGGTTGGATGGAGCTTCACACAGAGTGCAGCTCTTCTGCTGTCACGTGTCACCAGTATCCCCTCCTGCTTTCAGCCCCCTTCCCATGCAGTGCTGCATTCCCTGGACTCCTTAAGAAGGATTGCAAGCATGAAGGGACATTACTGCTGATGCGATCATCAATGACTGCTGCTGGAAATCCGTGCAGGAATACATGCTGTGCACAGAGAAGCAGACAGCAGCAAAACCCGGCTCTCCTTCCCTCTCTCCCTTCCTCCACCTGTAACTGAAATTCAAGGAATTAAAGTCCCACTATCTCCTGTTAGAAGGACATTTCTGTTTCTTAGGGAAGGGGTTAGCAATGGCAAGCCACACCTGAGTGGCAGCCCTCCCAGCAGTGTGCCCATACCACATGTGTAAATACCATTATAAGTCCATGTAGGCACTTCATTTTAGACAAGATTTTTTGGATGTGCAAGAATGAGGGATAAGAGCAAATTCACATATACACTAGCTAGTCAAAATTGCAATGTTTTGCTTGATTTTTCTCACAGAAGGGTCACAGGAGAGGTCAGATAGTGGAAACATCTCTAATCTTGCAAGACAAGCCACAGTCTTGCACCTTTGAGGCATGAGGCTTCCTGTTGTCCCAAGTATTTTGTAGTGGCATTTATAGGTTCAAGGTCAAGCCTGACATGCAAATCATCAAGTCAGGGCCAGGCCAGATCAGACAACAGCAGCCAGGGTCAAACACATTCTTATGATCAGCAGACAAGTCCATAGTGACAGGGCAGGTCCAATGTCAAGCTAGGAGCAGGGGCCATGGCAGGCATGACTGAAACAGAGTTGAAGCTAGACCATAGCTCAGCAACAGAGCCCCTTAGCAGAACATATGGGTGAAGGCCCTGTGTGGGGTTGATCAGAGCAGTTAAGGCTCATTAATGCACTCAGGACCCTGACCCAATTTTCCTAGGAGCTGTGCAACAGGAGAGATGAAAAAGTGCCAAGAAACTCTGGCCTGAGCCAAGGGATACCCAACAAAATAACAAGCCCCAGCTGTTCCAACAGGGCTCATGATGCAGGAGTGTCAGACAGGCTCAGGCATTTCCTGTCCCATCCTTTTTCCTAAGAACATTTGAACAACATTGGTTAGCACCAATCTGCAGTGACCATGCCCAAGAGAAAAGGCAGCCGGCCAATATATTTGCTTTCCTCACATCCAGAAAAGCCAGCAGCAAACAAATTCTTAAGGGGGCTAGGAGGAGAATTAAAGGCTTTGGGTTGCAACAGATTTTAAAACAATCATCATAAAATTCAGCACAAAGTACTATATTCATAGTCTTTTCGTAATTCATGGCTTATTTACAGGACCACTGAGCTCTACCTTTGCATTTCTCAGCTTTTGTTGTTTTCAAATTCACTCTTAGGATTCTGATCATTACTTTGTTTTTTTTAATTCAGTTTCTCCACAAGAAAACAAGTAGCTTGGTGAACACATTAACTAATGCAGTGAAATTCTGAACAGCTTTTGGGCTTGTGATAAGTGACTTTTAAACTTCCTTATCCCTTTACTAATGACCAGAGAATAAGAGTTTACATAGGAGAGAAAAATTTGTCACAGAGCAGAGCTCATGTTGTCTGCAAGAAGTATTTCCTGTGGCTTGTCAATCATAACTCCTTTCCAAGAGGTCCTCTGACAGATTACATAGGCAGCTATTTCTCCTTCCATGAGGATTAAGAGTATCACCCTTTCTTACTCTGTGCCTAAGTGCATGAAGCATCTAGGAACACAGTATGTTCAAGATCTCCGGCACTCTATCAGATCTCCCTGAAACTGGCCAGCAAACTGAAAAGACACATGCAGGTGCAAAGAAAGGGAAAGAAAGAGGGATTGCATGCATGTCATTCCCTAGGAAAGCAGGCTAAAAGGAAAAAATGTCAATCACATGCTAATCACTCTTTAGTTCCTTTTCACAGACAGGTTGTAAAAGCTCTATTTAAAAAGCAAGCAACAACAACAAACAAAAAGAAACAAAAACAAAATGGAGGGGGTTTAGGACGCATTTTTAAATACTAATAAGTAAGATACCAGTAACTTATAATTCCTTCAAATACACAGATCAAAATGTCTGCAGACATTGAAGAGCTTATGCCTTGTGCATGAGGCAGAAGAGTAATGGCATTTGTAAAATGGACTATTATAAAGGTTTTGAGTCTTGCACAAGGTCAGAGAAAGAGTCCATTGAAGGGCTGACATCAATACCTGGGCTTTGTCGCCTAAAACTACTGCAGGGTAAATATTATAACTTTATTCTGTTGCTCTCTTAGTAACAGAAAAAGAAGAGAGATTATAACAGGGCTATCACTTTATCACATTTGTAAAACAGGAGAGCATCCAGCTATTTTTCGAAATATTATTGTATTAGGGAAGACACAAGTAATTCCTTTACTTTTTATATGTGGTATTTGCCAAGAGAAGAATAATGTGAAATATCATAATTTTGGGGTGTTTCTTCATGTTTCACCTCCAGACTCCAATACTATTCTACTTCCCTACTTCTGAAACGCATTATAGAAAATATGGCTGGACTTGTTCTCAAAAATCAACCTAGTCCCTCCTTTTAACCCACATCTAGACATACCTGAGAAATACTTGCCAAAAACAACAGCAAGTATGTCCCTTAATGATGGAACTTTAACACCTTTCTTGGGGAATATAATTCAGTACTAGAGCACCCTTTCATGTTTTAGCCCTTGTTTTGACCATGAATCTCCTTTACTACAGTTTAGAGCCATTATCTGTTGTCTTGTGCATTGTGAATGCAGTGAAAGATAGCAATTCTTTCCCAGCAAGCACTTGCATACCTAAAGAATATTTCTCCTGTCTTCCTTTGGAGTTCTTGTTTTCAGACTAAATAAACCTAATTCTGCATTTGTTTTCCTTGCTGATCACAGTTTCCAGTTCTTCTTTTTAATCTCAGCAGAGTACATCCATTTGGCCCACATATTTTCTGAAGTATAGTATCCAAAATTGTATGGAACAATCCAGCTGAAACTTCCATTCATCCACATTTTGACATCTCCAGATGTTTTCTTTTGGTTTGATTTAGTCTTGTGCAAGCTCTGTCAATGTGTAAGGACATGCATATTTAAAAAAAAAATATAAGGCATCAAATTAAAAATTGAAGGGTTAAAACATAGTATGGGAGTTTGAGAGACACAAAGTGTCATAAGTGAACAGAATGACAGTGATAGAAGATGTTATTATTAGAAATAAGTGTAAGTTCATAAAGGATATGTATAAACTTATTTCCTCCTGATTGGTGCCCTACATTACTGCAAGTATTATAGATGGCCATAAACTCCTTTAGAATTCAAAGACTTACCAGGCATTCCTTTCTTGTAACCTCCTAATCAGTTCCTTACAGAAGCCATCCCCAGTGTAATAAAGGTTGCAAATTTTCTTCAGTGAATCCCTGAAGTTTGTTCCTCATGCTTTGCAAGCCAGCCAAGTGTGACCTTTCAATGAGCAGAATAATTGCGAAAGCCCCATATACTAATTTCAGTTGGATCGAGCTATCGATATTACATAGTAAAAAAACTATCTCTGCAAATAAGAGGATGAAGACTGAATACCTTAATAGCTGTTTTCCAAATGTAGTTTCAATGAGTCTCTGAAAAACTGTGGGAAATTGTTACTTCTTGGCAAGACAGTCATCTATTATTCATCGATACAAGTTGGTGTTGATGTAGATGGAATATGTTCCACAGTACAGCCATGATTCCTGAAACTCTAGTTGTTCACATTATCTTCAACTAACTAAAAGTTACTGCTCATGAGGAATTGTAGACAGGATTCTGACCAGCTACACAAAGTGGAGGTAAAAATAGAGGGTTTTCTGTTAGCAAGCAAATTTGTAAGGCACATGAAGCCTGGTTTTCAAAATAATCTCAGTATAGTCACCACTGAATACATACTAATCTTATTCCAACACAAAATCTATGTTTTGTATAGGTTTTGGGCAGCATATGTGGTTCACAGTTCTGTAATAACTTCATCATACAGAAAGTGCTCCAGCTACAAACCCTGGAAGCCTATTCCAGAACTTAGAGAATTAAATCTCTTTTTTGTGATGGAAAATCTTGCAGCTTTCAGGGCATTCTCCCTCCCAGAGCCTCAGGGTCATGGTTTTGGGAAATATCAGACTCTGCACATTCTTGAGAACCCAAAGTTTGGCAGTATGCTCTTAGATCTCTCCTGAAACTGAGTGATGAGTGACCTGTTTTGACAGGAACCCAGCAACCCAGAAAGGAATTCTACAAGGTACCTGTGTTACAAAGTAATGAAAAATACTTGCAAAATACTCAGTCTCAACTAAACATTAATTGATCAAAGCCTATTAAACTGAGAAATTTCAGCCTAACTTTGAAAGTGGTACATTTGCTCTCAAAAGAGGCAATGTGTACACATACATTTATAGTTCCTCTTTCAGAGGCTTTCTTTCCCCAGGAGCCAGGTGTTGTTCTCTCTGCCTCACTTCAGTGATGGAGGGACACTGGGGTATGAGGAGTATGCCTCATATTCACAGCATCATGGCCCTATATTTCTGAGTTTTCAAACATTGTGTAAAACATGGCTGCCATGAAAGTTAATACACTTATGGCCACAGTGAGCTTTGTCCCTATAAAATCCCCCTCCATCCAAACCAGTGCAAGCCTCATGCATCTTCCATGATGGTTTTGAGCCAAGATAAAACAAGCTATTGAACTTCAAGTGTCTTGTGTATCATGTTTTCCCAACTCTTCTAAAATCTCTTTCTGTAGCTCCAGATTATTTCCCTAATAAAGAATTAAACCTTTTAACCATATCTATATTAGATATAAAACAGCCTCTTGTGGGCTATAATCCTAATTAGAAGAGAATTAACAGGCATTAGATTAGCAGAATGTCTGCCAGTAAAGTATGTAGGGGATGTCACTAAAGAGACAGACTTTTGGTGTATGTTTTAAGTTCCTCTGAAGCTGATCCCCTTTTAATTGCTTCTGCCATTATCAGAAAGCTAACAGCATTCCTTCACTGAAAAGACCAGGACACAGCTGCAGAGAGGTTCACCAGTCTTCATGGATGACAGAGGGAGAAGAGGGATGTTTTCTACCAACCACTTTCTCTTCTCTTGGAAGTGTACTGCTGAAGCTGTTTCCATTCCCCCATGGTGAGCAAAGTTGGTGCCATCACTGACCCCACTGTCACAGCCTTCTGCTTAAATGTGGGCACACAGAGTTTGCTGTGAAATGAGCTCACACTCACCATCAGTCCAGGTCTTTGAAGCTGGGTATTTCTTTGTCCATTTCCCTCCCTGGCAGATTCAGCTACAAAAATCAGCCAGATCCTTTCTAGAAGTTTGATCTGCAAGATTGTAATGTTTTATGGCTTCTGGCCTCACAGACTTTCCCTGTCTTTTACCTCAAATGGTTTTTGAAGACCTTCAAGGTCCAAGTAGACTGAGACACTGAATTCTACAATTTGATTCCTTCAGACAGTAGATCTTCCTCTTTCTTTTCATTCCATCTGCTAAACAGAAGCTGCAAGAGAGAGTAAGTTGCACTGGGGCATTCTTCTACAGGAGAAGCTTGGGCATCAGCAGATGAGAAGGTGTTTTCATACAATATGCTCTATTTAAAAGCCTTTTAGGCTCTTTTGACATTTTGCTATAAGAAACAGATCCTTCAGCTTCACTCCAAAATGCGTGATCAGAACATCTTCTGATCCTGTCTTCAGCAATAAAATAAAACTATATGTCCATGAAGATATGACCTTCTAATCATAACTTCCAGTCAGAGAACCAGACAAGAGCAATCGTGGCAACAAGTCTGCACAATGAAACTATTAAACAAAACAAATTGAAATATACACCACTCAGACCTGCACAATTGCATGCATTCTTCTTACAAGGTTGAGGAAATCATGTGGGACAGTAGAAAGCAAGAACAGTGGGCCAACAGTTGATGCACAGAAGCCGTGTTGTGAATTAGATGAACAAAGTGCTTTGACTCAGGCCTTTTATCTACAGGCTTGTTCAAGGCAGGGTACCATGAGACTGGGTAAAGAAGCACTGACAGCCTTGCAAAATGCAGGATAGAGCTCAGAATATAATTTTTTTTCCAATCAACACAGCACCAATGTCAATGATTTCTCTTTTTGAAGTATAAACTATGGAGCAAAGAAGAGAAAATCGAATTGTTCCAAATCCAAGAGATGCCTCATTCTTTTATTTTCTTTCTTTAAGATTGGATAATACTTCTGCAAAACTTCATCTGTTATGTTCTTTCTAACCCAGTATTTTGACTTAAATTTTAATCCTATCAATTATTCCCATATCTGTCCCAGAACACAACAGTACACTCCAGAGCCTAGCTTACCCAAGACGGGTTCTGAATAGCTCAGTACTCAACGGAAACTGCTAGAAAGGAACAGCCGTTGTCAAAGGGTGACTGAAATGTTCTGCTAGATATCTACTGATTGAATGTTCAGTGATCTATAATAACATAGTTTAGATTGCCAATCAGTAAAGAAATTGAGGCCAGATAGACAAATTCTTAAACATATTTTAACAATGTCATCTACTAATAGAGAAGAAACACTCACAAATTCACCTCTCTCTTCCTTGCATGTTATTGTCAAAATATATACAAAACAACCCAATAAAATCCTGTGGGTAGCATGGTATGGATTCATCTTCATGCACACTACAGTTCTCATTTCAGAAGTGCTTTGCTTGGGTACAAGATTCATTCCAAAAGTGATCTCCCTTAACGAGGGCAGCAGTGCAGTACATTGTTCATGTCTATTCTCTTCTGTGTGTTCACTGTACTATGGTAAAATCCTCGACCCAGTGAATTCACTACAACCTTTGTCATGGATTTTGATCTTGCCTTATATTAAGGATCTGCTTATAAGTAAGGGAAGCTTACTTATGCAGGGACAGAGTGTTAGCAAAGTGCCATCTAAGGCTGACTAATTCCCCAAGGAACTGTGAAACATCACAAATCTCATTGCCTTCTCGTACAGCACACTTTGAGTTTGCTCTCAGCAACATGAAATTTAAACATGCATATTAAAACAAAACACATTTGAACATAATGAACATTAAAAACAAAAGTTAAGGTAGTGAAGCCTTAGTAAAGCCTACAGTAATACCAGATAGTGCTACAGCAAAACTATTAATTAAAAATTGAAAAAAAAATAAAATACACGGGTCTTGTGGTAAAAAGGCCAAACTACCATTTTGAAAAGACTTTCCATCTTCAATAAGCTACATGGAGCAGTGACTTTAGACCTGATAAAGACTTTGAAGCAGCAAAACCTTGCTGCCTGTGACAAGATGTGGGACAAAATGGTGATGCAAAAACAGAAGAATAAATGTAACTAAATGTGCTACTCAGAACACAGAAAGCTGAAGCAGGTGTTTTCATAGCTGTTGGCTTCCAGGTTCCTTCTTTCTTCAAATTTTCTGAATCATATTTTGTTTCTTCCACAAAACACATGGAAAAGCAAAATAAGGACCAAATACGAGACTTTTGAATTTAAATACATAATTGCAAATTGAATTTAAATACACAATTGCTTTTGAAAAGCAGTCTAAAGTCACTGAATATTGTTTTAAAAAAAAAACCCATGACTCACTTATTTTGATTTTCTTTTCTGGAATTCAGAGCTTTCCTTCTGAGAGATTAGGAAAGACAAGAGTTTCCAGAGAACAAAATAATAGTCTTAAAATATTAAAGCCTCAGATAAAACATAAAAAAATACAATTAAATATTTTATAGAAATTAAAGTACTTCTCACTTGTAAACAAGTACTCTAGAAGAAATTTTAGCATGAAAACACAGAGTTTGAACTTCTTAACAAAGTCCCAGGGGCAAAAGTATCCCAAGTTGTGTCATTTCTGTATGGACTGAAGTGAGAAAACTCCTGCCATTGTGAGACTGTTACAAAAATAGGCAGCACTGGCAAAGGAGTGTCAACTGACTTCAGTAAATGAGGGAAATACCAGCAAGCATAAACCTTGACCTCTACCAGCAATACTCTCATGTCAAGACTTAGAGGTACACACACACAGCCACCTATTTCTGTCGGAGTCTCCTCTTGCTGCAATCCGTCCCTGGGCAGACAGCCAGTGCAAAATCACTCCAGCACAGAAGCCCCACTTAAGCCATGGGTTTAAAAGGAACATAATGAAGGGAGTGGCTGAAAATAACCTGCCCTTACAAGGCAATCACATTTTAGGATTCCCAGGGCACAGAGAAAAGAAAGGCATCTGTAAACAACAGAGTCTCTAGGTCCTGCCTTTCCCATCACCTTCTTCTTCTTGGAAAAGGAAACCTTGAGAAACTTCAGTGAAAGGAGCAATCCCAATGTGGGAAAGAGAACTCTTAGTGGTTTTGTTCTCCCTCGAACTGCCCCTCTGTGGCCATACCAACAGTAGCTGAGCAGTGGAGCAAACTTTTTCCCAGTTCTGTTCAGTGTGAGAATAGGGGAATTTGTGCTCCAGGAACCTCCTTGCAGATGGTGAGTTTTTTTCTTTATGCCTTCGTCTTTGCCACTAATTCGTAATCTGCCCCCTAGCTTCCCTGGGGCCAAGGGGAAGAGGATGAGCTTTACATAGCTGTCCTCGGGGAGTGGGTGAATCACAGAGTAACATCTAATCCCTCTTGCACTCCACAACTGTATAACATCCCAGCTGAATATCGAGACAGGGAAAATAAGTTGCAGTGTTACATACAAAACTCAGGCAGAGATATCACAAGCACAGTTAGAGCAGTTATCCGTTGCCACCATAAAACTCAAAGTCAAAAAGTAAATAGAGGAAAACAACCAGAGACCAGTGAGGGTGCAGAAACCACTTAGAAAGGCCAGGATGCCATGTTCTTTATTTTGGCACTTAGTTTTTCTTAAGTTTTTGAAAAATAATATTCAACAGTCATTGGGTGAATCTACTGCATGGGGTTTTTTAATTTTTTTTTCCTGGAGAGGGCAAGGAGCCACTTTTTTTTAAATGCTCGGCCGCCATGTTTGGTATCTCAGCTGTATATCATGCACTGTTTGTCATTTCACACCACTTAGAACAAATCCCAGTTGGCTGGAATCCTAGTCCTGTGGACTGTGAGTCATGGATATTAAATGACCATCATGTGAGCTCCTGCATGCTGCTGTGGTTAGTGTGTGACACTGTAAAGTTGTACAGTATCTTATCACAGAAGACCGTCAACAAGAATAAATGCTTTGAGCAGGAGCACTTTCCAAACAACACAAATTAATTACTTGTTTTAGCAAGAGGCAAGTAGGGGGTAGAGATGCATGAAGCTGAAGCAAGGTACAGCAGTTATGTTTTTTGGGGGGGGACCAGTAAGCCACAGAAAATCAGCTGCTGGTTCTGTAGTAGTAGATCCGGGGCAAGAATGTAAAAGATACTGTCTGTAATGGAAAGGTTTGCAAGAAACTTTAAATCTCCTCAAGGAAATCCTCTAGTAGTCTTTTTGATGCATAATTATAGTCCAGTCCAGTCTTGTTGAAGTATCCTACCAGGATAAGGAATTGAACACAAGCATTTAAGAATTCATCCCTTAGGAACCAAAACCATTTTGGGGATTGACTAAAATGCCAGTCTGAATTCAGAATTTTTAAACAAGTAATGATATCTTTTTCACTGGTGTGATATGGACAATCCTGGCAGTGGATGATTTTAGTCTAGCAGAAGCCAAAATTAAAAGATTTACTGAGCAATCCATTTCATGTTAGTGACATGCAGGAAATCTGTATCACAAATCAGATTGGAAAAAACTTAGTGCAAGGGGAAAACATTATTTTCAAAGAATACCATTTCATACCTTCATTAGGTAGGTTTATTCCATCCTAGCCAAGACCTGGGTAAATTCCTGCCATCGGTGACAAAATGAATATCCATTTTAGCCAACACACAGGAAAACCCTGTAAAGAGTTAGATGTGAAAGCCCATTTCCATCCTTGTAAGCATGGGTAAGTTGTCCAGGCTAGAAGTTGCTGTTATCCAGTCCGAAGTGTTATCCAGTTACCTTCTGCAGGTTACTCTGAAATCATGTACTGCTATCCAAGGTTCTTACAAGTCTCTAATGTTTCAGTTCTCAGTCACAGCTCCAACAAAATTACTTCTCTTGCTGCCAGTTCCAGCTTGGATCTGGTTTTTTCTGTCTTTGCTTGTGTTTTTCTTCCTGGTAGCAGCTCCTGGCTTCTTCCCACTATCCCAGCAGTTTCCCCTACCTTTGCTTATGTTTCTACCACGTCATAGCAGTGTAGTTAGCTCTCCTTAGGTCAGCCAAGCCAGGCATTTAGAGCTTGCACTTTCGAACACTTTTCAAGCACGGAGTCTTATAAAACAAATTATATTTCTTGAATTAAGCATCAAAAACTTTTCATTTGAAGTCTGTTCACAGGCCAAAAGAGACAGTTAAAACTCACTACTGATTTTTTGTACAGAAGTTCAGGGGTTTAGAGAAATAAATATGACTTGAATCAGATGGGGGAAATTTATTCAAATTAATCCACACTTAATCAAAACCATCATTATAAACTCATCAGCAAGTTGTATCAGAGGAAGATTAAAGCTGTTAATTCACTGTACTCAAGTTATTGTGACTGTCAGAGAAAAGTTATACACTGTGTTGGGTATTATTAATAAAAACAGTGTATTAAAAATACAACTATGATGCTACAGCTAGTTCCAACTTTGCACATTTTATTTTTCTTTTTTGTACATATAGAGGAAAATTTTAAAAATGCTTTTGAATTTGAAAGAGAACATCTTCTCAACTATTGAGAAGCTTTCATGGAGAGAAAAGACCAAGGGGAAGCAGGATTATTCACAGACATATGAATGTATATTAGATAAGAGATAAATCAGTCTTATTAACCAACTGGGAAGACCATGAAGTAATAAAATTAAGCATTAACATGAAAAATGCAGATTAAAAATTAGGGAAATTTTCATGACTATGTGAAGACAGAATAAACCCAGATGCAAATCAGAAACAAGGTGCAAGGAAAAGCTGTGAAATTAACTTCATGGAGGATATTGAAGACATCAGTCTGTGGGGAGTCATTTCAGCATAATAAAATAAGAGCTTTCAAGATGCAAAGACATGAACTGGGGAATCCACTCGCTACCTTCTAATCCAAATCATCAGAAATGGCTTTGGTGAGCTAAATGTTATTTTGTCACAACTTGTCTCCATTTATTACAACCCAGTTTCTTTGAAATACATGGAACAGACTGACTAGGATGTTGACAATGGCCCCTTAACCTGAATGTGACAGCAAGGCCAGACACTGGGGCATCTGACTGAAAGTCATTGCTATTTTTCCAGGTCTAATCTTTCATTTTAATTTAACCTGCTTTGGGGAAAGCATTTAAAAACTTGAAAGCATACTGAGATAAATTCTCAAAGGGATTTTTATGAATAGATGTGCTTTGCTTTGTTTCTAGCAAAGATTAATGCTTTTGCGTAAGGGTTGGAAAGCAGCTTAACAGTCAAAGGAAAACAGAAGCCACTGCTGATCCCTCAAGTAGAGCACAGGCCTGTCAGTCTCATTCTGGTGTTTGGAAATAGAAATATTTTCTTCTTTTCTTTCCACAACTGTGATAACAAACTGTAAGCCAAAGTACAACTAAAGTGTCTCCAGAAATTACACTGTTTGCAAGAAATGCATTTTAAAATTATTATAATAGTGTACTAAAGAGCTTGAAATTTTCATGCCCACAGGGCAATATAGCACTCCATTTGTGACAAGCATGTAGACTTCTTTAGTTTTATGAATACTCTTCAAGAAAACATTTAATTTTTCTCTCCGGGGAAAACATTAAACCCTACCTCAAAAAACTGTACAGAAGGAAGGAAATTTGGTTTGATATCACCATGTTTTGTCTTCCAGTCATCAAAATCAAATTGCTTCCCCATATGTATTCCAGCTTTGAATCCATAAAGTCCTACTGCTCTGAACCAAAATAATAAACCTAGAACATATTTTACATTTTATAATAAATACTCCTTTGTAACATTACAGAGTGCTTCTCTTATTTTGCAGGATTCTGGAGATCCATGATTACTTTGGGTTTCTAAGGAAATAGGGTTTAGGTGATCACAGTCTGTCCACTCATACATTTCTCTTTCCTTCTCTCTGCTGAAACAACAGAATATTTTTATTCACAGTTGACTGAGCGGATGAAGATGTCAAAGATGAAGCATTTCTACAAGTTTTTTGTTTGCGTAAAGGGAAACAAGCCAAGCTGGTTCTGCCAAAGGGATCCACCCACTGTGCATGGTCAGAGCTGGTAGCCAGGTGGCCAGTCAGCATATGTGTATTGACAGGGCAATCAGTACCTTGCATGGGTTTGGCCCTGCCACACCATGTGCTGCCACTCGCCCCTCTGGTCAGGTCAAACTCCCATAACCAAGCTGGGACATCAGAAATGATCCACAGAAAATCTCCTTCTCTTTTTGGAGAGGCATGTGGATTCCAGCCTCCAGAAGCACACAGCAGCACAAGATAAAACAGAACCCAGCCCTGCCAAAGGCACATAAGTGATGAGCCCTCAGGATTGCCAAAACTGAGGCAGATAACCATAATTATCTAATATCCAGTGTTACTGACGTGCTGCAACAAATGCTCACTCACACAGAGCACATGCAGGGGTATGGCTTCAGGTCTCTGTTTCTGGGCCAGAATTCATCCTGCCATGCTCAGTAAGGCACTGTGCAGCTCGGACAGCAAGCTGAAGATATTAGCACCCACAGAAGCGTCCTGCCCAATGCTGGGAAGTTTAGCACAGTTGGAAACCTACCTACTGCACTGGGTAGCTGTGTTAGCATATATGCCAAACTGTGGCTTTGCTCCTGTAGCTGCCAGACTTTGCTTAAAGGTAGTTCAGTTAGGAATTCCCCCTGCTTCAAATGCATCCAGCTCATCATAAGAATCAATGCATACAAAGAATTTATTTGTACCTCATTCTGATCAGCCTCAAATTGCACCAGGGGAGACTTAGATTGGGTATTAGCAAAATTTTATTCATTGAAAGGGTGGAACAGGCTGCCTGGGGAAGTGGTGGAATCATGGTACCTGGAAGTGTTCAAAATTCATGTCCACATTGCCCTTAGGGAGACAGTTTAGTGGTGGGCCTGGCAGTGTTAGGTTAATGGTTGGCCTTTTCCAACCTAAATGATTCTAGGATTCTGTGATTCTATAGGATCTAGAAAGCTTGAAATTAGCTGAGCAAACATGAACTGGAGAGAGGACTTACAGGACAGAATTTCAGAAAGCTTCAAAGTGCTACCTAGCCAACTATCTAGTTAAAATAGCACAGTATTTATCTTCACATTTTCCCTGTTAGGCTACAAACCACTGCAATTCTCATGTTTTACTCACCCAGCGTTGAAACACTATCTGCAGTGTAGATACCCACACATAAACCCTTCAAATTCAGCAGAGGAGAGTGGGCACCTAGAGGGCAAGAGCTGCCTAAGCAGTTTCATCACTCTGCCATATGAGGGGATCAAGTCCTTTCTGGGACACTGGCAACACATTAACACCATGCAGTGAGTCTGGAGCTGGCTCTGGCATCCAGAGTGTAGGCACAGCCTTGGTCACAGGGCTGAGACGAGAGAGAGAACTGAGACTGACAGCTGTGCTACAGGGAGCTGGAGTGAGAAAGGCTAAGGGTGAGGGTCAAATTGCTGCAGGAGCAAGTGCCACAGTATCTGGTTTCAACCCGGCAAATTACCTACCAGTCCTTAACTCCCTTACACGTTTTTATCCAACATGTTTGTTAACATAGCAATTTCTGTAGGAATTGAATCCATTTCACATCCAGATGTGCCCAAAAATCACCAAAGTGAAAGAATGGGAATTAATTGTATTTCTCAGTGAGCAGAACTATGCAGAAAATAAGCCTTGGCTTAACAGAGAATAATTTGCAGATCCCAAGGGAGGGAAATAATACTTAATTTGAACAAGAAGAATGGCTGAGAAAAAAATCTAGAATAGGTTTTAGGGTGAAATGAAGTATTTAACAAGAATTGATTCAAGAAACTTGATCAAAAAGTTGTGCTCTGAGACTATATTCAAGGGCTGAACAGGATAATCCTTTCTGTGGAAATAGCAAGTTAAATGGGCAAGGGGAATGCATTGGGTCTGGCTGAGATGGAGTTCATTTTCCCCATAGCAGCCCTCACAGTGCTGTGCTTTGCATTGGCAGCTAGAAAGGTGTCGAGAACACACCAGTGCTTTGGCTACTGCTGAGCAGCGCTGGCACAGCATCAACGCTGTCTCTCATCGTTCCTCCCCCTTCAGTAGGCTGATCCTAGAAGGGGACACAGCTAGACCACCCCACCCAAATTAATCAAAGGGATTTTCCATACCATATGATGTCAGTTCAGATATAAAACCTAAGTAAAAAAAGAGGAAGGGGAGTATTAGTTATTTACAATGTTTGCTTTTTGGAGCAACCACTACTCATGCTAAAGCCCTGTTCCCAGATAGTGGCCAGGTATCACTTTCTGTTGGGAAGTAGAGAACAAAGTTATTCTTTTTCTCTTTGTTTGTGCATATGCAAGCTTTTGCTTTTGCTTATGTAAACTAACCTTATGAGTTGTTTTCCATTTTATTTTCTTTTCCCTGTCTAGGTGGGAAGGGGAGTGATAGAGCAGCTTGGTGGGCACCTGGTGTCCAACCAAGGTCAATGCACCACAGGGAAGAAAAAGGCAGAAAGAGCAATATTTATGATGTAATTTTTAATGGACTAAGTCTGAGTTTTGTTTCTTGTGTGTTTTAAAATCTATTATTAGAGCAATATGTACATTACATACATAAATGTATGAGTGGTGTAACCCTAACATGACCTGACGTTATTGAGTTATGATTTCATACGCATATCACTGATATGTTTTCTGCCCAACACATGTGCCAAATCCCAAAGCAGGGCCCCAGGGCACCTCATCATGTAAAATCACTCCCCAACACACCTTCCAGAGCAGTCAAAGAGCAGAGGAGTGGATCATATCAGGAGCTAATTCAGGTAGATACAGGAAACAGATGAAAGTGTCTTCTGCTGGCTGGTGATAACCAGGAAAGCACTTTGGCATGCAGCAAGATGCCAGAGGGGCCCAGAAGAGCAACTGATTTGTCAGAGCAGCCTTTCTTCCTCTGAGCAGATGGCTGGAAGCAAGATACCCTGAGAAGCCACCAGGCCAATCAGATAATCTCTGCAGAGAAGGGTACTTACAAACTTTCCACCTTTGGGGTCCTGGGAAGCTTGAGGGAAGAAGTATCCCAACTTAAAACTGCAGCCTCAGTTACCATGTGAGCAATGGTGGTGACAGGGGAGAGCCTAAACATCCAAAATAAGCATGCCAGTTTTGTTTGCAGAAGGAAGGGGATGAGGTGTGCCAGACACCCAAGCAGAGATTCACCTGCAGTCCCTGGAGAGACCACAGTGGAGCAGATGCCCACACTGCAGCCCATGAAGAACAGCACATGGAGCAGGTGGATGTTTCCTGAAGGAACTACACCCTGGAGAGAGACCATGCTGGAGAAGACTTTATCCTGAAGGAATTTCATCCTGTGAGAGGGACCCAGATGGAGCAGGGGGACAGCAGAAAGAGGAAAGAGCATCAGAGAAGAGCTGTTATGGACTGACCATAGCCCACTTTTCCCATCTCCCTGCACCACTTAGGGGAGAAGGAGGTAAATTAGTCAGGAATCAAAGGGTGATGTTGAGCCTGGGAAAAGATGGTATTGAGGGGAAAGTTGTTATTTTAATTTTTGTCTTCATGACTCTCTATCCAGCCTGGAAAAAAGAAGATTTTTGGGGTGACCTAATTTCACCCTTCACCTGCAAGGATTCTATAGAATGATTGAGGATGAATGTCAGTGGGGTTTGGAATTAGTTGATCACTAAGGTCACTTCCAATCCAAACTATTCTGTGATTCTATGATTCTAATGCCAGGGACTGATTTTGTGATATGACTGTAACAGCAGTCACACAATATTATAGTCTTTGAAAAAAAGAGAAATGTGTTGAAGTGTGAATCCTGGAGTTTTGTGAGATATACTTAGCCACAACAGTGGTCATCAGGTGAAAGAAACGGTGCTAAGAATCCCAGCCAGGTAGTGAATGCATTTGAAGACCATTTGTGGCCATCTCTGTCTAAGTCATGTGTTCAGTACAGACTGCAATACAGAGGAGGGAACCATAAATGAGCTACTAGAAAACTACTAGAAACAAAGGTAACAAGAGAGCTCTCCAGAGAATATTTTATTTTGCTTTCTCTGTAGTCTCAGAGTCAAATTGTGTGCTTACTACACTACATATACTTACCTACATATGTTTCAAATTCCCTTTCATATTCAACACAGATATTAATGTTTGTGGCTCAATAAAAGAACACATGGAGCTAAGGATGCTTCTTAAGGTGACTTGAGTGGCTTCTTACATCTAAGTGCATACACATTTAGGAGAAAATTTCAGACAGAACTGCATAAAAATGTTCTGAGGCCCAGGAAACATTTCTGCACTGCAATGTATTTATTGCACTCTGATGAAAAGCAGGACTTTAGAACAGCCTAACCCATGGGAGAATGTAACACAACTGTGATGCATTTGTACAGAGGTAGGCACCAAGTACATCTGGCCTGCCAGTAAAATCCCAGTTTATGAGTTAGGATCACTTGAGCAGGTATTGCCCATGAGGTCCTCTGCCAAGTCAAACAGCAGCATCTGTGTGGGAAAGAAAGGAGATGACACAGAGGTAGGTTCCAAGAAGAATGAGAAGGGGAAAAAATGGATTTGCAATGATGAGCTGAAAAGTTGGAAAGAGAGAATACTACATAAATAGTTAAACACTTGTGATTACATTTGTGACAGTATGGATGCTGTTTGACTTAGCTTCCCTTGATTTCTTATCTAATATATTTAACGCAGTATAAAAATATACAAGGATTAAGAGAAATTAAATAGAACAGATATAGCAAGCAACTGCCCCAAGAGACATCATAGGTATTGTAAAAGAATTACATCAAGCTTGTTCAGGGAGGTTCAGATGATCTGGGAGGAAAGGGAGATGGCTCAGGATCAGGAAGGTGACAGCTTCCTGGTACCTTTCATTTCCTGAGCTGTGACAGCTCTGCAACTCAATCCACAGCACAACAGAATAAAAGCATTTCTGTGTCCAGCCCAAAGCCACTGCTCCACCCAGAGCTAAGAGGTTTTCTGAGATTCCAGATCCAGGAACGTCTAACAAGGCTGGGAATGAGAAAAGCAGTTAAATGTCAGAGGATAAAGGAATTGAGGCAGAAAGAGACAGATGTTTCCCTGGCACATGGCTAAACTGTCTGGTGGGAGACTTTGGCAAAAGCTCATGGTCTGCCTGTTGCTATTGCTGTTGAGAGGAACTGGGCTTTGTGTACAATTACATAAACAAACAAGTGAGCTCAAGACTATCCCAAATTTGAACCCATTTTTCATGCAGATGCCCCCTCCCTCCTGCAAAGCCTCAGTATTCAGTTTGCCGTGAAACCAAAAGGGCAGTGAGGCTATCATCATCCCCTGGGTCACACAGTGAGGTAGCCCAGCAACAAACAGTGCAGAACCAAACTAGTGATTGACCTGTCCATTAACCTGCACTCCTCCTTTTCCTTTTTGACTGTGTGAACCACCGGAAAGACAAAGAGCTCTTCTCATCAGATTTTGAACTAAGACATTCCTACTTTAATCAAAAGAAAAAGTTATTGGATTCAACAGGGTTTGTGTTTTCGTATGATTTGGAAGATACTTTAAATGGCATTTCTTGCTATATTTTATCAGTGTCAGGACACAGCACAGAAGAATGCAAAATGAAAATAACAATAGTAGACTTAATATTTTGAACAGAAAGATACACTTCATTGGGAACCTGAAAGAAGCCCAGGACTGCTCTGACCTTATTGGAGTCATGTTTTATTTTGCACATACTAGAAAGAGTGGGAGATTAAAGCAGTTTAAAAATCTTCTCCTACATTCTGCAAAAAGCTGGCTTGCAGAGGTGGTTTACATTTTCTTGATTTACTTTCCATCCAACAAAGTTCTAAGGCTGGGGTTAATAGCAGCAAAATAGAGTGACTTGCAGTAAAAATACTGAATGGCCCTATATGATAACTATGATGTAGGAGCTTGCAGGAGCTGGCTGACAGAAACTGTGGTGCTCTGCTAGGTTAATCTAATTAGAGCTCTTCCTTGCAGCTTCAATTGACAGTTTGGAAACCTGTAAACTTCTCTAAACATAGACAGCCTTCCATTTGCTGCAGTTCAAGAGAGGACCCTCTTCTTGCACTCTTCCCTTGAACTGTTTCCATGGAAGACTGTCCATATTCAGAAAAATGTACAGGTTGCCAAACTGTCAACTAAGGCTGTAATGAATGGCTCTAATTACATTCAAGTAGCAGAGAGCATTGCCATTTTAATCAAATCTGAGCCTTGTGAGATATTTGGCAGAAATACAAGAGAAAGCCTGAGGAAAACACTGCCAAAATGTTAGCAACCTTTTATTCTAAATTCTGCCTGTCAGAGAACTGAATACCAACTGCTTTGAAAAGGTTTTTTGTTTTATTGTTGGGGTTTTTTTATTGTAGCCTATATGGTCTCCTCATGAATTATTATCCTGTTCTCTAACAACAAAATACAACAAAAAAAAAAACACAGGCCCACAATTTCAAGACTAAAAATTATGATCAGCAATTTCGTTAATCAGTCAGCTGCAGCCACGTTGCCAGTCACAGAGGCAAGGGGGACCTAATAACATCCTTTCACTCAAAATGTTTCTGCCAGCACTCAGCTTCATGTTGTGTACAGCAAGAGGCATACAAGCAAACTGCTTTGTCAGATATCCTGTCAGATGCTGCCCCAGCTCCTTTCCAAATGGCACAACTGTATGTTCTGCACCTCTTTCTTACCCTGATAGTGTGAAAGAGTTGCCTTTACCAGTCTGGTGATCTTGCTATTCCATTCCCTTTTTACAAATCACAAATTTAGAACAAACTCCAAAATTATAGCTAGCTAGCTGTTTGTTTGTTTATTTGTTCATTTGTTTGTTTGTTTGTTTATTGCACCCTCATGACCTCACAGTGATGACATGTAAAGTATCAAAACTAGTGAGTGACAGGAAAAAAAATATAATAATTTATACAATCATTCTGTAACTTTAATGGGTAAGAAGAAAAACAAAATTTCCAGAAATTCACAAAATCTATTCTGGAGGATAAAGTAAGAGAACAAAGCAATTCCTTCTTCTTCCACAGGAATTCATTTGGCAATATAAGGCTTTCAATTACAATTCAGTTCCCTCTCATGAAAGCACCTGCATCAAGAACATTACAGGTGAAAGAAGATAAAGAGGGAGAATTTTATATCACAGATAATTTGGGTGCAGCACAATCAGTCTCAATCCACCACCTTCCTTCATTTCCAGCAGATGGATTTCATTTATCTTACTAGGCATTTTGCTGGTCTGCCAGCTGTCGCACAAAGGTCCTGCTGCATCATGTCTCAGCAGATCCCCAAATGCCAACCAAATCTTACTGCTTAGTATTGCATTATTGGAGTGCTCTTCCTCCAGCTCCATTCCAAGCAACAAAGACCCTCAGAAGAAGTGTTCTTCTGAAGTTCCAAAAAGTTTTCTTATTCATATTTTTTCAGGTAAAAGATCTATGTTCACTCAGTATGGTTTTTAAATGTACAAAACTTAAAAGAGGATAAATCCAGGCCCTTTGCAGCTGTCTAATAACTACTTTTGAAACAACCTTCAACAAACACCACACCACTCAGCTTCCTGAATAGTGACAGGAGTTGTAGAGAGGCATTGCCTAGCTATAGATGGCCCTACCATGATCTCCCTCAATGATGAAGCTTAGCAGCCCTCAGGAAACAGCCTCTTGGTTTCTAGTCCTAATCTCTTCTGCAAGCAGAATTGAATTACTTCATTTAGATCTAGCAGTCTAAACCATTGCATTTTCTTTCATTTTGGTGAGGGTGTTTCTAAGGAAGTGTTCTTTATTTTTCTTGAAGATTTTTTTCTTCTTTCATGTGGTAAGGAGTTTCAGGGTATTTTGTAAAAATTATAATCTTACAATTATCTTTTTCTGGAAACTGCATGTTTCGGAACCACTCATGAATTCCTTTCTGGTACACTTTATGATCAGCATGGGATACATCATTGGTGACTTTACTGTTGATGCAACTAAAATATCACACTAGCTAATATAAGGTGGAAAATACTTTTTTTTAAGTGCTTGTTGTGTTCTCCATTCTTTAAATATATTCATTAAATACATCCATAGGTCTTTCTGGCTTCAGCTAATAACAGATGTTTTAAACATGATGCAAAAGCTCCGCACAGAAGGATATTTTTCTCCTATTGACTTCAGTTTGAAGCATGAAATATAATTATCCTTATATCATTATCTTAGCCTGCATAGTTCAAAGAAATAAGACACAATCTGGAAGTGTTTCTGTGCCAAAAAATGTGCTAGCCTTTTCTTCTTCTAAAATCTGAGTAGTAGTTAGGAGGGAGAGAAGAGAATCCTTTTTTCGGGGTAGTAAAAATTGGAGTGTTTTTTTTACTTTATGTTCCAATCCAAAGCCCAAAGTCACAACCACCCCTACTTCACAGCTAAAGCCTGGGACAAGAGCATTCAAACTATAGGGAAGACCTTTAACCTGAAGAAGTTTGCTTTTCAGGCATGCCAAGTGCTTTCTGCAATTGATGCCCCACTGGTGCCTAAGGAGAGCACTGCCTTGAGCAACCAGAACCAAGGTCTGGTTTACTGGGAGAAGTAACACGCCTTGTTCTGTTCTGTATACCCTGATGCATATGTCCCAAGCTACTCCAGTGTAAAGTGGCAATGGTAGCTATATGAGGAGCCAAATAGGTCAGAGGTAGGAGCACCAAATAAAATAACAGCTTTTTTTTAATATAAATCTTTGGATTCTCTAAGTTTCCCCTATTACCTTGATAAATTAAGGTGGAATCAGCAACTCCATGTATTAGGAACACGATTTGCCTGATGGTAGAGTAAAATGTGGGGCAGTCCTGTGGTGTAATGGAGAGCACTCTGGACTCTGAATCCCAAGGTCCTGAGTTGGAGTCTCAGTGGGGACCATCCCCTGGCAGTTCAATGCCTCCCTGCCACCCCATCCCGTCACATCTCGGATGCTCAGCAGGGTCAGTCCCGGTTAGTACCGGGTGCTGTGACAGTCCCGAGGACTTCCCTGTCACTGTC
>JAOXXN010000395.1:90614829-90627350 GCA_026770055.1 Myrmophylax atrothorax | reverse complement strand
AGAAGTTTGCAGTCAGAAAAGACACTTGGAAGCGCTATCAAAAAAAGTGTAAC
This sequence comes from Myrmophylax atrothorax, assembly GCA_026770055.1. Classification (NCBI taxonomy): domain Eukaryota; kingdom Metazoa; phylum Chordata; class Aves; order Passeriformes; family Thamnophilidae; genus Myrmophylax; species Myrmophylax atrothorax. The sequence continues at coordinate 90,627,297 of JAOXXN010000395.1, read as the reverse complement.
TGAGTGAAACAGCGCATTCTCCAGGAATGGGGCTCCACCCATTTATGCTAGAAGAGGACTAAGCCCAGCATCGTGGTCTGTGTTCAGCTCAAGCTTCCCCTCACAAACTGAGCATTCCAGTTGTGCTGAGAGTGTCCCTCTTTTAGAAATCTGATACTTCCCAACTTCTGGAAGGTAGGAGGAGGGACAGGAAATTTGTCAGTCTTTCTTTGGGCTCCCCTACTTGCATACATTGGTACTTTGCCCTGGAAAGACAAATTTTATGGAAAATTTTACAGAGATTCCTGCTGCTTGGAAGATCATACGATTCATTTTACTAGCAGCAACCATGAGCACCTAGCACGATTTCCTCCAAGAAGCTGGCAACAGACAATTCCAAAACCAGCAGCCTTTCTTCAGGAGCAATGCAGGTAAAGGATCTATCTTAACAGACATATTCTTTGCCTGATTGTAAAATTAAAAAAAAAAAAAAAGAAGCCCGTTTAGACAAGTATTGTGCTCAAAGTTGCAGTTTTCAGCAAGACTGTAAAGCTACTTCTCAGAATTCTGACTGATGTGACAATTTGTAGCTCCCATGACATATCAAAGGCAGTTTAGCCATTTGTAGATTTATGTTCCTTTAGTCAGTTACAAATCACAAAAGAGCTTTTGTACATTAAAGAAAACATTAAAGCAATGAAGTTAAGTCACTGGAACACGGTTGTGGAATCAGAATCATGAACAGAGTTGTGGAATCTGGATCATGTCAAAGTAGATATTACTTTAATGGACTCTCAGATTTGTCTGATATGATAGTCTCACAAACAAGCTTGGAAAATGTGTACACAGCAAGTAATTTGGCACAACAGGAGTAGACACAACTAGAGGCCTATGTTCAAAGACATCAAAAGAACCAATCACTAGTTTGGACTCCACCAGTCTATGGACAGATTTGCAGAACTTTCCGTGTATACCTAGAGCCCAAATTCAGACCTAGCTTCATCTCAAAGGAGTCTAGGTCACACAGTCCACAATCTCCTATGAAACTAAACCAACACATATAAACAGGCCAAAGATAACCCTGCTTCTCTGAATCAGATCATACATGTAGACACCGTCAGAGCAGTTTGCACTCAGACTAGTTGATAATGGTTCACTATCAGCCTGAAGACAGTACTGAAAGGAGAACCAAGAAAAGCTGTTCTGGATTTAAAGACATTTGATATATTCATTAACAGTTTATATTAAGAAACAGAGAGGAGGTTTCCTTATTAGCCAATGACACAAAAGAAGTCTACAAGTATGCCGGATGTCTACAAACTGGAGAATTAATCTGAAAAAATATCCTGAAATTCACAAAGGCTACCTAATTTAATTTTAATGGAGCATCAACCTACCGGCTTCACACTACTACATTAATAAGAAGTGTAGGAAGACAATATGTCAGAAGTGTGCCAATTTTGGTAAGAGAGAAAAAATAGAGCTTTCATAATATCTGATGCCATTTGTTTTTGTTGGCCCTTATCTATGATAATCTATTTGAGGGGCTGTGTAGAGCCATAAAATGTGTGAAGAATTGATGCATAAAATGTCTTACATATCTGAAGCAGAGCTATTAACTATAAAAATACAAGTGAAATGTATATATTAATATCTAGCATACAAATTTGAGTGCTAATGTGACAGTACAGATTCACAAGCTGTGTTCACATTTAAGGGAAGAGGTGCAAGAAGAGATTGTTTTTAAAAGCCAGTTATTCTATTTAAATTGAGGTTTCCTTTGTGAACACTTGAGGGTTTTCATCAGAGATAACATAGAATTCAAGCTGATTTTTAGCAAGAACTGTGAGTGAACTTTTATATAAACAATGCCAGCTTCTTTGTACATAAAAAAATTTTTTTTCCTCCATGCCCTAGCAGACACTTTTGGTCTGCTGGACCATGGAGAAAATTAATTCAGGTGAATGAAGTGCAAGTTTTAAATGACGGAACACAAACAACTGTAAGTCAAAAAAACCCGGAGTGCAAAATACTAAAATCAACATTTGTGTATCTTCTTAAATTGGGTGATGCACATCACTAAAATGCCAAAATTTCTCATGGTGAGGTGATTTACTTAAGAGATACACTTCATATTTTTTATATGTCTGCTTTAGCTTTGTAATTTTTAGATCCCTAAATTAGATCAGATTCATTCAATTTAATGTTACTGCTTACCAAGTCTGCATTATGTTACAATTGCAACCATGCAAACTATAATTAATCGTGCAAGCAAAATGCAACAGATCCCTTCCCTGGGCACTTTGAAGGATCAGGATGCAGCAACTACTTGGATCACCCTTTTTATGGCTCCCAAACCAGCACTGGCCACAGAGCACATTCTGAGCGATGTTGGCCTCCGTGTGTTGAGAAGCAAAGTGCAGCACAAGCACAGGTCTGTACAGAGCACACTGCCCTCTGAAACAAGCCCCCCTCTGCCCAGGGGCTTGGCACTCTGGGATCAGGGCCAATTTCAGCAGGTGTTGAGCCCAGACAAGAGCTCTTTGAGACTGCTAGGAAGCCTCAGCAGCTACTGTCGCTTTTTCTGTTCAGAGCATCATTGAATCTGAGGGTCTCAGCTTTGGTTAGAGTGGCTGCATTGTAGCTTGCCCAGTCCTGGCTACCATAACCTGGTGATTCATACCTCAACTGTCACCTCCTGAGTTGATTCCCTGGCTTGACCATAGACCTGCCTTATCACTATGACCAACAGATGTATCTGACCCTGACGATCACATCCAAGTACAGAGATCCTACCACTGACTTTCTGACCTGCTTCCTTGACCTTGGACCTGCCATGTCACTGTGGGCTTCTCTGGAAGCCTGGACTCTTTTTTGGCTGAAAATATTACCATAAAGAATGCTCTGCTTGCCATGTTCAAGTGCTGCAGGATGGCACTCTTGTTGATGAGGACACCTTCTCTCTCTGTGCTTACCATGCTCAGCTTCTGGCTGTTCTTTCTACTGAAGCCTGAGATACTGGTAAAAATGGGGGGCAATTTTTGCATGAAAAGTTCGAGTTTTCAAACTGTCATCTTCAGATGAGCATGAATTCACTTTTAAATGGTCTCTATTTCAGAAGCTATATTTAATGTGACACAGAATTATGATAGTTATGACTATAGGTGAGTATCTCTTAATTTTTCTTCAAGCTTCACTTTTCTCACAATCCCCTCTGGTACAGGGTAGAAGGACTGCAGCATTGGAAAAAAGATGACACTTTTGATAAGTATATCCCATATGTAGTGTAAAGTGTGACTTGTTTAAAGTCCATTTCTCAGCTGTGGTCTGGAAACCACCAGCCCAGAGAGCTCTCCTGACACTGTACAGAATGGCAGACATTCAGTCAAACAGTGAAAGGGAGGGTTTTGAAGAAAAATTGAGGACTCCTATGAGGATTTTCCTCTCTGTGTGAAGTGGTTGTCAGATGAGAGTGCAGATCAGTCAACAGCATTCCTAGAGTTACATTTTCTTTAAACAACACAATTGGGTGTTACGTCTCTGTATGTGGGGAATAAAAAAACCAGATTCCCACAACTCTCTGTCCCTGCTGACAAGTCCACTGCATCTCCTGTTGCCCTGTGTACTAATGCTGGGTAAGGATGCATTCAATACACCATAGCATGGTTTCTTCCCAGCTACTAGCTTCTAGGCTTCTTTGAATTAAAACTTTTTAAAGCTCTTCTGTTTGAAGGTGAATGAATGATAAGGTATGAATCACTTTTTGTTCTGTTTTCTGAATTCTCAGTCTACTCTCAATGAACCTTCTCCACAAGTCTTACTCATTCAGGCACTTTAGCACATAGAGAATTACAAGGAAAACTCAGACAGGTTGATCTTTATTTTGTATCTCCTGAACTACAACTATCTTCAACCTACTTCAACATCAAAACCAGATTTGTATTAAACGATCTGATTTTAAATGTGAGATTTAAAGGTGATATAGGCAAATGCTTGTGAACAACCAAACAACCACATCTGTCTTATCTGAAGTAAAATACCTAAATACTAAAAGCCTTTCAGGTGCTGCCAGCAAGCTGTTAGACAGAAGAGAAAGCAAGTATGAAAAGCAACCAGATTTCCCCAAACTGTTAATGGAGCAGTATCTGTTCACTACTCACAGTGTGAGGCTTCTCCTCCATCATTGACTGGGAGCATGAACTTTCAAAGGAAAGCTATAGATCAAGGGAGAAATAGATACAGATTTTTGATTCTTTATAGAAATGATTGAGTTTGTAGAGTACATCATCCCTCTGTCTCTTATGGTCCTTTTCTGAAGGAGGTGGCTGAAAAAGGATTTCATAAGATGATCTGTAAGAGTTACACATATTTCACATACCTAAAGAGTGTCTGAAGACAAAAATAAGTCATACTATGGAGTTCAGACCCTTCTGTGAGTTGGTAGCAAGTAAGCAGGGGCTTTTTGGATTGCAGTTTTAAATCTGAGCACCTACATCTTTTACCGGATTGAATTCCAAGGCATTAGATGGAATTAAGGAGACAGAATCCTTCAAGACCTCCCAGTCTGACCAGAAGAATTGCACTGCAGGTGAGATGATATTTATTTAGATTTATTTAAATTCCATAAATTTTGGAAAGTCTGCAGTTCTCAAGTCAGTATCTTTCATTTGAGGTTGGTGGGCAGCTACAGCCAACTAGGATAACCCAAGACAAGTTCTAAGCAAAAGAACACAAACAGTCTTTCTATGGAAATTCAAATCACAGGATTTTTCTCTCTTCCTTGGCCCCTCAAAGTTGTTGATTTATTGCCCTGAATTTCCAAAGTATGTCATTCAAAACCAAGAAGTTAAATAAACATTGAATTAATGATTTGTGTAGGAGACCTTGCATCTAGAAATTATGGTCAAAATGTAGAGTATACTGCAAAAGGAGAAAATAATAACTTTCTAAGAGGAAGGTTTATTAAACTTGAAAAGTTAGTAGAAAAAGTAGAATCAAATATGTCTGTCCTGTCCCAGTAGTATTCATTTCCCCAGATTTTATTAATACCAAAACCATCATTCTTCTTATGTCCTAAAAGACTACACTTTCAAAATAAACACTTCAGTTATTGCTAGAAAACATGTTTAGTTAGAGCTCTGTCCTGAGCCATGCCAGTGGAATCTCCAGGCACCAGTGTTTGCCCAGGCAAAACTCATATTTGTTCATGTAAATGTCCAGCTAGGACACATAAATATTGATTTGTTTGCATAAGGAAGATATTTTTGCTGGCAAAAGTTTTTGAAAGTGTGGCCTAACATCTAGTCCCAGGCTATTTAATGGCCTTTAAAAACAGAATGTCAGCTGGCAATTTTTTTGTAAGTTTGTAAAAATATAACAAATTTGAAAAACACACATTCAAATATTCAGGTTCAACCATTATGAATTTTGAATACAGCATTTCATACAGAGTAAGTTTTCACTGAAGGAAAGAGAGTCTCTATTTAAAACAGGAGCCTGGGAAAATGAAGACATATGTTCAATTCCTGTTACTGCAATAAACTTTACTGACAGTGGGCAAGTATCCTAATCACTCAGTCCCTTAGTGCCCAGCTGGAAAAAGCAGGAACATGATGCTTATTTTTCCTGTCTTGCTTCATTTGCCTTGATGCTCTTGGAAACAGGATTGCCCCTGGTTATGTGCAGTTAGTGCTTGCAGGAGTAAGACTCAGATCTCAACTGGAAGCTTCAGGAATTGCAAGAGCAGGACTGGATGGTGTGCAATTAAAAGGGTGAAAACTTTCAGCACAGCATTTCTGAACACATTTCCATAAGTGCTCCTTAGAAAACAGGGAGAAAAAGTTCTAGCTTGCTTTTATTTAAGTTTCAATGAATGAAAATATTTACTGTGCCTTTTGAACACAGAAAAAGAAATTAATACCTGTTAGTATATTGTAAGAAAATGTCAAGTGTTTTAAAATTTAGGTAGTGCTTCAGCTATTTTATGTTTTTAGAGAATTACCACAGTAATAACAATTTCTGCTGCTACTCTTCCAGCTAGTGGTATCGAAAATTACTTTTTTCACATGAAGATCTGGAAGGTTATGCTAGATGGGGGAAGCAGGTAAAGATACTTTTCTCTTTTGCAAAGATTTGCTTATGAAAACAGGAGAATAGAGCATGATGTAAGACAAAAATTGCCAAATTTTTTATTCCTTTGCAATAAAGACTGAACATTTATCATTTTCTTGGGTGCATAGTCTTCCACAACAAACCAGCAGTGTCATGTTAGAGATAAAAAAAACACTTTTCCTCACAGTTCTGAGTTTTAATACTTGTAATTATGCTTCTTTTCCATGATGAAATAAAAAAAATGCACAGTTTGAGGTCATGGATAGTATTTAGATTTTCAGTAAAATTGTGTCATAAAAAAGGAAAATCAAACATGCAAATTGTTTTGAATTGTCACCAAACTGAAAAGCAGTTTTTACTGGGGCAGCACAACCCATTGACTTATGTTATCTGAACATCAGATACAGGCTATTTTTTTCCACAGTGAAATAAAAGAGTGAAGGCTGTTCCACTTCATATAAAAGTAAACTGTTAAGCTTAGGTGGGTGGGGGTTTTTTTATTTGTTGTGGAGGGGTTTTTTTTATTTTTTAATTTATTTCAGTATTAAATGTAACTAAGTTCTAACATTATTTTTTGAATAAAAAATAGAATTTCTCTTTGGAAAACATTGATGAGGTGATAACTTTTGACTTAAAACAACTTGTCTTCATAAATATTTTTATTTACTCTGTGTACAAAGAAACAAAGCAATCAAAAATGTTTCACTCAACTTCACTTGGCAACACTAGACATGTTTTAGTTTATGTTACTGGCATAGAAAAGATTTGCCAGTCTTCAAAAGCTCCTGAGATTTACTTCACACCATCAATGCAAATATGTATGGCAAAACTACAACTGTTTGAAATCAAGGAAAGCCTGACCACATACTTCTTGAGTGACATAATTTCAGAGTGACTGAGCCTTACTGAATTTCAGTATAAACCTGGACTCACCTACATGGAGCTTTGTAAAAACCAACAACTAGAGCGAAGAGCCACAGTCTACGCAGATATGTTGCCTCCTCAGGAGCTGAAGAAGTGGTGACTGAGCAGCACATGCATCGCTGTGTGGGATAACCAGAAACCTCCATTTTGGCCAATTAAGTGTTCTGATACACCTTTTCAGGTTCAAAACCTTCTCTTTAAGTAGTTGAATCAATATGATACTTATGGAGAAATCATAGTGCTAATGTTGTTTTTTCTTTACAACTCTTCTCTTTCATGGTCTCAATTATTACTGTCATTATCAAAATTAGATGTAGATTTTGAGAAAATAGAAGGGTGCAGTTTGCTTTTTGATATGCATATTCAGAAAACAAATCACTGTTCCAATAAATTGACCACCAGCTTCCATGGCTATTTCACTGCAGAACCAGAGCATTTATGAAACTACTGGTTCCACTTGCCACCCATAACTCTCCCCTAAATTCGTCTCGTGAAAGCCCTGTTTTTCTTTAGGAAGTAGTCAATGAAGAGCTGAATTAAGTGATTCTCAAGTCAGCAAAAGCTTTTGAGGCAACCATATCATTCTTTTTCCTTCCTTTCCCCTTTTTCTTCCCCAAAAAAGGGCCAAGCAGCACCAATGCCCGAAACATTAGGCAATCACTGGATGTTGTATCGGATCACAAACCAGAAAAAAAAATCTGTATGATAACACCCATCCCTTATTTCAGAAGGGATGTATTTTGCCTTCTGCAGAAAGATCTGTGCCATTTCCAGCCAGATGTTACAGAAAGTTATACAAACCTCCTGGTTCCACATGTTTTAAGGAAGATTTTACATGACTAGGTTATACTCATAATTTATTTGTTATTTTATAGTTTTTTTCCTCTTCAAGCAATTCCTATCATGCTACCCAGCACTTGCTATTGATTCCAGCCAAGCTCAGACATCCCTCAGGTGGAAATACAGAGGCAGAACTGATATATCAGTTTAACAGCACCTATATATCCTTCTTGTCATGAGGATCTCTGTGTAACCTATTAGGAGCAGCTCCCTGTTCATTTTTGATACAGAGCTGTACAGAAGGTCAGAGAAAGAGTGAGCAGGATGTGTCCTGAAAGGTCATTTTCTGATCTTAATTATTCTGATGTAATTCCATTGAAATGTAGGTACCATTTTTTGCCTGTGAAAAGATGATCTAAAGTCTGTCCTGAACCCTGACTTTATAAACACGGCTTTCTTATTCTCCTTTCCATTTGTCTAACAGATGGCTTTATAGAACCTCAAATACCAAGGAAATTTGGTCTGCTATAAGGAGTGGTACAGAATAGCATTAGCTTTTGAGTTGTTTTCTTTTTTTTGATTGAGTATAGGAAGCAATGCTAGGCCTAGTGTTCAAATAATAAGATGCACTCCAAATCTCATGAATTCAGTTACTCACTGTGCCTGGCGAATGGTGCTACACTGTCCACATGGTTATGATGCTTATTGTCACCGCAATATAGGGGTTAACCACAGGGAATAGGATTTTTAGACACTTTAAGAAAATGCTCAAACAAGTGTAGTAATACCACACATATACCACCCGGGAAAATACAGATTTAAAATATTATTTAAATGTAATAGTATATCTACCATAAATAAAACATTACATTACCAGATAAATACACTTTCAAGAATTTAATTTTTTTTCTTTTCAGTGAAAAATAAGTGGATTATTAATTTCAGGTGGTATCTTCTAATACCAAAACAAATCAACAAATATTTGCCTGACAAATAGCTCTTTCAAAAAACAGAAATACATATATTACTTGTTACAGAATTAAACCAGGCAAAGCAGAGAGGGCATGAAGGATTCATTTGTACAGAGCTTACTGGTTCCTTCTTTGTTTCATGTACAAACACATTGGCTTCAAATGACTTCATATAGCTTAATTCTAAGCAGAACTGCATCCATGTTCCACTGTGCCCTACAAGTAGATGTTCTTTTAGTCTACAGCAAACATTCTTGGCCACTTGTCATTCCTTATCTCAAGCCATATGAGTCCTTTTCTTCCATAGTCTCCTCCCTCAGATTAATCCAAAATCATACCACAAAATATGCTGTGAGTTTACAGTCAATTAACTCGTTTTCATTAATTGAGAAATCTGATGGTTTGCTTAGCTCAGATGGACATCTGGAATTGGTACAGTTTCACTGGATATTTTTTAATTTTTAAAAAGGAAATAATGGAAATTTAATTCTAATAGAGCTTGTTTCTGTTTGTGCACAGTGGTCCATCAAAAAGATCATATTTAAACACTCATTCTTGTTTTATGTGCAATAACAACAGCTATTTCAAAAGAGGCTTTATGTACAGTTATTACAGTTATGAATCTTCATTGACCTCTGTAAAATCTTTTTCAGAGTTTTCTTTGTATATATCAGCTGCCCTTCCTCACTAAAAAGTGTGTCTCAACACCAGGAGTTTCTCATCTTTGTTGCAGGTGCTTATCATACATCACATAAAAAAATGCATAGACTAAGCTACAGAGATGCAGTATTGCTTCTCGTCAGTGGTTGTTGGTGGCTAAATGTGACTAAAAATCATACTTCTGACACACATCTTAAATTCAGCCATCCACAAGGCATTATTAGCAAGAAATGTTTCCAAGTATTACACTGTCTGGTTTGCTGGTGGTATCAGATTGTTACTAACCAAGCTTGCTCAGTGTCTCCTCATAGTTTTAGATATGTATGGGGGTTCTTGCCACATTAAGCACAGCTTTAAAACATTTGTTTATAGCCTAGTTTTTGTTTATTTCATTGTTCATCAGCATATCTCGGCACAAACTAGAAGCCAATAAAGGCCACCTACACCAAAGAGAGAATTTTGCAAATATCACAGTACTTCTTCCACTCCCATTTTAGAAATTACTTCCTACCTTATCATAGAATAGAATCATTAAATTTTTTTAGGTTGGAAAAAGCCCTTAAGAACACGGAGGCCAACTGTTCATCTAGCACTGCCAAGTCCTTGTGCCTCAGTGCCACCCCACCCATCTTTTCAGTATTTTCAGGGTTGGTGATTCCACCACTTACCTGTGGCAGCTGTTCTGATCCTTGACAACCCTTTCAGTGAAGAATTTTTTCCTAATACCCAATCCAAACTTTTCCTGTTGCAGCTTGAGGCCACTCCTCTTGTCCTGTCACTTGTGACTTCAGAGGAGAGACCAACACCCATCTCATTACAACCTCCTTTCAGCCTGTTGTAGATTCTGAGTAGCTTCACTTCTCAACAAATTAGGCAGAGATCTCATTCTCTTGTTCTCTGGGAATCTAAATTTTTCATTGTTTCCACAATACTGTCTTGAGCTGTATCATGTCATATCTTCTTGTCAAATCATATATTCTTAATGTATTTCCATCTTTTCTCAAGCAACTGACAAACTGAAAATATTTGAGCCACAACATACCTGTTTTTCTGTAATGCCTTCATATTTTCTTACTAAATCCTCTGTGTAATTGTTAAACATATATAAAACTGTAAAAATAAGATGGGATCTTGTGAGGGGAGAAGGTCCTTTACCTACAAAAATCCTACTTTGCATTCATTGGAATATTTTTTTTTCAAAATTCCTGACATAAGAAAGAAATTGGTAGATCTTTGACTCAACTTACACCTTCCTATATTTTAGTAGATCATCAGAAATGTTGTTGTTCCTTTAGGATCTGGCTGCTTCCTTATCTTCTTTTAAAAAATATTGCTTTCACAAGTGGTTCAGCTACCTAGAAAATGTCTCTGAATCTTTGTCTTTATCCACTTCACAACAATGATGCTCATTGAAACAGTCCATCTATTCTCAATATGACTGCACTCCTTATAATAGAGCTACAGTATCAATACTCTCTGTACATTTCAATTTTTTTTTAAAGCCAGCCCTTGGTGACCAACACCATTGTGTGATTCTTGCCTGTTCTTTGGATTGTCTGTTTTAGCTGTGCCTCATCTCTTAATTTCATTTACTTAAATATGCATTTTTCTCTCTTGCACAATAGTGGCCTGAAGCACAAGGGGCTTTCCTTAGGCTGAATGTCAGTCTGTTGTCTTAAGTCGATTTGCAGTAGTAGATACCTAGTAGTAGTAGATAGTAGTAGTAGATAACTAGTAGATAAGAATTCCATTTCTGAATATTAATATATTCTTGCAAATGCCATTGTGAGTGCAATGAGATGGTATTTAGAACTGCAAAGCTGATTAATGTGATCCCACTGTAAGCAGCTGTGCTACAGGTATAGCTCCTTGTTTTACTACTTTAAAACCATAGTTTAAGGAACATGTTACTATCAACACTGGCAGCTGGTATAGGCTCCTTCAAATTCTCTCTAGACTCAATTTACTGTTTCTTCAGTGAGAGCACACATGCTAATACCAAGTTTTCTTGCTGCTTGTTTCAAAGGCAGAAACTGCACCAGCAGATTTCTGTACCCAAGGGCTCCATTTCTTTTCCATTCGGCTGAGATTACGATGTACTTTTGAGATAGTTGCTCCACCATATTTGGCTGGGATTTTTGTCTTTGATGAGATCCAGATGTTCCATGTTCTCAGCTCTTAGTCTGTTTTCCATACCTGGGTAATTTATATGTATTATCATTTATCTGTAATATTTTTTTGGCTTTATATCAAAAGGAGATGAGTGTTCAGGCTTTGCCCAAAAGCCAAGCGGAGAAGACCAGATCCTGACTGGCCCATCCCCTCCAGCCTGCCCTGTTCATCAGGCTCTGCTTGCAGCAGAACATGTTTGGCACAGCTCCCAGGGCCGTGGGAACACACAAGAGCTGCCACTATGACTGGAGACTAATTTAGAGTAACAAATACATTCAAGGAAGACCAAAGCAGCTCACAAACAAGCGGCAGTCAGAGACAGAGCTAAATTTGTCGAGCAACACATTCTGTCCACTCATTGCTCATTCATCTCTAACAACTCTGTATGTGAGCATAATTATGTTTTCCTGCAGTGGTTGGTTGAGAACATTTTTCTGACTATATCATGGAGCAATATTCTAACTACCCAAAGCTTGCTTGTTTGTTTGTTTGTTTGTTTGAATAATTAAATTCCAGATGAAAAATTTGGCTCCTCCAAGGAGGGCACAGAAGATCCTTTCTAATATTCATGATAAAGTATTTTAAATCAGATTTGTTCCTAAGTCACAACTTGCATAAAATCATCCTTAATGTAATTTTCTGGGGTTTTTAATAATAAAATAAACTTCCAAACAAACTTAAGGTAACTATGAATGATAACTTACTGTAACAGAAAATAAGCAGGACACTTGACTCCTTTGAAAAGCAGAACTATATTCATTTAACATTTTTATTTATGTCTGCTAAATTACTCTTAAGCCAGTCATTATTCCAAACCCAAGCATAATACTTTACCAGATGTGCCGCAAACAATTTTTTAAAATATTGATTT
>JAOXXN010000395.1:90591686-90603114 GCA_026770055.1 Myrmophylax atrothorax | reverse complement strand
AAAATTAATAAATGACTGCTGGCAGATTTGGGTGAGTGCATTTTTCAGCTATGTCTTTATCACTCCTACTAAATATCTTCTTAAATTTACCCTACACATAGAGAACAAGGATGCAAGCAATACTCTCAGGAATATTTTCCAGTACTTTGTTGCTGCCATTAGTCTGTAACTTGGCATGAATTTTTAAGGAGTTCCTTATAATTTTAAACCCTACTCCTCCCATTCATCTTAAAAGAAATGCCTATATTGCTAAAAGTTAGTATTTTCATGTATGTTTCTCATAAACATTCACTCCCACCTTTCAACTCAGAGTTTCTGGGATCTTTAGAAATTATTTCTTCCTCATGTCTACTGGGATCCTGCAAGCTGTTAAGAGACTAACTGTGGGCAGAAAGAAAGATCTTTGTACAGGGTATATTCTCAACTTCTTTCCTGTCACAGTTCCGTTCAACAGCTCCTTTAGCACACACAGTGCTCTGCCTCTTTACACTAGAGCTTGACCTACACCTCAACTGCCCTTTCTCTCACACTAGATACATCCATTTTATTTTTGATAAGTAATTTCTTAATACTTTTAAGAAACAAGAAGTAACTGAATGAAGTAATGATGATTTCAAGCATGCATTCTGAATGAGTGTTTCACATGAACATATCCACAGAAATCAAAAAAGACTTTACATATTTGCACGTAAGGCTGCTCTACAGGCTGCTGAGCTGCTGAAATATCTTAGACAAACAAAACTGAATGAAGTCATATCATCTTAGTCCTCCCTTCCTTTCAACTCTCAGTTCTGGGCTGCGGTCTTGATATATGCCTTGTTCTCCATGTTTTAAATCTTATGACTCTTTATACCTACAAACAAGCTACTTCTCTGCCTTTCTACTAATTTATTATTGGCATTAACTTTCCACTTTCAGCAAGAAAAGCAATATGCAATTTCCTTAACTGCATTTAATGCTGATCACTTCCCCATGGCACGCAAGTTGCACTGCTGGTATTCCCCTGAGTCCTTTCCTGTGGCAGAGCTTTAGCTTTTTCAGAAAGGTACCCATGACAAAAAAGGCAGAATTTCTCGACACAATTTCTCTTTCCTTTAAAAAACCCTTCAGTTTTCCTTGTCAACAGCTCCTACGCTTCAGATACCTCAACCATCCTCCCATTCTTGCTGTAGGTTGCAGTATTTCTTCAGTGACCTCTTTTCCTTGTTACCCTAGGGATGGTTGCCCAGGCTTTTCCAAACAGGGATATAATCATGTTCAGATGGGTTTTGGTTTTCTTTGTTTAAGACATGTTCTCCCTCAAGTTAAAAAGTATCCATGAGCAGCAAACCGGCTCAGGCCTGACATACTCAGCCAACAGCAGCAGAAATGCAAAGATTTTAAGATGGCACAAAGGCACTGTCATGCAAGTTTGGAGGGATATGTGCAGGCACAGAAGCAAAGGGAGCAAGTTCCTCTAGTGCTGCACCACATGTGACTGCTCAGTGCCTCTGCAGCCCAGCAGACTCTGGGCTCAGGTGGACAATGCTGTCAGCTCAGCATGGGGAGAGGTGCTAGCACAGGGCCTCAGGTTCACAGTAGTTTCAAAGCCAGAGAGGGGTGGTGAGAAGCAGGGCAGTAACATGAAGTCCTATCAGTCCACACAGCACACGGTATGTGGTGAGCCACGTGGTGAACAAGGTAGGAATTGCAGCTGACAGCATACAGCACAGCTGAACAGTACTGTCCCTGGGCTGGCCCCTTCTCACTACCTCCTTCCAACCCATGTATGCCACATTTCCCTTTGGAAAAGAGCTGCTATCTAATGTTTTATTGCTTAGAAAGGATTGGCAGTAGACTAGGACATTCTTGTTTTCCCGGTTTACTGTCTTTCCGCTTTTACTTTGAAACTGATGGATGCTACCTTCTACCACTATGCTGGATCCAGTTTTCCTTTTCTCCTCCACTCTCATCTGAGTTTTTCTACTTCCTTTCTCCTGCTCAAAGTAGAGTCAGTTACAGCAGGTTGCTCACAGGTCTTTCAAGTTAGATTTGTATACCTCCCAAGATGGAGAGTACACAACCTTTCTGGGCAACTGCTTTGTGTTTTACTATCCTCACACTTTAAAAAAAAAAAGTATATATATATTTAAGTGGAATTTCTTGTATTATGATTTGTGCCCATTGTCTCTTGTCCTTCTACTGAGAACCACTGAGAAGAAGCTGCCCTGAACCTTACAGCCCCAACCAGTTCTTTCTTATTTGTAAGAATGAAGTACAGCAGAGTGCCTCCCCTTGTCAGCTCCTTAATCAGCTATGTTAGAAAGCTATCATTAATGCACTCCAGAAAACTCCTGGATCACTGGATCATTTGTGCCCTTCTCTGTTGTCCCTCCAGCAGATTTTGTGGTGCTTAAACTTCCCCTGTGAGCACCAGCAGCTGTTAACATAAGGTTTCTTCTTGTTTTCTGAAGAAGTCATTATTTACTTCCTCCTCAGAAGTGATCTATAGCAGACACCCCCAGCAACATTGCCTACATATCTCTGCCCTCTAACACTAACTCCTAAGCTCTTGACTGGCTCATGCATTCCCACTGCTCTCTCACATGAAGTGTACATTTCCCCTCCTCACTTTCTCAGTCTGTCCTTGCAAACAGCCAGAATGCAGCCATGGCACCACTCCCTTACCTCAGCCCTTTGCCTCAGCAGAATAAACAGCAACAGAAGCCAGTTCATTTGCATTCACTTTACTTCTAGTGCTTAGGTTAGCTGATTCCACTGGTCTAGCTTTACAGCAAGCACTTCTGTGTATGTAACATGTTTATATGTTCCTGAGAATGGCCAGAGGGAGAAGTAGTTTTCCCGATCAGAAAGACAAAGATAATGCAATATGATATATATATATATGTACACTTATAATCATGAGTAAACAAAAGCAAGGTCCACAGATGGAAATATCTGCAAAAAACCCCACAGGCACACCAGAGAGTGAACTAGAGAGGGATGCATGTTCCAACCCTTTGTAAGGTCTGTTCCAATCCATGGCTCTGTAGGAGAAGACAGGAAACATAATATGGGGAGAAAACGAAGGAGTGGGAATACAAGTGGAACCAAGGGCAAATAGACACAGGTACCATAACAGAAATGCTCTGCCCAGTTTCTAGTCCACTGAGAAAGACAGCATATCTGTCAGCAGATAGTCTACGTGTGGAGTCTACAATGAGCTCTTATTATGATAAAATTGCCAAATATATTCACTCTGCCCCACCCGTTTTAGCACCTTCAGTAATGGAGCAGATGTGGTGCATGCCCTGCAGGCCAGACACATTGTTCACATGTCATGTTTTGTGCAAAGATACAATTTGATTGTCAGTGACTTCTTATGCAAATGTAAAAGCCTACAAAACATAATGGCTATGTTGTTGGGAGGCTGCAGTGAGTGCAGCAGTTTCATCACAACATGACACAGTTGTGAAAACTTGCAGCCACACAGTCCCAAAACACAAATCACAAACCAGGTGGATTTCTCACCTGCAAAAAGCTTCAGTGATGGTTTCTGCAATTTGAACCATGGAATTGGAAGGGGCCTTAAAGAACATCTCATCCAACCTCCTCTGCCATGGGCAGGGACACATTCCACTAGACCAGGTTGCTCAGAGCCCCATCCAACATGGCCTTGAACATTTTCAGAGATAGGGCATCCACAATTTCTCTGGATGAGCCAGTAAGGACTTTTTAGGGGCCAAGAACAGAGCAAAAAGGGGGGATTTATATATTGAATGCACGTCTTACAGAAAGCCTACAGGTAGAGTCCTTTCTCCAATACCTTTTAGAGATGTGTAATAATAATGAGTTAAGGAATGTTATTTGGGCTACATCATCTTCTTTGTTCTCATGGTCAAAGAATAGAATGACTGAAATTACAGCTGCATTGTTCCATTTGGTGGATGCATAACTAGTTGAACCATACAATGAATTAGTCATGGCTTTATTTTTAGATCTTCATTTCAGGTAGTCCTGCAACTATCAGCTCTGGCAACACAATGCATGGCTAGGGAAGTCAGATCTCCAAAAATAGTAAGCATTCTACATTTTTAGTGGGAGAGCATATTGGAGAGCACTCATACTGTCATACCCTATAAAATCCTGCCTCTCTTGCTGCTCCAGATACCATCTATGAGACTTCTGTCAGCTCCTAAAATGGAACCAAAACTATGATCATCTGTGCAAGAGCAACTCATAACTGGCAGAGGACAGTTAAAGCAGCCTTTAGATTATCAATGCACAGGATAATCTCTTATTAACTCTTCTCTCATCTACAAATCTTTTTTATTTCTCATCCCCTTTCCCTGTAAATAGGTCTCTGTCTCACTGATTGCTTCTGGATGACTGCTATCCTCAGGTTTTTACTGCCTACTTTTGGGTAACTAGAGAGATCGTGTTGAAGCTGGGATGTCAAAAACTATCCTTTAATAGTGGCATCTCAGTTACTTGTGAAATCAATGGCATTTCTGACTTCATTCAAATACTTTCCTAGAAAAATACATTGCCTTTTTGCCAGCTCTGGAAAGGAGTAATATATGATGTATGCCTTGCCATGCCATCTGTGCAAACTTACCACAATATATAGCAGTTTTTACATCTGTAGTTCCAACTATCCATTTTAAAACAAATACATTTTCCATTAATTCGAAAACTTTTGTTTTCTCCAGTCAGAATTCTTTCTTTGGTAAAGCAAGAAGCACATGCCTAACCAAAGCATGTAAGCAGTTCTACTGCTTTTCAGTGATCTTTACATGTGTGGAAGCTGGTATCTTGGTAACTGGAACTCAAGGGCCAAATTCTCTGCTAGTGCCATCCCATAAGAACCATGTCTTTCAACTCAGCGCCACTGATTTATATGCCCAAACTGTATAATGAAATTTAGCCAACTGGAAAGTGGACTATAAAAGCATAATGATGTTGTCAGGCTTTACAGTAGAAAGCCTTGTAGCTAGCATTTCTTTGGAAAAATAGCAAGCCCTGAAGATGTTGGCTAGATTTCCTTAACAAGTCGTCTTATTAATGTCAATCCTCTGTGTGGAGAACACTCTGTTAGTCCCAGGAGCTTCAACGGAACCAAAATGATATTAATTTTTTTTTCATTTGTAAAGGTATTTTGATTTAAAATTAAGCTCACAATGACAAGACTAGCAAATAGGTGCATGGTTCCCTCACAACCTGCAGTTCCCCACTGTACTCCCCTGTTCTCATAAAGCCTCAGGATCAAGAATGTGAAACTGCAATTCCTGATTAGTTATCCAAGCATCTAGTACTACTGTGCACAGGTAGTGGTTTCAAGGAACACTAGAAGTTCAAAACAACAATTGTCTTGAAAGACTTAGAAAGCTGAAATCACTCTCTGGCTCACTTGCTGGTAGTTTCATTTAGCTGGGTGTTCTGTTTGTTTCCTTTGGCTTCATTTCTTGCTTGTTTTTTTCTGTTGTATAACTTTTGCCCAGCAAAGCTTCAGACTGACTAAAGCTCTGCAATGTCTGCAAGAAGGTGGAAGGACAATGCACTGTAATGTCTGGGCTATGCCAGAAGTGCTGTATGGAACAGTATTTTGGCTTGCAGTTCCCTGCAGGTTAGGTACAAACATATATGGCTTGTCTTGTTCCTAAAATCATTCAGCTCTCACACATTTTCCTATACCGCAGGTGACTCCAATGTTTAATATAACTCTAACGTAAAGAGTAGCATAGCTAGTTAAACAGACATGAGTACCACTCCAAAACAAAATCTGTTTGTATTTATATTTGAAAACAGGAGGTGTATCCTCTAGCAGATATTCCAGTCTGCCTGGAAAGCGTATATGTGCTATTAAGGGAGGCTTACAAAGGCTTTGACGATTCCTATGGTAACCCAGTAGAAAGGCTGTTTCCATGGGGACTAGCCAAGCCTATATAAACCTTCTGTCTTCATTAGAGTATTTCTGAGACCAAACGCTTTAACAGTTACTGTTCTGGTATAGTTAACAACAATCTCTTCTTTGGGGAAAGAATTAATTCCTTTCTGCTGGAAGTCCAGTTATTTTGTCAGCTTTCACTAATACTCAACAGCCTGAATACCTGTCATGTATGAACATAGCAAACAGGCTAAACAGTGGTATATGCTTTAAAAAGCACTTTGATTTGCCACCCACAGCATTACAGTATACCTACACTGGGTATTTTAAAATGCAGTTAATTTAAGCATAAGGAGAGAATAAATCATACTTCATAAGTTTCAGTTAAGGAACTCACATCAGAAATATCTGGGTGTATGTGTAGTTGATTATCTGTGAAGGTGACATTCTGATTCCCATCCACATTCCCCTTCTTAGTTATTCACAACTCCTAAAACAAAACAAAAGTATTTCTTTTGAATATAAATGCTGCATGCTTGATCTCAGCCAAATTTGCTTTTCCCCTTACCTTTTTCCTTTTCTTTCCTATAAACTCAACAGTTTTTGAGTTATGCCAGTAGAAATAAAGCTTTGTTTCTTCCATATGCCCTACACAAAATGTTTTTATATTCACAACTCAAAAATGCTTGAAGGAAGAAATTTCAAACTTGATCTCATCAATTTCTAAGTCATCATTAGTTTTCCCATCTCTTTCGTATGTATTAATGAGACAAGTTTCTCTTTTTTATTCCCTTTTCCTTTGATATAAATCTTTTTTATCACCTTCTTCCCATATCCTTGGGATATTATTCTGCATGTAAAGACAGGACATCTAAGCTATAATATGCAGACCTCAGAGTAAATAAATCAGAGGAACAAACTAACTAAAATCTCTGAGTAATCATTAAAGAGTTTAAAAATGTGCCCCAAATTGTCTTTGTCTTCAGTTGCAGCACCACATGTGCCTAAGCAGTGTGAGTTCTTGATTGGAGTCTTAATGTCAGCTTAAAATAGATTCAAATTATTTCTCTCTACTTTAAAAAAATAAATGTCCAGGTGCCCTTTGCAATAATACTTGAAATCTTTCCCAAAATAATTTAAATAGCTGTGGTTCTCTTGAAGTTCATAAAGAACCTAATTTCTCCTCTATTTAATAATGAAAAGTTCTCTTTAGAGTAGGAATTCAGCATTTTTCAGAAAAAGAAAACCAGACAGGACTTGTTTGTGGTATAACTTTGTCCCACTCTTGCAGATTTAAAAACAACAAAGCGTATCACAGCACCCCTCTCTTTTGGATGGATAATGACATCAATGATGATTGATGCACTCATCCAGGACTGCTGTATCTCTGCTCACTTCATGGGCTGTTGCTAAGAGGCACCCTCCAGTATGGGATGTTTAGAGAACTCAAAGCTTTCTTGTATCTATTTATGATGCCAAACCTCGCCCAGCCTCAGCAGTTGTGCAGGCTTAGGTTCTTCAAATAAGATACTGCTTGGACTAATCTGTCACTTATGCAGCACATGTGACAAAGCCAAAAAGTACCATCACACTTCACAGCTTCACTTTCTGTAAAGATGTTTGGGGTTCCTCCTTGAAGTTCAGTATATGATGAAGACAGAAATTAAAAATTGTTTTGCCATCTCTCATGGTTATACCTCTTTTCCATGCGGTAGCATGCTCAGAACAGCATCACAGACACCCCATCTGAAAAACAGATATCTTGTCATTTGATTTTGACTGCTTATTTTCTAGTATGTCTTTAGACACATTGCCAAAGACAGTATCTGAATGATAACTTTCATTCCAAGTAGCACTTGATTAGGGATTACAGGGTGTAAATGCACCTTCTGGCATGGTATAGTCTGACACAGCTTCTGGATCACTCACACCACTGTGGATCACAATGATTTTCTTCTTCATATTAATGCTGAGGTCCAAACTCATCGTTAGCTATCCAAACTTAGAGCAAAATTTCATGTACTCACTTCAAGTCTGTGCAGCAAACAGGAGGATGAAAAAGACTTACTTATTTAATAACTTTCTGATTGCAGATATGCAGCGCCTTTTTGAAAATAAATGGCACCTGATCAGGAAAAATTAAATTAAAAAGAGTTGAAAAAGAGAATAATAGGTACCGTAGACAGTAATGCTAGTTTATGCCTCAGTCTATGTGAGGATCCAAGTTTTCAGGCTAGACTGGTTTTCAGAACTGCAATGTGTGTACAGTCCAATTTTGGGTGAGTGCTCTACTCACTGAATCATTTGGGGCTCTGGCTCGCAGGCCAATAGATATATATATGCAATCCCTTACGTTTACATTTGATTGCAGTTGTGCATGCACTTATGGCAACTGCAGATGCCAGCTGAACACACAGATGCTTACAGCATTCTGAAAAATCTGGGTCTTAACATGTTGTGAAACAAGACAGAATACTAACCAGTATTCTGTGAGCCCACAGCACACTGCTGGGCAAGCAGTCTCTGTATTGCGTTGAAGCATTGTCTATCCCTATCTCCCTGTCACCATACTCTGCAACTTCACAAGCATTCAGAGTAAAATGAAATGATACCCAAAAGGCATTGTAACAGAACCCCTGTGAATCTGAACAATTAAAGCAATTCTTTTGAGGATGAGCTCTACCAAGGAGATGCCACATTTTACAAAGCTCTTAAAATTCTAGTGTTTGCACAATGGCATAGCTTTTTTTGTATTGGATAAGGACTATGCATTGAAATTTTCAAGGTGCATGAGATGGGCATCACTTCCCAAATTCTCATTGTATTTGGAGAACCTATGTGTGCTTAGTTTAAAGCGTATTTTTAGCTTTTTAGCTCATCTTTTCTACTAAGGTTTCTACAGAGCACTGAAGTCATGATATCTCTGCTAACTCAAATGGTAACATTTAGACACTGACAATACTACCAGCACCCCTTTAAGCAGAGCCCAGTGAATGCCCCCGAATCAGCAGTGTACATGCCAGCTGGACAGAATAAGGTCATTTCTCTCCCTTACATCTCTTTCACAGCAAGTAATTGCTCAAAGGAGCAAGCCTCATTCGATGTTCTTGTAGTCAAGAAATCGCTGCCAATTACTGCAGCTGTGAATGATCCCTGCCCAGACTGGAGAAGGCTCCTGAAGCCAGTCCCACAGCCACGGATCGGGCGCACGGCACAGAGGTTCCAATACCAATGGCCTAACAGTGTCATTAAGGGAGAAGACTGGGTGATGAGTGATACGCTCTTTCCTTCTGCGTGGTGAGACTTACAGTTCGAGATGATTCAGTTAGGGAGTATGTCAGCAGAGAGTTTTTAATCTCATTAAAGAAAGCAGTCTTCCTTCCTATTGGATACCTACCGGCAGTCTCTAGAGAGATGACTTCTTCCCAGTGCTGCACAGGATCCCACCACTTGCTGTGCTGGGAGGAATGTGTCAGAACTAATCTTACAATAACAAGTTGCACTCACTGCTGACATGAATCTTGGCACTGACGTAAGCCTGAGTTGTTTAATTAGTATTTATGAAAGATGAAGCGATACCACTCTTCAAAAAATGGTAACATTCTGTTATCATAATCTGTTATCATAAACTGATATAAAGATTTCAACTAAACCAAGATTACTTGAGAAAGGGGAAAGTTATCTACAGTTTAATAAAGCAGAGAAGGGATTTGGGGAGCATATCACTATACGGAAGTAAATACGTAAGCTTAGCCTTCATGGTATTTATTTCCTATTTAGCCCTTCATTAAAAAAATAATTTTTAAATAAAAACTCATCTTCTTATTATGAATGCATTCTGAAAACTGGTGACCACAACCAATCTTGTAAATGGTGGCATTCCATTCATTGGCCACATAGGCAAAATAAGGATCACTATTTAGTATCTCCCTAATTAAAAAATAAACTCTTCCATTATTCATAGACTACTATTCAAAATGCAGAACTTCATAGCAGCATAAACTAATAAAAATATCTCCACTTAGTCTTTGGTAGATTTCTTTAAATTGTTTATTAATGCTAAATTCTTATAGATGGATAATAACATGTACACACAAATGCAATATATTCTTCCATCTTCAAAGAAATAAGTTCGTTAAGGAATTGTTATTAAGAAACTCCTGGTGATATTTTCAGGGATTTTTCTACTGTGGTAGCATTTGCTCATGATAAATTCTGCTCATAGCTTCTAAAATATTTAATTTCCCACAGTCAGATTGCTTTCTTCCATTGAAAATCCGATGGGAAGTGGTTTGAGTAAAGGGATACTCAGCCACATTCCTCCACTGCTGTATTTTTCAAGCCAATTTGTGCATATCTCTAGGGAATACCCAAGGACACAGGGCTACCCTCAGGGGTGGGAAAACATTTGAGTGTGAGTACTTAGCACAATGATATTCTGCATTAGCTCTTCTATGAATTTACATTGGGAATGAAGCAGACAGCTCCCAAATGTTGGACTTGCTCCTCCTTCAAACCTCTTCCCCACACACCTGTTTATGTACAACAGAGGGCTGCTGGAGGCCTGGCAGAAAGAAGTCTGATAATACCAAGGTAAATAAGTGACTTTTTTTCCTGCCTCTCATCTTTATTCCATACAGATAGGGAGAAATCTGTGTTTATCAGGTTTTCAAAAGTCTTTTTCAGGAGACTTGCCTCATGTCTTGTCTACCTAGATCAGTCTATGTTGTTTGCAGTCAAGCTTCTGCACAATTTGTAAAATATCTGTCTCTCCCAATACTGTGTTCCTTCCCAGTAGTCACCATTCTCCACACATTTGGTGCAATTTAATCACGTGTTGATTTCTGTCTCCAGGTGAAGCCTTTATATTCACTAAGAGATTGGTTTTGCTTTAATACATGTCCGCAATAAATGGTATATACGCAACATCACTTTGAACTTCTTTATCTTAACTACATATAACAGTGTAAGGATCATAGAATCATGGAATATTTTGAGTTGGAAAGGACCTTTAAAGGCCATCTGCTCCAGTTCCCCTGATATGGGCACAGACACCTTCCACTAGACCAGGTTGCTCATCATCCCATCCAACCTGGCCTTGAACATCACATTTTACTTTCCTCTAAGAGCCCATCTGCCTCACCAAGTCTCTTCTACCCCACTACTATGTAGTTGGTTTCTCAGTCAAAGTCATTGTCTGCTCTCCAGCTTCCCTGGGTGGGCTGGGAACCACAATGCTCTCATGATTCATCTACTCACCATCTTTTATTCAAGATCCTTTCCTTTCATATAATGCCTCACACTTTCATCCATACTGTCCACTTCACACATTTAGCCTCTTTGTGCTGGTTCCTGGCCTACTCAGCCAGTCAGGCACAGTCCATTTCCATTTCTATTAGTGACTTTAAAATGCCTCAGAGTCATATACAGACATATACACACACACACATACATGTCTTAGACATGACAGAAAGGTGAAGACTGCATATATGAGAGCACAATACCACACAGAGTTGAATATGGCCTCTTTATTGAGATCTGCCTGTAACTGAGGTGACGATC
>JAOXXN010000395.1:90581184-90591611 GCA_026770055.1 Myrmophylax atrothorax | reverse complement strand
GATCAGGTATGAAAAACAGCCCTTTGTCCAAGGAGAGAACACCAAAGGCAGTCATGGGACACTCTTCCCTGTCCCTTACTGTTAGGCTGATACCAAGGGAAGCAGGGACAGCACTGAACATGTCACACTGAGATTTTTATCACCAAAATGTAGTAAATGTTTAAGACAAATGCACAGGGGAAAAGTTTAGTTCTCAATGATCACTGAAAGAAACTATTGAGTGTTGCAGCATCAATAGGCCTAGAAACAAAACTATGTATTATATGTATTTCTGCCCTGCACTACTTCTTCAGACTCCCTCCCACCTCAGATTCATAGAGGGTACAAATCCATCAGAACCCTGGAATTCAAGTCATTTTCTGGCATCCTGGGGGTTTAGCAACAACATCTTTTTCAGCTCCAAATGATGTGGAAAAGCCTGTACAGAGACGAGGCAATGGATGAGTCCCCTCTAGCTGAGGGGTTAGGAGCCTGTTTCACATATCTGACAGCCTTACACACCAGACTCGCAGCATCAAGAGCCGCTCAAAGTCCTCCTGGGTCGGTACAGCTTTCTGCCACCCCCAAACAGGCGGGTGGTTGTCAGGCACAATCTGGCCTGGACTGTTTTTCATTGTATAAAGTTGCTATGGTATCACCAATTAAAAATTCTAAAAAATAATCTGCATCTGTACATGCATGCTAAAATAACCTACGAAATGACACGTCCTTTCGTAGAAAGCGAGTCTACTAATTGCTGAGGGGCAGATTCCTCCACCCTTCCTCTCACTGAACAGTGCCTTCAAGCTGCAAATACTCCCACTGCTTTCAGCATTTGCCAAGCCTAAGTTTTCCACAGAAACCATGAGTCAGGCTCCAAAAATCAGGATATAGGCTTAAAAAATAATGAGATTTAACTACAGCAGGTGAAGTATTTTGCCCTGACAGTGGATTTGGCAGAGCAGGCATTCAGCACAAAAGACAACCTCACAGCTGAAAGCAGGTGATCAGCAGCTTCAGCACAGTGAGCCCAGGCACATCTGAAAAGATGTGGTCTAACACTTCAAAAGCTTTTTGTTAGTGTCTAGCAGAAGGAAACTCAGATTCTAGTTTCCCTAATCATTTTCTTCCCTCCCCATTTTTATCTTTCTCCTTTAATCCTTTTTTTTTTTCCTTTTTCTGTCTCTCCACCTCATTTCCAAAGGCATTTCAGTAGATTGGTTATTGCAGGAAGAAGATGAAAGTCAAGACTCAGATAGCAGGAGGGTTTTGGTAGCCAGGGGTCTGACAAAGCCATGGATGAGTGACCTAGCCTGTGAAGGTAGCACTAGGTTCCCTGGCAGAGAAGAATTTGCTGACCAGGAGGCAGAGCCTGGCATACACCAGTGACCTGGTGGACTTGAGCAAGGGGAGAATGTCTAGTTTTGCAAAGCTTTGGTTTCCCCTCACTGACCCATTGGCTTAATATCAAGGGCTTGAGATCAAACAACCCAAAAAACAAACTTCAGTCAACAGTATGTGAGATCCCAAACTCACGACCTGTTTTGCCTCTTCCACCTCACAAGCTCCTCCTTCACAGTCAAGAACCCAAGCTCCTGTCCCTGGCTGAGCAATGTGCACAGATGCTGGGGCCCTGGGCCCACCGGGGCCCCGAGTGACCTCCATAGGCCCTCTCCTCATGGCTGAGGGGCTCCATGTACCCAGGCTATGTCACTTGGTAGGCTTGCCCTTAGCTGTCCTTCTGGCCCTGGAGTGCTGACTGGTCCTCCTCAGTGAGAAGGTCAGAGTCCATCCTCAGTGGTGTCACTATTCCTGTCTTTATGCTGCCCACCTCCAGGTCGGCTGGGGGACAGAAAGGCTCATGTCACAACTTGGAGCCGTCTGAAATTAACCCTGGGCTGATCATGTGTCAAGAATCCAACGGAGGGTCTGTGGCAACCATGGACAGCAGAGCTGAGGGCCATCACTCCTATGATGACATGAGTGCAAGTACTACATGCTGAACATGCAGATAAATCAGAGGACAGATTTAGACCTGGTCAGACCTGATGCAATGAGAACCTCCCACGTCACTTACTTCCTCCCACTTTTCATATTCATATGTATTACCAGCATCTTTTATGCCTTCCACCAGAATAGTGAACTAGAAAATGGTAGTGCACAGAAAACAACACCTTGGCACATTTCCTCTTCAACTCAAAAATCTCATGTTTTCCACACAGAAAAAGCCTGAAAGCTCTGCAGCATCAGCTTGTCAATGAGGAACAATTTAGCTTCAAGAAATTATCAGCACTGATTAATTTCATGAAGTTTGAAAGCAAAGCCCAGAATCAAGTTTGATCACATGAGTTTTACAAGGTTAAAAGATACAAGCATTTGTACATGTTCATGCTATAAGCTTCCTACCTATTCATTTGACTAGTTAAATGCATATTTTATTTCATAGGGGTTTATTACACTTTGGTCACAAACATGTCGGTTGTACCCTTTACACAAGGAAACAAACAAGTCCAAAAAGGCATCTGGAATTGGGTAAAAAACCCCGTGGGTTTGGAAGTTCATAAGATTAGAAAGCTGTTGCTAAGTATGATGAAAAAGAAAGACTTAGGTCATCTTCAAAAAGAAAATATTAGTTTGCTTTTTTTCAAAATGGGTGTTGAAAAGAGCTAAGTGAATAACTGTCTGTCTGGGTGCTTAAGTGGGAACATGTCTAGATGCTATAAATTTAGAGATGAATAATCTTTCTTTATAACAAGTATAAGAAAAGTACAGAAAAGATGCTGCATCTCAAGAAAAGTCCATATAAGCGGAATCAGCTTCCCTATGAGGAAATAATTACTGCAAGCTGCAAAAATAGAAATAAAATCTCTGACGAATGGCTGGTGTATGAATTCCTGTTACAGTTTATTTATGCAGACAATATAGTGTCTGGGATGAAACAGCTCTGTTGGCAGAACAAGC
Organism: Myrmophylax atrothorax; assembly: GCA_026770055.1. Lineage (NCBI taxonomy): Eukaryota > Metazoa > Chordata > Aves > Passeriformes > Thamnophilidae > Myrmophylax > Myrmophylax atrothorax. Next base: position 90,588,671 of record JAOXXN010000395.1, on the reverse strand, counting down.
ATGAGCCACTGTATGTGGGCTCTCAGAGCACTGCATGGGAGTGTTTACTTCAGCTCTCCTGGAACCATGGAGAAGTGACGTTACCATGCTAGAGCCTGAAATAAGCAGTGATACTGCCAGCACCAAAAGAAAGCTGAGCCTGTGGCTGAGATATTCGTCATCTGACAAAAAAATCCTCAACCCTAAACAAACTTAAGATGAAAAAGTATTTGAAGCCTCTTCCTATACAGAACTCACTGAATTCACAGAAGGGCTGTTAGACTCAGTCACTCCCATTTTGCCGCTGTGATCATTTACCTGTAGTGTTTTCTGCAGGACAGGACAAACCATTACTATTTGCCTCTTCATATCTGTATGTTTATATTGCCTTATGCTTCTAAATTAGAGTTAAAATTGTACTGGATGTTGTCAAAATACCCAGTAATCTTTTTCTAATCTGAAGGATGAGTCTGAAATTAAAATGTAATAAATAGGACCACTTTTACATCTAGGAGACATGCTAACCTACTATGTTAGAAGATACCATCAGTAGGCCTTTTCATAGCCCTATTGCTTGGAACAGTCACAAATGAAAAAAGGGGGATAGAGCAGACCCTGGAGAGGCTGTCAGCGTGTTCCACTTGTTTGTCATATCCCATCCACAGCACCATCACATGGTGTTGTGTAATCCCACTGAGCTCTGCGTGCCCTCACTGCACTTGTGGGCTTGTGGACAGGCGCAGGTTAAGACAAGCCTTGGAAGAAAAGTGTGAACACCCACCACAGGGAGGCTACACTGCAGCTAGAAAGAGATAGAGCAAAGAGGGACAGACGGACAAAAGGGTGCTGTGAGAGCACAAACAAGCAATGCTGCTCTGTCCTCCCAGGGGAGGAAATCCCCATCAGTCAAAACAAAATTCTTAGATAGCAATGGATCAGGACAAGAACCAAACTCCAACTCACAGCCCACCTGTGTGGTCTTGCATCTCTTGAAGTAAATGACAGATGCTCCATCAGCATCAGCATCATACTCTGTCAGTAGGAATTGCATACAGTTGTTCCCTCAGACACTAAGTTTCTGCAAAACCACAATTTTCTTTTGCCCTTAGTGCTCAACTGTTGGGAGATTTTTCTGTGAGTCACAGTAACATATTTCCAAAGTGCCCCACACTAAACTTCAGCATGGCCAGAGAATAGCCACTTGTGGGCCTGCAAGGCTTCCTGGTGTATCCACAGATGGGCTCAGCAGTGACACAGCTGAAGGAAGAGAGCTATCTGAACTATTTAAATCTTAGAAGTTGGCTGAAGTGATGTTTCATTCCCTTCCACATTTAGGGTCTTCCCGTTGATTGTGTAAAAATAGGACTGATCTTTGGGGTTAGCTTAGACTATATATTTGTCCCTACAAAAGATATTGATACACCTCAAAATAAATGGTTATTTAAAATGTATTCTAAGTGGCAGGTGACTGAAACAGACACACCTGAGAAGAGCAAATTGCACCTGCCCATTATTATGACAAAATTATCAATGTTGGGCAGTACAGTGGAAAATGATCAAAAATTCACGTGTCCTGTTGAGGAGGAAGAAGAAGAGAAGAAGACATGGAAATAAACATTATAATGCAGAATGTGCTTTTTATGCCTCCAGAAGAAGAAAAAAAAAGGGGGGGGGAACAAAACAGGAAAACAAAACAAAGTAAGAAAAAAAGAGAAAAAGGGGGAAAAGGGAATACAAGAGGAGATGTCTATTTTTTTCTGGGGAAAAAAAAAACAGAGTGAGAAAAACTCCAAAAAAACAACAAAAACCCACTAACCAAATAAAAACAACAAGCACCATGAGGAGGAATCATTTCATACATTTTCAAATTCAAATAGTCTATGGTTCTGTGTTAGCATCTCTATGAGTTCTCCAAGCACTGCTTTTGCCTTATATGAATTTCTGGGTTTGTCAATATGTGCAGTGAATATTACTGCTTTTAAAATACTCCGATTTGGCCTTGTTCAAAACTAGAAAGAATATTTCCTGGGGTAAAAAATAGGCGTTACATTAATCTTCAATCTATCAAGCTTCATAAAAAGAGGAAAACATGCAGAACATTTGCTCTATAGCAGGACAATATAAGTTGCTGTATTTTTTACCTGTGTCTTCATTAGTAAGACAGGAAATTCTAAACCAGTGTCTTCACTGGTAAAAGAAAATTCTGAGGCTAGATATTTTGTACATGCTAAAACAGTGACTGCTGTAAAACCCTTTTTAAAGTCTTAGAGATCTAAAACACAGTTATTGTTTGGAGAGTGAAAGATCTTTATAACATCTACAACAGGCATAAAAGCAATGGTAGCTGATAGCATCAGCCAAAGCAGACAGAGTAGATGAATGGGTAGTGGCAGTGAGCGTTGAATGATAATTCACAATAATTTACAATAAATTGGGTGCAACTGCAGGCTAAAACTTATAAGAAGGAAAGAAAAGCTTCTCAATCATATAGGTACCTATTCTCTTAATTCCATGTAGAGATATCTAATTACCTGCATACAAATATATGTCAGTTTTAAGATACTGTGCATGTTTCAGAATACGATGTAGAGATCCTTTTCAGGCACTTAACTGTCATTTCTGCTTCTCCAAGTGTTCCTACTGAACATTATTACTGTTAAAATTTCTCAGGGAGTTTTTTAAAAATTCCTGAGTTCATATATCTGCAAAGCATGGGATTTTTAATATATCCATTTTTGAGCCTTTTAATCATGCTCTTATTATATGAATACATATAGTCACTATGCATTAAAGAAAAAATATCTCTTTTGTATAGATATCAATTTTAAAACAATCTAGATCTTCAGTACTGCCTTTCCTCTGTATCTTTCATGACATTATAGATGTGTAGTCTCAATTTGTTTGCTTATTTTTAACAACTTCTAGTAACAGAAAAGAATGTATCATAATGAGCATGTGAAGAGCTGTATCTAGCAAAAGCTATAGCTTTTCACAATAAAAGTAGAATGTTCCTTGAGGCATCCCTTGGTAAATGACATTAGTATTAATACCAAAACCTTTAGACAGGAAGGTTGGGTTGATAACTTCTTTTTACTTTTATGTTTACCATAAGAACCCAGCTCATTTCCAAAGGGCTTACCTTAACCATTAAGTAGTTCTACATTTTTCTAAGACTATTGTCACAAACATGTAACATTTGACAGGACCAGTAAGAGAAATTACTGAGGTGGTTCACAAGTGGCAAGAGATACAATGGGAAAAGCAAGATAAGCTATCCCACAAAAGCACTTTGGAAGCCCATCCAGGGAGGTCTTCAGCTGCTTTAGAGCACTTTGGGGTATTATAAGAAGACACCACAGAATAAGAGGAATGTCAGCATGCCCTTTGCCAAGAAAAGAGCACCCATGGGAATAGCTAACACTTCTCCCATCGTCTATCCCAGCCGAAAACCGATTGTCCATGTACTAGAATTGTGCATTAAGTTACCTGACTTGCACCTAGTCTCTGAAATAAAAAGTTTGAAACTGGCAGTATTCCTAAAACAGAGCGTATCTGCCTACCTGTGGTAGCTCCTGGGTACATTCCAAGTCACTTGCTCGGGCCAGCAGGCTTTGGATGTTTTGTGGTGCTAAAAAGGCACTGCAATGATGTATTAAAAACATTTGGAAACTGGACAAATATTAAAATCTTCAAGACTTATGGAGACTGGTTAAGGGATAGACTTCTATACTTTGGAAATAGCTCCAGATGACTTAAAAAATAACTAGGAAATCCCAAAACTGTAGACAATTTGTAATACTTGAGATAATTGACAGCTGGTATAACATTACATGTACTTTTACAGATTCCTGTAGTATTATGCTCATGCAGATAAATCATAAAGGCAAGAAAACACTGTCTTCATCACTGTTGATCTTTTCAGTGGAGATTTTGCTTCTTGGGAGCATAGGGTTATTGTGCTTCCTCCTGAAAGCTGAGATTGTGTTGCTGTGAGCTGCCACATGGGCTGGATAGGAAGCAAGTCAATACCTGCAGATACACTAAAGGAGTCATAATCCAGAAGTTGTTTCCTCTTTTATTTTTAGGCAACAGTGTATTAAGAGGGACAAACAGTGAAATGTTGTAGGATGCAGCTGGGAGCTAAGGCCACACAGTGGGGTTGTACAAATTAGATGAGAAATGAAAATATCTGACGGAGAGGTAATTTTAAGCACTGACCTCACATAATAGATGGAATGAGAGTAGGTGTTGCAGTCATCTAAAAGAAGAACATAGCTGAACATAAAAAAAAAAAACAAACAACCAGCAAAAGTGGTGGGCTTTTGTTTGTTGGTTTATTTTTTATCTTAAATGACCTTTTATGTTTTAGGCATAGCAATGTAGACCAGATCAGAGCAATTTGTTGATGATGCTAGTTACTCACTGTGAAAGGAGCAAAATGTCCTTTTAAGGGGTATAAGGATAATTTGGAAGGATCTGAGAGTTTGTCTGTCCTTGGGCAGAGGCCTAAATCACCGCAGGGCTATAGCATCAATTGGAACAAAGATGAGCTTGTATACTCTCTGTGAATGCTTCATGCTCTCCTGCTAGCTGCATGTTCTACAAGATGCCTTGCCATCAGAGCCTTGTTCATTCCATTCACTTAGAGTCTCACAAAGTCCAGTCCAGTTGGTTGAAATCGGAGGTGTCCACGTAAAGGGGTATAAAGTCTAAAGGCTTAGATATGAGTATAGATTAGCTATGGGCAACAATTCTGAGAACTAAAAAAGGGAACACTGCATCACCGGATGAGCTCTGAGTGGAACAAAAGGATTAGCTTAAACACATGCTCAAAATAGAAAATAATTTTAGCAATGTTGTTTGACTAGGAGGCTTTTTTTTCCTCAGAGCTGATCTGCAAAGAAAAAAACTACAGCAAAGCAACTTCTCTTCCATTGAGCTCTCAGGGCTAAATTCTCTTTCAGTACAAGTTCTACAAACTAATTTAAGAATCTCAGACAATGGACTGGATGATTTGGTACAGTCACATTATCACAAGCATTGTGAATGTTGCCAACTTACTTTGCCATTCGCTTGCCACCCAGCGGCCTGGCTGGCCTGTCAAGCAATGACTAAGTCTTTGGGGAAGGTTTAGAATTTGCAAAAGTGAAAGCATAGTTTAACTGCATGTATACTTTTCCTTACCAGAAGGCATGTTGTAGTCAAGACTAAAGAAGTCACATCCGCTCCCTCCTTTCCTGCTAGTGCTGATTTGGGCAAGAGAACAGTTGTGTTTATGGGGCAAATTACAGTCTGATGTGATACATGCAGCAGTTCAGAACCCTGGATCAGAAAGGTTGCCCACTAGGATATTGGACTGATCGTATTTCTCCTACAGAATTCTGCTTCACAGTGCTTCTGACTCAGAAAAGGTCCCAGGCACATGCAATTAGGCAAGGCTTTCTAGAACTATTGTATTTTATCCAAAGCAGGAACGGGACACCAATCACTTGCTGCCAAAAGTATGTACTGAACTAATATCTTCTCATAGCTCCTTTAACAGTTGGAGGTTAGGGAGTAAGTTTAATATAGTTAATAAATAAATAAAAATAATAATACATTATGATCTTCTCTCACACCCATTCTACCTTGTCTGTCTCCAGGAGAAGGACACATCTTCACAACTCAACCCCCTAGCTTCATTTAAACTACTTAGAAAGTCATCTTCCCTTTCCAGGCCTTCAATGCCTGTTGAAATATGATTCAAAACTCTTTAATCAAGCTAAATAAATTCTATAAGAGTATACCTAGCAGCAGATGTGCATGTTTGTTACCAGCACTTTACCTGAATATCTGTGCTACTCAGGTAGCTGACAGTTCAATCATCCTTTAGAAAGAGGAGATCATTAGTTATTTTCAGCACCTCAGTACGACTTTTTGATAGCTTTTAAGATGACTGCAACTTTTACTGGTCAAATGTGGGAATCCAGTTTTCCTGCAAAAGCCCAGAGTGCATAGGACCGATGTTAAATGATTGGAGAATAGACTTCACAAGTACTGAAAGCTGATCAGATTTTTAAAGATCTCACCAGCTTGGCATTTTGTTGCAGCCTTTGTTTGCAATTACTCAACTTAGTTCAGTTTGAAAGGATGTCTGAGAAGTGACACACTAGGTGCCATTCAAATATTTTAGTTCAGAGAACTCTCTGAACTAGGGACATAAATTCATCCTTTCTGTTTTTCCAAGTAAAACTCAGTCCACCATGACTTCTGGTTTAGTTAGACTTTCCTCTTCTGATTTTATTCTTTGCAGCAGCAGGAAGGATTTTAAAACCAGGCCATTTATAGCCTTAACCCATTGAATTACTTTCTGGGGAAGTAGTTAAGAAGATTTTCCTTTGAAAGAACTAGTGACAATGTGTAAGCATTCCAAATTATACTGTGTGCACCAACGAGATGCTGCGTTTAAAAATGCCTTCATTTACTTGTGTGCACAAATTAAGTCAGCGGGGTTTCAAATTAAATAAAACTTGGCAATTCTTCTCAAAAAGCCATATTTTGTTTTGCTAGATCTGCATAACTCAAAACTGCTTAAGTGAAAGTTTCTTGCAGATAAGAGAGATGAATTTAGCACAAGAAAGAAATTCTGTCCTAATTTAAATCTCCAAGGCAAACAGGTGTTAGTCTGTGCAGAATTTGGCCCTTTGGGCCCTTTTATTCTCCCTCTACATTTATGTTCTTTCTAAAACAATTGCACAATTTCAGCATTCACTCAAAGATAAAATATGACCTGTCACTCAGAGACCAAGGCATGGATCTCTCAGCTCTGAACAATGTCAGTCCTGGTAAATGAAAGACACAGAGAATAAATGCAATGTAAAATAACACTCAAGAAAGCCATAATTTCTTATTTTGATTTTTTGGTTTTGCCTAAGATATGAAGAAAACCATGGAAGTATTGCAGACTTTTTTTAATCACTGTTCAAGTATATCTAGAAAAAAAGCAGTAAGGATTAAACACCCCTTTATCACAGTTTTTATCATCCTGAAATTGTTATTTTGTGATCTCAGAGGTCTCAAACAAGAGCCACCAATGTTTGTAATTACACCATTTATTCTGCAAGTTGCAAATATAGGTTTTATTTGCTTTTACTTTAATATGATGAGTTAAGATTAATTTCAAGCTAGGTAAGTAACGATAATACATTTATCACTGAAGTGTATATAATATAAGTTAAGTTGTAGTACACAGTAACCCCAATTCTCCAGCAGTTCTGCTGGAGCATTTACAGCATAATACTTTGGGCCCTTTTGAAGGAAGGGAGCAGAAATCTTGGTTCTGCAACACATGAATCTGGAGATGTGTAAGTGTCTTCTGTTGGACAGCAGGAACCAAAGAGTCTCTCTGGCTGTCTCTGTGAAAAGATTGTGGGGAGCAGATGCTCAAACTCAAGGCTCCCCAGGGAGCCACCAATTATTATATTTGAAGAAGTGAGAGAAAAATAAATCTTATTTCTTTCCTGTCCTCT
>JAOXXN010000395.1:90556374-90569119 GCA_026770055.1 Myrmophylax atrothorax | reverse complement strand
TGAGTTGGAAGGGACCCACAAGCATCACTGAGTTCAACTCTTAAGTATCACACTAATTAGCTATCACACTTCTTTCCCCAAAAAGATGATGCCCTAAAAGAACAGACCTCTACAGCTTTTACATTTTCCATCTATTCTTTAAAAGGACATTACATTCTTTGTTTTACTACATGGTGTGCCAGAAAATCCTGAAGAGTGTAAATCACAATTTCAACGCAATATTCCACAAAATCCATTAACAGAAAATTTAATTCATTAATTTGGTGATCCAATACTATGGCATCGTTCATCTCATCTTCTGGTTCAAACAGCATTCAATGTTTGCTCTGGTCTTTTATCAGTCTTTTAGGAAACTAGTTTAAACATGTTGAGAAAAATAGTTTGGAGTCCTTTCCATCCTTTTTATCTGTTTTCCAAACAAAACTTCAGGATTTACCTTAATTGTTTAGCTTTGCACTTTCAGCTCTAATTAACAAACTAAGCTATTTCAGTAAGGAGACAATAATTAATGTCTGTACTGCATAAGGTTCCAGAGGCCCCTCCCAAAAAGTCACAGTTTCACTTCTTAGATGTTATAGTAAAGCTACTGCCAACCTAGCTAAGGAGTCCTCAGCCCTCACTGGCAGGAGAGAGCAGGACTGGAAAACTAGAACAGTATGAGAGGGATAGAAGACTTTCTGCTATCTCCTATTCTGAGTGCATTCCACGAAGAGTGAAATGCATATGAAAACATTTATAATGTATTTTTACTGGACAACCCCCTGCCCGTGGTAGCAGCGTGCATTACTTCAACAGCAGCTGTGGCACTGTGCAGTGCAAAAGGACGTGAGAGATCTCACTGTCATCCCTAGGTGACCCCTGACTATCAACAGTTTACAGACTACTCCTTGCAAAAACATGTACTCCAGCACATAAGTCACAGCAGTACAAAACCCTGACAGGAGCAACCTCCTGCAACGTTTTCCTAGTCATTTAGAAATCTCAAGAAATGTGAATCTCAGAATGTTCTATTTCAGGGAACCTATTAAAACCATATTAAGATAAACTTACAGACAGAATCCTCAAGGTTTAAAATACCTATGTCTCCCCCAGCTTTAATATGCCCAGCTGTTTTAAATCCTGGCCATGCCCTGGCTTTGGTGTTTCAGAACATGAAATTTAACTTCATGACTCGCCTATTAATCTATGTTAAATAAAATCAAAGCTAAAGCTCAAAACCAAAAAAATCTAAACTTTGTGAAGAAGCTGATCTTTTCTGGTTTTTTTTTCCTTTTTGCTTGATAATCATTATATTCTGGTGAATAACCAGTGTATTTCTTAATATAGCTGCAAGGGGTTTCACAATAGCATTCATTCATTTAAAAAAAGGAGAGAGTCAAAGCTCTTCTGTCTTACATCACTTTCAATGAATGCTTTAGAGCGAAATGGCAATCATGAGACCTCCAGCCTACACGAGGAGGAAGTGGTTTTGCAGGCTTGCCAGATTAAAGAGTGACATCACATTATCTTCGTCAATGCTGATTCCAGCTCTTCGATAATCAGGCAAACATGGAAAGTGCTGTTCTCGTATCACATGGTCAGACATCACTTTCCATTCACTAGTGGAGCTAGCACTGCTTGCCTCAGCAGAAGCCCTGCCTCCTCTACTATAGGAAACTTTCAAAAGCAAAGAAAATGTGGCACAAAGAATGACCATTTCTACTCCCTCACTGATCTATTCAAGATGCACATTACAAAGCCACTTGCAATTTGTTTATGTTACAAATCAGAAAAAAATCAAACACTATCCTTGCCCAGAAGAGACTGTTATGTGCCATCACTTTCAAATAAGTTTTGTGATTTTTGCGTATAATGGTGAAACCCTCGGAGAGTTCCAGGTTTCCAAATTGCTTATGAAACATGGAGTTAAACCATGACAGGAAACATTATTGCATCCCCTTTCTGAAAATATGCTAGCACAAACTGCAAATGATGGCCATGGTCCCAACCACCAAGAATTCAAGCAGTGCACCACGGATTTTTTGGTGACTTGTTTTTTCAGCACAGTGCCAGTAACTCCCAGACTTTTACTTTGCTATGAGGATTCTGCACTGAAATTTTGATGAAATGGAAGATAGCTTGGATCCATAGCAGACACTTTAGAGAGCTTTCCAAGGTTATAAATGTATTGTTTCTGTTAACTGAAATTTGGGCTTAACCTGCAACCTTTTTGAAGTGAAAAGGCAGGAATGTCTTTCTATAGACACCTATATAGAGGTTCTAGCATTATTACACAGAACAGCTGATACATGCTCCTGATCTGCCTGGGGAGGAAATTATCTGTCACATATGGTCTCAAAATTACGTTCATTACTGTCCCTGAGACTTAATGGGTTTTTCCACACAGGACACTGCATAGAGATGTATTTGTTAAACACTTTTCAATTAATTTTCCACGCAACTCAAAAAATCATGCAGTATCTTTTAGAGAAGAACAGATGTGGTCGGTGCCCCAGGGATACTCGGAGCTCTTACACTGCTCACATAAGTAAATGTTCCACAACAGTAACACAGAGAACACCAGCAGCACAGATGCAAGCACAAGGCTTTCTACAGAAGCCCAAGGTTTTCATCCAGAACACAGTATAAGGCAGCAGCCAAGGTGAAGGTGAGGCAACAGGTTTCTCTCTTCAGCTCCCTTGTGGACTTTTCCTTTATTAATTTCTACTCTTTGATGTGAAAGGTTGGAGTTGAAATTCCTCACTGTGAATCTGGACTTAGAGAAGGGGACAGGCATGGAGACAGTAAAGGGAAAGTCTTCAGCTGAGACTGGGCCTTGAGAGACCACTAGACTATGATGCCATTGCATCAACCCAGGATGAAGAACTCACATATTCTGCAGATTTCTAGTTGTCTGATTTTGAAATCCACTTAGGCAAGAAATTCAGTTGAAGTTTTTTTCATAGTTGAGACTTTTATAACATTCCTCTCTTTAACTTTCTGGAGTCCAGAAGGAAACCAGCTCTCCAAAGATAGCACCTCGATAAAGGCATAGGAAAGCTTGTTTTGTTTTATGGAGCTTCATGAATTCAGTAGGGAACACATCTCTTTAGGACCTGACCTCAACGTTTTGGTTGTCTGAGAACCTATTGAAGGAGGAAAAGGCATGGAGTAAGGGGGCAACAACACTGTACAACTGCATAACCAGAATTTTTGTTAAAAAAAAAAACTTAAAGCACCAGTAAAATAGAAAAACTGCAGAAATTCATAGAGAGAGTAGAAACAGTCCTTCAAGTAAGCACAGAACACACACCCAAATCTACATATGCAGCACCACCACAGGCTGCAGTGTTGTGCAACTAACACCTGGCCAGGACATGACTTCCAACTATGAACCACAAACTATGGGATGAATGAGAAATGGAAGGACTCCAGGATGGCTAATTTTCTCCACTTCCCAGGTTTTATAACCAAGTCTTTAGGTGACCAAGACACCACATTCAATGAAAAGCCCCAGTGGGGAGGAATGATAGATGGCACTATATGATTAATCAGAGGTGGGAAATGATCCCCCAAGGTCTTAGTTGTATTCTGTTATTGGCTGAGCCTGGAAGGAGTTGTACCTCAGGCCAACTTACCCAATGTCATCTCAGCAGCAACTCCTGTACTGCTGCCTCCTACAGAACCCCATCTGAGCACATCCCATACCAGCACAAGTTTGCTGTTGGCCTGATGAGATCCTACCATGCTCTCTCATGGAAATTGTTCAAAAAACACCTTCCATTGCTCACCCATGCATGGGTTCCAGGCCTGAAATATTTCCACTTTGTATCAAAAGCTTCCTTGATTGCTAAATAACTCATTAAAACCCCCCCAAAAAACCCTAAAGTGTTCAGTATTACTTTTTAAATGGCAGGATTAAAAGCTCAGCTAATCTGATCTCAGTTTACTCAAACTGTTTAATCTCTAGGAACTCTGGGTAAGCTTAGAGGTGAAAGACAGCAAATCTTATCAGAGTAGAAGCAAGTTGTTCCCTGAAGTAAACTGAGTTCCCTTTTCATTTGCACAGCTACGTCATAGGTGGTAGAAGAGGAAATCTCCTCAGCCTGTCAGACCCAAAAGTGGTATCACACGACAACACCCACAAGGTTAAATAAGCACCATTCTGATAAACCCCTGTCAAACAAAGGAAAGAATTACTGCTCCCTTTGAAAACTGGAAGTCCCAATCAAGGTTATAATCCCCAGACACTATGCCCCAAAAATAAAAATTAAAAAAAATGTATATATACAAAAATGTACATTGAAAAAAATCAACCAAGGAAGTTCATCACCGGTATTATTATGTGCACACTCATACAGTTCATCTGAACTGAAGCACTCTACAAATGAGTGCATCTCCCCAGGAGTTTTGATCATAAGAATGAAATTTCTCAGCTCTCAGGAGGCAACCAACAGTAAGTCATTTAGATTATGAAACCTGGATAGCTAGCAGCAAGTTCAGAGTGCATCTTGTGCAGAAATTCACTTCCTCAAAGTAGTGGCATTTGCACTGAATTTATAAAAATCCATTTTAGCCACTTCTCTTAATCCAGAATCTTGGGTTCATGATAGATGAAAATCCTCGGACCACAGACATTTCCAAACTGAAAAGGAATCAGGAAGTGATGACAGCTTCTTCTGTCATTCAAAGGCTTTGGTTAATAAATGTCACTTTAGGTTCATTTGAAAAAAATCACGTGTAATCACAAGACATTTACTTATTGCTTTTGTGGATAGTCTTTATTTGGAATCTAAAGGTCTAACAGCAGAACCAGCCCATCATGCTACACAGTATGCATACTACTGTCATTAAGCAGATTATTTTCTGTAAAACTTACATTCTGTCAGACATTCAGGTAGGGTATTGGTGGAGAAAAGACTGGACTGTGAACCTTAGGAGAGGTGATAAGAATTACATTAACTAGTTCTAGTTCACATAGCTTAGGTCTGAATGTAACTCATCGTGTAGAAGAACAGTCCATAGTCTATATCCTGTGCCAGAGCATTATGGGTAGCTTAGATGCCAGGTATGCACTCTTTCTGTACTTCTGATCTGACAGATGAAAAGTGTGTCATCTCTACCTGGTTTCTCCTAAAATCCCAACATCTAAAGGACATGAAAATTGCGAGGCAGCTTTACTTATGCATGAAGAGAAAAAACCACAGTAAAGTAAAATAAAAATATCACAGGGAAAAAGTTAATCTTATTTTCTTAAGACTGTGTGAGAGTTACTCTAGATAGGCACCCTTTGGAACACACTATGGCAAATGGTTTCTTCAAGGAGTCTTTTCTTTGTCCATACAGATCTCTTTCTCCCTGATCTCGCCAATGTCAGAGCCTCTCAGACCCTAGAGCTAGTATATCAAACAGAAATGAGCTTACCTAGCCAGACCCATTGCAAGGCAAAGACAGGGAATTTGATTCTCTATGAGGGCAGCCAAACACTTATTCAGGATGATGAGGCATCCTGGACAACCCGATTTTCCAGAGAAACATTTGGGGTGAGTTAAAACCAAAACAGTAAAAATCTAATCTACTGTGCCCAAGGAGAAAAAAAAAAAAAGTCCATGCTCCTTAGGAAGCAACCAGGACAAAGCTCCAGTCCATAGGAAGTCAGCCAGCCCCATCACCCCCTCCAAAAAAGATGAGTACAGCTGTATGAGCCAAGCATACTATCTACACAGAGAGTTTCCTCCTCTTGCTGTCACAGTCTGTTAGTGCTGCCTCTTCCTCTTTGCAGCTCAATATGTAGTCTTACCCTACACAACAAAAAAGAAGAGCCTCATGTTGGCTATATTTGATTGGGAGTAAGGTAGGAGCTTGCCTTTGGCTTCTGAAACCAGAAAGCTCTGTCAAAAAAAGACTAATATGAGGCACTGTTAAGTATGGAAAACAAATCAAAGCATTCTAGTCAACAGACAATCCTCTCTCCAAGTGGGAGACATGACACAGTAAGATGTCATGGTTTGTCACTGCCTACTTACAACCTTTACTGCACTGATTTGTCTTCTGATGTGCTATGCACTTCCTACCCTCCTCTAGGCTACTTAAACAGCTCAGCAAAAGACAGATGCAATGCTGCACTGCTCAGCAACCTTTCTTCCCAGTAAGCACATGCTGCTGAGGAAATACCACTCCAAATACTTCCAAATTTCATGAGAATAAGGTTTCTTATGAAGATTTCTAACACCTCACTGCTTCAGTGAGTCAGCAATGCTCTAGAAAAAGCATTTCTCATGGCAGGGCAATATTTTCACTAATGGTTGAAACCAGAAAGTAGACACATGACCAGAAATAAAGGAAAAAGTTTTAAAATGCTGAACCTTCAGATAGGTTATTTTTCCAAAGATAAATGAAGTCTCCTACTAGATCTTTCATCTGTTTTCTGTGGTCAACAAATAGAAAATTCTCATAAAACCTCCCCCAGAAAATTCTCTTACCTCACTGTTCTGCCACAAAAAGGCACATGTCCCTAAATTTTGCCTGGCAGAAGACATATTACTGCTCTGACAACCGAAGTGACAAACAAGAGATTCTGCAACTGTAAGTATCCATCAAGACCACATAGCTGCATGAAAACAAAACATAACTAGGAACAGTAAACAGAGCCTAACAAGAGTTCTGTGTTCTTCATAACAAAAGTAGGTAGCAACTGGACCAGGTCTGACCCCCTCCCTTCTTTTGTGTAAGCAGAGCAATGTCACTTGCTCTTAATATTGGAGCTACGTGCAGAGGCAGGTAACCCACTACAGCTGGACTTTTCTTCTTCCAGAAGAGTCTCAGCAAACACCAGGTTTATCATTTGCACAGGACTAGGAAAGTGAATGGAGAAAGGTCACTTTCTGATGTGCTGACCTGTGCTCACAGCAACACTAAGATAGCAACCCTACAGCACAGCCAATAGAGTAGCAGCTTGCAGTGACTTTCCTTCAGGCACTGGAATAGCTTCCTTGCTGGGTTGAAAACATTCCCATTAAAAAAGCAAAAAGAAACTTCTGAGTTGTAACAGGAGCATAAATATAAAAATACTTGTACATTGAGCACAACTCCTTAAGAAATAAAGATCAAAGTTGCCAGCCAGAGTCAACTGCTTTCCAAAATAATGTTTGTAGCTGCCAGGAAAACCACAGTAAGCAATGGCCAAAGACTCACCTCTTCTGCATGACATGGAAGTCCACAAACACAGGTGGAGGCAAGAGGGTGCAAATGAAAGGAAGTTCCTCTATATCAGTAGGATGGGCACACCAGGCTGCTGTCTGCTGCCTTACAAATCAGAAAGTCTATTGTGAATCAGGAACTGATAGCTGCTATCAGAGCTAGAGTGCAACTCTTTTCACAGTCCAGTCCTTGATGTGTGAGGTGTACCTATACTGAAAATTGATACAGGGACTGCTACTGGTCATAGCAAGACATATTCCATCTTTGGTTCGACACCTTTGAGGGGGAAATGTAGACAATGCTAAACAGCCCATCCATCAATTAATGACACATACAACAAATTACAAAAGACTGTAGGACTATATGTTTGACCAAACAAGCTGTGGTGGAACTAGAGCACAGAAAAGTAACATCTGAAAATGACCATGGATGTTTGTTAATCCAGCTTCTCTAACCAAAATGAAGATCTGAAGATGCCTGTTTGGTGCCCAGAGATCACAAATGGAAAACCCCCTACTTTTCTGGATGAGATTGCAAAGAAAATGCAAGAGTAACCTTCATGTTGCACAAAGTTCTTTCCTACCCAAAATTTGGCAGGCTTATGAAGCAAGAGAATGGAAACAAAAAATGAGAGTTACCAGCTGCTCTGGAGCACCGTCCACTTTATAAGCAATATCATTTCTACTTCACCTACAGACCAGCCTTGCTCTCTGATACAAGAAGACCTGGTTCTGAGCTGAGCAATGTTCTACCTTGTACAGGGAACAGCCAGCACAAAAAGAAGATGCAGACTCTCCACCTCTCTCCTCTGCTCCACAGTCCACAGAAAAGTATCTTCAATGATTTCTAGTTCCTTACATATGAAACTCCACCACTGAAGACACCTACAGTCAGAGCAAAATAGGACTCATGATAGCAGAGAGTCACTGATATTTGGATGTGTATGGAAGAGAGAGAGAGGGTGATGGAAGAGGAGTGACAGAAACCACGCAGAGCTCTGTGTTTGTACTATGTCTTATTATTTTCAGAGTTTAATGTTCCTAGACTGTTTATTCAGTTTAGGCTCCTTCCATTGCTGAGGTTTTTTGAGTTTTCAGTAACTGAAGTCACTAGATCTCTCTAATGCCACACTTGTGCAACTGCTGATCAGTTCCTTTCCTTGCTTGTGTATTCTGGGAGGTCATACCAGATACACCAAAATGGGGTCATTATGCCATATGCTTATTTACTATGTGTATGTTAGAGCTTTTGTGTGCTATTTTTCACTTGTTATCCATCATTATATGTATTTATCTTCAAGTACCATATGGAGCAGTAGGATGGGGTATATATATGGAGTCAACAGATGGTAAGACTCTGTGTGATTAATATGTTCTCATAACTTTTTATTGTCTCTTACTCTTACATGTTCTACTTTCCAAGTGTCATTACTTTTGTCATCCCTGTTCTCGTTCCTTTATTCCTGTATACTGTTAAACAAAGACAAAAGAACTTAATGTCTGGTTTTGAGGTTTGTTTTTTGGTGTACTAGGTGCTACTTTTATTAAGGTGATTCATAGGTTTTTCAGGCCAAAAGGGCCCATGTGTTGTGATATTTTTGTATAACATCAAACACAGAATTTTACCCTGCAGCTTCTTGAGAAAAAAAGAGTGTTGCTCCCAGCTACTGCATGAACACCATCAATACTTTATTGTCTATATTTCACATGGCAGTCATTCTGCAAAATGATAAAAAATCATTTATAAGATTAAACAATAATTCATGCTATTAAATTGCAACTTAAATGCAGACAGAAGGATGTACATAGAGTTGGAACCAGTTTACCATCGACTGGAGGCACTGTAGAAACCTAGCTGAGACACCTGCATGTGCACTGGGACAAATGACAGGGAAGCAATTGTGCACATGCTCTGGTCTGACCCCACATATCACAACTCCTGGACAGCTTCACCCGGTTTCATTTTGACTGTCCTTGGTTAGTAGTTCAATGGTTTCACTTTCCAGCTGTGGCACAGGAAGCACAAGCATGTTTCCCCACTGAATTAATAGTTTCCAAGGAGTCTTTTATATCTCCCTTATCTGAATGGGTGGGCACACTATCAAAATGTCTCAGCTTAGTTGTATTGCCTTTCCTGCCAGGTATACTACTTCCATTACATGGAAACTATGTCTCCAATGCTTGCTAAAATGACTCAGAACAAGTGATCCTAATGTCCATTGGTTTCCATTGCCAGGTTAAAATATCGCTTGAACTGCCTCCTCTCCTTTAAGACATTCTGAAGACAAGGATGACTCTTGATCAAATTCTTGTTGTATAGGAGAGGTGCTGCAATTCTATGCACCTATGATTTCCCTTAAATATGATTTCTAGAAAGTTTTTATCTTATAGTTTTCCCTAGATGCACAATACTTGACACAATATTGTTTACTAGTAAGCTACCAATTAGTAAAAAAGGAGTAAGCAGTTTGCAATTACATACAGGTTGAAGTATATCATCAACAGCCTGTTATTCTCTAATCCAGAAAACTGCTACCAAAGTTAAAGGGGATTTGCAGATATTCATAGTATAGATTTGTGTAAAAACAAGACTTATTTCAATGTGAGATTCTGCGTTTTCTTAAGATGATATATGCCTATTTGTAACCAGACAGATCTCAGACAGCAGCAGTGACCCAAAAGCTGTTTTGACTACTAACATAATTTCAAACAGTCACACAGTCCTGACATCTCAATTACACCCTCTTCAGATCATACAAGGAAGAAACACATGAGTTTCTTAATTAACTGTATTACCTGGACAGGGTGAACACAAACAGCAATCTTAGATGACTGTCAATGGCTGTCACTATTGTCAATGACTATCAAAAGTTAAGACTCTAGGAGGTAATCAGAATTTATGGAGGGAAGAAATCACCTGCAATTAGTCACTGATCATTGAGTGCTGGGGCTTGCATTTTGGAATGGTCTTGAAATTGTGTTATGCTAGTATTGAACATGAATTCTTGCTATATTTGACTGATGAAGGAAGATAAGTGGACACAGGACCCAGCCAGTCAGATGTGCAGGTGTCATCCTATGTGTTGCAGACAGGTTGATATTACATAGCACTCTTAAGCTAAAGCTCAAATCATTGGTGAATCAGACTGTCAGGCTTTGAGTGAAAACCGAACACCCACAAGCTGAATTAGACAAAGCAAAAAAGGAGACCAGAGATATGTCATCAGAGTTGGTTCTCCCCATCTGTGACAGCCTGATGACAAACAGTTGCTATTTCATCATCTTTCTATTAGACAAGGCCCTACTAAAATAAAAGGTAAATTTCACAGCAGATTTATAAATATGGAAGACAGTGAGAGAGGACCATGAAACCATGAAATTTTAGTGTATCCATTACCTATTAGCTGTCTGATTACTGTTCCTTCCCAATAAGTACCAAAAAAAAAAAAAAGCAAACATGCAAACTCCTTGTTTGATTCAACTGCTTTAAGAAGAAGAAAATATGCTTTTAGGAATCCAGGACATAGGTTAATGCCTTTGCTGACATCCTAGAAATGTTAACATTTTGAATACAGGGAACATCCTTGTTGTATCAGATCAACTAAAGTGAAGAAAGTAATAATTTTCAAGACCCCTGAATGCATTAACTCCTGAGGATTTCCCCTTCAGAGTCTTCTGCATGTTCCCAGTCAAGAAGGATCTGGCAATGGATCCAGATATATTGTGAATGTCTTTCTACTTCTGAAGGCTCAGGTTATATAAGCACAGCACAACATGTTTGCACTGAAGGAGGGGTAGTTATCTCAGAAGAAGAGGTGAGGAAAAGAGAAATACTGTATATATATATATATATGTGGCATAAATATGTGTTAATGCTGTGCTAAAAATATGCTGTAATGATAACAGATGTTACAGCTGTTACTTTTCATGAACATAATGTATAGGCAGCAGCAGGAGTGTATGGCAGCATCCTGGATTAAACTTTCTTAGAAATAAATTGCTTTTACACAGCTGTTTTCAAACTATTTGAGAATGCATGCTTTCATTGCTTATGTGATCACTATAAATATTTCCACTGTAAATAATTATGTGGTATCTTTTTGTTAAATGGAATTTTAGTCTGTTAGGTATCCTAAGATATGGTTCAGTTGATACATCTCCTTCTTGCACTGCAGCAAACATCTAAACAGAAGTAGGAAGAGAAACAATGACTGTACATGCTACATGTTGGTATTCTACTTATACTAAATAACTTCCAAGGCAAAATGTGTTGTACTGATCAACATGCTCCAATTCTAAAGGCTTCTTTACTGTCTATGAACAGCACACTTCATTTTCTGGGACTGCATTTTCAAGATTTTTTTTCTATAAAGAGCTTTGGTTATTCAGCTAGATACTGAAAAAAATCTTATCACTTGAATTACTCCTAGTTGTTGATTTTTTTTTTTAAAGAAAAACAAACAATCTGAGATTAGAAGATGTCTCTTCTATGTTCCCTGCTAGGTTGATCAGGAACATGGTGCCAAAAGAAAGAGAAGACACAGTTTGAGTAGGCTAATAGAAAGATAGAAGAAAAAAACATAGTTTTTTGATGCAGAAGCCAAACTTAATTTTGCACCACCTATGTTGACAGAGAGGGACATACATTGCACACAACACATTAATGAGATCTCCTCACTAATCTTTAATCAAACCCCAGCTGAGCCCTTCTTTACAGTTTTCCTTGAGGTTTATACCATGTACTAGCCTTCAAACTGCAAGCAGGTTCTTTTTCTTCCTCTATATATGCCCGGTTTGATTATTTCTCCACATTGGTTAGTTTTTTAAGTTTCTTGTTGTTCAGTGTTTTAAATAGCTTTTTCTAAATACTCATTCATAATCTTTTCCAAATACAATTTATTTCTGTTTCATGAATGCTTTATTTTTGGAGAGGAGCACAAATCTTTCTTGTTGCTGACAGCTGACAAGAAAGAATTCCCATCAGTCAGTTCTGTGCTCATGACCAGGTAGGAAATCTCAGCTTTCACTTCAGTATCATACACATACTAGAATATAGATTAATCTGGTCTTTCCTTAGACAAGACATTGAGAAATGATTGCTTTTAAGTGCTGGGCAAAATTGCACTTTTGCTTACACTGACGTAACACAAAAACAAAGAAGCCCTCTTAGAGATCACATGGTCCAGACCAGGTTGCTTATGATCAACTTATGACCCATTGTCGTTTCATGTCATGACTCTGGCTTTTTTCTGGA
The DNA here is from genome assembly GCA_026770055.1 of Myrmophylax atrothorax. Lineage (NCBI taxonomy): Eukaryota > Metazoa > Chordata > Aves > Passeriformes > Thamnophilidae > Myrmophylax > Myrmophylax atrothorax. The sequence goes on along the minus strand of JAOXXN010000395.1, from coordinate 90,556,687 downwards.
CAAAGGAATGAGTCTTGTGGTTTCAGATACAGAGAGGTTTTGGTTTGCAGCTTGTCTTGTCAAGGAATGTCACCACCCTGCGTAGAGTGTACTGAAGCCACAGGGTGAGGAGAACCACTTGCTGCCTCTACTCAGTCTCACAAACACTCCTGTCATTTCCTCTTCAGACAGACCTCAAGCAGATTCTCTTCACCCTGCGCAGTGCTTTTCTCCACTAAATGTCTCCCCAGTGTACTTGGAAGCAAATCCACTGATTTTCATGGGAGTTTTACAGGAATGAAGCACTGCTCACTGTCAGTAAGTGAGACAGACA
>JAOXXN010000395.1:90529126-90555390 GCA_026770055.1 Myrmophylax atrothorax | reverse complement strand
CCCTTCCCTTCCCTTCCCTTCCCTTCCCTTCCCTTCCCTTCCCTTCCCAAACCTTCCCAAACCTTCCCAAACCTTCCTTCCCTTTTTTTGTTCCTTACTGGAGATAACCACTAGGTTCTTCAAATAATTCAGAGTTCCAGCCCCCACACAGCAACTCAGATATTTTGAAAATCTCACCCAGGACCTCAAACATGAAGTTGGGCTCTGCAAAGAAATATTTGTGGAGGTCCTCATTTCTCTACTTGGGATTCCTAAATTTTCAAGGCAGTTTATGCCTTTCAGATGGCAACACTTCTGTTCTACTGGTTCAGAACAAACCTGCTGAGGAATGAGAGAGACAGAGAGTTTTATTCGGTACTGATGGCAGGTCATATCCTTGTTGCTTCTGTTCCCAACCTCTTTAGAACAAATCCTGACGAACCAATTCCATCTCATGTCAAGATGTTTCTAGTGGCTTTGTGATTAAACACACTATTGCTCATGAGGTCATCCATTTAACTGAGGCCAGATGACAATTAACTTTATTTCTGACACAACTGAAGGCAGCCCTGCAGCCCTAAGCAAGCTCTTCTTTGCCCATTTCACCAGTCTGCTGTCTCTGCATCAAAACAGCCATTTCCTTGCAGTTTTATGCCTCTGTGAGCATGAGTAGGCCATAGAAGTCAATTCCCTCAGAGAAGTGTCTCTACTGCTTCTGGGAAATGCAACTACACCCAAAGAAGCCACCCTAAAGACTGGAAGGTTCCTGGAAAACTGTGGTTCAGACATCACAGGTAAGTGCACATACCCACAGACACCAGCAGGAGCAGCCCTAAGGACTACTGAGTATTGTCAGAGAGGGAGAAGGAATTTACAGGACCAGCACTTGACACCTCAGGTTATTTTGGATGCTCTGTGACAGTGAAACCACAGTTCAAGATGTCCTTACCTTCACTGTATGGCTAGTAGAGGGCTCCTAACCCAGGTTCTCCCAGTACTTCACACATACACACGCACGCACGCAGAGCAAATCTTACTAGATCTGGCTCTGTGTCCTAGTTAGAGCAGCCAGGACCAGCTTATCACTCTCTGTGTGTGTAACCAAACTGTGTACTCTGCACCCTCTATGTAATTTCTAACAAACTGTTAATAATGGCTCATTTGCAGCAGCTGCCCAGGGCACACCTGACCACTCAGGCTACAAGCTGGGTGCTAGAGAACTCTGTGAGATAGGGTCTTCACATCAATGGCTCAGCTGTGATAATGCCCCTCCAGGGAGGCATTAGCACCTTCACACCCAGCCTGAGGTCTGCTAATGGGCCATCAAGGATTCCAAAAATACCCCATGACTCACAGAGGAAATCACCCATTTTGGAACTCTCCACCCTGGGGGAGGTACTGGGCATTCCCATTTGAACCCGAGTATATATAATCTTGGGGTTTGGGAACTTCTGGTACCACTTGTTGTATCCCGAGGAGGACCAGAACCATAACAGGACTGCAACTGCCACTCTTGACCAGACTGTGACCATCATCTGCACCAATAGGTTTTCCTTTCCATTTCCTTTGGACTCAGGGGGACTGTGTGGGGTTCAGCAGAGGGACTAACAAACACCATTCTGTTTGTGCCCCATGGTGCTGGGTTATACCTCTGTTTTTTATGGGTTAAAACCAATTTCTCTTTGTTGCACTGCATTTATTGTAATATTTTTATTATATTGTAACTCTGACTTGTAATCTCTTTTGAGTTGGGTTCATTTCTCCTGCCAGTTTACCTTTAAACCAGCACACACCATGTATCACAGTTTAACCTCCAACCAGGGAGTATTTGAATAATTAAAAGTGTGGTACCTTTTCTACTTTCAATTTGCCCAAGAGAACATCATAGGAACACATGTATGCAATATCTGCCCATGCTTTGACATTTTATCAGTAGCCTTTCAAGCCTCTCCCATCCACCATATCTCATTTCCCTAGCTAAGACTTTTCTTCTGGATCACAGGTTTGTTAATGCAAGTTTACTGAGATTTTTGGAACAGCCCTGTGCCTTGTCACAACAGGAGGGAAAGCAAGCCATAAGGAATAAACAAGCAGTGTCTTACATACAATAATTATGAGTTGGTAGAAATAGGCCTACCTTATATTTTCAAAGCAAGACACTGAACAGAGCAAGACTTTTTCCTACAGAGCTGTGCAGAGCCAAATAGGCCAAGATCCAGCCAGTAATCTCTTTCCAACCTGAAATCTCTGGGATCTGGGAAGGATCATTTCACTTACTCACCTGTCTCTAGTTTTCAGCTTCTAAATCCTCTCTTTGGCATCCAAAAGATGGAATCAGTTTTTGTCCCCACAGAACTCAATATATTTTAATCCTGAGGAACCACCTTTATCTTCCAGAACTTAATACTGGAACAGCAAGATCCCCACTACACCATTTAGCACTCTATGAGTACTTGGCAGAGCTAAGTAAACCAAAACCAAGCCAGATTTATGGACAAAGTTTATTAAGATTCCACAACTACTTACTTCATGCCACAATAAATACATGAATCTATTAAAAACATAAGGCCTTTCTCCTTTTCACCATCCTATCAGAGCCTTCCTTTAAACTCAGTTCTTTTGGACCTATACAGGGAATTTCCAGTCAGATCATATTCTTATCCTGAAACATGAAGTATTCCCAAACCATCCTATTTTTTTTTATTCCATCCTGCCCATTAGAGCATTTTACCTGACTCCAATCTTGTTTCTTCCTCAAGATTTCCTGTGTTTCCTCACTTATACGTGCTTTTTTTTCTCTCTCCGATGGTTTTCTTTTAATCCAGTCAGTTCAAAGACAAGACAGAGAGAATGATTTGTTCTAAGCTTCAGACAGTCCTTGACTCCAATGTTTTATATTTCAATAACTAGCCATTGTAATTCAGGTACTAATTAATGTCCTTCATTGGAAAAGATGTGACAGTCACACCTACAAAAATGGATGCACATGGGCAAAAAAAGCACTTATGATAAAAAAGATGTATAAGTCAGAGCTAAAAAAGAACTTCATAATACAAATCAAACTCAGACAGAAGTTTCTCAGATTATGCAGGTCAGTGGGGTAGGGATGTTTAAGAATACCCTGTATCTATTTTAGGAAATTGATACTCTGAAGTATGCCAGTGGTACAGGAGAAACAGAAGTGGTCACCAGCAGGTCACTTCTTACTACCAGGCTCTCCCTTGATTCTAACTCCTCCAAGAGGAGTGGCAGACAAACTCTGGAAGCTTTATTTAGCAGAGCTGAAAATACCGCTGTAGTTTGTGAAATGCCTCTTTTCTGCACCTCCCTCCCAAAGTTTGCCACCTTGACAGTGCAGGCAGTGGTAGAAGATGGGGATCTGCCTGTCAGTCCACTACCTAACACATTGTTATAGAGGTGGAGTTTATGCTGAAATACTGGATAGTGACCTGGGGCAGCCAAGGAACTGATGTGAACCCTGCTTTGCTACCTTTGCAGCAGAAGCAATAACCTCTGGGACATGACACAGCTGGGGACCAGCCATCCCTCCAGATCTCCACAGATAAATCCACCAGGGCTAGCCCACAAAAACCAAGCAGGCAGCTCAGATATTTTTTGGCACAGCTCCCATCTGTTGAGCAGTGAACTCTTCAATGTGTAAACCAGCTCGTAGCTCTCCCTTCTTGCCCTCAAAATCTGCTCCTGCACAAAATCACTATGGAACCTTACAGATCCCCTAAACTCCAAAAGAGAAAATGCTTGCTCGCAAGAAGCAGTATTTCATCAGTCTATTGGGACATCATTTGAGAGCTCACAGGGGATAAGAACAATATTCCTGAGTTCACTGCCCCTCTGAGTTGCCTCCCACCATCCTACAAACCATTACAGTCTGTCACAACAATGACAGAACAAGATAGGAGGAGGGATAATTCCTCCCCGCTACTGTCAAGTTCTTTTAACTTAATGAAATTTTGAGAAGTTCCATAATTGCAGAGAGTGAAAACTACAAACGTTGTTAAAATTAAACACATAATTTTGAATGGTGAAAATTTAGAAATTTTCCATGCATCTAGGTATATCAGCTGGCATATTCCATGTGGGTACAGGTAAGTAGTACTACCTTCCAAGTCTTGAAAATGTTTCTTTTAGCTAACAAGGCTGTAAATACCCGGTTGTAAATAGCACTTATGAATCCACAGGTGAGTGCAGTCAGGGCTGTCTGGTAACTGCAAACTGGGTTATTTGGAGGGGGTGGGGGAAATGATTCTGCTCCATCCACAGAGGAGAAAGGCGAACTTTCAAATGATCCACCCAAAACACTGAAATCTTTTTGTGCTCTCTGGTTTAAGTAAACTGTAGCAGAGGCAGAGATATCTCTCTCATCATTAACTATTTGAGATTCCAGAGACAGTTTCTGCCTCACTGCCATCACAATCTCCAGCAATCTTTCCAAAAGTTTAGCTGGGACTACCAGAACAGGATGTTGCTACATGACAAACAGGAGTCTCACCCAGCTGCACCCACTCATTACCATTATTTCCAGAGAGGTCAAAAATGCCTTGTTAGCAGTGAGATTTTCAAAGGGCAAGTCAGTATACAGCTGATAGTTAGACAACATATGCAGAGTCTGCTGTGAGATTACAAACGACACTTTGCTGTTCAAAAATACCATCTGGACAGGTGTATAGGTCATAAGGAAGTATTAAATGCATGTTTATGGACGCTGGCTGCTGTTACACACACTTCCCCATCCAAGAGACACAGTCATTCCCGTAGCAAAAAGCAAAACAATGCATGAGAAGAAATCTCTTATTGCCATCAGTGATAATCTAGTCTCCCAAAGTGAAGGGCTGCCTTTCTATTACTTGTCCCACACCAGACCAGCTCTGTTTTTTGAAGCCACTGGTTCTCAAACTGTGCATTTTGGCTTATTGGCAGGACAACATAGGAATGGCTAGATTTGCCCAGGTTGCAGATTACAAAAAGTTTTATACCCATGTACTCTACCCAGTCATGCAATGGCTTCTGAGTTCCCTCTTAACACTAAACTAGATTAAAGAAAGAAAGCAATAGATTTATTCCAGTAATGCAAGGCTGATTCTTCTACTCATATTTTTCTAAGTCTCACCCTTATCATGCATCAGAGTTATCTGAAGGGGTCTTTAGAGGAATGTTTTCCAAACATGGTGCATTAATGGCCCTTCTTTGTGTTACGGGAACTATGTTTACCCAAAACTGAAGAAGAGATAGCCATCAGAGGTCCTTCCCACTACCTCATATAGTTCCTGAAGTTTGGCCAAAAAAACCACTAGTGGGTTTCACTGCACAAGGTTTACACTGGCACCTTTTGACATTGGAAGGAAGTCACTAAGAGGATGCCAGTGCACTCAGGCACAGGACAGGCATAGTCACAGTGATTCCAGGATGCCTGATCTGGCTCAGGTGTTCCCTGGCTAAGGAAAGCATGCTGCTCTGCTCCTCCTGGTCTTCTTCACCAAGAAAGCAGGTTTGATGTATGTGCTATGGTCAGAACAAGAAGTTTGTTTTACTGCTCTAATTTAGTCCACAGTGATAAAGTATAAGACTTCCTAGCAGGTATTCCCAGACAGTACTAATCACAACTTGCTACCTCTCATATTCCCTTTTCTCCTTCTCGCTCTCCTCTGTTTCACTATTCTCACCCTCTCCCAAATAAACACCAACCACCCCTGCTTACAAAGGTACAAGCTGCAGCTTTTGCCAGCTTCTTACTGGTTCGTATCATATTCAGGAATTTCTAATTTGAAGGCCAGTAATCTCTCTTCTGTTAGCCCAAGTTCAGACGAGGACCTACTCAGTGACCTAGTCCTTTGCCTGCAGCCCTCATAGTTGTAATGCTCTGGACTAGCCATAATAAGTGTCTTACTGCGATGGGTTAAACTCCATATGGACACAGGTAGAAGGATCACATCCATATGAGTCAATTTTATACACTTTAATATACAGATGCACATTATTAATGTTGGCATTACACTATCTCCAATTTGTTACTATAGAATGTCTTATATAAAAATAAGCCTTGAGTTTTTATTCTCCTTTCTTTGTTATTTATTATTTATTTATTTATTTGGTTATATATTTCAGAATGTCTTTTCCCGCTAACACTTCTCCTCTCACTCAAATCATTGGAGTTTCTTAACAAGACAGCTAAAATAATTCCTCTCCCAGGAGTGGTACCAGTTTTACAAATAATATTAGAATCTTGTATTTGCACAAATATCATCAATAAGTTTAAATAATATTATCTTCTCTTTTTAGTGATTCCATGACAGCAAAAAATGATCCTACAAAAAATACTCCTAGAAATACAATTGCATTTTGCACCATTTCTACCCACTTCTGTCTCTGACTGAATGCATCTTAATGGAACCCACTCAGTCCTGTTTTGCTTTAAAATTGAGCAGTTAGAATCTGTGACTGACCACTGTGGGAAGGCCCAGCACAATGGAAATGGAAGGCTTAGAGGCAAGGAACCTTTTTTTCTGCAACAAACTCATGATAATTTCTATAGTTACAGCACAAGCACAAACCTTACTGTTACAATGAGCTTACTAGTTCTTCTAGGTGAAACTTTTCCCCAGGATAACATTGTCCCTTGTTTGACGCAACAGGGAAAGAAAAAATCACTTGCCAGGAAACACCAGAACATCATTGGTAGGGTCAGGAAGAGTGTACAGCCAGCTGAGGTCAGTTCAAGATGATAGCCTGTGTGTTTATGTTCAATCCCTCATGATAGTCCCATTCCCTTAGCCTGGTATCTCCTTGTTGCTAGAATTACTGTTGCAAATGCCCTGGAAGGTCTGAAACAAATTCAGCCTTCTAGCAGAACTTATAGCATAAGTTCTTGAAGGCCAGTCAAGCAGAGTACCTTATGTGAAGCTAATATGGTCACTAACAAAGCACTTGATTTAGCTGCCCATCAATTGCACATATTTGTGGTTTTCGGTTGTGTGGGAAGCACACATTCAAAGCTGGTCATGTCCCTTTCTTCCTCTCATGTGATTTTATGTGGATTCCTTATCTACAACACATACTGCAAAACAAAATACATATATATTGTGGCCTATTGCCTTTTTAGCTCATGAATACTAACAGAGAAAAAAAACACCAACAACAAGTAAACAGGAACTAAGTCTCTCTTCCAGCCAGAGATGCACCTGCAAAAGATTTTTGTGCAGTTAACACAATTACAAATGGTTCAGAGTTACACCACTCTTTGCAGAAATTCAGAGATTGTTCTTTCTACAGAACAGGAGTCTGGTTGGCAGGTGTTATAAGGCCATGCATTTATCTCAGCATCTAGCATAGAGGTCATCTTCTTCCTTTATTCCAGGACAGAACAGCCCTCATTGCTGCTACTATTCAATGAAAACTTTGTGGGTGTTCCTATTCTACTTACTTAGGTACTAGAACCTGGCACAGTCTCAAGAAAGTGGACAAAGTAACAAATCATACAGTTTCAACAATACCATAAAACCTCTAGAGACACCAGCAATCGTAAAACAAGCTTCTCCACATACGGTGTAAGAAAGCAGCTAGAGCACCACATTCTTCCCACAGAGCTTCTGACTAGACCACAGGCAAGTAAGTCTATACAAGTCTACTCAAGCTCCAAACAGATACCTCAGGCCTGGGACAGCCTTGTTAAATTGCGCTTTCTTTGTTTTTTTCTTAAAACTCGTGCTTAGACTAAAGACTGATTTTGATATTTCCAAATTGAAGAAAAGCATGCACATGTTGACACCATGGAGGGGCTACTGCAGAAACTCTTCTTGCCATGTCAAACAGCCAGTGATCTCTGGAATTGCCTCCTCAGGCATCCAAATGTCAGACAAGGTACTTACAATCGTACAGTTGGACACCAGTCCAGCTTGAAGCAGAGATACACAATAGTTAGTGCACAGAAGTCGGTCTTTTTAGTTCTTCTGTTAACTAAGGTGACTTTTTTAAAAACACAATAGCATGAAATAATAAAATAATGTTCAGGGTTATGTTCAATTTATTGAAAAAGTATTAAGCCACAGTTTAATTCACCAGAAAGGTGAATTTGCCCTAAGCCTACAATTCATTAGATTCCAGCTCTCGTCTTCACCCTTTGGCCACAAGGGACTAAGAGAACAGGAGCCATCATTCCCTAGAGCAACACAACCCTGAAATGTACCGCTTGAATGACAGTTTCCTCAAACAGGACTGAAAAAGTTCTTTACCCCTAAAGCCTTCATTTTACTTTCAAGATGGTTTTTATCTTTAATGCAGTTTCCCATTATGGCAAAAAACAGACTACATGCAATGGATGATAATCCATTATTTGTACAGTCAGTAAACATCAGCTATCTGAAAAAATGGACCAGTGCTATTTTGGGGAGTATCAGTAGGGATATTACAGGAAAAAACCCAACATCATTACTGCAGTCTAGACAGCAGTGACTAGGCCTTAATTGGAATAAATAAGTTGAATTTGAGTACCACAGCTCTAGAAGCTGATTATTAAAAAAAAATCCCCCCAAAATAAACCAAAGAACAATCAATTAAAAAATATAACCTATAAAGTTCATTAACCTAGATATATTCAGTTGTTCTCCCCACCCACCCAAATGAAGCTTTTGCATGTTATTACTTGTCAATATAACAGAGATAAGACCTGAACAAATAAATGCAATTCCTTTATGAGCAGAACCTTAATAAAGATCAAAAGTGTAATATAACAAGCTTCAAGACTGAAAACGGTGCAAGTTAAAACTACTGTTACTTAATACGGACACCTATTTATTAGGTGCAGCTTAAAAAGATGAGTTTTGTTGTGATTAAAGGGCAGACCTGCAGTACAGTTACCAGAGATCCATATGGGATGCCATATTCTTGACAACGCAGCTTTTAATTGCCTCAGAAGTTGGCTTATCATCTTTCATGAGTGAAAACATAATAGAAAAGGGAAGTATTATTTCTCATCCAATTTTCTCTCATTCAGCATTCCTGTTGCCTTCACTGTTTTACTATCATATTAAATTTATTGAGACAAATCCAATAATAAATACCTTTTTACATGTCAGTTCTTAAGTGTTTTTTAAATCAATTTGCATGTCCTTTCACATGTTCAACTGAAATTAACATTAATATGTAGCTTGGGTTTAACAGAACCTATATTGAAAAAATTTCCATACCATCTGTTTCCAAAAGAAAAATATTCTTCAGAGCATGCACCCAAGTCAGCAGAGAGAATTTTAAAAAAACAGAGAGAATGAGAGCTTAAGGATAGAGCCATGGACAATTTGCTTCCACAAGGCTCATGCTACAGGTGTATTATTGACACGCTCACCTTCCACAAAATTCATCAGGAAAAGGTTGCTCATACAGACTTGAAAGTTCAGCCTATCTCAACTATCTGTGATTTCCTGAAAATCAACACTTTTTCCAGAGGAAACAAATGGCTCAGTTTAAATTTAATTTTGTTTGTTGTGGCTTTAATACAAATTCATGTATTTGATAGGTGAATGAAATGCTTGGTGTTTTTTCTACTTTGATACAAAGTGTTTTTAAGAATTAGACTGTGATTCATGAATCAGTTGTCAATTCTTTTCCTAACTTACCCTTCAGAGAAAGCATGACATCATTAACTCCAGCACACAGACAAGCAGGTTTTTATGATTTTTAAGTGTGTCATTAAAAACTCCCGTAAGTAGTTATTTAGTCATTGAAAGCATCACTCCCATCCTCATCATCCTTAAAGAAGTTATAAATTGCAATTAAGCAATCTTCACCTCATGTAGAAAGCTAATTTCTAATAGTGAGAAAACTTTTCAAGATCCCTTCAACTCCATAGTTAACACATTTATCTTAAATTAATGGTGAAGATAATAATTTTGTGGAGTTATGCTTCAGGAGTTCCAAAATGAAATATCTCCTGTGTCTCTGGAATTCTTTAGGCCATTGAAGAAAGGTGACTATAAACATGATTGCACTTTTAAAAAAATCTGAATAATTACTTCTGTATGACATACCTTGCTGTGTCATGGAATCAGGAACCTACTGGTGTTTCTGGAAAATCAGTATTAGCTTTCTGAGTATAAATGATACTATTGTTTTCAAAAGACAAATCATTTGAATACACTGTGCTTTTCCCATTTGCAACTGTTCCTAATGCAGTTTCATTGCTTCTTTTTTAATTAATCTATAAACAGAGGGGGTTTGCCTTTTCAAAGTTGTGCTAATGAACAGTTACCAGAAACATTGATATTCTCATCATTTGAGATTGTGGCCGGAAAGACAATATATACTCTTTCCAACATAATTGTTTTGTTTTTTTCTCACATGAAAGATGAAATATTATTAGCATGCGCATGAAGTTCTATTTCTACCAAGAAGTATTACTTTACTTGTGGTTAAATCTTGGAAGAGAACACGTTTCAATTTTTTTTGTCACATATGAATGGTTCTATATAGTACCAGTATTTCCTCAAGATGAGCTCCACACTGAAAGCAAGGTTTAATTAACAGTGTATGTCTTAGCATCACTCTGCAAATGTTTGATTCATGTGACAGACTAATGAAATAAGGAATCTCCTTTAAAGGTCAGAAAAGATGGTCATCCTCTCCAAAAGGGGAACTATTCTCAGGAAGTTTGACATCTGGTCTACATCTATCCCACATACCTAACACAAAACCCATAAAGATTAGTATTCTATTACAATGCAGTCTGTATGTCATTAGAAAAATAAAAATTAGAAGCAGTTTCTGAAAATCACTTTTTCAGGTGAGCCAAGGACTGAACTTCAACTTGGACAGGAACTGTGAGGTACATTTGCTTAAAGTTGCAGGATGAACTTCCCTTCCTCCTTCCAAAAATGGAAGAACTTTTCAAGTTAAAAACCAGCTTCTATTAAAGGGCAAACAAGAAGAGTTAACTTTATTTAGATATAAATCAAGTGATTGGATAAGGCAGAAATGAAATTTTAACATGGTTTGCACTAGAAGGTCCTTTGCTTATTCTCCTGAAGCACCTCCTTTCTTTTAGCAATCTAGCAACCTATTTTCTTGGGGCTGCAGCTCAACTCTGTTGTGCCCTCCTGATACTGAGAATCACTCAGGTCTAGTTGTGTGTTTGCTCCCTGCTCTCCTTAGCCACCTCCTAGCTCCTCAGATAGCTTTTAGTCTCAGACATCTCCCCCCTGCCTGGCCCATGTGTATCAGAGCTTCTTTCTCCTCCTACACACTCAAATGATCTCCGGGAGTGATTTGCCCCCTCCTCCAGAGATCTCTGTGTGACTCTATCACCCTCTATTTGTAAAGGAGCAGAGCAGAGTAAATACAAGGCACTATCCATCACTGAGCTTTGGCCTAACTGATTATTCAGCCTAACTTCCACTTGTAACTCACATGCATAAAACTGATAGTTTTCAAGCATAAAACTCATCTTTCCTTCAATCAGTGCACATTTTGTCACAGATCCATAGCCAAGACAGTGAACAACACAGTCAGGCCTTTCAAAGCTTTGTGTTCATGGAAATACACAAAGAAAACAGACCTAAGCAGAGCCATCATCTGCTCATATGGATTAGGTACTGCTTAACCAACAGCATTATGGTTTTGAAGCAGCTGTTTGAATGCATGAGGCAGAAAACTCAAAAAGAGCTCAAAATTTGGACGTTTCTTAAAGGAAAGGAAACTTTGATATGGAGAAGAGACATGTTCACATTGCAAATACAGATTTCATTATTCTAAGTAGGACTACGAGAAGTGTTCAGCATTGATTTCCCTCTGCTTCCACTGGAATCTAACAATCTGAGAGTATTTCACCACCATGATAAGGATTTCATCCTCAGGACCCTGTGATCTTTTTCCAGATACAGAATAACACCACAAGGCAGAGATTTTAACAACCGCTGGAAACTATACTAGTCATACATGTAATTTATTCTCAGGTTATCAGCAATTATGAAGGGGTAACAGCTCTTTTTCACTAAATAACTGGAATGTCACCGGCACAAATGTCTTGCAAGGTTTTGACTCGGCATCTCAACCTAACTGGTACTTTTCCAGGAGCTTATGATTCTTCAGAAATATGGCAGTAGCCCTTGGAGCCTTGTAATAACTGACAGGGGACTTTTGAAAATACAAATGCAGACCATTTAAAATGTTCACATACATGTAGCACACATGATCATGCCACACAGAGACCTGTGCCTACCTTTTAGCTGTTCATACACAGATTGCAAGATGGCTAACTGCGATGTACTTCGTGATACATACTCCTACATTCTGGTATTTTACCCAATTTCTGCTACTAGAACACTATAGATAAATGAGGTGACTGAAAACTGAATGAAGTGCTGGGCTCAACAGGTTGTCATCTACTGATCTGTATTAAGTCCAGTTGGATGCCATTCACCATCAGTGATTGGCAGGTTGATGCTGGGTCTAATACTGTGTAGCATCTTCAGTAATGACCTAGGTGATGAGACAGACTGCACTCTCAGCATGTTTGCAGTTGATATAAAATTGTAGGAATGGATGATAGGTCCAGTGAGTGTGCTGCCATTCGGAGAGACCTTAACAGGCTGGAGAAATGGGCAAACAAAAATGTTAGGAAGTACAACAAATGAAATGCAAGGCTCTGCACATATTGGTACATGCTGAAAGCTGACTGACTGAGAAACTTTGCAAAAAAGAACCTGGAGATCCTGGTTGACAAGTGGAAAATGAGCCAGCAAGTCACACTTGCAGAAAAGGCTGCCAGCACCACCCTGCTGCACTAGGAAAAGCATCTCCAGCAGGTTAATGGAGGTGATTATTCTGCACTGCTTAGCTCTGAGGAGACCTCTGGAGTGCCGTGTAAGACAGGCATGGAGATACTGGACTGAGTCCAACAAAGTGCCATGAACACAATTAAGCATTTGGAGTGTCTGACATAAAAAGTCAGGCTGGGAGAGCAGTGATTGGTTTTACCTGGAGAAAAAAAGTCTGGGAGGATATGGGGCACATCTTAGCAATGTGCATAAATGTCTGATGGGAGGCAGTAAAGAAGACAGAGCCAAACTCTCATCAGTGATGTCCAGTGAAATGACAAGAGGAAAGGAACACAGACTGAAATTCAGGAAATTCAATTTAAATACATGAAAAAGCTTTCATACTGTAAGGGGTGATAGAACACTGGAGCAGACAGGCCAGGCCAGCTGCGGAGACTAAATCCTTGGAAATATTCAAACTCTAACTGGACACAGTTCTGAGAGACCTGCTCTGGGTGACCATGATTTGAGCAGGGTGGTTGAACCAGATAGTCTCCACAGGCCCCTTCCAACACCAGCTATTCTGTGACTCTGAGAAAGCTGTCCCCTCCATTATCAGGCTGCTGCTCCTGCCAGCCAGGCGCCTGCAGAGCAACAGCTCAAGACAATCAGAAATAAACATTCTCATGTCCATCCCCTTACATTCCCTCCTGTTAGACAGGACAAGCAAAATCCATATTGCTGACTGCCCATTGGCACAATACAGAACGTATGACAAGAAAAGGGCTTTGCAAGAGAAAAACCTTCTGAAGCAGGGCCTTGGTTTCAGGCTATTTGCCTTATATGTTACAGTACCCTTGGTTTTGAAGATTTACAAATGCCTACAAGTGAGCATATTTTGATTTTCCATGGCTGACATTGTATTATTCACTCCATGACATGGCAGGACAAGGCAATACAAACTTGTTGATTAGAAAGAAGGAAACCTTTCACTACATATCAAGGACTAACATGTCTAGTCCATTAAATATACAACAAAACACTTGTTATTTCCTTAAGTTTAATATAAATTTCTCAACATCACCGGGGGAAGGGAATATCATAAAACTAGAAAATAATAAGATGACATATAACTCAGCCCTCAAGTTTTGCATTCTTCTGAGCATGCATACAATCTTAACTTGGCAGAAAAAAGAAGCAAGTTGTGGAATTTTTCCACAGATCCAATCCCAGCTCTCTTTATGAAGTTGAAAAATTCACTGAGAATAAAGATATATTGCTAATAGAAAGAGGGGGGAAAAAGGGACTGTTGTTTGATTCTTCTCCTCCCTTTAGCCTTGTCTCTGGCTGCAGAAGCATTTGATCGCACAGAAAAGACAGTGATCCTATTCTTCCACAAACATCATCAGCAACTAACAGGAGAGTAAAACAGTAGAAAACTTTATTAATCCTCTTCTATCTATGGGATAAATCAAAGTTCCCAAACTTCTCTGGAGCACTGAATCTCTCCAGGAATCTTGTGGATCATCCATGTGGGACTTGTCACATGCTGGAGAGTTAATGGTCATGTGAGGTCACACAGCAAGAAAGAAACACTGCAGCAGAAGATACTGGTGGTAGACTACATGTACCACACAGCACTGGTTAGTTCATAAACATTGTATTTCCATGTAGTTCAGCAGATCTGCTCCAGAAAACTTACCATGGCCTTCCAAATCACAAGTGATCAAGTACTAAACACCACCAAATTTCTATCCATTACACTTCATAAGTAACATCACACAGTGGACCTGTAAATGTGCTGTATATAATACCTAGCAATGATAGTGAGAACCAAAACTCATATCTGAGCTTCATCCCAAATTTTGCCAGATACCCACATTAGCAATTACTTAAATTATCTATGCATCATTTTCCTTGGAAAAACAGGCTGGACTGCATGGTGTCTTCATCATTCACCCATTCCTCCCATTGCGAGTGGAGACTTTTTATTTTTCCAGGGCTATGGAGATGCAAGAGGTCCATAAAAGAAATGACAAAAATAGTATCTCACAGAGGTATTCAAAATTTAGTGAAGTTTATACTCCATGACTAGTCCATTGCTGGTACATATAGGTCTGCCAGGCACCATGAGCAGCTGTCATACCCATTAGCCAATTTAGTGATCTATCCAGCTCCATTGTGCCCTCTCCTTCTTTCCTCCTTCACAGAGAGTCCTTACTTGGAATAGTATCCAAACATAAACTGCAGACTGGCCCCAGAGGGTTCTGCTGTCATTTCTATTCATATCCTTGATGGTCCCTTCTCCCTCCCATCCTCACTGAACAGCTACCTGAAAATGCTGATGGAATTCAGGGCATCTTTAGGGGGTAGCACAATGAATCCTAGAGAGCAGCTGCTCCAGTGCTTTGCCAAGATGGAACTAAACCTTAATAAGGGGAAATCACCTGAAGCTGAGAACAAAAATCTTGAAGCCTGAGTTACCTGTATTGGTGTTTTGACTTCAAGATTATCTCAACAGTTGCTTGCTGCAAATAGAGATGCCACTAAAATTATCATTTTTACATGTTATGACATAGCCATGGTTCTTTATTATAAGCGTAGCTTCTGGGTTTGGCCATTGCAAGACAGCTTTGCCAATTTTTAACTGATGCCTGACTTGCTCCAGTAAGTTCAAAGTGCATCAGCCCAACTCTTTCAGCCACACCAGTCACTAAGCATCCATCATGCTGACTGTCAGGTTGCATCAGAATGAAATGACTCCTCTTTCTTTCACAGTTCTCTATGGGCTTTAGGTTCTCACCTAAAGGAAAAAATTTGCTACTGAAACTTTCTCAAACAGTGAAATCCACAGCCTCAGTACCTGAAGTGTGCTGACAAGCCAAAGAACAGTCTAGACTGACATTGAAGGGCGCCTTGAGAAGTCTCTGTCCCTACAGAGGAACCAGACGGGGACACCAGGAATGAATCCAAGAATTCCCAGGGGCTCAGAGTGGCCTTAGCCAGCCTGCTGGTACACCAGGCACAACCAGAGTGGCCAGCTGTAGACTGCCTGCAAGAGAGCATTGTGTTCCAAGGGCAAAAGACTTCTGTGCAGCATTCTTAGGGCCACCTACCAAAAGCCATGCAGGACAGTGCTCCTCCAGTGACTGCATCTTTAGAGGGATTCCTCTAGCAGAAAGGCCAAATGAGTGTGAGCCCCTGTGGCTTCAAGTTTGAAGGCAAAGCTCCCTTTCTGGCATGACCTTTGTCATACTAAATCAAAATATTCTTTTTTAAAAAACATGGATGTTGTGTACCTGTAATAGAAAATTATCTACATTGCCTGTAGTACTTGAATAACTCACAAACCTATGGGGTAGACATGTAAAAACAATCTTAATATTTTAGTTATCCCTTCTACTTCACAGTAAATCAGTATAATCTGTCTTTTATTAGGTTACTGGATGCTGTGGCAAGGGAAAAAAACCACATTTGGCTTTTAAGCACTTTGAAGTGAGTACTTTGAAGCCTCAGTAAGTGATAATCAAGAAAAATGGCACTAACATCTTATGATAAATCTTCTCTATATATTTAAGTAGGATTACTTGTGAAGCCTCAGAAATTAAAATGATTATATATAGCCTTACTTAAGACTTGAGTTTAATAAAGCATGTGATATTGGTTTTCAAAATCTTCTCTGTTTGAGCTAAGGCAGCTATAGCAATGCCAGTCAAACAAGCTCTTCTGTGAGCAATAGAACTGATGAAAGATGGTTCACTTCACCCCACAAAGCTACTTGACACCACCACTTCTCATCATGCCACCCCAACCAGGCAAGAGAGCAAATGCAAAGTGATAGTTCAAAGTTAGACTTAGCCCACTGCTGCCCAGTAAAACAGAGTGTTTGCTTTCTGCCTAACCTTTCCCCAGAAATATGCTAATTTGAGTCTCTTTCTTCCATGCAGCCCCTAATTTTTCACGTGACTTGAAGGGACATAAAGCAAAGTAGAACTCTAACAGGCAACTCAGATTTGGTTGAATTTGACCAAGGAATTCAAAAGATATTAGTGTCAGAGTGGCAGATGGACAGACAATGCTACAGCATCAGTCTCTTCCAAAAACATTGAAATCAAGTTAAAAAATAACTTCTTTTAAGCAGTTCCTTCAACTAGATTTGCTACCTGAGGTTTCAGTGCTATAAAAGTAATTATCTTTTTTACCATTCCATAATTCCTTGATGATTAGCAAAAAAAAATTTAAACAGCTCATGAAATCTCAATTCTCTTAGCAGATATAAGATTTGAAATATGTTTGGACAGACATAAGGTTTATTGTGTCTTAAACTAACCAATAATTCATAGACTCCATTTAGTTTCATGGTTGGAATAATCCTGTTAACATTAAACTCTTTCTGTATCTGAAACAGACCTGGACTTGTGTAACAAAACCAAAGCAGTACCCTCTGCTACTTCATCTCTGACAAATTTTTTTCAGATTTTTCAGGAAGTCTTTTTCATGTCGAAGCTCTATATTTATTTTGAGGAACTGCCACTTTGCTTCTAAGTTTTAGTGATGTGAGAAAAACACAACCCAAGCAATTTCTTCTCAGGTTATCATAGAATTCAATGGGAAACAGAAAATTACCTAATGACTCATATCTTGGCAGATTTGGGACTATCCAATGTGCAATAAAACTTCAGCTGGGGGGAAATGTCACTGAGATTTAATTTATGTTCATATCCCACTATGCTTAATCACTAGGAGCTGGCAGAAAGTATTATGATGATGGCAATGACAATGAGGATGATAACAATAACAATGCCATCACCTACCACCATACTAATGACACTAAAACCATCACCTAGTTGATGCTGATGTCAATAATCTTTTCATTTCTGTGTTGATATTACAAAACTTTTCAGCAAAAAACCTTTTATGCCATATTCAGTCTATCTGTAAGTTATAAAAAACTGATATTACCTGGCTCTTAAAATTGATGAAGACTTGTAAACTAGTCCTAAAATAAGAAATTGAGATTTTAAATCCAATCTAATCAGACTAAAATCCCTGAGCTAATTATCATTGCTCCTTACCAAATACCTTTAACTGATTCTGTCCCAAACTTTGCTAACTCTTACATGTCAATTAACCACTACAGACCTACTAGCAAGACAGGTATTATATTACTTCATAATTTTTTTCCTAGATTCTGGCCTCAGTCAGGTAGTACTAACCAATATTTTTCCTAAGCAATGTATTGTTCTCTTATCCTACCTACTAGACTCAACTGTACTTCCAGGATGTCTATGTTTTGGAACAATCTCTCTTTTCTTCATTTACCAAGAAAGAGATAAAAAATTAATATAAAAAATTTGTTTTTATATAAAACTCAAGATTGTATGTAACTCTTTCTCTCCCATTGCAATCACTATTTGTACACACAGTATATTAGTGGCCTCAAATAGAGCAACACATATCAATTAACCTTTTCTTTCTTTTTATTCCACAGCAGGCTGAATGACTTCAAGGGTGCTGCAAAATCCAGTTAAGTGCGCTAACATGAAACAGAATTAAGATGAATCATAAATCTCAAAATATAAAGTCTTGTCTAGCCACCCTCTTAGCCTCTTTGTAGGAATTATTTGGCCACCTATTCACCCTTTACCTGTTACATATTGATTTCCGGTTGAAACCACATATTATTGAAAGACTATAATGGCTTTGTTCCTGTCAGAGATGACTAGTTGCTTAGTTTATAATTCCATGCTTGGCTTCATAAACTCACAATTGTTCCCAGATGCAATCAGGTCAGTGTCAAACACCTTGCTGAAACATATAGCAAAATAACAGCCAAATATTGCTTGACATTATTGCAAAGACATTACTGGTTATTTGGGCTAAGTTTCCATGCTGTGAATGCCAAAATCAAAATTAATAATAAGTACATCAAGTGAAATAATAACAAAATTAAAAGAATTCGTGGCTAGCATCATTTGGTTACAGGATAAAAAGAATTACTGGATGCCAAAAGATCAAGTTCTTTTGTCACAGCAGAACTACAAGCAAAGAAAAATTAAATAAATGCATTAGTGAAACTACTAAGTATGGCCAAAATCTACATTGCTAAAAAAAAACCTACAGAAACTCCCAGTGTTCACTAATAACTGTTCACTAATAATAGTTCACAAAACAGAGAAAGTGTCTTGTTTGCTTGTTTCTCTGTTTGTTTGGTTTTACAAGGCTCAATGAATACAAAATTTCCTCACTTTTCCTGGCACCCTTCTATGGCTACGATCTGGAAGGAATAATCTTTTTCATTTACTTCCTTAAATTATCTTACTTTTTAAATCGTAACACAGAACACTTATGTTAGTCTATAGTAGTTGCAGGTTTTGTTTCTTTGTCCAACTACTGTGTAAGAGACCAGTCCTCAACATCTGATATCTAAATGCTTTCTAATCACTCACTAATTTTGGTCCCTTTGCACAGTCTTTCATTTTCAGTAAAGCTTTAAGGTTTTTGTCTCACATTTGACAACCCTTGGGTTGTTATACAACAATTAACTGTGAGATGAAGGAAATCGCTACCACTTCAGGGAAACACTGTGTAACTGGAACTGAACTAGGTCTCATGTACAAATTTTTCCATTCTGCTACTATGATGTCTGCTTTTTTTTTATTGTTGCACTGGCTGATACTCACCTGCTGATAGATTTTGCCTTCCCTGTTTCTCTTCTAGCACAGCTCCTTCCAGCAGTTTGGACACAGCTCTGTAGGCACTCAGAGAAGGCAGGCAAGAGGGCATGCAGCACTTAGCAGGCACTGGTTTATAGGCAAGGGGGAGCAGTGCTGTAAAAATGATGTGTAAGTACATGCAAAGTCATGCATAGAGTCTATAAACACCACAGAATGGCAACATGAGAAATGAAAGGTCTGATGGGGGAAAAGACAACAACAAAACTTACCTCATGTCATAACATCGTCCTATTCACAGTAAATGTTCCTCTTGATAAGAAGCAGAAAGGGGTTTTTTTTTGTAAGTGGCAAATACGTATTAAACAGGCTGAAAGTATGGTTTTACTTAGGTATACTAAGAAAGAAAGAAGATAAAGAAAGCAATTACATGCTGCCTGTCCAACACAGAAGAAGTAGTAGAAGTTTAGACAAAAACAGAGACAGTTCTATTGCTGAAGAAAGAAAACTAGACTGCTCCAGAAACCACCGGCAGAACAAATCTAACTTATTCCTCACATAAAAATTATAAGGCAAATAATTTTGGAAGTCAAAATAAATGAACCGTAAAGGAGTTACAGAATGCAAAATGATCACATTACCTGTGGGAAGGGGGCTAGAAATCAAGTGCTTGCTGGTTTTCCAAACAGAAGTAGGGGTCATTAATAAAACTAGCAAGAAACAGTTCAAAGAAATAAAAGGACATGATTCCTCACATAACAGGTGGAATTTGTCCAAAAGCTTTTCTGCTATCAGCACTTAATTACCAGAAAAACAGACAAATTGGATCAAGTTCAAAGAAAAGTTACAATAAGGGGAGACTAAATTAAAAGAAAATAAGAAAAGAGAAATACATGTACAGTGCTGGGTAAGTGGCATCAAATTACATCTACGACAAATATTTAAAATGTGCAAACTACACTGGTTCATTAGCAGAATCATTCAGGGAGTACAAGAGATTATTACACAAATATCAAAGAAAAATTAAGTTATGAACATTGAAGTCCAATAATACCGAAAATTTTAATTGGTCTCTGAAACTCAATTAATAGGCATCATAGTAGATTTAGGAAACACTAGCATTGATAATAATTCGTGAATGATCCTGAACTGCAGTAGGCAAATCCAGGGAATATGGTAAGAAGAGGTTTCAAGGTTTTTTGATCAGCAATTTTGAAAAAAAAATTCAAACCAAGTCGATAATTTTTCAATGAAGTTGTCATTTTATTAAAACTTTTTAGTTTTGTTAACATTTCAGATTGCATTATTTTGAGAATTTGGGGGGTTTTGTAAAGTATAAAATGGCGGGAATGCATAGAGTATATAGAAAACTGTCTAATTGTTTCAATCCTTCCAAAAATTATTTTGAAAAATAGTAAGTACTCCCTCACCCCTACCATAATATGTTAAAATTCTGTCACCGTCATTTGCGGCTACAACTCCATTTCTAGTTCTCTCCTTCCAGATGTGCTCCTTCCCTGTCCCCTGCCTTTCTCTAGTCATTTACCTCCCTGTTGTTGCCCACTCCCTTCTACCACATCCACTGCAGCAGCACTTCCAACAGGCAGTATGCAAAGGAGAAGTATCTACAGTCACAAAGGTCTCTTTGCCTCTCCCTCCTCAGTATTCTGTCACCAGGAGACAATGAAACAGCTCTTCAGAAAGAGGACCTCACCCATGATTCTCATAATTTGGCATTTCTCCATGTCTGTCAAAAACACAGAGATTGTGCCATCTTAGTGTCAGGCCTTTGCAGCTTAATTATCTTTTTTTTTGAAGGCAGATCAGGGAGTGGAGAACTCTCCAAGTCTTCAAAATCACCACAATGTGAAAAGGGAGTCTTTTGCAAGAAGGTAAAAAGAAGGTAAAGAGACCTGGTAAAGTAAGTTCCTTTGCTAGTCACATTCCAGTTTCCTTGGGACTTAAAAAAACTCCTTTAATGAAACGTCTAGCAGCTGCATCCCCACACACTCAAAACTAAATAGCACTATCCTGGCCATGCTTGCTCCAGGCTTCTTGTTCACCTCCTTGCTAGGAGAGCATGGGAAACTGAAAAGTCCTTGACTTAGGGTAAACACTTCTTAGCAACAACTAAAGCATCAGCATGTTATCAACATTATTTTCATACTAAATCCAAAACACTGCACTGTATCAGCTAGTAGGAAGAAAATTAACCCTATCCCAGCTGAAACCAGGACAGTATCCACTCCTTATTCTGTACCATTTACATCATGCCCAGGTCCTACACTTTCCAATACACCATCACTTTCCCTGTCTTTTGCTGTATACACACAGATTCTGCCACATGGGAAATGCACACTGGACGTCATCTGGATCTCTGGATGACTGTCCATTGTTCAGATCATAATAAATTATCTCTAGCATGGCTAATTCCCTGGCACTGGATATCTCTCTCCATGGTAGTCCATTTTCCTGGGACACATATAATGTCCTCCTTGAAGGATTACCCTTCCTTCACCCCTGACAGGAGTTGACTCCAGAGGCTGAGAAGTTGCATCCCTTTTCCAATTGCTTTGCCAATGCCTCCTTCCCTAGAAAGTGATGCCAGCTGTTTGGCTTCCCTAGTCTGTAATTCCAGGCTACTAGCCACATCATCCTATAACCAGAGCAGCCAGGTGATAATGTGCTCAACTGACTGGCAGCTAAAATATTTTGTATATCCTGCTGCTTACTAAGGGATAAGGATCAAGTTGTTCTGCCTCTTCCTCATGGTCTTGTGGTGGCTCTGCTTAGTCCTCCTTCACTAAAAGGTCTTTAGTGTTCATTTCTTCTTGTGTATAGGGGCACAGGTTGGTTCTCTGGTTCAGCTGCAGTGCCTGTCACAGGGGTTGGAGCAGTCTATTGTTTTGTTGTCAGACCCAGAGACCTTCTTTTCCCCTTGCAGGTAACAAATATTGTCAAACAGGGCTCAGAAGGCCTGGGCCAGGCCCCAGCACTTGGCAGTGATTTTTTGTCTCTCTGCCAGGGTGACAGCACCCCTTTCCAAATATTTTATTAATTTTTCTGGATTCTGCACTTGTTCAGGGGTGAAGTTCAAAAACACTGGAAGTGCCCACTGTCCTGGGTACTTGCCCACACGCTCTGCCACTCGTATCTGGCCTCAGAGTATATCACTGTGGGGTATTCTTAAACAGTTGTTTAATCTTAAACAAGACCTGGAAAACACTCAGGAGACATAGCAATACAAACATGCTGGTTTCAACATCCCAAAGATATTCAGAATTCTCAAGAGCCATTGTAATTAGCCTGGAGGAGAAGAGGAAGATGAAGGGAGGTGTCTCCACCATGGACTGGATTTCTAGGAAGAAAAGGTAAAAGGTATAATTATTAACAGTTTCTGATAGATGGCTTCCACAGTATGGAGATGACAACAAGACTGAGTACAAATACCATATTAATTTCAGAGCTAGCAACTCCATCAGATTATAAACCGGAGTTACAAGTACAACAACATGATAACCTTAGCCCACTTCCCATGGGTGACAAACAGCACAATGGGGAACCCATACTGCAAGTAAGGTATCACATAATGCAACTTTAAGAACAAGCACACCAAATTTGAGAGCAAATGAATCACCACTGGGACCAGTGGCTACTAAACTAATGTAATGAATGCTTATAACAAACTTGTTCTAGTGCATTCTAGTAAGGTTTGTTGCTACCCCAACCCATCATGCTTACCCTAAGTCAAGGACTTTTCAGTGTGCCATGCTCTGCCAGTGAGCAGGTGCACAAGAAGCTGGAGGGCAGCACAGCCAGGACTTCTGATCTGAACCAGCCAAAGGGATATAAACCAGCAGGAGCCGGCTGGGAGGCACCAGTCACTGGCAGGGACAGACTGGGCATCAGTCGGTAGGTAGCGAGCAATGGTATTGTGGATTATCCCTTGTTCCTTTGGGTTTTATTTCTCTCTCTCTTCTTGTTGTCTCTGTTTTCTTCAACTTCATGATTACTATTATTATTAGTAGCTGCATTATTATATTTCAATTATTAAACTGTTCTTGCCTCAACCTAGGGGTTTTGCCTTTTTTTTCTAACTCTCCTCCCCATCCCTCTGTGGTGGGGTGTGAGCAAGCACCTATGTGGTACTTAGTTGCCAGGTGAGGTTAAACTATGACAAGCACCTAGTATAATGTGAATCTGAAAGACGTAAAAATGCAAAGAACACCAAAAAAAATCAAAAGTATTGCTGTGTAGTGTTACCACAGGTTTTGGCAATCTAATGAAACAAAAAGAATGCTTATGAATTATCTGTTGGGAAAAAAAGTTCTTAATAGGCTGCAAACACAGAACACAAAAAATTAAATAGAAATCCCAGGGCAAGAAATCCAAGAGCCTCTGGCAGATGGTAACAGCAAAATCTGGGCCAGAGGTTCAGATCTGTCACTGCACTGTCACTGCTGATTGTGTCACATTTGTATCCTCCCTCTTCGCCTTTGTAACACATCAGAGTCATCTAGCTAGGAGGTCATCTAGCCAGGGCCAAACCACTATAAACAGCAAAAAGAAATATGTCGTAGCAGGACATGGTTAAAAATGGAACTACTTATTGTAATCCATGAACTAAACATAACCAAATTAAGTAGGCAATATGTGACTTCCAACTTTTAAACCTGAGGAGATTCCACAGGAAACCTTATCTGTAGTTTAAAAAGCTTTCTCCTGAAGTACCAAAGTTGTGTGATAAGAATAAGATCATAATGGCAATAGTTCATCCATCGGTCTGGGTTTATACCAGTATTGTCTGCATAGACTATCTAATGTGTTTAGCTTCTATGAAGAATTTGATAACAGCAAATGAACATTGTCCTTATTTAATAATATGGCTGCACTCTATCCTGCTGGGTGGAAATAGTCAATTCTGACTTTCAAACATCTCCATTTCAGAGGTCATTTTATTGAATGGGCAGCTTTAAAAAAAAATGCCCAAATCAGAGCAAACCTAAAAGTCTATCATGATTTTGTTTGGTAAGAGAAATACACAGTGATATGTCTTTTGTCATGCAAATGCATCCGGAACACACAGGGTGACAGAGTTGTGTTGCACCATGTTTATCTTGGATTACACCGATTCCTATTATGGGCCCATTACAGAGGCAGAGCCACAGCGTGGAGGGGTGGTCTCCTGAAAGGTGGGCAAGAGCTTCCCTGGAGATGCATCCCAGTGGTGCAAGGACAACGGTGGCAAAATGGCCACAGGGATCAGCCAGCACTACAGGACAGAAGAAAGGCCATAGCTAGACATGATCCTTCTTAGGCAGGTGACACCCTCTGTCACTGCCCTCTGTCTGGGTCCTGACAAAAGCAAGGGACATTTCTGAAACATGGCATGCTTAAGATTCTGTAATTTGTCCCATTAACACATCAGAAAAAGTGTTATCCCACAAAAATGCAAATAAGATGGTCCTGCACCCAAAACACCCTACTTATGTACTTGAAACTGTTAGATGGAAGACAACAAGAATCTGGATACACCAGATACTTAGTTGTGCACACAGCTACTTTTCACAACCTCACAAGCAGAAAAAGGCACTAAGAAAACGCAGTTCTTCTCCAGACAACTTGGGTTCACAACAGAGGGGTTGTTTCTTTTACCTGCCTCTGACCACAGAAATAAAATGAGTAGTATGTCTGTACCGAAACCTGTCTAGAAGTGGTCTAGATCTGGCAAGCGCTTCACTCATCACTTCTAAGGAAAGGAGCCTGTTGCCACCTCTGCCCGCCAACAAAAAGTGGAGAGCATGCTACTGCTTCAGAGGGAGAACATGATTTCCTGGGACATCCTGGAGCACAGATACCTTCAACATCAATGACAAGAGCTCAGTACTCACTTCTCACCCCAAACATCAGGGGCAACTTCTGTCTTTCCATCTCACAAGGCTCCCAGGCTTAACAACATTATGCAGCTTTGCTGGACAAGGCTCAGATGCTCAGTCCTTAGCAGGATCAATCCATAGTGACTTAAAATTGAAATCAGGGTTACCACTAACTAAATGGAAATAGAGTTGTTTCCCAGAACACAGTAGGTCTTTCACAATGGACTGGAGTGCATGTTTTTCGTCTCCACTGAGCTATGAACAATAGGCAACTCTCTGCTTTTATTAAAAACTTTGAGGGATTATTATTTTAGTTAAGCCTTTAAGAATTCATACCTATCTGGAAAGGGCAGCTTGTGTAATGTACTTCCTGTTTTCATCATAGCTGGATACTGCTTTTTGCTGTTGCCTGTTATTACCCAGTTAATATGAACTGCTTGAAGTTTATTTTTAGCTCACTTGAGCCTATTGTAAGGTCTGTTCAAGAACCTAACTTTCCAACCAGAAAATACAACTCCTGCATCTAATGCTGAATTTAGGAATATATTCTTAAATCCTTTTAAACAGCCAAGACACAAAGTGAAAATAGATAACGAATAGTTGTTGAATATCAGCAATCTGTTCAACTCAAAGATTACATTTTATTTTCAAATTATATCCTTAATTTCTAAAGTAAGTATTTATTTGATAAAGAAGTCATGCTCTGTTCATTTAATTGCCAATTAAAACAGGGGAGATGAATAAATATTTGCCAAAATGAGCAGAGAAGTATTTTTATTTGAGGAAAAATATGTAATTATCTAAACGTCTTGAAATTACAGTCAAAAGCTTTAAAGTCTTCTGTGTCAGACACAATTTGTTTCAACTATATCAAATCACATTTAGCAGAAGTGAGAAGTACTTAAGACTGAAATGAGATTGAATGCAAGCTCTGGAAAGGACATTTTTTAGTACTTCTTAAAGAAATTAATTTT
>JAOXXN010000395.1:90515500-90525865 GCA_026770055.1 Myrmophylax atrothorax | reverse complement strand
ACATAGCCTTTGTGTTAATCTAGAAGGGATTCCTTTGGGGTTACTTTCTTCTTCCTTTACCAGTCTAGTTAAACATGATAGATTCAGGTTCTTTGTTTGCCATTTGAGTATCTATTCAGTATTACTTCTGCTTCCTTGCTCACCTTCTCTTTACATCCCCCTCAAAAACAATTACACATCAAAGACCTCATCATCAGGAGTAACACACCAGGTATTTAGTTGAATTAGAACATTCATAGTCTCCACACATAACAATATAAAATAAATTTATGGTGGGCTGACCTTGGCATGGTACTAGATGCCCACCCAGCAGCTGTCTTACTCCCCTCAGCAGGACAACGGGTGAAAATAAGATGAGAAAGGATAAGGATAAGGGAGATCAGCCATCAGGTACTGCCACAGGCAAAACAGACTCAACTTAGGGGAAATTAATTCATTTTTACTGCCAATTAAGGCTAGAATAGGATGTTGAGTAACAAAGACAAAAGTAAAACCGCTTTCTGCTCACCTCTCTCTTCTTCCTAGGCTCACCTTCACCCCTGACTCCTCTACCTCCTCCTCCACAAATGGTGTAAGGGATGAGGAATGGAGTCTGAGGTCATATCGTAACAGCTCCTCTCTGCTGCTCCTTCGCCCTCATCCTGTTCCCTTCTCCAGCCTTGATCTTCTTCATGGGCTGCAGTCCTTCAGGAACTGGTCTTGACATTTCTGTCCTCACCTGTTACAGCCAAAAACATTAGACGCACTGTTGTTCTTCCACTGTCTCAGGTCCAAATAGTGATTCCCACACACCAGAAGACACTTGCTCACATGCAGAAGCTGTCTCCTGGGACAAATTAGAAAACACAGAAATTATATGGTCAAAGCCAGAATTTGCCTATCATGCTGATGCTAGCAAGTCTTCTTCACTAGTACTGCCACAGGATACTTAATGTCAAGAAGTAAGAGAAAGCAAGGAAATAATTTAACTTCACCTTCTAAATCAGTTTAACTCAGTGAGATCATCTAGGGCAGAGGATAACCCGTCATGAGAGGTCATATCACTGAAATGCTGTATTTACAGGAGGAGGAGACAAGAAATCAAGAACTGTGTGAAGGCCTGTGATGTTCTTCCAGCAAGGCCGAGGGAATCCCGGGTCATTAAAAAATACTTTTTCTTTGATATTCTGATGTATAATCTGTTATGCCCAAATATGACACCACGTTACATTAGCCGAGGAAAATATATCCCACACTGGACTCGAATACAATAATCGAACAGCTTTAGATGTTCACTAAATTGACAACTATGCACCACAATTCTGGTACGTCAAACCCCAAACTCCATAAAACTGCAATATTTATCTCCAAAACCATAACTGTCTAAACATTTACATCAAGTTTCTTCCATAAAACACACATTGAAAGTTTAGAAATGTAGACTGAATCATTTCCTGTGACTCAGTGATTTGCTATTGCATCTGTGCAGAACACCAGGAGAGCTGTTTTTAGCTTGACAATTTTACAATTCAGTGGAATGTTAATGGCCTCTTAAATTTTATATAAAACAGTTTCTTATCACATCCTTAATCTCGTATCAGATATTATCTAGAGTAAAGTAACTCAAGGCCAGATTATAACCATGGAGAGAAGAAGTAAGAAAATTCTCCCATGCGGCCGATCTCAGATTAAAGATTAGCAAGACTGTGTGCCAGCTATTTCCTGTGATTGATCAGATACCTAGAGAACCTTACTCTGTTCCCCTGTTGTATGCTACCCAGCATACAGGATGAGAAGGGGGGTGTGCTGCTGGACTTTAAAGTTGTAAACCTGCTCCCAGCAACAGCTAAAAGTACTTTATCATGGTCTGGAATCACCCTTAGTGCAGTTCATAGATGTAAAGTCCATGGCAACCATTTCTTCAAAGGGACTACATCACATTGAAATCTAACCAAAGTTGGTTTGAAATGGGGCAAATCCCACATCTGCCCTTAAATCCCTTGGGATATTTTCTGTGGCTTTACAGTACAGATCCTCTGCTTTCTTAATAGGCTTCACATCCCCCACGAACACAGGCAATAATCATAGAAATAAAAAAAAAGTGCATGTCTGTATAAAACTCTTACGAAAAGAGTGAAACTGAATACCCACACTGTGCTGGCACATGGACAGAGTAAACAAGCTGGAAAGAGAGAAAGAAATAGAGATCCTCTTCCTCACCCTCTCTTTCCAACTCCTCTATTTACTTGAAATTTAAAGTAAGTTTAAAAAGTAGGTTAAAAAATATTGGCAACTTGATGCCTTTTCATTTACCCTTCTCCATTAACACCTTTATAAAGATACTCAGGTTTTAGAATGCACTGTTTGTATTAGGAGAAGCTCTTGCTGTGCGATTGCTTAAAGCAGATAGGACCCAGTGAACTGCGTGGCTTTTGTTGAGCCTGTATTTTAGAGCAAATATCTTTGAAGCACAGCCTACTGAGAAGAACAGCTTTTCACAGGAAACAGAAGAAACTGCTGTGTGCTCAAGACAAATGGGATTTTCCCCAGGCAAGAAAGACGTAATAAACATCTCAATACAAAATTAGTTAAGAAATATGAAAGGTTGTGGGTTGATCTTTGCTTTTACAAGGAGAAAGGATGAAAACATCCATGCTAAAGGACCTACAAATTCCTCTAGAGCAGATTTCAGATATAAATAAAAAATTTAAATAAATGCTCTAATATATGCCTGCAAAACAGCCAATATGACAAGAATGTGCAAGGAACGGCAGAAATGTGGATCCCATTCCTTCTCTATCACATCACACTCACAGATTAAAGCAGTACAACTGCTGTAGCATGTTGCATTCCCATTCCCCCCTTTTTCTCATGCTCCTGGTTTTCCATGTGCACCTTATACCTGCATTTCCCCTTCCTCTCTGGTTATTGCTCTGCATGACCGCATCTTTGTTTCCCTGCTCCTGAGATGGAGGTCTTTGACTCTGCAGGTTGCACTTTCACTGACCCCAAGTCATAGTCTAGCCCCTTCCCTGCCAGGGGGTCTGTTTGCCTCTCCCTCCTCCCTTCTTGCTGCCAGCTGTTTCAGTGTCCACTGGTCACTACAACTAACAATTTAAAGACGCAGAGTCTGGTCCCATCCAGAGAGCAAACAGTTTTCAGTTAGCATGTAGGGGAAAAGGAACCCTGAAATACCTGCACCAAAGCTCTATGCAAAACACCTAGGGCCACTGTGAAGGTATGCAGCCAAAGGTCTGAGCTGGCTGCATAGCTGTTCTGATCACTTTATTTCCAATGTCTCTTTTTTGTACTTAGTGCCATGGTAAAGAGAACCACTCCCTGACAGCTATTCTGAAGTCTAAATACAGGATCCCTGCATCAATAATGCTGATACTGCTTAAAAGGATACTGCTAAAAAGGGGTCTAGTTGTTTTTGTATTTTATTATCATTTGACAAATACAATTTTTAAAAGAACAGAAGTATAATAGCCCCAAATGTAAAACTTAGGCTTTCCCAGATTTCTATTACAAAGAGAAGACTCTTCAGTGGTGAAGAATCAGCTACAGTCACCAGTGAAAGGGACAAGGCTTTTTCTGGTCAACCGAATGTTGAAGTTGTCAGTCATTCAAGTCAGTTTGTTCGCTGAAAACAAGAACTCAGACTTATATGACTTTTGACTTTGCTTTTCCTAGTGGGATCTGAATCACATAAAATTCTCTCTGTCCTTAATTATTTTGTCTAAATTTAGGACAATGCTCCTATATTTAGCTGTTTGTGTATAGTACTCATGAGTCTGAGGCTAAAATTGTTGGTTGATATTTGACCTGCCTTTCCCTATTAGTCACTGCTTCTAAAGACAATTGTATTTATGGCCCATCTCTTCTTGCTCTAATCTGAATGTCCACAGGAACAAAGCAAGCAGTAAAGCAGTGAAGCTTACACCACATTTTAAATCTGAGCTCCATGTGGCTGATACTCAGTGTTCTGTTACTGTTTGACTTCTATTTGTCTATTTTTCCTTTAGCTGAGGACTTTATTAGATAGTAAATGATTCATGTGAAAAAAAAATTACAGAAGACATGGAACATACCTCATAAAACAAGAGAAGACCAACATCTAGGTCATGGAATTCAACAAAGTTCAGAAACATTCAGGCATGTGAAGACCTAAAAGTGTAGTTTAACTATCAGTTCCTCATGCAAGCAAAAAAAAATAATTGAAAAAACAGCATTTACAAAAATTAGCAAGAAAAACTTCAGTTTTAATTGGAAAAATTGTTTTAAGTGGTATAGACACAGAATAAGTTTGATGGGTAGATAAACCAAATAAATTATTCCCTGCAGCTGAAAATATGAAGCCTGTCTTCCTTTTTCTTCTCCTGCTTCTCTCTTTCTGTGAGCCAGCTCCTACCTTCCTATTCCCCTTCTCAAAGCCACATATAGTCCACTGTCACATTTTATGGCTGAAATTTCAGAAAACTATCCACAACAAAAATACCACAAATGGTGTGCCATTTAAGTGAATTAAATCAGTTCTTGGAGAAATACAAGTGTCAGAGAAAACACTAAGTATATGATAGGAAAAGAAAGAGAGAAAGGTAGAGGATCTCATTTTTTTGGTAGCAGTGAGCTGGTATGTCTGCTCATTCTGTCTCACAAGAGTGTCCCCTAAAAAGACACCAATTGAGAGAACGTGTTTTTGTCCTACACATTCCACAACTGATGTAGACCCACAATTGATCTCTGTGATGCAGTAGCTACCCAGGAGTTCCATCGAAAGTACCTTATTTACTCAGGAATCAGACATCCTCCTATGGCTTCAGAACACTCCACTCTGCTTTTCTAGGTGTTTCAGCTTTTTCTCTATAATTCAGTGGAGCTTCTTTTAATAACAAGGATGGAAAACCTTCTGTCTTGAGTTCAGGAGCTCTTTTTCTGGTTTTGGAGTAACAAGAACCACCTACACTTAGACGGTCACACAATATCACCCTCCAAAGAAGCTTCTGTCCAATATTCTTCCTGGCCTCATGGTAGAGGAGATGCACACAATTCTTCAGCTACCTCTCGGCTCAGAAAGGGTTCTATACTCAGCTCCATGTTTGCAAAAGAGATCTGGAAAAAATGTTCTTTGTCTGAATGTTATTGTTCCTTGGGGGTGGCAGAGCATGCTCCTTCTGCAAGACAGAATAGACTCCAAGGCCCCCCATGGCACACAGCAGCTTCCAGGAAATCTGTGATAGGCCAATACCCCCCGTAAGCCTCTAAACCATCCACAATCCCCGACAGCCACCATGTCAAATGACAATAGTGCAGAATCCCCAAAAGAGTTTCAGTCTTCTGACAATGAATTCAGAACTTTATTACAATAAGTAGACTAGAATTCCCCCTAAGAAGGCACTCTCAAAGTATGGTGCACCAGGCCAGGCTAAATGCTCTAAGGCTGGCCTGCATAAGTCTATGAAAACACTGTTTTCAACAGTGTCTCTTAAAGGTTTGACAAAACAGCCCAGTGGTGGTACTAGAGAAAGAATGAGGCTAACAAGCATCCATCACTCAGAAACTTTGACAACTACCACCCTAAACTGCTGTTTCCCCCTATCCTACTGCTCCTGGCAGATTTTTTCAGTCCTCTTCTACCAGCCATCCCTCGACAAAATTAAAGCTACAGCATGTGTGCACCTTCACCAGGGTTCCCCTTCTCTATCAAGGCTCTGGCTCTTCTGAGAGCAGCAGATTCCAGAGCCACACCAATGTTCAGCTTGATGACAACCCTGCTGACATGAACATCCCTGCCTAGAGAAACTGCCTTTTCAGTTCTTTTGGGTATCGAATGTCACAGAGATGGATCTCTTTCAAGAGACCTTTTGCCAGGGTTCCAGCATAACTAACCTTAACCTTGGCAGCACACCCCAGCTCAGTAAAGTTTACATACTTAGTTGAAGGCAGTCACATACAGTCTATCTAGTGATACTGATGTCAACAGGTATTGCCCAATATTTTCCCTACTCAGTTTTATTGGCTCTAGATTGCCTGATTTCATCTTGTGTAAGATTTCTGTGGTTAAGAAAGAGAATGATGGATTTTTGACACCTACCAGTCTCCTGTTATTTACAGGAGGGCACTTGAAATGAAAGTGGTGGTGTTCCCCACTGCTGACTACACAGCATGCCTGACTATGTGATTGTCCTTTAACCAAGAGGAGGTCACACCAAACAATGTTGCTACAGATGTCTGTCCTTCTCTTTCTTACCAGTCTGTTCCCACATGGAAGGAGTGACCAGGATGTTCTGTGCTTGAAACCACACTGTGGTTTCCGCAATGCCTGGGTCATTACCTAAGAAACTGCTCTTAATCATGGCTATTCCTTCCAAGTACCAGAAGAGAAAAGATGCCTTTCTAAGACACATTCATTGTGGTTTTAAGATAGAAGAAGTGTGTCTAAAAATCTAGATCAGACGGTAGTTGCAACACAGGTAGATCAGAGAAATTTATTGTCTTTCAGCAGATAGTGCTCAAACTTGAGTGTAAATCTCCCAGTTGGTATGATTCTAACCTCTGCTCTCAATCTAGCCTTCACTTATGGACAAGTTCAAAAACTACTCTCATAAAAGTCATATTTCTTCCTGCCACATGCTGCAGTATTTTCTACCAATTTCTTGTACCCATATGGGGACACTTGACATAGCTGATTCATTCATTAAATGAAAAAAAACGTGATTATGGAATTACAAATACTGTGTGAGTTGTCTGCCAGGATATGTAGGATCTTTCATGTTCACTTTGGGTATTTTTTGAGATGGAGATACTATAGGTTATAATTTTTGTGCAACAATTAGCATCCAATTTGGATGCCTGTCTCATGGTGTTACA
Source organism: Myrmophylax atrothorax (assembly GCA_026770055.1). Taxonomy (NCBI): domain Eukaryota; kingdom Metazoa; phylum Chordata; class Aves; order Passeriformes; family Thamnophilidae; genus Myrmophylax; species Myrmophylax atrothorax. The sequence continues at coordinate 90,519,016 of JAOXXN010000395.1, read as the reverse complement.
AATTCTACAATACCTGTCATTAACATCTCTAAAAAACTAACTTTCTAAGATTCTTTCCTTGACATGCAGATGGAGAACATTCCACCTTTTTGGTCAGTACAACACTTAAATCTGACCTTGACCATATCTCCAAGTATCTCCTGTTTAGAACCAAAACAAAGCAAAGCTGCTCCTGAAGTATCAGAATTTGGTTTGCTCCTTCTCTGAGAACTATCATCATACCCCAGGATTAGACTTGCTGTCATTACACTTCCTTGCTTATTTGAAATTTTGCCCTGGTACTCATAAAATATGATAAGGGACACATTAGAAACTTACCGATATGAGAAAACTAGGGACAAATCAGGTATTGAGAAGCTAAATCACTGAATGTGCTTTGAAACATCAAAAAGTATTAGCTTTTCTTATCAGATTCAGTTTCCTATCCTTTTCCTGTCCTTGGCAGTACTATATTCACCTTTCTGCCTTTTCCTGTACTCACCAGGATGACTGACATTTCATTACAGATGGGCAGGAAACATGTCAGCAAGAAGCACGAAAGATGTGAAGTATTTGCCCTATATTCTGTGAATTGTCGATAGTTTCAAAGAATATCACTGTTGAAAACTACTCCATCAGAGCTCCTAAACACCCTTAGAACAGCCTCTTTCCCTAGCACAGTGTAAGAGTCCCATAAATACTGTTTAGGCATATTAGTCCAACCAGTAGTGCTCAGCAGTGCAGTCAACAGCAGAGAGCAGAGAATCAGAAGCAGTTGCAATAGGTGTTGTAAAAACTGTGGACAAACATGTAAATTGGTTTTTTTTTCTCCAGATGATATGACCACTGCAACCAAAAGTGTAGGACAACCTCAGCTGTAAGCAAGCACAACAGTTAATATCGAAGAAACTACATCATGCATGGTTTGGGGTTTTCTTTGCTTATAAGACCCATTATCACAAATAAAAACTACACCTGCTGGTAGCTCCTCATTACCACAAAAACCCCTTCACAGAGCTTGCACAGTTACTTCTTCATTTTATTGTTTGCTACCTCTATAACCTTTCATTTATGGCAGAGGAGTTAATTTCAATATGTGACACAGAGACAGTAATAGATTTCATTGCACTAATACATTTCATGAGGGGAATTGCCTTTGAAGCAAGATGTTGTCATTCAAAATAGTCTCTTTATACTGAAATGATTGTGAAACCTTTTCAGCAAAGGTTATGCAATATATACATGTTTCTGCAATGCTTTTTGAAAAGAACAAATATATATGTATTAATGAACCCAACAGTATACAGAAATAAGAAAAAACTCTGTAAACTACAGTCATTCTGAAATACACCATTCTCCCAGTCATGAGTCTTGATGTGCCAAGGCAACTCAGTCTGCTGACGCTAAACAAGTAAACTTGCAATAGCCTTTAAGTAGGTATGAAGCTTTCCTTTTCAGAATATTCATGTTCCCCACAGGGTCCTGCCACAAATGTTGTAAAAAGTCTGTTAGAGACTAAAACAAATTCAAGTTGCAAAATATTTTTTCACTTCCTTTTCTGAGTCTCTCTTTGCAAATTGCAAGCCAGAAACAAAACCAATACACAGTCAAACAAGGATTAAGACACCTTTTAAATATTTGTATTGAACAGGTAGAAATAAATATTTATACTGTTTATTCTAGTATATTTATTATGAGCAGCCTACACTATTTAAAAAGAAAAGGTATTCTGAATTACTATATTGATTTATTTACTGGTCAAGAGAAACGTTACTGAGAAACCACATAAATACTCACCTATATATTTTTGTTGTTGCTGTTGTTGTTTTTGTTGTTATTTTTTCTAGCCACATAAAGATTTCAGTAAAGGATGTGATGTTTTTAGCAAAACTGTTAGGAGATATAGACCTTCCAGCACAGAGATACCAATCTGGATTCATTACACTGGCACAGCTTATAGCTAAAATAGAGCACTGCATAGTAATACTTGTGTTTGAAGAAGGGGAAGCTGTAGTCTTTTTCCCATACTGATACAAATTGAAGCAGTAGCACTCTGAGTAAGAATTAGCTCTTCTGCATGCGTGTATCCTCTTTCAGGTCTAGCGCAGGATGAAGCTGCTACCACTCCTGGTTGGTCTCCATAGTCCATTAGTTACAGGTTAATGCTTGCAGAGACCTGCTAACCAAAGAGATCATATAGAGCCCTTCCTCATACACATTAGTCCAGTCTGCAAGGTTGTCAGCTGGTTTAATCACACCCTCTAGATGGGCCTGCAGTGGATAAAGTAAGCAGGCTTATTACCATTACAAGATATACCAGGGTGATACACTTCAGCAGCAAGACTGGCAATGAGGAGATATTTTAACATTCTCAGCCAGCCCAGCTATTTGCAAAGTCAGCAGCTGCTAACACAGCACAAAGCAGAGCAACTGTGACTCAGAAGAAAACAAGGCCTGGCGGGATTCAGTATTTAGCCCTGCTCAGCCTGCAAGGCATCCCCTCCAGGGTGAACCATTAAGGTCTGAATATAATAACTGATAACCTCACACCCACATACTTCTACAAGGATAGGTAATATCCCCTACCATAAATATACAGATACATATAAATCATTACTTGCATTACAGATTGAAATCTAGTTTCTGACTCAAACAGGGGCATACTGTTACCCTGTCTTCTTAGGACTGAAATACACCCTCATGCTCTATGGTATCAGCCTCAAAAATAAGAAGGTGTCAGTGAAAGCTGGACTATTCCGTTATTCTGCAATTGCATCATGGCACGCCAGTAGGAAAGTGATGTCATACGCAAACAGGTAAGAAATCATTCAGTTATATCAATGATGAACCTAAAGGCAAAACTACCATCACCTTTAGTTTTCAAGGTATCCATAAAATACTTAGTCAAACTTCTCCAGTGAAATGTACGTCCCTGTTGTTTGGTTTGAAATGTTAGTAGCTTCTATGATGTCATTCAAATTCCCTGCTAACACTGAAGTTTTAGCTTCAGAAGTAGAGAAGTTCATTAAGTGAAACTTATAAAAAGTAAGTTGCTCTTTCACATCTTTGCCATTGTGATTTTTAAACTAATGATTCTCCCCCAAGCACATAATATGGCACTCATTACTAATGATGGCCAATCTTAGAGCTTTTGTGAGCATTTTAGAGTATAATGAAGCACTACATTGCAAGGCCTAATACTTTGACTTGAATCCTGCAGTAACAAAGCAAGTGGCTAAAACAAGGTAAATCGAATGTATGTATGCTGGTTTGAGAAATTTATTTCTTCAAGTTACTGGACTGAATTTATTTTGGCTGTGCATGTAATGTCACACATCTCCTGTAAACAGGTCTTTGCTGAGGCTTTTACCTGTTCATGTTACAGTTAAGATAAGTGATTTTCAGCCTTTCTGTTTGAAGGCCCAGAAAAGTGTGCAGGGGTGGAAGGAAGAGCAAATTTAAACCTGTGCAATTTCTCTTTGTGTTTTTTAGGTCCCTGAGACCACCAGTGCTTTGATGGTCTCCAGAATTTGAAAC
>JAOXXN010000395.1:90500611-90511266 GCA_026770055.1 Myrmophylax atrothorax | reverse complement strand
AGCACAGGGGCCACCAAACCCCACTGTGTTTGTGCCCCAGGGGGCTGGGTTACACTGCTGGGTTTGTGGGTTAAACCAAATTTCTCTTTGTGCCATTGCATTTATTGTAATATTGTTATTAAATTGTAACTCTGACTTATCTCTTTTGTGTTGCATTCATTTCTCCTGCTGGTTTACCTTTAAACCAGCACACCTCATCAGTGTTCAAAACTGATGATTTTGTTGAAAGCACATGTGGGGTCAGTTCCTGTTGCTCAACTGCTGAACAGTAATCATTATACTACAGTAATATGTTTACTATTTGCTGTGACATCCAAAGTCAGAGTTCTGGATTTGAAATGTAATAAAATACAGCTAGCAAGAAAGTAATTTTTTTTTCCACAGAACTACTTTTCGTAGTATGTGTGAAACTTTAAGGACCATATTGAAGTATAACTAAGTAAAGCTTTTTGGAAAAAAAAAAGAAATAGTGATCAAATAACTCTCTATGCCAATAATCAAAGACATTTGTTTGAAACCAAATTTCTCCAACAGAAATTTAAGTATATGTGTTCCAACTGCAATGTGACAGTAGACTGCAGTCTTGTGTGATCATGTAAGAAATACATTGAACCACCACTATTTCAATTCACCAAATAACCAATTAAAAGGAGAAAAAAAGTATCATGTTGTAGTATTAATCATGGCAAGTCTTTTTATTTTTTATCCTGAGGATATGCATACATTAATCCAATGTCAAAATTATTATTTTCACTCTCAATGTGTGGAAAAAGTTTAAAGAGTTTGAAGAATCCCTTTAGTTCAGATGAAGGCAATCTCTGAGATGCCCACTGGCTGATTTTTGAAAAACTGTGCTCTGAGAAGTAGCAACCTTCCATAAGTTAGTGTCTCACATCTCAATATCTAATGGTGGCACCCTAACTCATTTTGTCACAACTTGGGTGTAACATAGAAGATGAGACACCAGAAGGTAGGAATTTGGGGAAAACACCAGAAAGTCATTTGCACATCCTGATAAGAGTGGTAACTACATTTATGATGTTGTGGAAAGAAAGATATTTAAATGTAACGCTAATTTAATTTTATACATACCAAATTGTATCATGAAGCCAAAATCTATTTTTATATCTTTTTATTCCAAAAACCCTGGAAAGTTGTTGACCCTAAAATGTATATAATTGTTAAAGATTAGCAGTCTGTGTGTTTATTTACAATTGTAATTCCATTCACTTATTAACAGAAGATACTTTTTATTAAGAATTAAAAACCATTTAGCATTGTTCATTAATTGTAGAAAGTAGTTTACTTGCATGGAGCACCTTTGTTCTTTGTGTGGTGTATTCCCCTAGTTATCTAATTATTGTGCTTTTCTGAAGTTGGGAGTTGGAACACCAATACACAGAACTGGGTCATAGGCAGAAATTTTTGGCCACAGAATCTCTCTTACTTCCTTTGGTCTGATTCAGGAGACACTTTTCATCGGGGCAATTTCTTGATATTTTCTAACAAGTGCTGAGCAGACTGGCACTAGAAAACATGTATTCCAGCATTATCTCACTTGTTCCTTATGAAGTGTTATTAAAAAAAAAATCAAACTAACAAAAACAAATAAAAAACCTAACCCCAACCAACCAAAGAAAGAACACATTAGTAAGGGTAGAGTTACTTTCAGTGTGAGTGATTAAGTCTTGAATAGGCAAGAAACAGCAACTTTTTAAGTTTCATTTTCTCTTTTTATTATTAGGCTGCGATCCAGCAAATGCATCTGACATACCGTACATACATGTATTCACAAGACTGTCTTCATTACTATGATTTTCCCCAAGTCCATAAAGTTAACAAATCCAAAAAGTTCAGTAAAAACAACTTTTTCATGCCTACCTTGCTTTTTAAAGGTTTCAGGGATGAAAATAAGTACATCAGCACTACAAAGATACAGCTGAGACTGTGTGGCCTTGGACCACCCACCAATCATCTTCCACAGCCTACCAAAAGCTCACAAACATTTTGATATTATAATCGCTCATCAAACCGATGTGCAGCACGTAACAAACCATGCCATGGTCCTCTGTATGATTTCACACTGAATTTCAATCATTGCCATCTTTTTCTATTCAGAAACGAAGCATTCCTTTCCTCAGCGGTTACATGCACACACCACATCCTGTGAACAAGGCACTTCCTCCACTACAGGCCACACTGCAGAGCATCGCACCACTGCCCCTGCTGCCAGGGCTCAGAACACAAGGCACGTTGCTGCAACAGACTCAATTTCACTGACTGCCATCCCTGACAGTGGCCAACACTGACTACCCTGGGAAAAGCACAGCACTGTCCCCCTTTAGTCAGTCAAAGATCTTTCTGAACCAGAAGTGACATCACTACCTTTGTTTGTGGAGGTTTTTTTCCTTTAGAAGTACCTTCTCTTGCTTGTTCTCAAGCTTGCATCCTGAAGATTTCATCTTTCTTCACGATTTATTACTGAGAAACCAATTATTTGCTCTGTATCCTCCCATCCACTATTTATCTTTCTGCAAAGAACTATCACATGCAACCCCTTTTCCTTGAAATCTATTATTTAAACGGAAAAACTTTTCTGTCCTTATATAAAAACTATTCCAATGATCCTTCATCGTTTGCTGAGGGGTTTTTTCCCAAATCCCACTCTACCTTCCTTTTGATAAGGTGGCCCAAAATACATGCAGTTTTCAAGATCTCCAGGAATTCATATACCAGTATGATGGGATTTCCCCTTTTTTTTCACCTTTTGTTCTTTCTACCCCCTCCTAACATTGTACTGCTTGTCTTTTTGATCCCGTTGAGTATTGAGCTGCCATTTTCACAGGACTATTCACAATGAGTCCGGGATCCCTCCTGAGCGATAACAGGTAATGTCGAGCACGTCGCTGTGTGTATAATAGTGCATGTGTATTATTTTGCATTTATCAGTTCTGAATTTCCTCTGCTATTTTCTCACTAAGTCATGAAAAACTGCAAGACCTTCGGCACTGCTTTACAGCCAGCTTTACATTTGACATCTCCATAAGCTTTGGCAGTCCCCTGATTCTCCTTGGACTGCTTTTGAACATAAAAATACAGACAGCTGCACTGTGCCAGATCAGTGATCCCCCTGACCAAGTGTTCCGTGCAATATTGATTAAAAAAAAGAATCTCAGGCAACAGCATCAGAACACAACCCTGGAACACCTTCCACTCTCAACCCCTCTTAAGCTTGCATGCTGTGTCTTTATAGCTTTGGCTTGCTTTCCACGCTGCTGCCTCTTTGGACACCGGCAAACCCCTAGTATTTGTCATGTCCTCGCGTGTGGAATTCCAGAGCTTAGTGACACACTGTGCAAAGAACCACCTCCTCTTGTTCTGAACCTGACACCCACCAGCTTCCTTTGGCACCACAGACACTCGGGCTCCAGTCACCCTCTAACGACACCCATGATTCGGTGGACTTCTGTTTATGAAGACTGAGCCATTTGTTAGCTATTTCAGAATAGACTCAGTTTCTGTAGGCTCAGGCTCAAAACTGAACTATCGAGCAAAAGAACTGTGACGCTGTCCAATGCTTTTCTGGAAAAAATTGTTGTGGGTATTTTCTCCCTCCAATTTGATCTGCTTACTCTCACTCAAATGCTGCTTACAACAGATTAGCAAGGTTCTTGTTCCAAGAGCAGGTGAAACACTCCTGCAACAGTTAATAAACTTAACTCTTGCATTTTAAAAATCAATAACACATCCATAAATAAAAAGTATAGTGAGAACAGTTGTGAAGAGGAACAAGGGAAACAGAAAAAGTTAAGCTAAAATTTTTAGAAACATTCTTCTGTGTTGCTTTTCTGCTTGACTTTCTATTGCCCCTCTTTGGGATTTTTCCCCACCCAAAAAACCGAGTCTACTGCGGGCCAGTAAAGTGAAAAGTATTGAGAGCAAGAGTCATGAGGTAGACTACCAAAAACTGCACAGGAAGAGCGGACAAAATATACCCTATTTTTTCTATACTTTTGTATACAGTTATTTGGGCTTTTTCAGAAGAAACCGAGATCATCCTTGCCTACACCCTAGAGATTTTTTTTTCCTGGTCATTGTGGAAAGTTGAGGTTGAAGCAAGTGAATTTTACGCTTAATTCTGAGGACAGGGAGGTTTATAGTCACCCTGATGTGTTCCAGGAATCAATTCCTCAGTTGTGGGCTAGCTGCAGAAGCTGTTTGTCTCTCCCATTCATTCCCCATTTCGCCAACAATGCCATTGTTCCAGTGGAATGCAGCTGTCATGAGCGGCCGTGACTGCAGAAGGTGCTCCCTCAGGCTGCCTGGGCCACCGCCATCAAGCATTGTAAAGTCTAAGACCAAAACCAAAACCTTGAACTCGCTTTGGTACTCAGCGGGGTTACAGTGCAATGAGCAGAGCTGCAGGGCCATATGCTTTCAGCAGCCTGTATTAGGGAGGAGATGAATTGCTCCATTTTGCGTCAGATTTGCAAATCTATACCATATGACTGGCTACTAAAAGTCAGTAGCCAACCAACGTGCAAGGATTTGTAGCTTCTAAAGTTATTGTGAAACTATGGAGGGAGGGAGTGGTTCAGTATTTATACAAGTGAGAGGCACAATCTGAATTCAGGAAATTGTTTAAATATAAATAAATGTGTACAATTATGCATCCATGCCTCTACTGTATCCCACACATGGTTCAGCCAAGAATTTACTTTAGCTTAGTGCTTAACTCCTTTCTCCAGTTTTAAAAAACAATTAGGATAGTTTTCAAAAAGCAAACATTTACTATTCTTGTGAAAGTGTACATCCAAGTGCAAATCTTTACATCTGTACAATTATTACAACAAGATGCACAAACTGATTTTACGAGAGCAATTCAAGCACCATTCAGAAGCAGTAGCTAAACATCAAGTTTTGTAAAATTTCACAAAAAAGAGGCTCTAAATCAAAGTCTTTGTTCGAGTTGCAGAACTTTGGCATGACGTTTCCCTTATTTTTCTCCTGGTTCATAGAAAAAAAAAATCTAATGCACTTTCTCCAGCCTTTACAACCTGTAAGAGATCTTACCCAATATTACTGAGACTTCTTACCTGCTATTCCTCCTGTTTTATTACTCAATGAGTTTTCAAATAATTTCTCTTGTTCATCCACCCTTCCCTACCCAACCATCTCCACTAATAATCGACCCAATGTCTGAATGATCACAGCCAAGAACAATCATTTAAATCCCCAATTACCCATTTTCTAGCTTTTCCCCCAGCACTGACTGAGGAAATTCAAATGAAATTACAACATACTGCAGATGGCTGCACTGGTTATTTCTACCTTTCTTTGTTTTTGTCGAACTTCTTCCACAACTAAGCACTAGCACCTAATTAAGCACATCATGCGCTTTTTACATACCAAATTAACTGCAAGAGACCAACAAACTTACCCAAGCATATTTCTGTAAACAAATTACTGAGAATGCATAGAATATCAAATCACTTTGACATACAAAAGTAAATGGGCCAGTGTGACAGTAGCCAGTGCCCCTCACACAAAGAATGACGACACTGCCTCTCCTCACATAGAGGGGATTAGTCTTTCTCCAAATCAGCTTGGGGGAATGTGAAATGGAAAGCAGTCACCAGTCCTCTGTGACTACTTGTTGCTCTATGGCTCTAAAAGCCTTAAGAATAATAAAGAAGAGAAGAAACACCTCAGACTCACGTCTCCTTCCCAGTGCAAAAGTCTTTACTTTGCCACAGAAGACCGAGCATGTTGCAGACCTAATAAATGGGGGAGGGAAGATCTACTCCTTAGTAGGAAAGGCCATCGTGAGTAAAGGCATGTGCAAATCTCACCATTCATGAGTAGTTCTGTCTCTGTTACATGCCAGATCTCAGAGCGTAACGCCCTTCTGGTTTTGATTCATGGCTGAAGTCAGTTCTGAATGGCCAAGTCAGTAGAAGAGTACATAATGAAAGCCAAATGTAAAAAAAAGTTTAGAAAAAGGCTGAATGTAGGAAAGAAAAAACCACACATGCTTTAGACATTAACAGGTTTCATTAGCACTTCTCCCACAAGGCAATCAGATTAGAAAAAAGGTAAATGTAAGTGTTATTAAACCCCTAAAAAGCTAACATGAAATCACTTCTTAATTATAACACATAAACAAAAATAATTAGTCAATTAAGGATATGTGAAGCAGGAAAGTCCACAACTGGCCTAGTGTGGAAGGAAGGAGACCCAAAACAGAGCCTGGAAACTCTAGAGGTACAAGGCAGAAGAGAGAGTAGACTGAAAAGAAGAACAGAAAGCAGAGAAATTGAGAAGGGCATTTTAAAGTGTGACCACAATCGTAAGCTGAAGGCTGACATTAACAAACCACATCATTATCTTGTGCTCGTCTGCCTACGATGTCCCACTCGATCCCCTTTTTGCTTCTCATTAAATGAAAAACAAGGGAACAAGGAAAACAATGCCAATTAAAACTTTTTTAGAACATGGAACCTTTGCACACAGTATGACTACGATCATATTCAAGAACTGTACCAAGCCACACTTTTTAGTAACTCAAATACCAAACTAGATTTTAATACAATCCTGAGCATTATTATATTCCATCCAAACATGTTTTTCTAACTTAATTTTCTTCACTTCAACAAATGAAACATTTCTGGAAATGAAGCAACAAGAATTTGCTCAAGATAAAAGTCAGCAAATCTGCTCCTAGACAAGTATCACAGAAGGAATAGAATGCTTTTCTTTTTCATATTAAAAAAGTATATCTGACACATTGAATTCTGTAAAACAAACCGGAATGGCTTCACTGACATAAGTATCCCAGTCTACCTGGAGTTAGATAGCAAAACTTTGGAAATAATAGATTTTTAAAAATTTTTAACAAATAATAAAATAAAAACAACAAAAAATCCCCACCACACTTCATTTGAGATACTCAAAGAATGCACAATATCATCACACTAATAGCTGATTTTCTTGTGGTCAAGTGTTGCTGCAAATATATTTTTACTCTTTACCCTCTGTAATGACAGAAACACAATCAATCAGCCTGATCACAGGCAGCATCACTGTAGAGGACGTTTACTCCCAGTACTGGAAATTAAGAAGAGACAGCTACAAAGGAGACAAGTTTTTGCTGTATTACCATACACTACAAAGCCATTAGGACTCTGTGTCATACTCATCTTTCTCTGCTTTCCCCTAAGCTCTATCTTTGTTTGGTTTGTCTTCTATTCAAAGAAGACACTATACCAGCAGAATTACTGTCTAGGAATGTGAACTGAAAGAGATGGTACGTTTTTGGTTTGGGTTGAGCCCTGCCAAGATCACCTCTAAATTCCCACCTTTTCCACCCTCCTTAATTCAAGGCCTTGGGACCCAGCGTCGAGAAGTGACATGGTATTAAAAGCAGCTTTTCTCGGCCCACTGTCAAGTGTTCCAACTCTGGACTTTCCGCAGGCAGAGTTCACTGCACATCTAAGCGCTTTTGCCATCAAAAACCTTAAAAGCAGCCAACTAGTAAAGCACCTGAACCTTGTGGAAGACCTTTAGACATCAAATGGCACAAGGCCAAATAACAAAAAGCTTGAGATGAGTTTAAGGGAAGCTTGCTAACAGTGTTTTTGGGCAAGCACATCTAAAGATCCCATTTCGTCCACTAGTGGCACTGTAAGAATAGATCTCACCAACGTTCTCTTTGAAATATCCCAGAGCAGAGATACCAAGTCAGCTTTTCCTGGAAAAATTGCTGCCACTCAACTCCACCATTTTCAGAAAGTAGGTTAGTTTGCAGGGTTGCTCATAACTAGATTCTTTCATCTTCTTCACTCACCTCTAGACAGCTGCCAAAGGCTTGGAATTCATACTTCAGGGATGATTAGGTAGAGGCAAAGACACCATCTATCCCACTGCTGATGTCACAGGAAATCTATCCTATTGCAATGGTGGAAAACATCAGAGGAAATCTGTCCCAGAAAACTGAGCTGTTCCTAGTTTCAGCAGCCCTGTGTCCAGCCTAGGAAAATTCTCCTCCTTACAAATACAGCAACTGCAGAACCACTGAGTTTCTCTCCATGAATGCAATTAGTGAATTAACCATTTTCTTAGAGAACTGAAGCTGATATTATCATCAGAGATGATGGTAGAAGGCTGGCATAGTCTCTACATGATGTTCCAACAGACCATGTACCTCAGGGAAGGGTATACATCCAAAAAACTCTGAGATTTCAAAATGTTTCAACTTTTGCAAGAAATGACTATGTCGAATACACCCTAGAAAGATGACCAGCAATCAGAAATTACAAGTATCGCTATTCAACACACTGCTAGTTGCAAAATACTTTATCTACATAAAGAATTCATTTGTCTACTCTACCAGGGCTAGAAAACACATACAAAACTCCCCAGGTGAACAGAACTCAGTGGAAGCCCTGAATCACTGAAATGGCTAATTCTCTTAGTGGGAGAAATTGCTTTTCTAAACTTCATTGATAGAAAAGCACAAGACAAGAAAAATGTAACATCAAGTACTTTGCAACTTATAATTTCAGCAAACCAATCAAGTTTTAGATATTGACCTACAAAACGAAACACAAAAAGACTATGCACTACCAAACAATTAAAATGGCTTGATTTCCTGAAACCCCAAGCATAGAAGAGTCATATTAAGTAGATCTGCTATTTACATTTTCTTTGTTACTGCTTTGCAAAGACTCTCTGAAAGAAACACACACTGTGGTGCAAGCAACAAGGGGCATGAGACAGACAAGCACGTGATGCTCCCGTACCCAAAAAGCTTGTAATAAAAAACAGGTAAAGATTTAATTATCATGCTATTTACTAACAGTTTAAGTATTAGAATTGGATTTTTCCCCATAATTGTTTTTTCAATAGGTTGTTCAGCCCTGCCTGTCTTTGAATCTAGCCCTACACACTTAGGATGTAACTGAGATACCCAAACAGGAAAGCCAAACACACTGCCCATGCCCATGCTCTCACCCAAGGAAGGTTACCTGGCACACAGCCCTGCTGTGAACACACACAGAGGTGCTACCAACCAGACTAACCTGAGGATTTGTCTCCCCACCCTAAATCCCAGGCTTCCCACATACAAGAAAGTTGTCCCAATGCCTAAAGCAACAGGCATGTACCTTCTTTCAAATACTACTGCAATAGGTAAATGTGTTATTGCCATATAATGCTGCCATCATAGACAGGCATAGACAACTAAGTCCAAACCTCCCTCAGCAAGACAGAGTGCAGGAATCCTCCCTAGGGCGCCTCAGGCAATATTAGTGCAGTTCATCAGCTGCTTATCCAACATCAGCTCAAGAGCTGTGGGGGCGGTAACTCTGGCAGAGGAAAGGCAGCAAATCGCTGCATCTTCAGCCAGCACAGCTGCTTGCAAAATGAGCTCTCTTGCTACACTCCTAGCCCTGAAGGGTCCAGTGCACAGAGACCAGCACCACAGCCACTTCCACACAGCAGACCACCGGCTGGGACACTTGCCTAGACGGTGAGAAGCTGACATCCACTTCCTCCCTGGACATAAAGAGATCCAAAAAAACTATTGCCTACCTTGTGGGAGATGGCAGCAGCCAAGCCTACGAGACACCCATGGTATAGCAGGGAATAGATTACCTACAACAACCAGCTAAAATATACACAGATTCCTTGTAGCCCTGCCTGGGATCTGAGACTAAAAGGAGTACAGCAACATCACCGAAGTTCCCGCTTCTGCTACGCATGCCCCTCTTGGCTGCACATGGACTCGGGCCGACTGCAGAGCAACTACTGAGTCACTAACTCACAGGCAACACTTGAACATACAGTGATTTGTGCATCTACAAAGACAGGCTGAGAAAGTTGTTCAGCATGGAGAAGAGAATATTGCATGGAGACCTCACAGCAACCTCCCAGGATCCCAAGGGGGCCTACGGAGAAGCCAGAGAGGGACTCATTGAGAGCTGTAGCGATATGACAAGGAGTAATGGATGCAAACTGAAAGAGGGGAAATCCAGGTTACAGATTAGAAAGAAATCCTTTACTGTGAGGGCGGTAAGACACTGGAACAGGTTGTTAGAGAAGCTGTGGATGCTTCATCCCTGCAAGTGTTCAAAGCCAGACTGGCTGGGGCTCAGAGCAATCTGGCCTGATGGCAGGTGTCACTGCCCATGGCAGGGGTTTTGGGATTAGGTGATCCTTAGGGTCCCTTCCAACCGGTTACCATTCCACGATTCTGTGACTCAGAGCACACGGCTGCGAGCTGCTGCCGCTCAGGACGCGCTGTGCCGCCGGGAGAAGGCAGAGTCAGCATCACCTGCTCCTCAACGCAGCTCGGCCCTCCTGGGAGGGGTGAGCTGCGTGCCCGGAGCCCCCCGAGGCCGCCAGGACCGGCTGTTCCCGCGGGAAGCGTCCCCGGGACCGGCCGCGCGCGCCGCTGGCACCACCCGCCGGAAGGGTATTTATAGCTTGGCCCGGATACGCGCTGACGTCACGGAGCGCACCGCCCCCGTGCGTCAGCGTAAGGCGCACGTAATGGGAACGTGACACACGCACGGCGCGCGGGGGCTATTTATAGCCGGGAGAAGGCGGAGAGGGGAAAGGGAAAAAAATTACCAAAAAAAAATAAAAAAAGAAGG
>JAOXXN010000395.1:90472396-90483958 GCA_026770055.1 Myrmophylax atrothorax | reverse complement strand
GTCCATTTGTCACATTATCTCTCCACTCACTCAGCTGTGTTCCTCAGTCAGTTTTCAGTGGAGGGGTATGGAAAGAATTTCTTTCCCTTTTTATTTGATTAAGCACTGATCAGTATATTTTAACAGACGGTCCTTAAACTAACAAATGATAGTGATAGGACTTGCCTGGAAATGTGTGTGCGTGGAATGGAATGGACAGAAATTGACAGGGAAAAAAAAGAGAATGGTAGGATAAATATATAAATAACATTTGGAGGCAAGGCTTGGGAAAGGGTTGTCCTGCTTTTTCTTCAAGCTTTTGGATTTATGAGCAGGAAGATCTTTATTTCAGGAAACGATAACATTTTTTTTTCTCATTTTTTAATGTTTTCTCGAGACAAAGAAAGATCTGAATGGTTTGTGACAGTACGATAATCAAAATCTGGTGCTTAGTTTAAATATCTTTGTCTGCAAAGTGGACAGGAAAGAATTAAAAGTTGATTTAATACAAATTATTTGGATTCCTGCATGCCAAATTCAAGTGAATATTTTAAAATTGTAAGTGAAAGGAATTCTTAAAATAATGATGAAAACCTCATTATTTTTGAGGCAGGTTTAGGTTTTTTTTTTTTTAGCATGAATTATTTCTCAAGTGTTTTTGGAATATAAATAACCATGATTAAGAAGAGATGAACTGCTCTTAATTTTGATATACATTTAATCCATATTTACTTTTCTCTTTATGAGAAAATTTATACTAATTGATGCATTTTATTCCTCTGCTGTGGAACCAAAATACACCGTACACTTTTAGTTTGGGTTGCAAATACTGGGCTACAATCTCATAGTGTTTAGTCAGACAAACCTCAATGAATTGCACAACTGGGTCCATTATTTCCTGTGACCAGCAAATGAAATAGCAGACTAGTAGGAAATGTAAAAGAAAAAACAATCAGATCATTAGAGCCAGGCACTGTGTTGCTTCAGCTATCCCAGCTATCAGTGAACCGCATTAACTTTTATGACTGATGAATAAAAACAACTCTATTAGTGGCCTCAACCTTGCTTTCCCATAAATACAGAAATACCACATACTTTTTATCTTACATTTTTGGAAATTTAAGGATATATTGTATCCTCCACTTTTTTAAGGAGAATATTCTACCACAGATAAGCTTTAAAATGAAAAAATTAGACAGCAACCTGCAATTATTAGCTGACCAGAAATATCCTTCAAAAGTCCAGAGCTGAGTAAATAAAATTGATACTTGCAAGTCCTTAGTAGCAAACCCTGTGATTTGAGTAATTCCTCTGACACACACTACAGATGCTTCTTCTTTTAAAATAAATACAATTTTCAATATTATGCATTTAATAATCTCATTTGCCCTTCATGAAAATTTTACAGCATGATTGCATGCATACAGAGTTAGAGTCATAAACTCTTCTCATTCTGCTTATCTAATTCTCATTGACAACTATGTATATTAAACAGCAGATGTAGGGCAGCTTGAGATGGATTCTTCCCTCTCTGAGACTGGTATGAATGTGAGTTTCTCCTGTGACTGGATGAGAGCAGGCTCTCTAATACTAATGCTTAGTCGATCCCCAATGCATATTTCTTGTTGAAAGGCAAAGGCTTGAGGCTAATTTAAATGTGCTCTGTCCAGGCAAGAATGGGTGTCTAACTTAGCTCTGAAATGTGGGAAAGCTTCTAGGAAAAAGTCTGTGAGGGCCTGGGCCATGGCCTCGGTGCCCTGGGGTTGTTGTTAACGTGCCCCTTTGCCCTTGCAGATATGCCCTGTGTGCAAGCGCAGTATAGCCCTTCACCACCCGGTTCAAATTATGCATCTCAGACCTACGCGTATGGCTCGGAGTACAGCTCAGACATCATGAACCCTGACTATGCCAAGCTGACCATGGACCTGAGCAGTACCGAGATCACTGCCACTGCCACCACTTCCCTTCCCAGCTTCAGCACCTTTATGGAGGGTTACTCTGGCAGCTATGAGCTCAAGCCTTCCTGCCTCTACCAAATGCAATCTGCCTCCTCTGGCCAGAGGCCCCTCATAAAGATGGAAGACACCCGGCTCTCCCCATACCAGCCTTCACTGCCCCCCTCCACAGATGAGGGGATGCCCAGCACTTCCATGTACTTCAAGCAATCTCCTCCCTCCACTCCCACCACACCTGGCTTCCCTGCTCACCAGAGCCTGTGGGATGAGCCCCCGCTGCAGCCCACGCAGACCTGCCTGCCTCCCGGCCACCTGATGGACACCACCCCCATGAAGACCGTGCCTCCACGCTTCCCTCTCTTCCACTTCAAGCACTCCCCTCCACACACGCCGTCCACGGCCACCCACATGTGCTACGATCCTGCCTCCCTGAGCCTGCCCCTGGGCTCCGACAGACCCGCCGCCAGCCAGGCTCCCATGGAGGGCCATTCCTACGGGCTCCACCTGGCCAAAAGACCAGCCACCTTAGCCTTTTCACCGCTCGGCCTCAATGCAGCCACCTCCAGCCTGATGGGTGAGAGCAGTGGAAGTGGCAGCAGTGGCCTCCCATCTCCGCCCAGCAGGAGCTCTTCATCTGGGGAAGGCACCTGCGCTGTCTGTGGAGATAATGCCGCCTGCCAGCACTACGGGGTGCGAACATGCGAGGGCTGCAAGGGCTTTTTCAAGGTGAGAGCTCTGCGATTTGCTCCCCTCCCCACTTCCCTTCAGCTCACTTCCCTCCCCACCTGCATGTTCCTGGTCCTGACCCCGTGGTTCAGGGGCATTGTTTGTTAGAACTCGGGCCCCCCCATCAGGACAGGATGGACACCCACCCAGAGTTGTTGAAGAAGACCGAAGCAAGCCCTCTGTAAGATAAAAGGACCAGCCAGTTTTGGTTGAGAAAAGGCCATGGCAGTGAACTGGGCAAACCACATCTCTGGTTTACCAGCATTCCTCAATGGAGCTCAGGTCACCCCTGTCTGAGCTATAAACTGCATTTATTCTGTAGTGAAAGTCACCTGGAATACATTCCAATTGGACCTTGCTTTTAAGTGTGAAAAGCAACCCTGAAATCGTAAAATCCACTTGATATTTTAGGTGATGGCAGCGGTGCTGTTTGTTGCCCTGGGGCAGCTGAGGCGAGGAGGGCTGCAGGGTGGTTGTGTCAGGAAGAAACTGTTTTCACACACGAGACAAACCCAAGCACTTCTACTTGAATTTGCTTGCTGCCTCATTGTTACCCTTCAGTTCAGGAGTCCAGGGAGTCCTCACCAGGGGAAAGCTGTTTGCAGAGCAGTGACTAAGCACCACACAGGGTCCTGGTGCCTGCTCTATAGCCAGGGCAGCTTTGCAGCTGAATAGCAACACAAATAACTTACACACAGCAGTTTCTCCATGGAAACTTTGTGCTTATATTTTTAAGAGTTGTAAATGCTCTTTTCCTCCTAGATTTGAGTGCTTTGTAATTCTCATTCAGCAGGCTGAGTTCAGATTCCAGTATTATTTTCAGAGCTTATTTGAGTGTAGAGGTTGGGATAGACTTTTAGTAGGATGGTTCTGGGCAGCAGGTTTAAGATTTGATACATTTAGGGTTGATTTGGTATATTCCTTCCTGCTAAGATAGCAGTCATGCCCCTGTTCTGGTAAAAGATACAGTGCAAACAAAAACAGTCCCAAAATATTTGTGGGGAGGGCTTATAACATTTTTTTTTATTGTAGGTGGAGCTGGCAATGCTACTTAATAATAATACTTTGACAACATGGTAACATACACAACTCCTATAAAACTAATTTGTTATTTAAATATAACTAGAAGACAGAACACAAATAATCTGGAAATAGCAGTTTTTATGAGTCCAAAAACCTGCCCCTGTGGAAAATAATAGCATATCCTTGATTTGTAACAGTACCTAGAGCTTATTCTGCAAAATTGAACTGTTCTCAGCTCCAAATCACAATGAATAATATTTGCTGTATCTCTTATATTTAGTAAATTGAGGCTGTTATTTGATAACAAACACAAATTATGAAATAACATTTATCCATTCATTTAATTAGAGGGAAAATTTATTATTGAATGTTGAGTTGATAAATTTGTTCCTGATGTCTTTCCTATTAATGTCTTTTTTGATGTTATTTATTGATGTATCTTTGATTTTAAGTATGGAAACACAATACATTTTTGGATCAATATTTGTTACATTCTTCCAAAGCTTATCAGGTTTTTACAAATTTAAAATTTATTGTATTCTTTTTAAGATAATTTTAGAGTTAATTAAATGTACATAACTACAGTATAATTCTGTCTGGTATTTTTTTTCCCCAGGTCAGTTTAGCTGTCCCAGAATATTTAGCTAAACACATTTTGTAATGGTTTCTGGTATTTTTATTTTTCTCCCTGATGATTTTAATGGCTAACCAAACCACTTATTGTGGTATTTGACTAACAATAGTGATAGCAAGAGAAGTACATTGCAGATAATTTTGATTTTATTTTAATAAGGTCAGCAATAATCAAGGGAATGAACCAAGTAGAAAATTGTTCCCAAAGGGATATTAAAAGCGGAGATAATCTAATCCCCAAAGGTAGATGTGATGACCTGGTAATTTCAGATATGATTTTATCATTCAAAGTTGCCTGTCTCCAGAGACTTGCTTCAGAACAATCCTAGATGATTTTCATTGTCAGCAGCTAACACTAATAAAATTGTTTTTCCTGCAGGCTAGTGTGTTAGGAAATTAATTTTATCTAATTATATGAATTGCACTGTCACTTTTCATGTTGTAATTACAACACATTTTGTCAGGTTCTAAGTTGCTCACAAAACAATCAGTTTACTATATTTGTGTTGCATTTTCACAGAGAACAGTTCAGAAAAATGCAAAATATGTTTGTCTGGCAAATAAAAACTGTCCAGTGGACAAGAGACGTCGTAACAGATGCCAATACTGCCGGTTTCAGAAGTGTCTCAGTGTCGGCATGGTTAAAGAAGGTAAGGACTATGACTGGTACCATCCCAGAAACTGAAATACTGCATTTAATTAATCTGTATGTGTGTGTGCACGTGTAAACATGGATGCCTTTACAATTAATACGACAGTGCTGGGTTTCATAACTTACCCCAATTGTGCATTTATGTAATAACGTATTGTATTTCTGCTTTTCACCCTTATTATCATAGTTAGACTATAGGCCGCAGAGTTCAAGAACAGCAAGGTCACAAGAGGATAATTTGACGCTGGCCAAAATGTCTCCTTTATTAAGTTTGGATGTTGCTCGATAATGCTGTTGGCTTCCCCCCGTCATCTCACTGGGGGCTGCACTGGATTGTGTGCATTTTGACATAGGATCTTGTTTCATTCCCATGAGCTGATTGTAAATTTACAATTAATTTAAATGGAAACAGGATCAACTCATTAGTCCCAATTCTGCAAATATTTAAGCATGTGAGTAATATTGTGTGAGCAGTCCCATTGCAAATACTGACATGGATAATATAACCTATATAGCATGACCGAATTCAAATGCTTCAAGGAAACTAAAATTACTTTGAATGAGCAACTCTGCCATTTAAAAGGGACACCAGTAGCAGGAACACTAAAATTTGTCTTTCACATTCAGGTTTCTTTCAGTAGTGGAATGTCATGGGCACACATACATGAGCACACAGATGTGCTGCAAGAAAAGCACAGACACAAGGAACACAGCTGGGCTCTCAGTAAGGAGTTACATTGCTACTTATGCTCATAGGTCTGGCACAGTTTTGGTGTCATTTGTGTTCCTTTGCAATCAAAGGCATCATGAGCATGTGCTGAAACTGGAGAACACTCTTACTTTTGCTGTGCTGGCCACCATAAGAAAAGCATGGTGTTCATTCTGATCCATCGTTTGTTTGCTGGTATTTTCACAACTGATTCCCTTGGGTTTTTTTCCCCCCTAGTCGTCCGTACCGACAGCCTGAAAGGGAGAAGAGGTCGGCTGCCTTCCAAACCAAAGAGCCCCTTACAGCAAGAACCCTCTCAGCCCTCCCCGCCTTCTCCTCCCATCAGCATGATGAATGCCCTTGTACGAGCTTTAACAGACTCCACGCCCAGGGAGCTTGACTATTCAAGAGTATGTCTCACTTTTCTTTCACTATTTGCTTTCTACATAGAAATTATTTGAGAACTACATTTATACTTACCAGCTGGTTTTGCTAAAGTGAAATGGTAAAATTTGGATGAGGGTAGAAATTGGTCCAGCCAGCCATTGCCTTTCTGTGACAGGTGGACAACGAGAGGAAAGGAAGTGCAGTAGAAATTAGTCTTAGTAACTGTTCACTGTGAGGATCTCAATCACAAAATTATCTGTAGTATATTCCATGGGTGAGTGAAAGCAAAAATATGTGGATAAGTAGAGCAATCTTGTTGCAAAAAGGCTGTGCCAAAACATTAGCAATTACAGTGAGATTGATTAACCTGCCAAACTCAGGAGTAGTACTCATTGTCCAATACCCTAACTTCCAGGTTTTGAAGGCTAAAATTTAATAGCATTTCCCTTATACTCGGATATAAAGTTTGCTCAGTGTAACGCTGGATGGATAGGACCATTTCTATTGAGATCAATAGGAATTTTGCCATCATTTAAATGGGACCAGAATTGGCTTAGGATACCCCAGCACGAATATTTCTTCAGTTAAATTCACATTTTTGAAAGAAACATTTTAAAATCAAAATTCTGAAAAAATTACCTTAGCAAAGCTTTACCAGAGTTTATATATTTTTGTACCTTTGTTCTTTAATGTATCATACTCACCATTTAAATAATCATGAAGTATTTTGAAAGCTGAAAAAATGTTCTATGGTTATTAAAATAAAGCATTGAAATGGCTTGTTAAATACATTTTTAGGCATATTGATATAGGAAAAGAAAAAATACAA
This sequence comes from Myrmophylax atrothorax, assembly GCA_026770055.1. Classification (NCBI taxonomy): domain Eukaryota; kingdom Metazoa; phylum Chordata; class Aves; order Passeriformes; family Thamnophilidae; genus Myrmophylax; species Myrmophylax atrothorax. The sequence goes on along the minus strand of JAOXXN010000395.1, from coordinate 90,477,065 downwards.
CTAAGGAAAAACAAGTCAAATTCTTTCCCCTTAATGAAATATGTTTAAATCTGAGATTGTAAAAAATAGCAGCTATACTCAGACAATATCTGCATTGGCCATTTATCACTTGTTGCTAAGTAATATTTAATCCTAAAATATATTTGATTGTAACTATATAAAAATTACATTATTCTATTTTAGACTCTACTTAAATATATAATTTAGCAATTATAAACATGCTGTAACATATTCCCTTCAAGCTAATCTGCAAGTATTAAATCATATAATTTTCCAAGTTACTATTAAGAATCTGGCTGTTCAGTATCTGACAGCCTTTTAGGGGTGGAATGCATTAGCCATATTTCCACATACCTTAACTGACCCAGAATGTCTTGGGGGTCATTCTGCAAATACCAAGGTGTGTGACAAGGGCTCTTTGACAGAAATCTGCTGGGTTCCACAGAATTACAGACATTTATTAGGCCAGGCCATGAAAGAAGTACCTAACCTTAGGTTTTTATTTCATTATTGATATAAAGTTCTTTTCCATTTACAAAAAATTGAATGAAAACTATGTACTTTTATGTGACTTTTTTCTTTGTCCTGCAGTAATAATTTCTCTTTTAATGAAAACAGCCTGTAGATTTAATTGTTGAACAATTCTGTTGGACATTACAGGAAGCATATGATTGACAGTAAATTAATTTAGTCTTTGTAGCTTAAGATTAAGTATGATTGTCTGTTGGAACATATTAATATCTAAGTTTTTCTTTACAACAAAGTATATAATAGTCTGGTATGCCCAGAGGTACTGAAAACATAAGAATATTCTACAAGAAATTAATAGATTCTTATATTTTTCACAAACCCTTATACTTATTTTGAAAAGTTAGGGAAAATAAAAAACAAATGCTGTGTAAAGAACAAGATTAACTAAATAAAACATGCCGTAAACACACTGCAATGCTAAAAAATTCCCTTGAAGAGTAGTCGTGTACCTGGAAAGACCAACTTACGGCATGTTCAGTTAGGCTGTGACCCTGCTGAGCACCACAAATAGGCAGATCTGGAAGCCTGGCTTTGGAATCACTCCTGACACTTCTGCAGATATGACCTTAATGTTTAGCATGGTCTTCATGTTTACAAGCTGTAGTATCTTGACTGTCTTAAAAATACTGGTAAAAGTTTCAGAGAGAAACATGTATCCCTTCCCTCCCAAAAAACTCACGCATACAGGCACAGGCACACATGAAAAACCAAAAAACCCAAAACCAAAAATAAATTTCATAAGCTACAAAATTTCACCAAAACATATTGGAAGCAGCTTTGTTCAGAACATGGCTGCTTTTCATCTGAGCGCTGGTTTTAACTTACCAGTCCACAGCAGTTGGTATATTTAGGTACTTGGTTTCAAAAAGCAATTGCCAAGGACCGTAGTCCGGTCTCACGCCTGTTTACTGGTACAATTCCCTGTTTACACTTTTAAGTCAGTGAGATGAGAAACAGACCCTATATCTTGCTGTCCTTATTCATGCAGCGTAGCCATCCACTTAAATAGAAATGTTGCCTTTTGAGAGGGGGAGTGCAACATTTAGGCAATAATCCCCCCCTCCCCCAGCCACACAATTAGGCACATGCTGTGGCTTTTGGAAAAATGAGCATAGCTTCTCCTCTGTGCAGAGAAGTCACTGCTGGGCTTTTGCAGCTGTAGCCATCGATGAAGGACTGATGAAAGCAGGCAAAGGGTAGAGCTAGGTTGTGTTACTGGGCTTCCCAACATCAGGCTTTTCAAATCTCTTTAGATATAACATGCAAGTTAATGTTAGTTGTTACGCATGCAACCCCCTGCTTAAGTAACAGTTGGATTTCATTTAATTCCCAAAGGACCTCTGAGGAGGGGAGTGAGGCATAGCTTTTTGACTTCTGGCTTTCTCCCCGTTTGTCTCCAGTTTGCATGGGGCAGGTTTAGAAATACAGATAAGAGCCTTTCCAAACCATGGTCTCCTGACCAAGGGTGAGATTACCATCTGTCTTGGTCACAACTTAGGTCAAATATCACCCCCTCTCTGAAATAATCATGGAAAAAACCCACAGTTTTTGCTGCATAAAACAGAACCATGCATATTGTTCATGGGTGCTTATATCCTCATAAGTCTCTTACAAGTAAATAATAGTTTAACTTTCTTTTAAGTGCTAACTCTTTGAAGTGAGTGGTGACATATTGCAGCAGCTAAAAATGATACAATTCCATATAATTTTTTACCTTTATTCTAAAATTGCTGTCATGGGATAGACTATAATAACAAATACAAATTATAATTTTTCCAGATGCATTTAATTTAATTCAGTGCCCTATGTGGGTTATACCATACTGTAGCATTCATAGTTATGTGACACAATGCAGCATTCAGCTACATTAAAAAATGTTAAAACTTTGCCTTACTTTTGCCAAAGGAATGTTTTATAAATATTGGGAACAAATTAACACCTGCCATAATTACACTGAGTTGTGATGAGTTATATTTAGAACGAACCCATTCGGAATGGGTAGTATCGTTTTTTCTTTTACGTTTCTTTTCCTTTCTCATTACTGCTCAAAGGATCAAGGATGTGTCTTGCCTTAGCAGTACCTTTGGTGAGGCAGGAATTTCCATCAGCCTGTTTGGTTTCCCTGTGTAGAAAGAAGGAGGCATAGGTCAGCCCTGTGCAGCAATGCACATCTCCCAGAGTCAAAATGCACACTGTTGTGGCTTGCTTTGCAGCTTCACTTTAAGAGAGCCCAGAACATGCATAGTCTCTGAAAAATTAAATTATCTTTTTTTACCCACTAATTATCTCAGTTCATCTTGCTGCAGTCCAGTGCCATGAGTAGTTGGTTCATGCTGCTTGAGCATTCTCAACTGCTCCATTCAGGTGAGGGATTGAACACATAAAAGATGCAGCATACAGATTTTCCTACCACTGCTCCGTATCTTCTCTGTACTGTGCCCTCTGCATGCCTCACTGCCACAGGATCCTTTGGAGTAGCTGGGGCAGAATTTGTCTCCATGTGTATTTTACAAGAAGGATCACACATGTTTCACTAGCTGACTAGGCATGTGAGCTGGAGCTTGCCATGAGAAACTCATGCTGTTAGTGCTGGGTAAGCAGAACAGAGTCATTAAGGGCTTGTATGGCTACTCCAGATACAGCCAGAGGTCTCTAGGATCGCTGTGGTTCTCCAGTCAGTCAGCAGCTCTGACACTGTGTCCTTCATCCCTGACCTGCCAACAGCAACCAGCTCCAAGTAGGAAAGGCAGAGAACAGGACAGCTACCCAAGAAGTTCTGCTTGTCACCAGCTCTCTGTCCTACACAGAGGTGACTTGTGGGTTGCAGTTAGCAACTTGGGTGATACCTGCAGCGCAAGCGGCATGGATGTAATAGGGTCCTCCCAGGCTGCCAGCCCACTGTTATTGGGAAAGGGTTCTGGCTCTTTCTGGCTTAGGGGGTTGCTAGAGCGACCTTCAGTCTGATGGACTGAAGCCCTAACTGCATGTGGAAAGTTGTTTCCAAAGAGTATGCACGTGGGAAGTTGTTTCCAAAGGGTGTGCACAGTTCTTTTAGCCATGGAGACTACCCCAACATTTCTTTGGCTGACTCTCTGCAAGCGAGTAGATATGAAGTCTCCCCCAGAAATAACCCACCAGATGTCTGATGGTGAGGATGTTAAAACAAATGCCACACTATTATTCAGCACCTGCTCAGAAAACCAACAGTGCTTTCCAAGCCCAGAATCCGACTAAGCCATGAAAGCTCCCGTTGTGTTTTCTGTCAAGAGAGAGACAGCAGTGTCACAGGGGGTGACAGGGATCCACTGGTGACAAAGTAAGAGATAGTGGGGAGGGAACTCTCAGAAGGTCCCAGGGAAGTTGAACAAGCTGAAACTGCCAAATGGTGGCCTGGAAGAGTTGTGGCCGTATAAGCAGAATAATAGGTTGTGCTGAACCTCAAATGCTCCTGTTTGAAGGATAAGAAGTGATACAGGGCAGGTGGTTTACTTTGAACCAATTCTGTATGCAAACGAAGCAATGCTGCATATGTCAGATAAAACATGATTTATCCTATGTGCCTCTATCACTGTCACATAAAATGCACTTTGAGAGGTTTTGGAAAAAATCTGCATTTTTGACATGCTGAGGCAAATTCATCAATGGGAAAAATGTTTAATTGTAGTAAGCCACATAGTGTTACTCTTCTACTGTGATGAAAATTATCCTACCCACCAGGTTTTTAATTCTGTTTACTAATAGCATGTAGGTACTTGTAAAACGTGATACTGTATTTTAGTTATAAATTTGAAAATATTTCTATACATATGGAAATATTTTTGCAATATATATCTGAATAGCAAAATGCCTGTAGGTAGCCAAGTAAGTAGATAGATGCAGACCTACTTTTTATGTCTATGTTAATAATACCAGCTTTGCCACAGAAGGAAATGTTGTCGGGCAAATAATGCTGTATGTTGCACAGAATGCCCTTAAATGCATGTAACGTTGCTTTCTGTGGCTTTCGTTTTAGTACTGTTCCACTGATCAGGCTGCTGCAGGCACAGATGCAGAACATGTACAACAGTTCTATAATCTTCTGACTGCCTCCATTGACATAACTAGAGGCTGGGCAGAAAAAATCCCAGGATTTACTGAC
>JAOXXN010000395.1:90395819-90416767 GCA_026770055.1 Myrmophylax atrothorax | reverse complement strand
GTGGGGCCAGTTCTGCGCACGCTGAGCCTCACCTAAAAAATCCACTGTGCAGGTTGGAAGGGCACACCCACGTGGGGAGAGCCCTGCCCAAATCTTCGTTAGCGAAGTTTGGCCATACAATACACAATACTGTTCTTCAGGATAAAGTTTCTATGTTATTAATGTAAACTGCTTATAGCAGGGATTGATTTATTTTAATGATGAAAAGGTTTATGTGTGATAATACGAAGTTCTTTTGCCAAACTTGCTCTCTGCTAATGGAATAATTACTCCGGTCTCTATCCCGTGGGAAGTTCTGTATGGATAGTTAGTGGAACCTCATGCAGGTGTCAAATCTGCCCTGATGGTTCTTTTTGCTGTGTTTGAACTATGTAGAAATAGGAAGTGTAAGTGTCGACAGTAGCATTGTGTAATGAGTGCCATTTTCTCTGTGAAGAGCATCAGATACCTTGTTGTCCTGTATGATCAGTACTGCTTACCCACTATTCCACCATTCCTTTTTCCTTCTTCTGCCGTTTGTTTTCCTGCCCACCAAGCGATTTATGCCCACAGCAATATCAGGTTGCAATATGTCTTTGCTGTTAAAAACTGACACTGAAACCCTGGTTACCTGCAATTCAGTAAAATACATTGTACAAAAATTTTCACAAAACACATTGCTATTTGCCTCTCCAGTTTTGCAGCAGAATTGTTTATGACTCAGCTTCTTTACTGTCAATTTTGTAAAATTAAAGTGATTATTTACCAAAGGTGCCTTCTTTCCTTCATAGCCAGCTGGTGAAAATAGCAATTGTATGGAGTATTTTTCCTCTGTTTCAGTATCAGAGATGCAGGCTCTGGGACAGATTGCACGAGGAGCACATCAACGCAGGACGGACTGTTCAGGTAAGGATATTAAAATGACTGTGATATTAATGGAATTAAATTACCTACACAGTTCCAGTTATCTCTGGGACAGATCTTCAGAGAGACATGTATTTACCAGGTGGATTTGACAAGTCCACAATTTTGCTTTATTTCATTTAAAAGGTAGGAATTTCCTGATTGTGTCCTGTGAGGCAATACAGTCAGAAATGTTTCATGATTCTTGAACAAACAAAAATTTGGAGTCTGGTAATTTGCAAACTATGCTCTTCCATTATGAAATTAGAAGACAAGTATTGCAATAAGGGGTACTGGTAATGTTAAAACATGATTTTGGACAACCAGAACATCTGGACTACTAGTTTGGTGTGCATATCTCTTGTTAGATGCACCATGTCATCAGAGGAGGAAATACCCAGACATATTTGTCAGCGTGGGCATCATCCCAGTGACCTCATGCATAGTCACCTGTAACTCAGCACACAGGGAATCTCACAGCTGTTCCTAAAAATATGCATGTCTTGATGAAAATGATGCAGAAGCCCATGCCAAACATCAGCCTTCACACTGCTAAATAGCATAAAGAAGCCAAAGAAGACTGTCGATACAGAAGATCACAAAGAGCAGCTCTGCACTGCAGAGTTTGCTGGGGCAGTTACAGCAGGCAGGGAGTGTAACTGTACTGCCAGTATTCTGGGACAGATGAGTGTGGGCCAGCAGGAGAGGCATCTTTGTTGGATTCATAGATGTTAGGGAAGGAACCTGCCTTTGCTATTTGTGCTGGTTTAAATGTAAACTGGCAGGAGAAACAAACCCAACACAAAAGAGATTGTAAGTCAGAGCTACAATTTAATAACAATATTACAATAAATGCAGTGGCACAAAGAGAAATGGGTTTTAACCCACAAACCCCAGAAGTATGACCCAGCACCCTGGGGCACAAACCCCATGTGGCTCCCCTAAGTCCAAAGTAAAAGGAAGCGAGAAACCTCTTGGTGCAGATGACAGTCCCAGTCTGGTCGAGAGTGGTGGTCGCAGGCTGGTTGAAAGTGGGGGGTCTCCTCCTGTTGAGATCCTGCTCCTCCTCTGGATCCAATGAGTGGTTCCCCAAGGTCTTCAAACTCCCAGATTACGTACCCTCAGGTCCAGGTGGGAGCCCCCAGTCCCTCCCCCAGGGCGGGGAGTCACACAATGGATGTCTGACTGTGAGTCATGGGGTATTTTGGAATCGTTGATGGCCCCTGAGCAGATGTGACACCTCAGGCTGGCTGTGAAGGTGCTAACGACTCCCTGGAGGGAACTCTTATCTCACAGATGTCTTTCATACCCAGCTCACACCCTGAGGGGTCAGGTGTGCCCTGGGCTGCTGCTGCAAATGGTCCATTGTTCTTGGGAAATGAATAGAGGGTGTAAAATACACAGGTTTGGTCTCTCCCCCCCAGTGATAAACTGGTCCCAGCTGCTGAACTAGGACACTGTTAGAGCAAACCTCCTGTGATCTGCACTGCACCTAGGCAAGCAGGCTTTGCCAGCACAGGTAGCAGAGTCCTAAACCACTGCATTTCACAGTTCTAATACTGTACATTCCCGTGTTTGTTTCAGTGTGTTACTGACTCCTGTGGGAAATTAGACCAGGCTAAAAATAAAAAAAACCACAAACAAACCCCAATGACTCACCTCAGAAAGAAGAACTTAATCCTTATTGAACAGCAGAATTAAGATAGTAGGCAGAGCTGGACTCACATGTCTTTTTGAGGAATGGAAGGTGTTAATGAGCTTTTTTTAATGTAGATGATAAGAAATTATGCATGAAATCCACTTGATTTTTCTGTTAATTGGAGATTTCAATGTTTATTTTGATTTTTCACCAAATATTTTTGAAATTTGAATATATGTTTATTCTTAATATTCAAAGAGTCTTCCAAAGGTGGACATTTGGTTAAAACAATGGCATTTTAACAGGTGTGGTCTAGTAAGCATCTCTTTGCTTGTATCTGTTCTGTAATCTGTTTTCACATCTGAGGGGTGGGAAAGGCTTCTCTTGGAACTTTTAGTTATCAATACCATTTGTTTAGCAAGACAAAATCTATCAATAATTAGGGAAAAAGTAATTGTGTTGAAGATGATATTTTTAGATATGTTAAATGCTTTAATAAGAAAACTGCTTATTTGTCTCTAGAAACACTTATTTTTGTCTTGAATCTAAAGCTTGCTATTTTTGCTTTCAGCCAGAATAATTTTTCTTTTATTTCATTTAATTCTTACTGCTTTTAGATGTAGATACAAGTCATGCATTGAAGTGTTTCACATTCTGATACCCAAAAAGCAGAATGAGTATCTTGGTCCATGCAAGAAGAGTAGACTAGCTCTTTGTTTTAATTAAATAGTTAGGAGTCTGGAATACTTGATAATAAATTATATGACATGTAGAATGTGTTTGCTGTAAGCTGTTTAAATGTTTACCCATGGACTTGTGATCTGTTTGTTTGCGAAGAAATCAGATTAATTATTGTGATACCAAATGTTCTTTGCAGCACACACTTTGCTCTCAGAATTAGATGTTGTAAAAATACATTAGGAATCCCTAAGTCAATATTGACCCAAGGCATCCGCCACAGGTTTTAGACAAATATATGCACAGCCATTCTACATTTAATCCATGTGCACCTAATTAGCCATTTTTCTGAATTTTCAGTTTACCCAGAATAATTACTTCTGTTGTACTTTTGATGATGGTCAAAATTATAATAGAAGTATAGATGAGTGTAAATCTATATCTCTTCTTTCCAGTGAATGGATACCCCATTAAAAACTTCTATAAAGAAAAGCAAAGAAAACAGAGAAATCTTTGTGTAGGGCATGATGACACCCTTTCAAAAATACCGAGGAAATGGCTCTTGTATATCTTGCATTGGTTTTCATGAATGTGTGTTTGTGTATTTTCATTTTTAGGGACGGTCTATGAGTCTCTTAAAACATGAGGGCCTCACTCAGTGTGCAGGTTTGCTGGGCTTTGCCCACACACATGCTGACTGTAACATACAGTTAATAATTACTGCAAGGTTTAAGGCAGTTTCAATGAAAGAGCAGTATTTTGTTGCAACATCTGAGGATTGCCTTGATCATTTCCATAGTGAGACGAAGGAAAATGCTGCAGTTACTAGAGAGGTTGTGAGACATTGAGCAGAAAGAGAAAGAAAAAAACCTGTGGATGAACAGTCTGGCTTTAGCCTTTATTCGGCCCACAAAACATACCTAAGCAAGAGAGATTTCTGTTAGACATGAGGAAAATGCCATAGCAATTAGGGTAGTGAATTCTTGCAGTAAAGTATCAAGGAGGTTGTAGCTCTTCATAAGGAAGCCCTTTTAAGATCAGGTTGGAAAAACAACTGACAGAAATAATACAGATCATGGGCTGAAGGGATGACTTCCCAAGGTTTTCCCCAGTTTTGTTTTCTTACAGATTTTGTGAGAAAGCCATTTGAAGCAAAATCGTTGTATGGTTTTGAAAGTTAACACACCAAAATTGCAAGTATTATAATTCTGTGTCTTTTGGGTTGAATTTGGCAAGTTTGAAACTCAGGAGTTCCCAGAGATGAAAAGAGAATTTTTGTATTACCTTCCTTGCTAAGTAAGCTTGGTTTTAAAAGTGGAAACAGCTGGGACAAGGGTGGTAAACCTTTATGCTCTACCCAGAAATTAAACTCTATTCCATTAAACTTGTTACAAAAAGAAGTCACAGTCATTTGTGTATCGTAACATTTATGATGGTAAATCCTGGTGAGCTCCTAGGATGTGTCCCCTCTCAGCAGGGCTGAGCTTTTTTGCTAAGCTGAATCCATTTAGCTTCTGTTTAGTTGACAGTAAAAGGAACAAGAGTCTTCTCTCCAAAAAGGAAGAGCTACTAAAATTAAATTTCACCAAATAGGCAAATATCATCATCTGATTCCTCCACCTTTCTCACAAATATTTCTCTTTGGGCAGCAAGGTACTAATAATAATTGGAAGGGAGGATCTGATTTAGCCATTCCTTGGGATGAGTGGTTCACATCTCCTGAAGCTTCTGTTCAGGATTTGTGAAGATGCCCACCAGCAAGTCAGTGTTGTGTTGGTCACTGCACAGTACTTGTATGTTGGCTCTACTGGTACAGACCCCTTGCAGGCTACGTTTTAACTTCATTTCAACTGCAAAATTTTCTTTTCTTTAAAAGAACCTGCTGTGGAAGCATCATTAGCTCATCCCAAACTCACTGTTGTTGCTGCTTCACAAGTTTTTATTTGATGTGTCTTTTTTGGGGGTCTGCATTATGACTAAAGACAGGATAATAATAATAATTATTTTGTTTCCTGAAACAAAATAGCAAGATCAACCTCAGTCCCCTGCATATAGTTCTAACAAAACCAGGTAATTAGGTGTCGTGTTTAGTTAGTCCCATTTTGTTTCTTAAGTGAAATTCCAAGATTCTATAAACCAAGAACCTTGGCATGTCACTGACAGTGATGACATTCTCCTTTTTTCATACTTAGGAGCAGACCGTGGGGGAAGGCAACAGGAAGAGCAAAGTAGATTAAGATGGGAAATGTCTGAGGAAAGTTACTGGCTACCATGTTTCTAATTTAACTCAGTATCTTGCAAAGTTATTTTTGTCTTTCCCTTTTTTTCATAATTGTCAATCAGTGGTTCTACCTCAGGCTAGTCTTAAATAATACAGCTTAATTTAGCTAGTAGTATTCTTAATTTAAGCATACAATCTAATACAATATAATCTTAGTGATTTACCATGATTTTTGCAAATCAATGGTACTGTCTTTGGATGTCTAATATCACCTGTGCAACGTTACTTCAACATGTTGTTGAATTAATTTCCTTCTTCTCTAATAATATTTTCTACTACTTTTTTCATAAATGTTAAAACAATTCATTCTACTAGTATATATAAATAAAATGAGTTCCATCTAGTTCCTGCTTTTCCAGGTAAGCAATATTGCCTTTCTAAGGCTTACCTGTACCTGGTTTTTTATTATGGAAGGAAATCTTTCTGTTCTGTTTCTGTTCTACTTCTTGTTCTATTGTGGGAAAATATTGAATGCAATTGGTAATAGTACGATAAGGAATATAATTTATTATATCACTTTGTATTGGTCTGTAATGAATTTTTTTTATTAGTCTTATTTTTTATAATTAGATAAAAATTTTATCCTAAACCAATAAGTGTTATAACTTAAACTGTCAATTTCTTTTCACTTGTAGGAAGAGAAAATTTGTGTGCATTTTTAGATTTTCGAAGACTAGGCAATAAAACCCCCCCCGTTTTTGCCATAGACAGGAGTGTATCTCATGGGAGGTGCCTGCACACAGTCTCTTCTTGCTAGTTGTGAACAGTTTATATCATCTCAAAACTCTTGTAGCTAAAGAAATATTTCTATGTTTTATTACGTTTTGGTATTTCAGTCAATTTTATCTGAAAAAATTAAAAAAAAAAAAAAAAAGGTAATCCTGCTTTGCCCCTGAAGTTGTGTTTACAAAATGAAAGTGATAGTTTTGGGGTAGTTGGGGATCATGAATTGACTGTATCCCGAAGTCCTGCATCACCACAGCCACTTTTTACTACAAAAAAAGCAGATTTTGAGAAGCAATCACTTACTTTATTTGGATATTATTGCAACTTGTTGTGTAAATATTTTGGCACAGGCCTAAATTGATCACAGAAACAGAAACATCTTCAGCAATTACACAGTGAATTAATTAGTTCAATACTTTAATTGAAATCCAAACCAAAACAAACTGACTTGGAGAAGTGGATAAAGTACAAAATTTGACAGCCAGAAAATGGAAATACTGATAGGGAATGCTTCAAAAATATTTCTCCCTTTTTCTGCAGTTGGCTGATACAATGGATAAAAATAAGTTCACTAGATAACAGGTACCATCTCTTTCTTGCCCCACTGAGCTGTTCAGGGATGGCTGGGCTGGGAGCTGCCACTTCCACTGATTTTTTTTGCAGATGGAGGACTGAGTGAACTCAAGCAGAAGCAAACACTAAAAATACAACAGACTTAGTGAGCTGGTTATGATGTAGTGACACCTCCAAAAAAGAAGGGATAGAAAGTACAAATGCCTTCCTTCCAGAAGCACAGGTAACAGAATGGGAGAGCCAGGATGGGCTCAAGGGGAGGATTCACTATGTTATCATAGGGATGGAGTTTTGCAGCACCTGGAGGCATCTTTGACAGACAGACCAGCTGCAGTCACAAAGTGCAGTCTGGAAAAGCAGATGGATGTAGAGGAATGATGACCAGGAACACAGGGATTCCTTGAAACCTGGGACTTCTGAGGGGTTTTTTGTTCTTAGTGTGTTAAAACTTAGAAATGGCACTTCTAAAGATTATTTAAATGTCCTAAAGATGATAGTTGCTTCCCAAGCACTGAGGATGTCTGGTACACAAAGTAGTTAGCTGCAAAATAACTCTCAATACTGTTACAGCAACTCCGTGCCAATATAAGAGAGATGGAGAAACTCTGTTTGCGAGTCCGACAGGAAGACATCCTGGGTCTGCAGAGAATGATAAATCCCGTTAAAGAGGAAGCTTCATTGGCCATTAAAGACTTCCTGCAGCTGCATTCTGAATCTGCAGAAGAACTTAAAAGGCAACTCCAAGGACAGGAGGATGCCTCTTTAACCAGATCTGCAACTGTAGGAGGAGGTAGTAGAATTTCATTTCTATATTTATTGTAGCTCTGTAATTGTATCCAGTACACAGTTTCTCTGACCAGATATAAGTGAAGTAAACAAATGAGATTTCAGCTGAATGATAGCTGTTAATGGAGAAGTAATTTCTTGCCCTGCATCACACTTTTGTTATGACCCGTGACTGAATCTTGATAAGCGGAAAATGCTAAAGTATCTTAAGAATTAAATAGCTGTGGCCTTCCATGAGACAGGTAGTGTAGCCTTAGATCTTGAAATAGAGGACTGTTCATAGAAAGCAGAATACTTAAATTCATGTTTAATGGGAGCTTGACGTATTTTTCCCTCCTGCAAATCACTTGATCTTGTGCAAGTAATCATTTAGGCCATTTTCATTGAATTAGTGATTGAGGAAACATCACAAAGAAAACAGTTTTTATATGACAGGCAACATAATGTGGCACTACTGAAATACATGGAAAATAAGAGCAAATCTCTAGGTAAAAGGGAACATCTCTTCCTGTAGCATTTTAACTTGGTAACTGACAAGAAAAAAGAGTATAAATTCATTTAAATAAAACATTTTGAAAACACACTATAACATGCTACAAGTGAGACATGTTTGCTGTTCTTCGCTTCTTTCTGTACGGGAAGTCTTTCTATTCTTGTTTTGCCACTCTGTCGTCAGGACAAGCCTTTATTATGCCCTGGTACTGGCTAGTGTTCTCCTAGTGATCTGTGAGAAAGTTGGTTCCATTAGGATTAAATCCTTCCACATAACAGTAATTAGTTTGATTGCTGCAGTAGCAGTACTGCTCAAAATTGTTTGAACATTTCATGTGTCTTAAAATCTAAAGAGTATTATCAGTAAATGGCACTATAGAAGAACCTGCCATCAAATTTGATTTCATGACCCTTCTTGTTGCTACATAAAGGACTACAAGAACTCTTTGAAATGTGATTAACGAGCTGTTAAGTCTTGTGGTTGAGCAGGGAGAAAAGTACCTCTGAAGACTGGGCTTTATTTCAAGAATGTCATGTGCAGTACTATCAAAAACCGCTTGGGAACATCAAGATGCATTGAATAGAGAATCATAGAATGGTTTGGGTTAGAAGGGAACTTTAAAGGTTGTCTAGTACCAAGCCCCCTGCCATGGGCAGGACACCTCCCAGCAGACCAGGGTGCTCAGAGCTCCACCCAACCTGTCCTTGAACAGGGATGTGGCACCCACAGCTTCTCTGGCCAGCCTGTGCCAGCGCCTCACCACCCTCGCTGTAAAAATTCTACCTTCTTGCACAGCCATCAAAACAGGCTGCTGGGCTTCTAACATGTGGATCTTGGCCTCTTCAACACCTGCAGCATCTTGTTGGTTGTTCAGTATTTGTCCTAATTTCTTTGTAGATTGCAGAGTCTGACTGTATGCTGCATTCTGCTGATTCAGATAACTGAATCTTTCTGGCACCATCCTATTCAAGTTCTCGAAAATACACTTGAACTTTCAGGGGCAGTTTCTTAAATCATAATGTTCTAGAGTGAATTTCATTAAACTTTCAGGCCCTAACTAGGCCTAGCTCATCTAAATATTTGTAATGTGTTCTCTTTATGTTCCAGTCTATCATTATTTTTTTTCTTTCTTGTTTAAATTAGTTGCATCACATACCTGATTACAGCTGCCTGTTTGTATAAAGACTGACTTAATCTTTCTTGGGTTCATCTGTCATTTTCTTTATCTGGCAATGCACTTACACTTCATTTACCTTCCTCTAACTTCAAAAGCATTCATAGAAACTTCCTTGCTACCATTTATGTCCCTTGGTATTTGCAACTTCTTTATGTCCTAGTCTTTCTGATACTAACATTCTGTGCTTATATTATTGTTAATATTCATATTATGTGTCAAATTCTTGACATCCAGGGCACTGAAGAGCTCTTGCTGAAGCCATGAACATACTCTGCATCAGGATAATTTGATGGCATCTTTAGGGTAGCCTATTTTGTTAGTGTCTCTCAGCAATTCTGCAGTCTTTTATCCTTTAGGAACTTCTTCCACAGTTTCTATTAATAATTTTGCCAAATTTGTTGACGTCTCTTTTGAGGGGAGCTGATTGTCTTCAGTATTCAGTGATCCCCTTCATACATATAAAGTCATTGCCTTCAGTCTCTTTGTGAGCTCTTCTCTGCTATGAGCAGAACTAAATTCAAGATACCTCTTCTTTTGGTAGGTTCCTGCAGTTGTCCTCTATACATTCCAGTATTTCATTGGAAAGGCCTTGTCCTGGCTTGCATTGCTTTTCCAACACGTACACTGGTGGCAAATGGGAACTCGAGGTTAATTTCAAAGGACAGGGCTGTCTGTGAAATCTGAAATACCCTTGAAGTGTGGGGGACATTGAACATTGCAGCACTTCAGAAAGATAAGAAATTGATCAGAAAGATCGGGATGAGAAGAACAGAAATGAATATGGAAATAATTCACCCCATTTAAAGTGAAACAGACAGACAGGCAGACAACTAAATACAATTAAACAGGTATTTTTTCAAGTTTGCCTGCCTGTGAAAGTAGCTCTGCTGAATTGCTAACACAGACACAATATATTGCCTACTCTTTTGTGCTTAGAGGCTGCAGTCCTGAAAGCAAATCTTGGCTGTTGATCTTAATCAAAGGAGCTTCAGTATAGCCATTCTTTTTAGTGTTGCTTCCCACCTGGTAGAGGAGGAAGGAGTTTACAAATTCAAATCTCCCATTTAGAAGGCACATCAGTGATATGATATAGTCCCTTTGCCCATTCACTACCCTCAGCTGAGGGCCAATAGAAGTGGAATTTAATTGCATTTTAAACAAATATTAACAAAAGGTGAGACTACACTCTTAAAATTACTAAAATCTATTAAGCAATATTGAATCTTGCAGAGCATTAGATTTTTATCTCAAGTGTAATGAGGTGCAAAGCTGCTCTGTGAAATCTGCAGAGGTGTTTTCTATTACTGCATTTCTGTGGAGATGCTGTAAGTGAACTGGTGGAGCCACTTCCATTCTCAATTCTATTAAAATTGGTTAGACTTGATAAAAAGTGAACTAGTGAATATAAATTTCTTACCCATACTTGCAGTCCAAATGTGGCCATCTCTTACCCTTCTTGTTCTTTACCTCAGTTTTTTGAAGTGAGTAAAGAATTTTCTTGAGGAATTTTTCGCCACTAGTTTTTAGTTATTAGAAAATGATAACATGTAAACCAAATTAAAATTTTAATTTTTCTTGAATGTGTGGGATTGAAAGAGAATAAAATACTCATAACCAATGATAAATGTTAGAGTATGTAGCAGAACTGTTTTTTCAAAAAATGCACACATTTGAATATATGATTAATTATATTGGAAAGGAGAAAGCAGTAGTTTAGAACTGAGTATGAAACATTAATTAATCTGAGGTTATAAATCAAAAATATGTTCTGGAAGAACAGGTGATGATTGTAGAATGTGAAGGGCCTTCCATGTCTGGATTCTTAAAGGAAAAGGGGTACAAATAATTGGAAAGAAAAACAAGCCCAAATTAAGCCCCCAAATTGCTTACTGCAGTTTTTACTCTGCTGGCTTAGTAGTTATGGCTGAATATCAACTTCATGGATGTTGGACTTCTATTGATCTGAGAGTAGGAAGATTGGGTCCTTAATGTATTTTGAGATACTGGGATAAAAATGTTGAGAAATGGACAAATCTTATGAAAATGTATAATTTTTATTTTATCTTAAATTAATCCCATGAATAAGCATGCACTGTTACTGATTTTTTATGAGTGTGATTATGTTTTGTTTTCCATTGTTCGTATCTGTTATTGTTGTATAATATTATTGTACCTTTACACATTCATTGTTTCTAAAGATTTTAATACAATATTTGCACTTTAGTATTGTTAGACGTATCTAACCAGCCTTCCACAAAATAAGCTTTCTCTTCAGACTTCCCTTTCCAAGAAAGGAAACACACATCCTACTAAAGTAGCAACCTCCCTTCAGAAAGTGAAGTTGTCTGAATTGAGGTGGTCTTTGCACTGTTTACATACATTCTCCAGTCTCTCTTTAAGACTGTCAAGCTCGCTCTTAATCCTTGTTACAAGCCAAACCTGTTTGTTACTATTCTTTATTACCACTTAATCACTTGTGAACGATTACACACATGTCCATTACATCTGTAGTGGCTCAAGAGTGGGCGCTCTGACTGGAGGAGGTACCTGTGTGTCTGACGTTGCACCTGCTCTCCCCCATGCCACCTCATTGCCTCTCATTCCCCAGTTTTTCCACTTTTGACTTCATCCTAAACTCTTCTGCATTCAGTCCAGGTGCTTTAGAAAGGAAGATACTTGAGAATATCTTGTGTACAGCTCTGATTTGAAAATGTTTGTTGTCCTCACTGTACTGTTACCCAACCGGATCCAGCACTGAATGCTGGCCACCGTGTTACTTGTTTTTTACTGCTTTTACTTTGGAAGTCTTTTCCTCCAGATTCTCTTAGTCACAAGTGGCTGAAAATCAAACCAGTGGAATGATAACCATGCAGTGAATAACTGTCTGTTCAGTTTTGGAAGTGCAGTGCTTTTATGTGTCGTATGTAAATGTAAAGCTTTTGTACCAAGCTCAGTTTTCTTAGCCCAGTTGATACAAAATTAATTAAATGACCTTGAATTCAGGAGTATAATATCACTCTCAGGACTCGTTGTGAAACTCTGCTGATAGGAATGAATCTATTTCTTTGTCAATAACATCCTTTTAAGAAACTGCCTCGTCCTGTGAGTAAGACTTCTGCCTATAGGATCATTTTTGGGGCTGTTGCTTGGCTTGAATTAGGTTACATACCAGCTTACCCTTGAAAAACTTCAAGAGTGAGAAAGTTTGCACATCAGCTGCATTCTGATTCAGTGGATTTCTCATTCAGAAACTTTATATAACACAGAAGTGAAGGATGGCTCCCAAAGCTTAATCCAGATCTACTCCCGTCTTCCGGAAATACCTCAAGAAGAAAATGCAGCCGAATCCTGGGAAAGTTTAGAAGAGGTATGTTGGAACTCCCTTACTGGCACGCTGGTGCTCTTGTTTTTGGCAACTATTACAAAATAACATTTGTTTTCTCTTTGTAGGACTTGATTGAGCTCAGCCAGTTGGTGACTGATTTTTCTGTCTTAGTCAGTGTAAGTATTAATTCTGTGTTCTATCCTATGCAGAGTCTCGTGCAAAAAGAGGGTGAATGGGTTACTGTTATTCTTAGGGGGGCATGGAAAAAAGATGAGCCCATAACCTGCTCAGACTGAGCTAATGTCACTTGATCAAAGCAACAGAACAGCAAAATAACATGAACTGAATTTATTCCAATATTAAAGGCTACAAAATTCTAGTCACTGTAAGGAACTTCAGGAAGATGCCAGTAGAGGCAGAGCAGTTTCCCCACAGTGAGCCGAGATGCCTGTACAAAGGTGCTGTCTTTGCTTCTTGGGACCTATGGTAAATACACCCATAGTTTGAAAGAGACATTAGACACTGGCCAAGCCATAGGTGATGCATATAACGTTTACAAGAACAATGTTCAAAAGCATTAGTTTAACTACTCTGCTGCTCTGTCTGGTTAGAAAACTAACAGCTCTTCCTTCCCTACATCAGTGAGTCATTGCTGCAGGTGATTCTGTGGCTCTCCTGTGGATTCAGGCTCTGCACAGGTAACCTTTTGAGGAGCCAGTTGTCTTCTGCTTTACCACTAGTACTGGTAGTTGCTCCTGAGTTTTGTGACTAGAACAACTACAATGTGCTAGGCAGTGGCCACAAGCTGAACCTTAGTAGCAGCTCTAGTGTTAACTGCAGACTTCTACCCATTGTTACAGTTTCTAACTAATGGTGGCAACAGCCGTCACTGCACAGGGTGGGTGTTTCTCAGGTACTTTTTCTCACTTAATGAGGAGTACTAGAAAAACCCCTCACCTTTACCATGCTCTTTCTCTGCTCTCACAACACTGCCAAAAAGTCTTCATCATCCACACCCAGTTCCCACTGTGCCACAGGGAATTTAAATGCACACTTCCCATGTTCTAGGAGAGTTCTTTAATCACCTTGCTGTTGGGTTAGTAGGGATAAATAAGGCAGATTTTATCCTTTCTGTCAAGTATGTGCTGCTTCACCTATACAAATAAACTAAGAACCATTAGGCTGGGGAGGGACTGCAAAACATTTCATTTAGTATCCCAAAGGTTAAAGCAAGAGGTTCTGTTCCCAGGACTTTCTGGATTTTACATGTAACCATCATTAGATATTATACCAAGCATCTAAAGTGTGTGGACCACATAGTAGATGAAGATACCAGAGCTGGTGGACTCTGCAGTTTCTGAATTAGAAAAAGGCAAAGTTCAGAATGCCTTTTATTTTAATGCTGAACATCAGCTGTCTCATTATTTTGTGACATAAAACAGCCTGGGTACTGCTGAGATTAAAATAAGAACAAATCCACAGACCCCTTTATCTTCTGCTCCAGTGTTCCCTGAGAGAGACTGCAGGGGAATCTGCCTGCATTTGGAGAAAGGCTGCAATGTTTTTGTAAAATCAAACAGTAAAATACAGAGCAACACCACGTGTATTTTCAGTGCGAAGTTAAGTCACTTAATGTTGCAATTAAACGCTTCTGCTTAGATTTCTTGATGCAGCTTTGTATGTTGGAGTTTGTACTGATCTTATAAATGCTCTTTATAGAATATTTTTTTGAACATGAAAGTCAGCAGGAAACAGAAAGGCTAGTTTGGATTATTTTTCCCTTTGGAATGCAAATTCATCTATTCACGGAAAAGATTTAGAAATCGTAGGGTTTGGGTTATTTTCTCTAACTGCAGCAAGACATTGTCTAATTCTCACACCATATTATTAGTTAATAGTTTAGATTTTTGTAAAGTAAGTCTGCAATTTCAGCACAGGTTATCAGATGCTAATCATGAGGCACCATTAAGGCTGCTGGATGCAGTGGGTAGCAGATGAAAGTGGCTGTGGGGCCCTGATTACAGGCATTAAAATGGTGTGTATTGGCTCACTGCTGCTTCCCAGCAGGTTGCCTCACTCATAATTCCTTTGCATCTAGTCTCAGCAGGAGAAGATTGACAGGATTGAAGACCATGTCAACAGTGCTGCTGCGAATGTTGAAGAGGGAACCAAAAACTTGGGGAAGGTAGGGCTGTGCTCCTGCTGGTGAATCAATGGTACTCTGCCTCCCAGCAATCCTCTATTAACCCAATTGATCTGCCGCCTTTAATGCTGAGGGAACCAGCAATTAAGGAAATAAGGAAGAAATGACCCACAGGTAGCAGAGAAAAAAAATAAATCAATCTCTCTTGTAATTTTCTATCACATCCAGGCTACTAGGAAATACAATTATTTAATTTGGGGGGGGGGGCTTTTGTTAGTGCTATTCTGAGGCTACTTTGGTTTACCTGCAAAGACAAGTGCATTTGGTGACTGCATCACATGGACATAAAACAAGATGTTGATGATGTCATTTCCATACCATTCCATGTAGCTGTCAGTTGCTAAACAAGCCCCAGGCCTCGAGTCAGACGTGTGTTACTGGAAAGTCTGACCATTTTCTCAGTTTCTTATTTAATGATGGCAACCAGATCATACCCTGTGTACATTAAAGCCAGAACCATGTCAAAGGACTTGGTTCACAACTGCATACATGAGACAGCTCAATTTTGAGTTGTTTTTACTACATTTGTCATACATGTGTGATAGTTGAGCATCTTTTTCAAAATACTAATTTGTAAAGTTTATTTATCACTGAGCATTCCAGTAATTGCCAAGAGCAGTGAGGAGAAAATGCACATCGCCACAGGCAACTATTCTAACTGTATTTTTTTTCCTTTTACAGGCTGCAAAATACAAGCTGGCAGCTCTGCCTGTGGCAGGTGCAGTCATTGGTGGAGTGGTGGGGGGTCCTATTGGTCTCCTTGCAGGCTTCAAAGTGGCAGGAATTGCAGCTGCACTTGGTGGTGGGATTTTGGGCTTCACAGGTGGAAAATTGATACAAAGGAAAAAACAAAAAATGATTGAGCAGGTCTCTTCCAGCTGTCCAGAGCTTTCTCACCAAAGTGCCAAGAAATCCAGCTGAAGTATAGATTCATTATGGCCAGGAACAACAGTGTGGTAGCCACGCTAATGACAGACTTGCAGCCTTATGCTTTCAATACAAGGCTGAGTTGTGTGAATTTTGATGACATTATTGTTCCGTGGGAGGGCTGAAACAGTCATGTCAGATTTCTCTTTTCAGACATGGTGACATCAGTCTTTGAAAATTATATGGATAACTTTTAATTATAAAATTCTTAAATGAGCTATATGCACATCTGTAATGATGGGTGACAGGTGCTTCATGCCAATTTTGCACAAAGTGTCTTGCAGACGATATAAAAAGAGATACTCGGAAAATCCTCGTGCTTTCCCATGAATTCCATGAGAAGCTGGAGCTTTTATGGTAGTGCTCCAAAGAAAAGGAAATAAATGCCATCAGTCTTTCATAGTCATAGTATTTTAAATTTACTTTCATTTATCCGTATTCCCAAACTCTTCCTGTGTACATCTCCGGGATATGACTGTGTGCACTTAGTAATGCACGGGAAGTGTCAGTTGTCATAAGAGAAGGTGAAAATGTTGGGTGAGCAATGTGGAGAAAAAGTCATGTATATATCATATATCACATATATCACATTTGCCTCCACCAGCCAATTCAGATCAGCATCGGAACCAGCTTTTCCTCTTTTTCAGGTACCTTATTTTTTTAATTTGTAAGTCAGCTTTTCACCTTGCTCAAAGCGTAGTTATGAATCAAACAGTCCAAGCAGAAACCCTGCAGGACTGCTTCTGGAGGATAAGAATTTTCCATAGTTGTTCAGCTCCTTGGCTTGTCCTGAGAACACCATGTAGAGTGAAGAGCCAAGCTCTGACATTCTGAACCTGAAGCCTCATCTTGCTTAAGTAGCACTTACTGCAAGGTGTTGCCCTTGCTTCTTGTCTCCTGGAACCCTCAGCACTCTGGTGGGAGAGCCTAAACAGCTTCCCTGGAAGGCAGTGCTGCAGCATCTTATCATCCTTGAGAAGCCTTTTGCTTCTGAAGCATCCATTCTTAAATAGAGAAGTGTTAATGTGTTCTTATTGTCACATACTTGTACTGTTGTCACAAAATCTGCTGTTTGGCACATGGTCCTACCTCCATCTTTTCACAACAGTTCCCACACTACTGCTGCTACTGTTTTTGGTGAGGGAGTGGGGAATGGAGACTGAGGTTTTGAAGCCACTTCTTAGAAGATTGGTGAATTCATCCCGAACTCTGCTTGAGTCCAGTTTTATGAGGTGCACACGGAAGTCAGTGTTGGGATAAGGCTCCCTAGCAGGGAACATTGTCCAGGAACACTGTAGAAAGAACTCCTTTTGAATAACCAGTACTTTGATATCATCACTGGAAATCACTGTCTGCAAATGACAATGATGGGGTTTTGTGCCTACAGACACTGTAAGCAACTGTTAGTTACAGCACAAATAACTTCTGAGCAGTTCTTCCTTATTACTTTTAAATTACTATCAGCCACAGCATTATGTCTATTTTAAGTAGGTCTGAGGCTCAGGGAAGCAATGTGTGCAAGAACAGTTTTCACCAGTAATTGCAGACATTGTCAAAACTGCATGTGTTAAAGCCATGGTGCCTCCATCGGTGAAATCAGCTGGAGTGCAAAACATGACCTAAGTAATTCAGCTCATTGCTCCTGACAGGGAAAAAGCACTTTTCTTTAAACACATCTACTTTGGATCTAAACAGAGTTAATGAGCTTGTGACAACTTCATAGGCTGTTCATTCCTTTGATATTTATTTTCTATATTTAAGGAAGACACTAAGGAAAAAAGTGGTTTTAATCAAAAACTGTGGTTGATTCTTTGTATGATTTTAAACCACTGTATCTGCTTTCCTGCTGTATGCTGTGAAACCTCCTGCATTTAAATGACAGCAGCCACATCAGCGATGTTGTGGACTCCATCCTCTCCCCCCAACCTACATTAATGCCAGGACAATCTAAATTCATAAGACTGAATTCCTGCCCCAGCTTACACAAATTCAGCTTGGTATGCACTCATTTTATGAAATGTCTAGCATGAAAACTATTCTTCCCCTTGCGTCTTTAAGGAAGCAATTTCAAAGTATTGTGTACACACGAGACGTGGGAGACTGTTATTTAAGCTATGATTTTTTAAAATAGGTGGGTTATTTACATATGTGAAGAAACATCAGCATCTGAGTAACCAAACTAGCATTTAAATTGCTAGGCATGTTAGTCAGAAGAATTGTAAAATATAAATAATTCTTTCAGACCAAATAAAAGCTTTTTCCTATGAGACTGGTTGTAGCATTTACTGAGAATGTTGGGGCTTGTTTCCTTTCAGCATCTAAAAGATTAATCCCTCCCAGATTTTATATTACTGAAATAATTGCCTTACCAAGATTGAAGAATCCTGTATTGAATTACCAAACACATGTTTCAGCTGTTGAAATATTTACATTGACTAAAATTAGTACAAGTTCCTAAAGGGCCACATGCATCTAGTAACTTGTACACTCATGCTAGCTCAGAAATGAACTGTGCAATTTCAGTTAGAGTTTGGAATGGTTTTATTCCATATAGGCTAACACTAATACTTTTGACAATTTCCCTTGGAAGCCTTGAGAAGTGTTAATAAAGGGAGTGGTAAGCTGAGCACCAAATGGTTAAAATACAGATGATCAGAGTCAAAGGGCTCAATTTGAAACACAACTTAGATTTTGTCCAGTACTTGCTCTCTCCAGGCAATTAAATTCTCTGTATCACCAGACACGTAAAAGCTCAAGTGACACTCAGCAGCATGTTAGGCTAGCACAGCTTGACTTCAGCTGTTCAACCTTCTGCTTGCTAATAGAAAGGTCACTTGAACACAGCTATAGCCAGGTCAGTGGGCATCAAGAACCCAGGAGAATCTGGTCCAGTTCCACTGAATACACACTGAAGTGTGTAATTGTCATGAAACTTTACAGCTAATTGTCCACCTAGTGCTGGGAACAAGTCCTTACTCTGAAACACAAACCTGGATTTAGGAATGGCAGAGGGGATTCATCTCTTTCACTTTATAGCTGAAAGCACTGTCCACTGGGTGGGTGGATAATGAGGAAGCAATCTTTCTCCAGAAAGAGAAGTTTAGACATCTTCCACCCAACAGCATTTATAAATAAGAATCCCAAGGTAAAATAGGAACCTCAGAGAAACAAGATGGGTACTTGCAGGCACCGTGCAGGAGTTGACTAAAATTTCAGGTTCCAGAGTTGTATAGAAGCACCTGTAGATAACAAGTGGCAGCCTTAAAACCACACCCTAGTCAGATCTTCAGATTCCAACTGGAAGGCAGTATGACTCAGCTGCCAAAAATGCTTGATTTGGCACAAGATGGAGAACAGAACAGAAGGCCAAAAATGCAGATTCACAAAACCAGCAAAAAGTATACCTGTAAACAAAACCTTCTAATACTCTTTTCATCTCTCAAATCTGCAGCTGCTCAGTGTAGCTTTGCTGTAGCTCAGTGTGGGTGGGTACTAGTGACTCTGTCCTTGGAATCTCCCCCTAGAAAGCTCCTGTTGCTGGTGTTGCAGGGGCTTCACTCAGGAGGCTGTCCTGGGATCAACTTCTGCCACAGCTGCACTGGGCCCTGTAAG
Organism: Myrmophylax atrothorax; assembly: GCA_026770055.1. Classification (NCBI taxonomy): domain Eukaryota; kingdom Metazoa; phylum Chordata; class Aves; order Passeriformes; family Thamnophilidae; genus Myrmophylax; species Myrmophylax atrothorax. The sequence continues at coordinate 90,397,465 of JAOXXN010000395.1, read as the reverse complement.
TCAGCAGCTCAGCAGGCAGCACCCATAGCTGAGAGGCAAAAGGAAACCTGAACAGTGATTGCACGAGGTGGGGTGCTCTCCTCAGTAAAGCTGAACCCAGTGCTTCACCTGTCCAGAGAACAAGCTCACTTCTAAGGACACTGAACCTTGGGGGCTCAGGTCATTCTTTATAGTAAGTGTACTGTACAAATCCAGTAGTAATTAGTCTCCAGCAGTGCACCACGAATTAACAGATACTGTTGGTCTTAGAGCTTCTGTAAGTTCATCTCACCCAGCAGCTTGAAGATTCCTTGGGAAAAGCCCATATTCTGGTGTTGTTCCTAACAGCAAAGCCCACATGGAAAGTAGCAATTCCTTCTTCAGAGCGGAATTCAAAGATTATGCAGTAAGTAAGGCACAAGCCAGAAAAAGAGACTAACAGAAGATGTGCAATGGCTGTTTGAACAGTGTCTGCCAGAAAGGCAGGGAGCCAGAGGGAAAAACCTCAAGTAACAAAAATGCCCCGAGACTAATCCCAACATACATACAGATAATAATCTGGAACTGACAAAACTCAAATGCCAGTCCAGCCCTAGTTCTGTCTTACTGTGAAGGGTTTCCAACATTCATGTTCTTTTAACACAACCATGTGGGTAACACTCCTGATTCCAAGGAATTGGAGTAGGTCAATACAGTCCCTTCATTCAAAGTACAGCCATTATCATTACAATCTTTCCTTTCCTCCTCACAAGGTATTCAGGGTGGTTTAATTGCTTGGACATTTACAGCCAGTAAAATCACCACACAAGATTCTGTAAAACTTTAATTTATTCCCCTCCCAAGTATCCAGAATAGAAGACCCTCTTAACTTGGAGAAAGATGTGACAAAGAAATAGATTACCAGGATAGCTGTTCACATGAAGAAGAAAAAGCACATACTACCAAGGTTACACAGAAAACAACCCAGAAATCCTATTTAATGGGGTAGTGCAAGTTAACAGCATGTCTCTGGCAAGGATACCTTCATTTGGATTATAAAAGTTTTACAGAACAGAGTTAGATCAAGAGTCTGGATGGGTCTCTGATATTTTACTATAGCATTAAGAATGTACTGTTTGAAAGATGCTGTACAGAATGACCCACCAAACAAATGTATTTACAAGCCTGGGGAGAAAAAAATTATTTTTCAGTTTATTCAAAATAAAAATACACATAGAATTATGAAAATATAGGTTTACTATTTCCACCACACAGAAGTCAACGCTGCTGTCTGAAAGGCTTGCAAGATTATTTCAAGTTTTTAAAGTTCATCTTTTTCCCTCAATACGGTGTACCTATGTTCACTGGGCGCCAGTTTCTGGAATGAGCTCTCTGGAGGGCTGCTTGCTAAATCCTGAATTGGCTGAAAAACAGAACAAACGGTAAAATTGTCTGTTAGACTAATTTTAATAATCATTCACTTCCATTAAATGAATTTCTGGCATTAATTATGGGAGCATATGAATGTCCAGCATTCCCACAAACTGAGTTGGTTTTCTCTTTTTGGAAGGCATGTTGTGAGTCCCAAGTAGGTGGAACACACTCACACACAGACACACACACAGACACAGACACACACACACACAGAGACACACACACAGAGACACACACACAGAGACACACACACA
>JAOXXN010000395.1:90370037-90381824 GCA_026770055.1 Myrmophylax atrothorax | reverse complement strand
TAAGTCCTGAGGTCCATCTGCCACGGCCGAGCGAGCTTGGACAGTGACAGTGAAGTCCTCAGGACTAGAACCTACAGGCCCCAGTACTGCCAGGAGGTCTCCCATCCAAGTGCTAACCGGGGCTGACCCTGCTGAGCTTCCGAGATCTGACGGGATCTGGTGTCAGGGTGGCATTTAACTGCCCTAAACAATTTAGAGTGCCAAGAAAAAGACACACATGATAAGGCTTAACTTGAAGTACCTACGCTTTATTTCCTTCATTTGATCTGATTATCTGTTTCTTATCACATACAAAGGATGCCTTGCATAGTATGTTACACCATCAGCATTTGCATCAGTTTAGAGATGTGTATTTTAAAATGCATGTTTATATTCCAGACAAGGCTCCCCCTATAATGTGAAATTAGACTTCCCAGTGACCATCATCACTGACAAACCACTCGCATCCCAAATAAGCCTTCGTTGAATAAGAAGAAAGGGAAGACACAGAAGCCACCTGCCCATTCCCTGCTTGCTAAACTGATGAAAATCTAGAATGAAATATGTGCTCTAGGGTAACCCTGTGGTAGAACCCAAAATGTCCTCTTCTGTGTTCTTCCACTTCAGTAGCTGCACTTGTGAGGGATTTTTTTCAGATAACTCAGAGAAAGTGGGGACATGATGTGAAAATCCCAAATGCCTGAAGATACACCTTTTTAAAAAAACTACTAAAATGGAAACATTTCTGTTTGCATTTTGTCTCCTCTTGAAACAATAATGTAAAAAGTGAACCTCTTGGAACCACAGAATCCCCCCACCCCCTTCTGCCATATTTACTTGCTAACACAAAATTAAAACAGTTCCTCGATTCATCACTCTCTTCCATGAACTACTTACAGTTCATCATAGCTTTCTTCTAAGATAAAAGTAATTTTTGGCTGGTTTATTTTTTTGTTGGGCATTCACTTTCACAGACATTTCAGATTCATCTCTCTATGGGCCTGTTTCTAAAATCTATCTAATCTAATCAGATTCTTCAGCTATCTCCTTCTGCCTACAAGTCTTCTTTTATTAATCTTGTTCTATGGTCACCTCATATCTATACAGAACTGTAGGGATTAGTTGATTTAAGGATCATTTTAAGCATCAAGTTGATGTGCAACTAAGTGGCATTAAAACAGTTTAAAAATAAGCTATGACAACTACCTAAAACCAGAGGAATTTTGGCATAACAGGACAGTTTTGCCTTGACAGAAATCTGCAATTGTTGATACTTGAAAAAAAAATTGGGTTTTTTCCTGTCAAATTGATTGTTTTATTTTAGCTTACTAGAAAACACGACTGCTCATGTTACCATGTACCTCCCAAGCCAGGTAGCTGTTGAACTTTGTCCACAGCAAACCCAAAAATACCTCCCAGGGGCTGTTGGATGCTCAGTCAGGAGAGTCTGACTGATCAATGCCAGCTTCCCGTGAAGCTTTTTGCTACATATAATTTGAAGAGAAAACACTGATATGTAGCCAGTATCTCCCCTGGGAGTCTTTTCACATATATTTTTTTTAGGCAGCTTAAGAGCCACAGCCACTCAGAGAGGAAAACATTTAGTTCCCAAGATTGTTGTTGGGAAGGCTGCACTTTAAAACACCAACAGCTCCGGGCTAGAAAGGGAATGGGAGTCTGGAGGTAAGAACAATGACACGCCTGCTGTGCAATCTGTAGTTACATGGGAAGGTTACAAATAATCAAACTCTGATGCATTCCATTATGTCTGACTATTGCTTATATCTGAAAAAAAAAAAATAAAATAAAATCCCCATAGGAACTATTTCAAGAACAGTGCCCAGCAACCAAATGCTAACACTGAGTGGTGGAAACTATTTCTTATTATATGAAAATGACAAATAGCAAACCAAAGATAAACAGACTCAACAGGATAGAGAATCTTAAAAGTATTGCTATCTTAGTAATAATTTTTAACGGTATTTCTGAAAAGAGTAAGTCATATGTGGGTACAAAAAATAACTTAAAAATCTAGTAGCAGCTTAGGCTGGCTGTCCTGAGGACAAGCACGGATGCTCATCAGAAAACACTTGAGATAATGGCCACTCTTTGGGGATAAGAGTGACAGACCTTCAGGCCACAGATGTACCTGCTTACACAGTCATACCATTGCCTAATTGGGAAGTGAAGGAAAGGCCCATGCACTCCCATACACTGCAGATACTCTCCCACGCCCCAAAACTATTTTTGGAGACATATTAGAAGAGGCATCAGTGACTAACAACAGAGTTTGTTCAAACAGACGAAACCTCTTCTACCTTGATACGTCCTCTCAGTTTCTCTGCTATTCTTCACTACATCCAGTTCCAAACATTTGAGGAAACTCTAAGCAGTATAAAAGTTGGCTTAACCCACACAAGTTCCTGATCTTGCAGCGGTGGGCAAACCAGGTAACACTGCATTCACATTACTGCCCAGTCACTTCAAACCGGCAATTGCTGGTGGCACATTGAACATTCCAGAAACAATCTGTAATATCATTTTATTATGCTACTTATCAAGGGAATCACTCGCTCCCCATTTGTCCTTCTTCTTCCAGTGAGTATCTTTTAACACTTTAAAGTATCACTATAAATCTGTATAACAAGGAGAAATTTGAATTTCTGTAGGTTTTTCATACAGGCTTACACTGTATCTCAGCAATGCAATTGCCTTTCTAAACTGTTGCATTGACCAGTAACGGAGAACTTGCATGGAAAAAACCCAGGCACAGAAATTAGGCATTTTTGGAACAAGGTCCACTACCCCAACATCAAGAGGAAACAAGGAAGCAACTACATTCTTTACAAGAAAAAAAAAAAAGAAAGAAAGAAAAAAGAAAAAACTACAAAAAAGAAGGGAAAAACTGCTTCAAAAATGGCCCTATTTTTAAAGAAGAAAAAAATCTAAGAGGTTGTAAAAAAGTTACTCAGTCTGCAAAGCTAATGAATTTTTTTTCCAAAACATTTTCAAGCTTTTCCCTACTTGTTCTCTTCTCCCTCTAAAAAGCAGATTTTCAGGACACAACTGTCTTTCACTGCCCCTCCCCCCTAGGCCTCCCCAGTTACATTTAAACTACACTGACAAAGAATGGAAAAAAAAGGAAGCTAAAAGTAAGAGTTGAATTTCACAGCAAACATCAAGGCTAGAAAGAGTTTTCCTCCTCCTATCCTCTCAGTGTGCTTATCTATTAAGATCTGTTCTCTTCAATTATGCCACACTGAAAGTATTAAAGAAGTCCATTCAATTCAATTATATACAACTCATTAACAGAATTTCAATAATGAAATCACATGCAATCAACAAGTTTTAAAACTTACCCAAAGGCAGATAGGAACACACAATCATCATGCAAAATATTCGCTACTCTTTCAAAGGTTCTGTAATTGTCTGAGTCCTTTTGCTCAAAGTATCCAATGATATTTCTTCTGCTGCGCTGTAAAGACAAAAGGCAAAATTATACCCTGCATCAAATTATCAAAAACTATCATTACTCCCTATGGATATCAAATACAGAGGTGCCATTCATTCAGCAGTCATTAAATGCAGGAATTACTTCTTTTCTGCCTTTTCAATATTCAGAAGCATCCTTTTTCAGTGAGAAACATTACATATATCTTGTCAAATACAACACATGATTCTTTTCACATTATTCAAAGCAAAGTAAGTCATTTGGTCATTGACTGAATGTGGCTGGAAGTGATATATTGGAATAGTTTGTGCTACTGCAAATGATCCAGTTTTTCCCTCAGTTTCAAAAAAAATAAAAAAGTACTGAACATTCCTGAATGAAAAAAGAAGAAAATGTGCTTTAAATACATTATGTTCCACCAGTTCAACATTAAAAAAGAGATAGAAGGAATTAAATTGAAATACTTACATCAAGAGAAGTGATTTCTTCCAAATCCTGGACCTCCCGAATAGGGTTACTCTTCTGCTGCCTGATGTAATCTGCTATTGCTGTCACAGACCTCTGGCCTCTGTATTCCCTTTTCATCATCATGCCATTCCGGAAGAGTTTCAGAGTCGGGTATTTGCTTATCCTGTATCTCTGAGCTATATCCGCTGAAAAGAAATTCAGAAAATGAAACCAAAGCCCTACCAATACAGAAATACACTGAAAATGGTGTCTTACACATGTGTAGGTTGGCACATAAACAGAATCTCTGAATCAGCAGTTCTACATCTTTAAACAAGAACAAAACAAAATGGAAAAAAACCCCAACAAAACCCAAAACCAAACAAGACAAACTCAAAAATCAAACACCACCATAGGGCAGAGAAGAGATAGCAGCTACATTATTTCACATATATACTGATCTTCAGAAAGATAAAATTACCAAAACTGGGATGAGTAAAGACTCGCCAGCAGGTGCTGCCACCAGCTCCCACCTGGGCATGGACAGGGAAGCTTATACATAACCAGCAAGTGGTTCCTGGCACACTGAGCAGGATCCAGCAGCCTTGAGGTTTTACAGCAACCTTTGCTACAGTGCAGACATTGATTTTGGGAATCTCCAGTATCCAGCAAGTGTTTTAATCAAAGTTTCTAAGTACTTAATAGCTCTGAATGTTCTTCCCTCTTTCAGTTGTGGCTGAAGTTCAGCAAGAAGCTTCAAGTTGTTATGAGGAAGAACTGAAGAAAGAAGGCAACCAGATACGCTTTGGGTTCTTGGGAAAACAAGACTGAAAACAATAGCAACAAAGTGTGTAATGCCAGGTGGATTTCCAAAAGCACTCTCCTTTTGCTTTGTTTAGTTATGCCTTTCTGTTCCCTCATCCCCCGGAAATAAATCTAGAAACAAATAAAATCTCACAGTCCCTATGAAAACTGGGGGTCCTCTACTACTGAGTGGAGGATGCATTTTACTTAAACCCCTGGACCTAAACCCAACTAAATCCCCAAATTTGAGCAGTCTGTCCACTTTCCTGAGCTGCTTAATCCTTTGAGGTGACTCATTCCAGTCAGCCACACCCACTGGGCTTCCCCTTCTCCCTTTCTCAAGGAAAGAGAGAGTTGGTGAACTTCAACAGGCCGATTGGAGACAAATTTCATTCCATCAACAGAAAGGATGGCACTGAAAATGTGGGCTGAATGCCTGTCCCTCTTCCTTTTCACAGACTCCTTAAGTCACAGGATACACTTCAGGTGACCTGGATTAGCCCACAGAAGGAAGGCAAACAAACGTGGGACTACAAGCACATGTAGCACAGCAATAAATGATGTGAAAACTAATCCTTTATGACAAAAAATGTCCCTCCTTCTCAGTTACACATTTATCACAAAGCAGATTTGCTTTCCACCTTACTCTTACTCTGAAATCTCTGCTACCTGGAGAGCTCTCAGTGAAACCATCAGCAATTTCAATTGCTGCTAGAACACTACTTATCCTACTTGCAGCTTTAGTTACTGAAATAATCTTTGTACCAGTTGCACAACTTAGACAAGCCTGACAACTGAAAACAAAACATGCACAGCAAAGTAGTGTTCTTTAACATCTCTCAAAGCAGTAAATGTGAAAGCTTCACCACCTAAAAAGCTTTGCATCACTATAAAATAATGCAGAATTCAGCCTATCAATTTTGACTATGAGAAAGGCTTCAACCTGTATCCTAAATATCCCAGAAGTGCATTTCTTAATGCATTAGTTACAGATAAAATTAAGGGCAAAATATTTTATGTCCTCAATTTAGAGGGCTTTTATTTCAAATTAATATAAATTTCTCAAGGGAAGATGCCAATATATTCAGCATTAATGAGTATTAGATCAGTAATGTTTTCTTCCTTTAAGTTCCATCACTTTTTAGTAGAAGTACCTAAGAGCTGCCTGCAAGAAGCTGGCAAATACAGCAGGGGAGGAAGACAAACAACATCTGCAAAGCAGGCACTTGCTGCTCTTCTCTCTGGCTGACAGAAGGACCTTTGGTCTAACGTACGTCAATTGATCAAAACTTGACCAGGGTCTGATAAGGGACAAGGAGCAGCCACGTGTCAGGGGTTTGCAGGAACACACTGAGGTTAAAGACTGGAACTGTTACAGAACTGCACTGCAGGAGAACACAATCACACTTCATAGAATCATAGAAGCAGTTGGGTTGGAAAAGACCTCCGAGATCATCAAGTCCAACCCTTGGTCCAACTCCAGTCCCTTTACCAGATCATGACACTCAGTGCCACGTCCAATCTCAGTTTAAAAACCTCCAGGGATGGTGAATCCACCACCTCTCTGGGCAGGCCATTCCAATGCCTGATTACTCTCTCTGGAAAGAATTTTTTTCTGATCTCCAACTTCAATTTCCCCTGGCAGAGCTTGAGCCCGTGCCCCCTTGTCCTATTGCTGAGTGCCTGGGAGAAGAGACCAACCCCCCATTTCTTTGTCTCACAATGTGGATTTTTGCTTCAGGTTATTCCCACAGTTGTAGGAGGATGCAAGGGTTGCAGAATGGGCATTCAGGGGATCATGAATGTTCTCCAAGATGGAGATTGCAGTCTCTAGGGATGTGGATCTTCATCAAGGGCTGAAGTTGTGTAAAAAAATTAATGGTAATAAAATGCCCACTGTCAAAACTGAATTCAAACATTATTTCATAAGTCAGAACTTGCATGATCTTTACAAATTACATTGAGATTCCATGAATGCTGGTATTTGAACTAGAACAGAGAAATTACACTCCACACAAGTAAGTATTTGAAAACCATCATTTTACAAAATATAAAATGCAAGTACATGAAAAATTGTTTGAATTAATTCAGAAGTCAAATAGAGTAAACCTTAAATGCTTCATTAAGCTCTGGCATTTGATACAGGTAGAGTTAGCACAAGCAGAGCAACTACAAAATTATATTCCTTTTAAAATTGGAAATACACAATGCAAATACATGGAATATTGTTTGAACTCATTCATAGATTGCATTAGTTATAGTAAATCCTAAATTAAATTTAAAAATATTTCCAGACATTCCCACTGCCCATTTTCTGATGAAAAGAGGTATTTGAAACAGATAAGGGTAATCTACCTAAAAAAAAAGAAACAAACAAACAAAACCAACTCTCCCAGTTACAACTTTATGACTTTTTATTCTCTTCAGGTACCAAGGTTCCTAAAAGGAACAAATCTTGTGTTTGTACTTTGCTGAATTAATCATTAAATTACAAGCCCAGTGTCTGTGCTACCAGAGTGGTTTCACGTTACTTCTAATAGGAAGTTACTGACACACTTGATCATCTTTTCTCCTACAAATAAGAAATCTCAAGAACAGCAATGACTTGGATTCAGATTCTCTCTTCCCCATTTTGCATGGATACCTGTCGACAGGCAATCATTTCTAAACTGGCTGGGCTTTTTTCTACTGTTCATTCCACCAAACTCCAACAGGAATGTCTTCCTCATTTCTCTTCATGGGGCACTGCTTTGATAGTTCTCCTGAGCAAAGCTGATTCTTACAGCAGGGAAGAGACAGCAGCTTTTATTGTTTTGAAAGAAGCTTTTATGCGAAACCTGACATTTACACTCCTGTTTTCTAAGACAGTCTCTCATGTCATCTGAGACCCTCTAGGAAAACATGCCCTGTGAGCCATCATTTGTGATCCATGTATTTGTCACATCTCTTGTACTGTCAGCCATTTCTGCACTGTCTGAGCATCGTGTGTTCCTCTATTCAAAGGAAGCCAAGCCAAGCCCTGGATTTTGGGGACTGTCAGGCTTTTCACGTGGTGCGTACACACATGACCCCACCTGCAGCTTCAAGCAAGCACACAGCCAGTGACATGTTTCCCAGGATGCTTCAGATTCCATTGTTCTACATTAACACCACAACACACTGTACAAAGTTCAGCTAATATATCAGACCACGTCACCAACAATCTCAATTCCACTGCACCCAAACTAAAATTAAATGTACAATCAAGAATATGTTGAAAAATGACACCAAGACACACTATATTGAAGAAGGTTTCCACCCACAATGTACTTAAGAAGGTCCTTCCCACTGAAGGACCAGCAATATTTATAAGGGTCAGGGTATCACCCCACCACTAACTCAGTACACTGCTTTAATCTTTCAGGGACATAATTTGTACCACTACCAAACAAGTATTTCGATTTTAAGTTTGCAGGGCTGGCTCCCAAAAAACATGTCCATGAGGATTTGAGCAATACTGGTAATTATCCTAAACACCCACCCCATAATAAAAGGCACCACCTGAAGCATTCACATGTTGAACAGAGGACTACAATAGCCTGAAAAGTTATCTGGAAGAAAATCCAAGTTTCAAAACTCAAACCCTGTAAAAATAATTTCTGAAAATATTCAGTGTCCCTTTTCCTGAGGGGGAGGTGGAGGTGTGGGGAGGTGTCTGTGTTGTCTGAGGAGGAGCTAGCACCAACTGCATTTCCTAACTTTGGTTTTACAAGATGATTACAGGAGCTGCATAGCTGCATACATGGAGAGCCTGAATTTACTGGATCCAACACTAATCTTCTTTGTGTGTGTCAAATCATCTTAAGTCTTCCCTACCCTTCTGCAATACCTTCCATCTCAAAACTAACAAATTCCTTCAGCTGTATATTTGAAGCTGGGACTATCAAATGAGTATTCTGCTTGCTCACCTGAGATCAATCAGCATCTTTTGAAGTGCCTCAGGCACCTGCCAGGGCACACTACAGATGAGAAATGAAATCTGCCTTTCATATGTACTTTTTTACTTATTATTCTGCAATGTTTTTTCTCTCAAGTTCACTTCAAAGGCCTTTTTGCCTCCTACTTCCCTGCATACAGCACTACATTCACCTTATTTTTAAGTATTTTATGATACACCATTAATCCTCTCCAGTTAAACTGCGCTTCTCATGACACTGGCACAGAACTCGTACGACCTGGGAACACTCACAGGAAGCAGAGTTAGAAAGGAACTTGGGAAACCATCCAAACCAGGCATCCTACTCCAGTGCCTGTGATACTGGTGACCTGGATCACTCGGTATGATGGACCAAAACAGGTACAAGAAAAGCAATCAGTGTTGAGTATCAAATGCAGGTAACAGCAGATCTAGAGCATCTTCTGCTGCAGAGGAGCATTCACAGCAGCCAGGCCTGCTCTCAGCAGGGCCTCACCTGCAGGCAGCCCACAACCCTTTCTGACAGGCTGATAAAATGGCTCTCTTGAGGAGTGCCATCAACAACCCCTTTGAATCACTTCCACTTTTTATTTTATCCAAGGTAACTCTTTCAGACTGGTATTTTTTCCCCCAGCAAAGTGACTGGAATGCAAGAAAATCCTCAGCTTGTTTAGAGTTTCATTTATAGTTCATTTATGAACTTCCGAATTTTCTATCCTACTGAGTTATTTTGCTTCCCAAAGGCACGGTACCAATACAATCTAATTTCTGAAGACTAACACTGGCACACATTGCAGGGATGGCCAGACCCAGAGAGATCAGCAGCTCACAGCAGTGGATGAAAACACCTCTCATGGACACATTTTGAATGGAACAACAGTAATTCCCTAAACTGTCTGTCCAGCAAAGCATCTCTTTACATCCCATCAGTGAGAACCTGGTTTCTGTTTGGAGGCACAAAGATTTATTCAAACTAGCTATTATTTTTTAATTAACTCAGAAACCAAAGGAAATAATGGTGCAGTAGAATTAAAACCCCAATACATATACACTTTAATTTACAAGAATTCTGTACCACAGCTACTATGTTGAATTCAGAGAAGTTGTCCTAAATGCAAAATCTCCTTCAGAAACATGAGTTCTGTATTGCAATACTCACTCACAAAGAACAGAAACACATGAAAACCATTGTACCAACTGAGTTTCCAATGTTGTTACACAAAGGATAAAAAACCCACAAAAAAAATACAAAAAGTGAAAAAAATACAAAAACCCCCAAACAAACAAAAACCCACCAAACCCACCAAACAAAACCTTCTTAATAACATATAAGCAGAAAGGTCTTCTGTAATTTTATATGGAACATCATTTTTATTAGCTACTGTAATTAGAAGAGAAGTGCATAATTTTTATGGTAAGTGAATTACTAAATTGAATATACCTAAACCACCAGAGACTTTAAGACCACACAATGTAGTGGAACTGGACTGTTTTAAGTTATGAAAGGACAAGGTCTTGGAAACTGAAAGAGCACCTGCTTCAACTACCTGTTTCATCAGATGACCTGGGTGTACGTTCCACACCAGGTTAAATACATCCTGATGGCCTAACTTCACATTTCAGTTATCATTCCACCATATTATAAACTGGTGTCAAATATCAGGGGCTTAATGTAGTGTTAATATTCAGATTTTGTATTTAGTCTGATGGGGGCCTAGTGCCTTCAGAAAAACACCTTGGTATTGGCTATAAGAGCAGACAGAATGACGGTTTTGTCATTAAGCTTCAAACATTTGGCAGTGCATCAATAATTCTCTTTAATTTGCTTTCCCCTCAGAAGCTGTGTGAGCTGCTGGGCCCTGCAGTGTGCTGCAATAACAGCACATTAAATGGAAAGCATCTATGCCTGGCTGACCATTCTCAAAGATGTTTCTGAGTGGCCCAAAATTAGCTATTTGGATTCCCTACAGAGTCTTGGCCTCAAAGAGAAACAGATCATTTGTAATGCAAATAATCCACCATCTCCAGAACATCATTCTAATATTGAACTACCAGTGGTACAAAATCTGCAGGCACAACACCACCCCAAAATATTGACATAAACCTTATAGTGTTGCTAAAATATGGAAGCACACAAAAAATATAAAGCTTGTGGGAAAAACCCCAAAGCCCTGAAAATCTTGACTCCAAACTTTAGTAAAATACTACAGCAGGCCCAAACTGGATAATACAATCATATTCACTCTCTTACTAGAAAGCTGCTATTACATACATTAAAATCAAAGTTTAAATACTTAAAAGTTCAGGACATACTCAATAATTGTATGCCATGAAATGTACCACCATTTACAACCCAGCAAATAAGTACCAGAAACTAAGAATGACATGTACAGCTTTGCTATTTTAATGCAAAAAGGTATGTAAATTGCCTGTCATTGAAGGGTTTTATTTTTAATTCTCACATTTTACAGCTTGTGCAGCAGAAGTCACGCTCATCTACTTCTTAAAGTAAAACCAGAAAGAGTAAATACAGAGAAAAAACCCTCAGCAACACAGGCAGATTTCACCAGAGTCTTTTGTGAGAAATTTATAGAAAGTTTCATGGTCAATATCTGGACTCAACGAAAAGAGAAAGATGAGCCAACCAGACTGTTACACACCAAGATAAGACTTATTTATTAAAGACAATCATAAAAATGAAGTAAACTGAAAGCATGAATGTCCTTAATTCCCCCTTCTCAAATGATTCAAGTTAGTTTGAGAAACTACCACTGAGAAAGTAATGGAATATATAAAAAAGTACATGCAAAAGTAATTTCAATATGTAGACCAACTGAAAAACAAATAAAATGCTTGCTATAACTGCATTTATTTTCTACAATTGCAAAGATCAGGGGCAGATTATTTGTGTAGATCCTGCAGTAGATCTCAGAGCAAAGACAGACAAAAAATTCAGAAAGAAAACGTCAGCAAAGGCTACATATCAGGCTTTGCCTTCAATATACCACTCCAGAGGATTTCTTTGCCTTTTAGGGAATGACTTTTAAGGATGACAAATTTGAATACTTAATGCTATGTTTTTGGTTAAGATCTTCCCAAGTACACACCACAGAGAAGAAGCAGAAGAGAACACCATGAGTGAAAAAGAAAG
>JAOXXN010000395.1:90344716-90355416 GCA_026770055.1 Myrmophylax atrothorax | reverse complement strand
TGAGCTTCCTGTCAATTAGTACCCCCAGGTCCCTTTCTGCCTGGCTGCTCTCCAGCCACTCTGTGCCCAGCCTGTAGATCCTCCTTGTGCCACAGATTTTGTTTTTCCTTCAGCATGATTGGGATGCCAGTTTTCCTCAGATTATCTCCTAACATTTCAGCAGGAGCTTAAGGTTTTGTTTGTGCAACTATCAAAAGAGAGCTACAGCTCTTTGCGATGCAGCTGTCTGTAGCGTATGAAGCGTTTGCCCACTCCGTAAAGCCATTGAGAAATACAACTCCATAGCTGCATTCTAATTGACAACTTGGCATTGGAAAAATCTCCCAAATTAAATGAGGAAAAAAAAGATACCTGTTAAATTAATTCCCTGGCTATCTTCCATTGAAGATCATTGATTAAAGCAATGCTACCTGAACCTGAAGAGAAAAATTCACCTTTGAGACCGCAGCCGCACGAACCTTGAGGAATGAGTGGCTAATTTCAGACTGCATAAGAGCTGCTTTCTTTCTGCCCTAAACAGCTGCTAAAGGGCCTGCACATAGGCAGCCAAGTTATCCCAGATAACTCTGGACAGCAGAAGAGTAAATAATGCAGAGGACAGGACACATGACACGGATATTTTGAAATGCACAAAAGAAAATCATACAGAGAGACTCCACTGCTGGTTTACCCTCCCTCAACAAATATTAAACCTGCCAGCTTCAAGCTGACTCCCACAAAAATATTCAAGCAGGTATTCCAGACTGGGCCTAAAAATAGTATGAACACATTAGCAGGGTGCAGTGCTTTAACTGGGAATCAGTATCGGACACCCGGGCTCTGCAATGAACCAACTTCGTGTGCCAAACATGGAGAACTGCCGAGACCAAAACTGTCACCAAAACCCTCAGCAAGGGGTCACAGGTGTGTGTTGGCTTATTGTAACATAATGTTCAATAGCTATATAATACTAACTATATGGGCCTGTTTGCCCTGGTTTAGCAAATTCTGCTCGCCTATGCTGAAAGAAAAAAAATGCTAAAAAGAAAAAGACTTCTCTCCCCTGCAATTTTACCTTTTTAACCAGAGCAGTTTTAAATGACATTCAAGGCAATTCCGGAGGGGCCTGCACACTCCTGAGCTTCCTTCGCTAATTAACGGATCATTAGTAGGAAAGAACCCCTAACTGCTCACCCCCTGCACCACATACTCTCTTAATTACACTTGTGAGGCAACCACTTCTTCTTTCAGTCGTTCAGTCCAAAATCCCACGTGAATTGACTCAATGAGGAGAAGGAGGGAAAAAAAAGAAAAAAGGGAAAAAAAAGTTTTTTCTTATACATGTTTATGACGATTCACAACTCCTATGACTGGCAAAGAATATAGGACCTAAGTGCTTTCAGGATTTCAATGAAAAGGGATTTCAATAAACTATAAGAGTCAGAAGTGATAGACTGACTAAAGGAACAAAAAACTCTTCTGGGATTACAAATACGGATACATCAATGAAAAGCTTTCCCTTCGTGAAGCTTTTGAGAAAGTTAATTATATCATCACTTCATAATCACGACAGCTATGGGAAACAGCAAAACACTATCACAGCTGTTGTTTTCTTTTTTGAGACCATTGGAACAGGCACCTATTCCTTGCCTTTCAAAATACTTCCTTGCAGAGTTCCTAATGAACAAGTTCTCTCCATGTTTATGTCCAATTGCCACACACATCCACTTGGAGATAAACTATAAGCTTTACTGCCAGTTATCTTACAACAGAGATTAAACTGCTCTTCTTTTCTCCTTTTCACAAATCTATGAAAATAAAACTTACAAAACTTGACAGCCTTACAGACTTTTTTTTTGGATGCACCTCAATGAAATACACACAAGAAACACGCAAGAATCACCGATGCCAGACAAGACAGAAAACACACTGGCTGCAAAAAGTATGCCAAGGAACCAGGTCATTTACTTAACTCTTTCTGGGTCCCTGCCTTCTGCTCAGGTTCCTTTTCATGAACACCATTCAGAATACAAAGTTTCAGTCACTACAGAAATCTAAGCCACAGAGAAGTACATTCCTTTGAAACGGAATGCAGCAAACCATATAACTGCAATCTCCCAGTGGGTTGGCATATCATTCATTTTGGTCCCAAAGTGAAGCAGCTGGGAGACTCCAACACATAAAATGTGGTAATTTATGTCTTACAGGAAGCAAGCCATTGGACTTGCAGTGTTTCACTTCATCACTGCTGCTGACAGAACTGTCACACACAGGTCACCAATGACTGGGGCTCACACTAAATCCCATCTATAATCTACTATGATACTTACTTTTAATAATAAAGAAGGAGTATCTTACAGAACCACTGAATAAAGCAACAAGACCTGAAGGCACTCATGTCTTAATAACAATTCAGGCCACTCACAGAACACAGCTCTGAAAGCCAAAAGGGCCCATGAGAGCCTGCTCATCTTCAAGGACAAGCTCTTTGCAGCACAAACCCAATTCACCTCACTGTGCAAGAACTGGTATGGCAGAAGGCAGAATTTCTGGATCAGTTTCAAAAAAAAAGAAAAAAAGGAAGTACACAGAAGGTAGAGGTAAGCAAATAAATACTTTGTAGGAGTAGAAAAACAGTGCTTGAACAGGCAGCAGTCCAAGCTCAGCTGGAGCTGAGAGAAGGAACTTAAGGGTAAGGCAGAAGGTTTCTATGGGTATGCTGGCAACAAAATGAAGAGTAAGAAAATTGTAGGCCTGCTGCTCAACTAGCAGGGGACATAACAACAAAGTACATGGAAAAGGCTTAGACACTCAATGTTGTCTTTGTTTTTCTAGTGGTGAGTCCTGAGCCTTCTAGCAGAGAACTAGGGAACAGCAGCATCACCCACAGGAGCAGGAGACCAAGTTAGAAAGCCCTTGGGCAAATGGGATGTACACAGAGCCACAGAACCAGACCAAATGTATTTCCCTGGGTCACCAGGAGAATTACAGAGACTAATTTTCATTCCAAAAGCCACATCTGTCCAGCACATACGTGGAATAAGTAAATCAATCTGACTGTTTTCTGCAGCGAGCCATTTAGCTCTGCAAATGAGGGGACTACTGTAAATTGCTTGCCTTGACCTTAGCAAGCTTTGAGCAGTGTCTCAAAGTGTGCTTAGACCAAATCAGTCATCCATGAACTAAATAAGTGAACTATAAAGTGGGTGATGCAGCAGCTGAACTGCTGAGCTCAAAGGGCTGTAACCAAAGACACCATGTCCAAGTGGTCTCTAACGGAGTTTCCCAGATCAATATTGAGTGTAAGGTTTGCCTTTACTCATGACCAGAACCATGAAACAGATGCCCCCTCAGCAACTTCCCAAGGATATGGAACTGGGTGAAGCAGTTTAGAAGCTAAGAGGGGAGACCTGCTATTCAGAGAGATCTCACAACTGTCTGGAGAAATGTCAAGTCCAACAAAGGCAAGTCCTGCACCTCCAGTGGAATAATCACATACAGGCTGGGAGCCATCCAGATAGAAAAACAGTTTTGCAGAAAAGGTATTGAGAAGGAAGTTGAAGAGGAGTCAGCAGCATGTCCCTTGAAGGAAAGACAACTGCACACTGGGCTGTGTTAGCAAAAGTGTAGCCAGCAGAGCAAGGAAGGTGACTCTTCCCTCTCATTCAGCACTTGTGTGACCAATCTGAAGGATTCAGCCCAGCTTTTGCACGGTCTGTAGAAGACATTAACATATGAGAGTGAAGTCCAGCAGATGGCTGTGAAGGTGAGTAGTGACTGGAGAACAGGTTATACAAGGACAGGCATTTACTCTTTCTTAAGAAGAGGAAGTTATTACTGCTGCTACCAGTGACCTAATCAGAGATTACAGAGAAGGCAGAGCCAGACTCTTCTCAAAGATGCAGTGACAGGACAAGAGGCAATGTACCCAATCTACACCTCCAGATAGATTTTTTCAGAGAAAACTTTCAACAAGGTTTTGATCCAACACTAAAACGGGTGCCCAGGGAAGTTACAAAACTTCCATCCTTGGATATATAGGATGACTGGAAAAATTCCCTCTAAGTTAGTCTGGCATTGAGCAGGGAGTAAGACCAGATGACTTTCAGAGGTCCCTTCCCATTTAAATGATCAAACTTCCAGTGCAAATCAAAAACCAGAACTCTACAACTTGATGCTATCAGGGAAACATGGTGAAACTCAACACTCCCCTGCACTAAAGCTTCCATGCTAAAGCCAAACTAACAGGTCAAGAAAAGAAAGGAAGGAAGAAAACTAGAACACTTACCACACTAAAAATAGATGAACAGGAGATTTACTGTGTTCAGCAGAAACCTTGTGCTGCATATCCAGCTACCTGGGAACCAGTTACTGTTGGAGGTATGCACAGAGCACCTCCCTTTAGAGAACCATGTACGATGCTCTGTCCTCGCTGCTTTCACTATTTCAACCACTGTGTGGTTTAAGACACAGACCACTGCACTTGGCATCTTGCTTTGTGCCATGGCAGCCAACAAAATGACATTTATGTTCTATCAGCTACACAAAAAGCAGATCTTGTGGACCACTACCAGATTAAAGGGCGTTGTGCATGCATTTGAAAGCGCTTCCAGGTTTGGGTCATTCCTAGGAAGAGGCCTCAAGTCACAGGTGTTTTTCTGGAGGTCACAGTACTGTGACTTTGAACATGTTTTAATGGCATGAATGGCTCTCAGCTTTAAAGGGTGTATTATCAAGGTAGTCGGTTTCTCAGCAGTAGCACACACGAAAAAAAGAAAAATTATGGAATTCTTTTGCAGTTTACTTTGTTGCTTTTTGAAAGGCACTTTTTGTAATCACCAGTGCATAGTTTAATAGGGACACAGTCCTACAGCTGGTTTGGAGAAAAAAAAGCATCCTCAACCAGCAGTGAAAACAACCATTCTGATGTAGTATTTAGTATAATCATAAATTCACAGAGTAACTCTTAACAATGTAAAAAGAAATACCTGAGAGACAGTAAATTTAAAAATAAAATTACAGTTAATCAAAATTTTAAAATCTCATTTATTTATTCTTTTTTGATTACATTACATGAGCGGTGACATTACTAACAGTTGTGAAAATTTCATGTGCTTCTACCAACGCTTCGGATGCTTCCAATGAAGAAAGACATATCAAGGGAGAAAAAGATCTCACTTCCCTTCCTAATTCTCTATAATCCACCTGTCCTCCTCTACTTCTCAGGGGGTGTTTTCTCCAGTTTGGAGAAAATATTCCTTATGCTCTGATACCTACACCCTATGTTGCTTCTGTTTACATTTCCAAGTGTTCCTATGTTTCCTCCTCTAGATCACTAAAGAAATCACTCTTAAATGGGGTGGGGGAAAACAATGAACAAGTTATTGCTAATGCAGCCAAACCCACTCCATTACTGAAGTACTTACTCTTGAATGTACCTCCAGACTCTCTTGAAGAGTTTATGAAGAAGGGCTGGTATAAAATTTACAGCATATCTGTACACTTGTCTTTTGCACGAGACAATTCCCTCCCTTTAAGCAAACAAAATATCTGGAAGCTGTACAAGTGAGGCTTACAAAAGAGCTTGCAAAGTAAACAATTGATCCTCCTGAATAGCATCTTATGATCCTTGAGTCTTTCAAAAGAAATACGTCTGATTAAAACACACAGAATGTGGTAATTCTGCTTTCTTACAAAAGAAATATGATGACCAGCCTTTTGCTGAAGAAAGCTGTCCTGCCAAAAAGCCCACAAAAAAGTAGCCAACCAAAAAACAAGGCAGGTTATGGAGGACAGTGAGGATATCAAAAGATACCAAAAGAGTGTGTCACCACAGCGTTCTTCAGCCAGCGGCAACAGCATCTGACTTCTCATTGTCAGTAACTCATTTAAACATTTTTCAGCATTGTCCAAGTCTTGTATGGAGAAACAGTTTGGTTTCTTCTCTCTTCCCTCCTGAGCACTTCAAAAAGGAAACTTGCCCATCACATGGCATAGCAAGAAGAATGCAAGACTCCCCTGCTTCCCCTCACCAACCCAGGGAAAATTCCTCAATTAACTATCATTTCACTCTTTAGAGACCATGCCTGATGACAACACAGAAGTCCTGTGCTACTCTTGGAGGAAACCCCTTTCATTGTGTAAAGACTCAGTAGTCTAAATTTTGCCTGTAACTACAATTTTTGACTAATGCTCAAATTCAGAATAGAATATTTTGAGCAGGATTCCCAGTTATAAGATTTGGGTTTTAACATAAACATGGAGAGAGGTAAATGCACAGAAATATGCTCTGTACATAAATTGTGCGGACTGTTAAACTTCTCTTTGGGCAACTTACTACACATTTAACATTACGCTAAAAGACATAATTCTATTTTATTTTACTTTCACTGTTTGGGTACTTGGTGTCATATTAGCAAGACATGAAAGACAGTGGCAGTAAAACAAGAAACAGAAACATTACCCTACAGATTTTTACCCAATTAGAGAACTTCCCCCTTTATTCCCTTCCCTATCTGTTGGTGGTTTCCTGTAGTCACAGCTATTGCTCAGGGACACTGTGCATGAGCCTCCCAGGGAGGCAGTGAGCAATACAACGAAAGTCTTTCAAACACAGGCAGATGTACCTTGTGCAAGTGTCTTGTTCCAGAATTTTCTTTATAGGAAAAGTACACCCGACTGCAAGTACAGGTAAACCTTCGGAATGACTGGTTAGAGCAAAGAACCACACCTTGCCTTAGGGGAGAACGTGATGAGCCACTCTCCCATCAGCATTTGTTCCACTGTCTTGATTTCACCTTAAAGGCCTGTCCTACCCAGCATTAAGCAACACAACAGAAACACCTCAGTCTACAAGGGCCCCCATGACATTACTACGCATCTCTTATTCTAGTCTTGGAAACAGCTGTGCAAGGCCCTCTACAGCCTGCACTGTGCCCTGCTGGCCCCTGCACTCAGGTTGTGAGGCGGGGTCATGCCAGCCTATACCAGCCCTGTCCCCTCTCCAGGCTCTTTCCGCCTTCCAGCAGCCCAGTATAATGACAAAAGGCTGAAAAGTTGGAAGGGCAATGGTTGTCCTGGGACTGGCAGGTATCCCTTTGCACTCCAACCTTCATCCTGTCAACCCAACCTTCAGTGAGACCAGGGAAGAAGAATATTAGTGAGACCCAAGGCCTCTCAAAATTTTAGTGATCTCCTACTGTCGAACTTTTATAGACAACAGAAATTCTTTTGATACTGATATTGTATCTTTTCTTTTTTTTGCAGCACAGAAATGTGCTTATCCAAAAGTCTGGAAACGTAAAGAATTTCTGTTGACATCACTGCTATTACTAAGCAAGACCAGCTTAGTAAGCTGTTCTCACAGCTACATATCATCGTGTGTTCTGTTCTAGGAAGCACTGATGTAACACTACCAAGCTCACTTATCCACAAAATATGCCATGCTCAAAGAGGCTTGGCTAGATGGTGTATCCTTTGGATGCAGACCAGAAGGCCAAGATCACAGCTGCACTCTATGGACTGAAGTAACCATGACCAGTTGGTTAAAAGAAAAACAAAGTTACCAAAACTTTAAAGCTAATTTGATACACTTTATCAAAGTCTCTGAATGCCTGATGAAAACAAACAGCAACTTCTACCAAGTTTTTCAGGTATTTTAAAGAAAATGGGTCCCCTCCCACTCCCAGTCTGCTCAGGACAACTTTTCCAAAACTCTTAGTAAGGTTTACTAAAAGAAATGACTCCTTGGCTTGATTCATGTAATTAGACATCTTACAACACAGGGCCATGGCTGATATGATGCTGAATAGTTACACAGGTAACATTATACATAGTTGCATTTTTTAAAAAACAACTCTGATCTGTATTCTTAAGGTTTTATGCACACAGTTCTTTTAAGTCACATTAGAAATGGGTTTGAATGACTCACACACAAAGAAACAGCAAATAACACATCGGGAAGGAAGGTTCAGACCACAGCCATTTCCTACTTTTTCTGTTGGCAAACGTATCTCTAAGAGATGCATATTATATTAGCATTGATCAACTGTGCAACAAAGAAAGAAAAATGCTTTCATTAACTCATGCCTGCTTTTTCAGCCTTGTACTTGCCCATTTAAATGGCACTCCTTGGTTTTGCTCATTAGTTTCTGTATTTAAAATAGTGTTGAAAACCAATCTAGCACATAAGCAACAATGTTTTGCCACACAGATGTCACTGAAAAGTATTAGGTTCTTCCTTTAGTCTCTCATATAGTCATATAGTGAGCTGACACACTATAAATAGTCATCTATATATAAACGTTTCAAATGTGCTCTTTTCAAACCCTACCAATCACATATATTTACTAAGCCTGAAACGACAGCAAGTTTGTAATAATCTAACCAGAGCTTATCCAGGTAGAAGTCCACATTTCAAAGGGATAATGAGTACTTGTACTGCTCATTAAGTACTTGTCCTCACATTCCTAAGCAATTCATACATTAGCAGCTATGTACTCCTCTTGGGACCCCCAAAGCTCTATCTACTTTTATCTCAATCTATTCCTTCATTTTCTGGCCATTTTTTTTCTCCCAAATGCTTAAAATAGCTTGATTAAACACATTAGTATCTTAAGAGAAAAATCCTACTCAAATTTAATCACACAAGTCCCCTGTAGTTCTGCAAGTCACTTATGCTGTGAAAGGTCCAGAATCTGACCTAATACAACCCTGGAAAAGCAAGGATTAAAAAAAAAAAAAAAGAGAGTATAACACAGCCAACTTATCTCCACAGAGCACACACATCAGTGATTGCGTTTGTGTATGTGCAAAGCCGGAAGGTGGCTTAGGTCATGCATGTAATGCCAGCCTAAAAAAAAATAAATATATATATATATATAAAAAGAAATGCTGTAGTCTGACAACTAAAGATCACAGAATCAAATGGGTTGGAAAGGACCTCTGAGACCATTGAGTCCAACCTGTGACCGAACACCACTATGAGAACCAGACCGCGAGTGCCACGTCCAGTTTTCCTTTAAACACCTCCAGGGACGGTGGCTGCACCACCTCTCTGGGCAGCCCATTGCAATGTCTAATCAGCCTTTCTGTGAAGGAATGTCGCCTGATGTCCAGCCTAAACCTCCCCTGGTGCAGCTCAAGGCTGTGTCCTGCCGTCCTGTCGCTCGCTGCTCGGGAGCAGAGGCCGATCCCGCCTGGCCACAGCCTGTTTCCAGGTGTTGGCAGAGGCTCCGTGACGGCCCTGCCCGCCCGATCAGCCGGGGAGGCCGCACCGCCCGCCCGGCCCCTGCCCCGGCCCGGCCCCACCCGGGCGCTCAGCCCATCCCATCGGCCTGGGCCGCACCGCCGGGCCCGGCCGGGCTGCTCCCCGCCCTCCCCGCCGAGCAGGTGCCGCTGACGGGGAGCAGCGAGGGCAGAGCCCGAGCGGGGCCCGCCGGCCGCCCCCGCGCCCCATCCCGAGCCGGCGCGGGGAAGCGAAGGGCAGGGCAGGGCAGCGCGGGGCCCGCGGCTCTCACCAGCAGCAGCAGGAGGCAGCCGGGGTCAGGCAGCAGCGGGAAGATGGCGGGTCTCATGGTAGATCGGGAGGGAGCGGGGAGAAGCGCGGCTCCCACTGCCCGCGGCGGCGCCTCCACTTCCCCCCGTCGCCAGGAAACACCCGGGCAAGTTCCAGCGCGGGGCCCCGCGCTCCGCCGCTCCCGGGGCACGCCGGGACCCGTAGTTCCGGGAAGGGGGGCGGGGAGCAGGGAAGGGAGAGAGGGAAGGAAGGAGGAGAGGGAAAGGCGAGAGGGAGGAGGTGCAGATCCCAGAACGCACCGGGGCGGCCCGAGGGGCGGAACCGGGAGGAGGTGGCGGCGGCGGCGCCGCGATGAGAGGCGGGCGGGGAGGAGGTGAGGTGCGGGATGGCGCAGGGCTGCGGGGCGGGCAGGGCTGCGGGGCGGGCAGGGCAGGGCAGGGCAGGGCAGGAGGCTGTCACCGCCCGGGCGAGGCAGGGATAGCCCTCCCCGCCAGGGAGCGGGGGTGTCCCGGCACCGCACCCCCTCCCGCTCCGGATGGGATGCTGCGGCTCCTTGTGCGGCTCCGCTGCCCCGTCCCCGCCAGCCCCCGGCGCTTCCCTGGGATCTGTCCCGCCCTGCGCCTTCAGCCGCCGGACTGGGGGCGTGGGTTTGGCCGAAGGGAATTCGAGGAGGGGTGTTCGGGCGCTGTGCGCGCTGTGGTCTTCGTGTCCTTGGAGTTTGGAAAGCAACTTTCTTCCTTTTGGAAGCCTGCGTGTGAGGCGGCAGGGGGCTGGTGGGAGGGATGGGAAACTTCAGCTAAAGTGGAGCGTCATTGTTGGTGTTTATCCTTTGGCGCTTCAACACGTTCGCGCTGTCACTTCTTCAGTTCTACATGCTGAAAATTGAGAACGCAGGAAATTTGGGGCTTTGCCGTCTTCCAGTAAAACTTTGGTCCTTACAGAATACATACATGCTCTGGGACCTTGCAGAGCTGTCTCAGAACGATCATGGAAAGCTTTGCATTTGTCACATTTCCAGTACGTTCACGAGTGTAAGGAGGGAAACGGGGCGGAACGCCATTGCAGAGAGTCCTTTGCATCAGCTTTTTCCAAGTCAAGCCTGGCTCTGTTTCAAAGAAAGCCTGACAGGCTCCGGCTTTCTGCGTGACCCCGCAAAAACCTTGTGGCCGGTCAGTTTTGTGAGCTGGGGGGGGGGGGGGGGGGG
>JAOXXN010000395.1:90325211-90340400 GCA_026770055.1 Myrmophylax atrothorax | reverse complement strand
AGCACCTGATATAGAGATGCTTCTAGAAATCTGTGGGATCCAACCACAAAGTAGCTTTAAATACCTGGGTTTAAAAAAAACCCTTCTGCCTGCATGTGGAGGTGGGAAAAAAATCTGAGCTTTCAAGTCTTGGCTAACAATCAGAAGCAACAGAGAGTTTTTTCTAACTTCAGTTTGTATTTATTAATCTCACACCCAAAAGATGTATTTTTGAAAACACAGAGGAAAATAACTACCTTTTTTGTGTTGCTGGTACATCTTGTCAAATACACCACAAACCAACCATTAGAATCAGATAAGAAAATCACTCTTCTTTTATGATGATCATGCAGCAACAAAATAAAAATGCTGTGTTTTATTTTTACATGGGAGGGAGAACTGCAGAATCCTTGCAGCCTTTGCTATAATAGCAAAATTTGGCTTTTCTGCTTTGCTGTGTTTTGACAGGATATGACACAGACCTTACTTTTGCCAGAATAGGACCAAAAAAAAAGTAAGAAGTATTGCCTAGCAGAAGAAGAATGCATCAGAGTAATATTTTTAGCTGTTTACCAGTCACTGTTGGAAGTATAACTTGATGCCAGAAGCAAATTGAGCAATTGGTGCTATTCACTGAATTTTATGACTGCACTTAACAGCAGCAACTAGTTCAGGACAGTACTTCAGTGTTACGTGTGCTGTATATTCTTGATTGCTTAACAACATTTTTCTGACAGAGCCAAGCATTGCATCTTGGTTATGTGGGAGTGGTATATGCAGCAACATAAAGTCTGGCTTTCTCCTTTTTTTAGGGAGGGCTTTTTAATCCCTAGATTTGCTGTTACTTTCTTTGTGTTTTCCCTATTCAGTTATTGACATAGGAGGAGCATGGAGGCTTGGCTAAACAGTCTCTCAGAGCCCCTCTCACCTGTTACGCAGTTTTTCCGTCTCCCATCTGTAGCTTGGTGGAGTGTGTGTGACTGTATATGAACATACACGTTGTATTCATGTGTAATTATGAGTATGGATGGATTTTAAAGGAACAGGTGTTTGAAATAATACTGAGTGTTCTGGGTACTGTGTTCCATTTGGCATCCTGTGCCGGGAAGAGGCACAGACAGAATCAAAGGTAAGTAGAAAATTTATTTAGATAAAGAGGGCTTTGGAACAAAGTGTCTCTATATGTTAACGCCTGCTGGTGCTGAATTGCAGGACTTTCTAAACAGCCAGTGGGTTAAATGACATGCAGTACAGTACATGCCAAGTGTTAATGGTATAACCACTCTAATAAAAGCGTGCTAATTGTTTGCATTGCGTTGCCTGAGTTATACCGTATCACATTGTTTCAGAATTGTGTGTTGTCAGGCTTTGGGAAAGGCTCACAGTATTTTCTTTCCTGTGTTTTATACAACACCAAACATGTCTTTAATTAACAGTTCTTCAGTGCTAAAACCCAATTGTGTGATTTTAATCCTAGGAAAAAAGGGAGCAAAAGTTAATTTTGTGTTTGGAGGATCATTTTGCATTTAACACTTCTATGCAGAGTTTTGGGAAGATGCCTCTGATTGTTTTAATTGTTTATAAGAACACAATTATGTTTATAATAGTCATTATACTGAAGTGTCTATTCAGTCCAACTCCTCATTCTAAAACCCTTATCATGCATTGCTTGCATACAAATGCTTCTAAATCTCTGATGTGACGTTTCATTGTAAATGTTAACTAAATTATGAGTTGTAAATATTCACTTGCATGCTGTTGTTTGATTCTCCTCTCTGTTTCTCTCTTCCCTATTCTGCAATATGGGAGGTTGAATAAAACTCAAATCAGATATTGCAGAAAGCAAGATACTTGCAAGTGACAAGAGATGGTTTGTCTTTTAATTATAAAATATCCTTCTGCTGCCCTTTCTCTAATATGATTGTTTGCATAGAGTGCAAGAAAGTGATGAGGCATGAATATGAGTGTTAAATTTTGGAATGGGACCACCTGATTCCATGGTGTTCATGACCTCAGTTGGCAGCAAGCTTATGGAATTCATCTTCTAGTGGAGTTGGGACTTTGATTCTGAGAGTGGAAGTACCAAACAAAATTCCTGTCTTAGGTGTGTGAAGAGAATTTATTTTTACCAAAGCACATTTTATGTGCAATAATCTGTACCTAAACTTTCTAAGGCTACCTGTGCTTTCTTAATTGCAGAAAATAATTATCTGCTGCAGCTGTGAAGTCCACAAGATTTTGTGGTTAGTGAATTTTGTAAGATTAGTCCCCCTTAGCA
The DNA here is from genome assembly GCA_026770055.1 of Myrmophylax atrothorax. Taxonomy (NCBI): domain Eukaryota; kingdom Metazoa; phylum Chordata; class Aves; order Passeriformes; family Thamnophilidae; genus Myrmophylax; species Myrmophylax atrothorax. Next base: position 90,338,143 of record JAOXXN010000395.1, on the reverse strand, counting down.
CCTGATGGTGATAGAGTAGTTCCTAGTCCTTGTGCTGTCTCTTAACCTGAGCACAGAGATGCCCTATTAGGGAAATGGCCACAGGACTTTAACCATTCTGCGGGCCTTACAGAGTCTTGTAAGCAAAAGGAATAATGACAAGAAAAAAACCTACTGCTAGCTGAAAACAGTTTCTTTACCTTAAAAACCAGTGCAGGAGCTTCAGGCAAATTACTGGCAGCAGGTTTTGAAGGTCTTGGTAATTTCTCACTCAGACTGTGTGCAGTCATGGAAACTCCTTGTCATCAGCTACGTCACTTTTTAGGAGTTGTAGATGTTTGTTACTCTATTTAGTTGGGCTGTAACTGAGCTTTAGGCCAGTTTTGCTTGTCTAGACTTTACTAATTTCTTTCTTTTGGTATCTACATTTTTTACATGCTCTAACATAGAAAGGGACCTGGAATTTGAGGGAGAGGTACTGTTTTTGCATGCTGCAGATTCAAGAACAAATGTTATCTGAGCATGAGCAATGTGCATGTGTCTTATTGGGAGAAATTAATGCTAATATGTTTCTTTTAAAATTATATTTGAGTGTGCAAGTCAGCTTCAACAAATTTAAGACGTTGTTGAGGTTTCGTTAACATTGAGCAGTGAAATGTGGTTTAGTGATGTCTAAATTGCCATGTTGAACTAATACTGGAAGAGCACCTGACTGTACTTAGCTAATTAGAGAAACTGGCTTGTTGGCTGGGAGCAGTGACATGTTAAATTGTGCTTTGGAGTTCAGTATCTGTGTGTTGCTTCACAGGGCTGCAGGGTTGATCACAACCAGCTTTGATGTTTCTGTACTGTGCTCTATTGAATGGAGAAAGCATTTATTCTTAGATAAAATATTGAGGTGTGAGACAGCTTCACAGTGGGTACCTACACCTGTTTAAATACTTTTTTCTAATAGTGGAGGAAAGAATTATCTTGAAACTGCATCCAATTTGCAATGAAATTTTAATACTGTGAAATGCAAGTCTAGCAAATGGTTTTACAAGGTAAGGAAAGTAAAGAATTTTGGATTCCCCTCTTTAACTTAATGTTGCATTTTGAATTATTTCCTAATGAGCATGGAATTAGCTAGTTCCTGTGAAGAATCTAAAAATGTGTTAAAGTCCTTGCTTGTAGTGTGAAGTGAATGCAAACCCTTTTCTTAACAAAAGAAAAGGTCGAGGGACGTTAAAAGGAAGCGAGCAGGCTGAATAGCAGCATGAAGGTGGATATTAAAAAGCAAGAAGATGTCCAAAAACCAGCCTGTGTCTGAGGAAGTTAGATGCAGGCCAGTAAAAGACTTCACTCTGTTTGGTTTGGGTTTTTTTAAGTAATTTGCTAAAGGCGTAGAAGTGAGCGATAAAATTAGTAAAACTAGTGGATTGTCAAGGTGAAGTAACAGTCACAGAAGAGAAGGCCATGGGTGAAGAACAAAAAGGATTTTTCCATATCTACACCACAGAGGAGTTTAAATATGTTCTTAATCTGCTTTTTGCAGAGCAGAAAGAATTTTCTCAATGCAAATCTCAATTTCAAGGCAAGAGAAACTGTTATAGAATGAATCATGTGATTGACATGGTATTCACTCTAGTTTTAAAAGAACTAAGTAGTGGAGCAAGTGAATGATTGTTCTAACTGGCAGTATCCTACTTCACAGTGGTTTTTGTTAGAAGCTTGATTGGTAGGGAATGAATTTTAATTCTTGATATTTCCCTTGATTCATATTTAATCTGTTTGATTCTTTTGTGGGGTGAATCAATATAAATTATGATTAAGAATACAATTACTGGATATGTAGATAATATAATAAGCTGGGGGAGAGCAAAGGCTGTGTTTGTAAAGGAAAAGTATTCCTTTTCCGGAGTGCTTATGAAGCATCAACAGTCATGCAGACAAAGGAATAATTAAAAAGCAAGACTAAACTACCTGTAAAATTCAATATTCCTTTAGTAATTGTGGACAATATTGCTACGTGGGAGATCTGGAGAGTTGAGATGGATAGGGTAATTGATATACATGAAGTTAAAGGTGCTAGTCTTTGTGTGGTGACTTGCTAGAAATAGGAAACTTTATAATGAAACTGGTTCATTTGGAATTTTTTTTTGACTGTGAATAATAATAGCGGGGTTTTTTTTAAATAGGATGTCAGACTTCTTATTCAGCTTAATTACTGCCCTACTAACCTTATCAATTCAAGAAAGCTTGTGAAGTGTTTCAGTAGTTTCCATATTATAAGGCACCATGAAGTAAATAATGGTATTGAGGTAATATTGACGTTTATGCTTTTAAAATAAACATTGCTGTGAGTAGACTTCAAAGCTTGTTTTAGTTACAGTGGTTACAGGTTTCAGAAAGACTTGTTTTGTCATGTGCTGTTGATATTTTTTAAACTAATCTTTGCAGCCAAGATTCTGTAATGATTTAAAAATTATTTATAATTATGCCACTGCAGAATGCTAATGGTGGTAGGTGTATTTATGGCAATAATGTTTTCTGAATGTACTTTTTCCTGTAAATTGATTTTGAAATGTTCTGTAAATGTCAGTAACTGAGTTTATCAAGTACTGCATTGTTTTGTTCACCTTGGTCATATTGTAATAAGATACCTCCTGGACATACATAATAAGCTACTTTTTTAATTAAAAAGTACTATTTCTAGTTAGATACTAATAGACTTAACTGTTTTAAGTGAACTTTTTGTTTGTTTTTGGCTTTTAGGAAACTCTGAGCTGAAGGATAAAGAGGACCAGTTTGGAAGGACTCCCCTTATGTACTGTGTGCTGGCTGACAGGCTGGACTGTGCAGAGGCGCTGCTGAAGGCTGGGGCCGATGTGAACAGAGCGGATCGGAGCCGGAGAACTGCTCTCCATCTTGCTGCACAGAAGGTAATTTCCTCAGAAGTTCTCAGCCATTATGTAATCTTACAGCTTTCACGACAGGTATGAGGTGGGTTAACCCTGGCTGGACACTAGATACTTATCAAAGCCACTCTACCATTCCCCTCCTCAGCTCAACAGGAGAGAAAAAATATAACAAAAGACCAATGGGCTGAGATAAGGGCAGGGAGAAATCCCTCACCAGTTATTGTCATGGGCAAAACAAACTCTACTTGAGAAAAATGGATTTAATTTATTACCAATTAAATGAGACTAGCATAATGAGAAATAAACCCAAATCTGAAAAACATCTTCCTCACACCCTTCCCTTTTTTCTGGGCTTAACTTCACTCCTGAATTCTCTACCTCATCCTGCAACTGGCAGTGCAGGAAGACCAGGAATAGGGTTTGTGGTCAGTTCATCACATGTTATAAATCTCTGGAGGGTTATTTTGTATTTTTTTAATGGTCTTACTCAGTGTATTTGTAGATGTCTGTGGAGACAGTATAAGGCATTGCTGTTTTAAGAATTTGTGCTTTCTAGGAAAAGTAGTCCTTGTCTATTTTGGGATAGCCAGTTGTAAGTAAAGACTAAATTTTGTACACTGATAGGCTCTAGGATGTTACCATTATTTTCAGCGGATATAAGGCCAGACACTGTTAATTATTAGTGTTGTGTTTGGGAATTTGTGTATTATTGGGATATGAATATGTCATATCTGAGGATATGGAATACCAGATCATTTTCAGGTCCAAGGGGGGGATGCATTACTGTCTATTTTTCCTTCTACAAGCTCAGTCTATAACACTGTTCCGTTACATTGTTCCAGTGAAGAAGTGCTCAAGGAAGCGTGCAACAATAAAATAAAAGGTAGTTTAAAGTATAGCTTCGGAGCTGAAACAACTTTGGAGTTTGTTTAGGGCAAGGGGAAGTGTCCGCAGTCATAGGAGAATGAGCAAACTGCTGATGGGAGAAGATAAAACAAAACAAAGGGAGGGTGAGTTTGGCTAGCTAGCCAAGACATTTGAGGTCATAAACTGTGAAAAAGACTCCCCAGAGAAGACTAAAAATTCAAGCTGAAAAGAACAGGCTTTTATTTACTATTCTACTTTTTATAGTATGTTTAAAACTGTAACTGCTCAAAAATTATTTTGGCTGTGTAAGCTATGTCACTTGGTACCAGTCAGAGTGCCTGCCATGATTTTCATAGCAAACCATTTCAGTTTATAATATCTTGTCACCTGTTCATAATCATAAGGGAGCAATTAAATAAAGAACCCCTTGGGAAGATGATAATAAGGAGATAGTCTCCAGGCACTCTGGCATGGGAGTCCGTAGGGGCTGTGTGGTCTGTTACTGCATCCATTTTTGGGAAATGAAGAGTTCATCTAATATTTTAAACATACAAGTTCCTTAGGTAAAAATGTTAAAATACTATTGTTTAACATACTAATGTTAAGAATTATTAAAAACTAGTGTGAATGCATTCTTGAAATGTGTAGTAGTGCACAGCATTACTTGACTGACATCATCATTAGCTACAATATGGTGTAGTTGACTTGAAATAGGCAAATTCATCTATATGGTTACATACACTACACCCTGATGAAATATTTCAGTCATCATCATCATAACCTTGTTCCCACTGTACCCAGGTTAACTTTGTGTTTCTAAGTGACCAACTTACTGTGAATGTTGTTGTTTCAAAGATAGGTATTTTATAAACATGGCAATGTCAGAGATGTTAAAAATTGCTGTAACATACTATACTTGCCTGGTGCTCATACAGGCCTTTTGATTTTGTGATGTGATAGACACTAGAACATTTTAATCATGTTAAAAACTTTGTATTAAAAATTACATCTTCTCCAAGTTTTTAAGATACATGTTAGCATATTAAAACAATATCAATTTTTCTTTAAATCTTTGACTGTTCATGTTGTGGATATTTATACTGCAGCAGTTCAAGGCAAGAGGTGTTTTGCCTTTTGCATGATATCCACTGACTGCACATGCTCTCCATTTCCTTTATGCCTTGGTGCACTCCTGAAAGTGCAGTTTGTAGCATGGGATACTTGGACCATCTTAGATGTGTTTTCAGTTGACAGTGCAGATGAAAAAGAAGGTACCTGCTGTTTTAGCAGTAGATTTTATGTAGTCACATGCTTACTGTGTAATGTACTAGATAGATGTGATTCACCCCACAGCCTGGTAAGTGCTTGTAGCATGAGAGTCCTGGGGGGCAGAAATAGTTCAGGAAACAGTCCTTGCAGCAGCTTTTCATTTGCCTCACTTAGCTGTCCTGTAAAATTGTGTCCTGTGGCTTCTGAGCAGTTACTTGCTATTGATATCAGCCTATGAAATTAACATTTCATGTGTGTAAAATTTTGTCTTTAGTCTTTCCATTTTAACATTTTAAAATCTACATTTCTGTCATGGATGCCTTCTGAAAGATACATAAAATTAAAATTCCAAACAACTTTTTGTTTCTTGATGTTTCGGATGTTTAAATAACACTTTTGGTTTAAATTGTAATATTTTTTTTCCCAAAGTAAAAGAAAAATTCCTCTGTAACCAGTATTGACTTTCAGATAAAAAAAGAAGCATGCTGAGAACACCCATTTCCAAAGTTGTTTGGTCAGTGTTGGTTAATCATGAATCTACATATTTACCAGGGCTACTGTATAGGTTTGGTTGTCTTCAAGCTTGTTGGTCAGTTCCCGTCCTTTGCTTCATCAAAAACATATTCACATGACTTTATAAACTTCCATTAATTTGTAGTCACAAACCTAGGTTGTTTAGAAGGGCAGTGCCTGGAGATTCAGATTCCTGAATTGCACTTCCATTGCATCCTAATTTTCATTTTCATTGGACAGAGAAGTTAAGATTTACAGACCTTTACATGCAACCAGTGAAGAGGCAGGAAAGAGATGATGTTCCTTTCCACAGATGATGAGAATAAAGCAGATGGAGGTAAAATGAAGTAAGGTTTCCTGAGTCAGCAATTTCCTCCCTAGGTACTAGGATTACTTTTGCCATTTTTTGCTGTCTCTTGGGAGAGCTTTTGGAACACCTTACTCATCAGATCACAGCAGACAGACATCCTGAGGGCTGGAGTTTGTTGACGGAATATTTGAGACTTTAGGTCGTCATTCTACAGGCTCCCTTTACATGTCCCTTTGCACTTGTTCCTCTGAAACAGTCTTGCAATGGATTTGACAAAAAATGATCTTTGTTGTCTTTATGAGCCACAGAACTGTCTCAGAGATAAAGAATTTGTGAGCAAATGCTCTTCTAATGCCAAACAGAAACAATTATTTAGCCATCTTGGACTGAAGGAAAGCTGAATGTCTTCATTCATGTGATTGGATTCAAGATGGTGTCTCTCCCATGAGTAATCTTGGTTATCATAGAACAAATGAAACTGTTCCTATTTTTCTGTCTGGAGAAAAAGAACTGTCAGTTCATGTCTTTAAGTCCTAGTCAAATAGCTTGTGGGGTTTTTTAATCCCTATAATAGAACAAACATTCAGAAATGTGACATTGACCTGATTTCAGTCATAAATCATCACTGTTAAGTAAAATGAATTAGAACTCCAATCGTTCTTTCTTCTCTGGGATGGATTTCTGGTTGGATAGGACTTAACTGTAACCTCATTCCATTAACACTTGCATCACTAGTTTCTGACTACACCTGTGTGAGTTAAAAACCTTGGTGAGTGTGTGTGTATACATACACATATGTACATACCAGCTCTCTGTTATATTTTATTTTTACCTTCCACTTCTCTGCAGGTTTTACACTTACAGGTATTGTCTACAGAATAGCAAGCAGCTTTTTCTTCCCTCATGTTTGTTATTACTGTTTGCCTGAGGAGTTTATGTTGTAAAAGCAATTCGTACAGTCCTTCAAAATACTAACAATTGCATCCAGTGTTCAAGATGCAAATTCTTATTTTTTCATAATAGTTTTCTTCCTAAATGATAGGTAAAGATTTCAGCACTACCCATATGGTCATACAAGACATTATCCGATGTGGTAATTCCGCAGGAGTTCCTTAATCCTTCTTGTTTTCCCTAATGGCAGATCTATCGCCTTTTAAGTAGTTACTTTGTTACTTTAAGTTGTTGTTATTTAAGTTGTGACTCTGTGTAGTTGATCTCTGGGGTATTCTTACATTCTCTACCAAAAGAATTTCTGATAGCACAGCTAGACAGATTGACCCATGAAATTTATGTTGCTTCAGTTCCAAGGGTTTCAGTGCAGGTAAGGGCTGAAGGAGATCTCATGATTTCAGTACCCTGGTCTAGTGCAGTTTAATAACCAGGTCATATTTACCAGTTAATGAGGCAACTTAAGGAAACACAAAGTTGCTGTGTCATCCTTGTCTTGCTGTGCTTCCTTGAGAGGGCTTGTGTCACTGGAGCGTGTCTGCAAAGTAGTTGTTACCTGCAAAGCTGTGTCAGGGTCTCATCTGTTCTCATCTTAACAAAAGGTTCTTACAATCTACCTATCTCAGACTTCATTAATGACATTCTGGACTATTTACAATAAGTAGGGCTGAGGAGCTTCCTTTACTTATTGGTCCATTTGAACATTGGTAAGCCTGAGCATTCTCACACCTTTCTTTGAAATTAATAAGGTGTGGTCAAAATTTTCAGCTTGAAATAGCAATGCTTTTGGAAAAAAATCTGTGCTTATATGTGGTCGTATTAATGTGATAACTTTTGATAAGTGGTTGCTTAATGCTAATAATCATGTTCTTAATGATGTCTTCTGTTTAGTGATAGGCATCCTTTGTATTAAAGCTTTTAAGCTTTATGCATCTCTTGGTGTAAAAAAGATTTTAAGCATGAATGAAGAGCTAGAAGTGGAACTGTTTGCTTAAATGTAACAAATACATCTTTATCTTGATGGAAAATACTCAACATATAGCACAATGCAATGTGAGATGATAGGCTGAGAGTAATCTTATGTAACTGAAAATTTACATTACAGACATCAACATCTAAGCTAGTCATAGCTTAAATAGATAACAAAATTAATGCCATTGAAGGTTCAGTCCATTCACCCCAGAGATGAGTACCTTAGAATACACTAACTAGCTCATTCTTCCTTTTACACATCTGACTGACGTAGGTTTTCATGTTGTCAGTGTCTAAATTGTGAAAAATTAATCTCACAAGGCATACATTTTTTAGCAACTCATCATTTTCCAATTGTCCTTGACATGATCTTTCATAGCCTGTCTTTTTCTTCGTCAGCCTTATGATGGAGATGCTTCAGTCTTTGTAGGCAGAAGGCCATGTAAATGAAGTTACTTGGCTTTTCTTTTTGGATTTTCTTCCATTCCACTGTTTTACTCTCTTTTCAAGTGGACAGGTCTCCTGAGCAACTTTGAAAGGGTGCACACTCTTAAAAAAAAGAAAAGAAGGAGGGGTCAAGTCATTAACTCCAGGAAAATTTAGATTAAAAAGCAATTAAACTAAAAAGACCTCAAAAATCCAAACCCACCAGAAAAGGATACAAATTACTGCAGGACTGCCCTGTGAAGATTACCATGGGAGTTTCAGAGGATGGTTGTGACTTCCTGAACACAGATATAATTTACTGGGAGCTGAAACAGGGACTGATTGCAACAGAAGTAGAATCATTAGCATAATTTACTAGTGGTTTCACATTGAGGAATTGCAGTACTATGTGGGTACAGGTTGTTTAAACTGGTAGAACTTAGATTATTGTGGAATAAACATGCTATGGAGACAGATATGAGTACTGGGATTATAGTTTAACGATAGGCATTCATTTCCTCTTGTAAGCATTCTGGTAGCAATTTGCTTCTAGTGTTAAATTGCAACTTGCTCAAACACCCACATGTGATACTTGTGAATGGAAATGTTGCTACATACCCAAATTACCTGTATATGTTTTGTCATTTATCTTTCATTATGTAATTCCAGTTTAATTTAAGGAAAAAAACAACACACCTGCTTGTTTCAGAGTTTCTCACAGAGGTTGCTCACTTATTAGCAATCTGTTTAGTCTGAGAGTAATCTACTTGAATCTCCCTCAATACCTGAGGCACAGCATTTTGTGTTAATAGGGATAGAAGTAAAAAATCAGGTGTTTGGGTTTTTTTGTTGGAGTCTAATAATATTGACTTAAATAATCTATCAGGATGTTTAACTGCCAGGAAGATATTAATACTGGCTTCTGGAAGATTAATACAACCCCAGTGGGAAAATGTGACCTTAAATGCATTAAATATTGTGTAGCTTATATTATTTATTTGCTGACATGGTTGTTGATGAATAACAGTACATCCAGGATGCAGTAAGGAATTCTGTGTAAAGAAGGAGGGTATATTTAAAATTATCTTCAATTTTTATTAAACTAGAAAGAATGGTTGTTCCCGTATCCTCACCAGTAACCATGAATGTAAAGAGGGAAGTGAGAAAAGACAGCCTGTAGCAAGCATAAGACATGGTAGAAAATTAGAAACAGAAGGTAGTCTTTAGTTCATTTATTTTATGAAACTTTTTTCCCAAGTCTTACCTAGTGAGTACAGTCAGGATAGTCCAAGAACCCCAAAACAAGAATGTTATTTCCCCTTTCTTGAGCAAGGAAAAGATGTTTGTTTTAAAACCTCCTGAATTAGCTTGCCTGGGAGCAAGCTTATGCATTTTTCCCTCACTGCCTTTTTCAAGATGTGTTTCCTGGATTTGTGTCTCTCAAATCTTTCTTAAGGTTTATTATATCTGCATAAATGAGCACATGTACTTCTAACTTTTTTCCCAATCTCTGTAATGAAAATAAATAATCGAGGTGCCTTTCAGGGACAACAGTGCTCACTTCATGTTTTTTTTTTCCTCAGGTTGGTAACCTTTTGATGTTCTGCCTTAAATGAGTGCTCATAATCAGCAATATTATCTATGCATGTAGGTTCATGTAGTGGGAATGTGCTTTACAGTCATTCTGTGACTTTCATGTGAACATACAATTTGATTAAACATGAAAAATCTGAACAAACCAAGGTGTGAAACATGAATGTTTGCTAACCAGCCAGAAGAGGTGATTGTTTTACGTGTAGAAATATAGTTCCCTCTGTGTTTAAATATGCTACAGATGATAACCATGATACAAATGTTCTCTTAGCTGTCCTGAACAAAGAGTTTTCTCTAGTGAATGCAGCCTGAGTTGCTCAAGGGCAGAAGGCACAGTTCTTTGCAAGTGATTTGTATGTGATGTATTGCAGATAAGCTGATGTAGCTACCAATGGGTTGGTCTCATCCATGGCGTTCCCCTGATGCCTTTTCACAACTGTGGATCTGCTCACTGGTCAGTGAGTTGACAGAGAATGAACTCTACAAAAGAACAATAATTTTCTGCCTGTTTAGCACAAATCCTCATGCTCTCAAATGCTTTTCACTATTGCTTGTTTTGATACTACCATTTGTCTGTGCTGTAAGTCCTATTGAAATGGTTGAAAAATATCTACAGGAAAAGTTTCAGGTAAAGCTCACATTGTTACAGAGATCTGATTCACAGTATAGTCCCTTAGAAAGTTGTGCTGTCACTGCTGAGTAAGAATAATAAAACAGAATTTGCAAGGCTGGAATTTCCTAAATGAACACTGACATAATGAAAAATACTCTCAAAACTTGAGGTAAGAATGTAGCAGTGTCCTATTTGGTTTCAGAAAGGAAAGGAGCTATTTTGAAGTTGGTTTTTTTAACCTCTGTGTGATAAACAGCAGCTGTGACTCTCTTTCAGGATCTGTTATGTCTCTCCTAATTTTCCTTTCGACTGCTCTTTAGATTTCATGAATAGTTCCATTTGCCTCTGCATTGACTTGTCTTGATTCAGCGCAAAATATTAAAGTATGGAAAATGTGATCTTGAGATCAAAATATCAGCCTTTTTTATGAAACTCAGCACTCCTGTGTAGCTCCAAAGCATCCTAAATTTTACTGTTTCTCCACGGAAATGTTCAGGGTAGCTTGGAACATATTTGTACACAAGAAATACCACATGATAGAAGCATCTTATGGAGATAAGCTCTTTTGCATGTAGCTAAAGAGAGAATTTATTGGTCTGAAAAGGTTCTGGGAAATCAAGCAACACTAAATACTATGACAATGGCCAGAACATTTCTTGTATGTTCTTCAGCTGCAGATATTCTGTATCTTGATTCATTAGTGGATCACAGATGTGGAAAAAGAAGCCTTTCCAATTCATTTGGAGTGAGCATTACGGAGCAGCAGCATTGAAACAGAAAGCTTGACTACAGTTCTGTTGGCACAGAGAGCTTAAGTTGGACTTAAATTGCTGCTTTGCAAGACCAATATGTGATTCTCATATTTTCATATTTTCATCTTACACACTTTGTCTTGCCTTGTAACAAGGCAAGAACATACATATTGTTGGTTCCTCATTAAGTGTTAAGTCCCTATAATCACATGGTATCCAGCAGTTGTCTGTCTCTGCTGTCAGACTGTGGGTTAAAATTCTGCAGAAGACAAAACTGTGGAAATGCTGTTCTACATGTCAGGTTTCAGTTGCACAGCAGACTCTAAGGCATCTGAATCTGATTTCTAACTGGTTTTATGTTAGCGTGAAATAACATTTTAAGACAAGGTTATGCAAAAATTTATATGCCAAAGTAGTTCTTTTGACTTCAAGATCAGAATTTCACCGCAGCTAAAGATCATCCATACAGACTTCACTGATAAATACAGCATGAATGTGTATAGCACTTGTAGAATTGACTTTTAAATGATTTTAGTAACTGTTGGTTACTGAACTAACTTACTCTAGTAAAACGTGTTTGAAAATATTACTTGCAATTTGTGGCTACCTCCGTACCTGTAGCTACTTTCCAGCAGACATCTGACATGGCTAACCAAAAAACATAGCATCTGTTATTGTCTTTGGGTAGGATTGGACTGAGAAAGAAAACAAATAAAGCTGGTTGAGGCACTAAAATGAATTATTCTATAAATATCTGACACGTTTGCTTTATAGCCTGCTGTAGACAGCTACTTCCACTCCCAATATAGTATTTTTCCCCATTTGGAGTAGTAGAAGAAAAAGCTGAAGGTGGTTGAGGGGTGTTTAAAGAGAGGGTTTGCTGCAGGACCACTTGTGGAGTCCTTAGACAAATACTGCCTAGCAGAGTGTATTTGCATGGGAAGGGATGGACTAAGTGCAGTGGCTTCCCTTTAACAGGCAGATGAATTGTTGATCTTCAGTTGCCTGAGGCAGTTGTTGGCTCACATTGTCATTGTAGCATCCATATTTGGAAGGAATTTTTTTTAATTATGAGGTTTGCAAGCCTAATTTAAAAGTAGAAAAAAGAATAAATACATTCAAGGTTTTTGTGAAGATGAATAGATTAGTTCTTTCTCTGTGTAAGGGATGTTCAAATATGATTCTCAGGGAGGCACATCTGGAACACAACTTGAAAAATATAGTGGTATATAATTTCTGATTCTGACCTGTAATTATGGAAAAGATTCTCACTTATCAAGAATAGTGATCATAAACCAAATATTATAAATAAGTCTTGCAGCAGAAAACAGGAATGATAACAGGGGAGGCAACTCATTAGGTTGCTAAGTCTAAAACTTAAAGACGTTTGCAGATTTTGCTGGTAGGATTAGATGTTAAGAACAGTAATTTTTCTTCACTATTTGGCACCAGGTAGAGCTCTAGCATAACATTGTTGGTTGTTTGTTTTTTATTTGCTTTTTTTAATAAAAGCTCTTCATATTAAAAAAAGGAGAAAAAAGCCCAAATGAGAATAAAGAACTAGATAAAACCAAATTGGGAGAATGATTATACTCCTCTTCGCAGTGAATTATTATATTTGGAGTACATTTTAGATCAGAATAGTAATAATTAAAGTTTACTCATAGAAATGTTTTACACTTTCTTAACTTTTATGTACCAGTTTGCTTGGGTTTTGTGAGACCCAACTTACATAAATGGTCCTGTAGGTTCAGTTTTTCTCAGCCAGTATTTGTCTTAAGGAATTAATT
>JAOXXN010000395.1:90311827-90325111 GCA_026770055.1 Myrmophylax atrothorax | reverse complement strand
AGGTTCTTTTTTTATCAGCCAGTAGTTGTCTTAAGTAATTCATTTGCCAAACTGCTCATTTAAATATTAGTATTTTGTGATCATACTGTACTGGAATGCTCATCTTTAAAGTGTTGAATTGTCTGTGTCTGGTTGAAACAGGAGTATCTTGTAAGCTTAAGGACTTAATCTGAGGACAAATCCTATGCAATGTGATTTTTTTTTAATTGAATAAATATTTTTACAGTGTTAAGGTTTTGAAAAATTATATTAAGTTGCACTTGCATGTAGTTTCCTTTATCTGTGCATTGTACAGGAACATTTTCCTCACTTAAAGTGTAGATTTTTCCAGAGCAGATATTCATGTTTTATGTCTTTAATTAAGACAGCTTAATTCAAGTTTAAATTAAGTTTTCGTGTACTTTGTTTTTATACTATTTTTTGTTAGTAAGTAATTTCAGAAGCATAGGAATTCTTGCTGGAAAATATATTCATTTTGGCATAGTTGAGAAATCAGCTAATTAATTATGGCAGAGCAGTACTAATTGCTTTATAACTGTTTAAATAAGTTGTGGGTTTTTACTCACGTTATTCTTGATTGCCTGATCTTAACAGTGTTCCTGTGGTTGTGGTGTTTTGGTTTGGATTTTTTTTGGTGTTCTCTTCTGTCATTTGTTGTAATAAACAGCCTCAATTTAGGGACTGTGCCTCTGATTTTGCAGTTTCTGGTTTTGGATAGTACTGCTTTAAGAATAATGAATATCGTTGCTGCTTTTCAGTTTGCCTCAGAGTGATGTGACTTGTGAGGTCCTATGTCACTAGATACTGCATATTATCCTAGAATCAGAATTTTGTCTTCCTTGAGAAACAATTGAAGCAAATTTGTAGTGCTAAATTCAAATTACATAGTCCTTGTTTATATCAATCTGCTAAAAATAAAGAAAAAATTGCACATATTAAATGGAATAACAACATTAGCGTCTCTCTGTCGTAGCTCGGTGTTGGGATTCCTTTTCCAGTGATGTGAATCCTTGCCTCCTGTTTCCCAGCTCAGGCTTGGTTTGCTGGGGTTAATTTTCCCGGAGTTTCTGCCTGGGCTTGAGAGGAGCTCTGTGCAAAGGGAGTCAGTACAGCCTAGTGGAGAGCAGAGTCAAGAGCATTTGCATCTCTGGAATGTTTTTATTGACAAACGGGAGTCTGCTATTGACATTCGTGTCCCTTGATGATACTTCTATCTGAGCTTATCTTTGCTGGTCAAATGCCTTAATTGTTCTGGCCTTTAATTCAGTCAAAGTTGGTGCACGAGTGGAAGGGAAAAGAGAAGGAACAGGTCTAACAGAGCATCAAGCTTGAGCTGTGAAGCTGCTGGCAACGATCAACCTGTCATAATGTTATGATTTGTTCATTTTTATACCATTTATTAGCCTTTACTTGTTGTGCCATTTGGCCTCCAGGGCAGATAAAGTGCTGTCTAATTTGGTAGGTTTGCTTCTGTCAGAGTGGCCTCGACAGAGAAGGTGTTAGCTGTAGTGACAAATAATCAATAGCTGTCGTTGTCATGAGGAACGTGAGTAGTTGGGCCTTTCATCTGGAGGATTAGAGGTCTAATTGGATTGAGAATAGGGAGGGTGAGCTGCTGGGTAACCCTGTCAGCTATGTTAAGCTGTCAAATGTCAGCCTTCCTGAAAGGAAGAAGGAATGGTTAGCTTTCAGAAACAAGGAAGAAGACATAGGAAAGCTTTTTAAAAAGTAATAGAAAAGTGGAATAGGCCAACATACACTTTAACCCTTTCTTGTTTAATTATATCTCTTACTAGTTAATGAGCACGTGTGGTGTGCGCTCCTGCTTGCTCTCTGAGACAGGCAGAATTTGTGTGAAACACATTTGGCAGTGTGATACCAAATCAGGCTGGTTTTGTCTCAAGTAAAAGCCAGTTAACTACTCAGATGGGGAGTATAAATGCAAAGGTTATGACATGGGAGAGGAAAATATCCACCAATGGAAGGAATCACTTGGTAGAAGCTGTAAGGAAACGGAATATTTTATTTTAATATTCTGCTGTAGAGATTTGTCAGTGTGATAGTACCGATATATTTTTGAGATACAAGCAGTTGTTTCAAAGTTGCTGTAAGTAGAATAAGTATTATGATCCAGTCCTGCATTGGACTTTAAAATTGGCAGCTGAATTTTGTCTGCATTTTCTTACCGTTGCTTTTGATCCTTTGCTCACTTCCTATTTCCTGAAGAAATTCTTGTTCTAAATAAAATAAATCCAGTGAAAGAGCCATTATGCTAGTTGAACAAAAAATTTAATGTCTCAGAATGCTTACAGTACTAATATTTACCTTATCAGAATAAATAATAGGACTAGAGTTTAGGGAAGGATTTGTTTATAAAATTACTAAAATAGTGGTTTCTTTATCACCTTATTTTGTCAATCTCTTCAAAGTAAGTCTTAACTGTAGCCATACCCTGAGATCCTTAGTCCTTGGCCATAGTTATCCATATAATTGGCCACCTCTTACCACGAGTTACATCCTTTGCTGTTGATGACCTTGAAATAGCAAGGTTTTTAGGGGGGGCAAAAAGCTCTTTATTTTTTATCAGCTATGTCAACAAAAGACAATTTTATACATATTTTTTTTTTTCTTTTATGGACTTGCAGATATTTTAAATATCTTAGACTTTTTTTTCTGTGTTTGATCATTTATTGTGAACTAGTGGTTTTACTCTTGGTGTTTCTATTTGGATTGATTCCTCTGCTGCTCCCCTCTCTTCTGCAGCACTTACTGATGATCATTCGGACTCACAACACTGTTTTTCCTGGTGGTCTGCTATAATATTGGCAAGCCCATCCTTAATCTCAGGTTTATCTTTGTAGTTTAGTACAGTGGTGTAAGTATTCCAGAAGAAGAAATGTTGAACAGATTGTCTGTTATGCCTTATGTGCCAGAAATCATGTTTTTCTCCCCTTTGATACTGAGTGCCTACTCATCTTTGTGTGAGGGTCTGGATTCATGTGTGTTGAATAATTTTGGGGTGTGCAGTTAGTTATCTGACAGGTATCATACCTCTGTCATTTATTTTTTCATAATCCAGTTCTCCTGCCTCATCTTTGTTTTGTTTCATTGCTTCCCCAGCTCTGACTTTATGACCTTGATATTTATTTTTGAGTCTGTGTAATCTGATTGAAGCACATTTAACCTTCTGGTGTGAGCTAGAGGAAGGACAGGTGAAGGACTGGCATCATGGCCTGCTCCTGCTGCTTTAGGTGTGTTGAAGACAGCAGAGATTGCTGAGCTACAAGAGAAGAATTATGCTGCTGTGGCCTGGTTGGCTTCTGTATCCATGAAGCTGACCCAGTACTTGTGTTGTAGCCTGAACTATAGACATACTATGATAAACTGAGCTGGTAATAAAATAAGCCCAGGCCTATTTCTTAGTAGAATAATTTTTAACTATATATTTAGCTTATTGAAAAACTACCCATTCTTCTGAAAAAAATACCCTTTTTTAAGTTCTGTCTTAACTTTTATTCATTGTGATAAAAAGTGTGATTAATTCAGTATCTTAACAGTGATTTGTGGTTTCCCAGTTTTCTCCTAAAATTTGACTAGCTCGAACATCACTATTGGTGATGTTTTCTTTCTCTTTTCCTCCAGCAATGTCACAGTTATTTTCATTAACCTATTTGATTTATTTTCATAGTACAAACTATTCTCTCTCATTTTCAAGCATGATGTAATTTTACTTCTCTGCATCTCTGTTCCGCTTCTTGTTCTGCCAACTCTCCCCTTTTCCTCCATTTGGATTTATATCTCTTTCTATATGTTTTCTGTGCTTAAAATAATCCAAGGAAGATATTGTCAGGCCCAAAATATATACTGTATTGGCATCCTAGTACCTGTGTTGAGCAGCCAACCTTAAGATCTCAAGAGCTTGAAATTTGCATTTGAAATGGCATTAAAAATAATAAGAAATGTCTCCTGCTGCAGTGTTTTTTCTAAAGGCTTTTGCATTTATGAATCAAGTGCAAACCATGGTGGCAGAACATTGAGAAGCTCTGCTTGTGTTGTGTTTCTCAGTGGAAAGGAACTAATTCTACATAGAATATGGAATGATATCTAAAATATCTGTACAACCAGCTGGTAGAATTACTTTATTTTCATCTCTTGAATTCACCATGTACTTTTGTGAGTAAAATTTGAAAGAACTTCTGGGCTGTTGACTTACCAATTGTTACTTTTTCTGATCTTTCCTGAGTCCTCTTCTATAGCAATAATTTTTCAGGCTGCTATCAATGAATAAAATAATTTGTATTAGTTTATGAAAAATATCAGTTACCAAGAATGAGTAGGTAAAGTGATCCTGTCCAAAAAAACCTTAACTGAGTACTTAAGGCTGATAAAGATATTGGTGTTTTAAGTTGACTTAATTGTCCAGTTTTTCAGCTGCTGTCTCGTACATCCTGTTATCAAACACCTGTCACCTCTCTCTCATTTTGCTTTATTCAAAGGATGGGTGAAAATTTTTCTAGCGTTTGATCTTAAAAATAATGATTGCATCTTAAAAATGGTGTTGTTCATAAACATGATGCTTACTGTACTAGGAGTGTTACGGTAGATTTCCTTGTGTTTTGCTGATTGCTGTTCCTTGAGCATGTCTAGCATTGTGGCATCCCTCTGTGCACAAGAGACTTGCCAGGCTCTTCTCCCAGGACAGGGATGTCTGCTGCCAAGTCTGTACCTAAAAAGTACCTTTGCAGACAAAGACATCTCCCTGTTTGAGTGGCCTTTCTGAAACATCGTTCTTGCATTAATTGCCCCTCTGCAGCTGACCTCACAACTGATCTTAATGGTTCAAAAAGAAATATTGTTGTTGGGACTGAGAAATGACTGACTTGTTTGTGTCTAGATTTTGCACTGACAATTTAAAACAGGACTATCACTCCTATTAGCTCATCAGTCTGGCTTAGTTCAGTTTTGTGAACTGTAGGGTGATTTCTGTTTGAATAAGGTGACTTTTTCAAGCTGTTCTGTGGTAAAAACTGAAGGTATTTGTTTTCACTGATTATAAATGTTATTTTAATTTTAAGAGTATTAGTTTTGTGCTAAATGTTTCTACATATGCTTCACTAAATGTAGTACCAGCAATAGATCATTTTGAAACAGCGCACCTTCCTGTTGAAATCTCCAGGAATCTTCTATCAGGTGTCTGACACATCCTTAATCTGATGCTCAGGCTTGTCATTTGAATCAATAGTATACTAGATAGGATGTCTTCAGCATGCAAGGCTACTGCTATAGAAGGTATTTGAAAAATAAATTCAGATCTTAAGGGCAGCCACAAGTTCCAGGAGCACTAATCTTTCATTTGTCTCTCTCTTTGTCTGTAAACAGTTGGTTAAATTGTTGATTAAAGAGAATTGAGTGAATTCCACTCAAGTCAAAACGGGTATGTATGAACTACATAAGCAAATGATGTTGTTGCCTGAAAAGCAACAGTTAATGTCAGCATTTCATAAAATACAAAACTAATTTAACTTACCCATTAAGATTATACATTTTCTGTCTCTTTGTAGAGCAGTTTAGAACCTTTCTTTTGTTACACTTTTTTTTATTAATGAAGAATTAATGGAGAATGCTACCAGTTTTTATTAACAAGGAGTAATTTCTACTGAAATATTAACTGATTCATTTTACAAATATTATCTGTATGTGTTCAGCCTTCTAATGGGAACATTTAAACAAAGAGATATACACCATGTTTTTTCAGCGTTGTTAGTATGGTATAGATTTGGGAAGGCTTTGCAGCACCAGCCTTGAATTGTTATTTTGTCTGCCTGTAGTCTGAACAAAGAGAAATAAATCTAGTACTTCTATTACTGCTGGGATGTAGTTTGAGTAGCTTATGAAGGCTTTGATTTATTTACCGATATTGTAAGTAGATTATGGCTTCATTTTAAACCTCAAGCATCACTATAGCATCTATAGAAACTATCAAATATTGCCTTATGTAAAAGTAGCCTAAAGTGTCTTAATAATTATTCAAATTAAGAGTAAACCTACCTTTATTGTTTTTTTTTTCATTATGGATTGTTTATCTACTTCTGTAATAGTTCTGGAGACTTCACTGTATCTGGAGGACTGTTCTCATCAAATAGAATTTGATGGATAGTTTTGCAATTATTTCACATAGAGGTTTGTTATTTGAAATATGTGTAAAACACATAAAAGATAGATAAAACAGCAGATAAAATTGTAACAAAAAAACCCATGGGAAGATATGTTCAAAAATGAACATATATGCAAAGATTTCGTTTTGTAAGCATTGTTGCTTCCAGCAGTCCATAAAGATGAAGAAAATGAAGGCAGTAAATACTTCGTAGTGCCCATAGTTTTGGGGACAACCGAGTCAGTACTTTCTGACAAATCTCTCAAATCGCTATTTTTTTGAAATAGGGTATGTTTTGAAAGCCCAGTCTTTGATTGTCTATGAAGAGGGGGGCAGTGATCCTGTAAATACGGATGGTGTGTCTCAGGCTTTGCCGTAAATCCCCAGAGATGGTGTGTTGTGGGTGCTTCTGCCTGAATGACTTCAAAAGAACACTACAGGAAAACAAGTTCAACAGCAGTGGAAGAGATCAACTGGAAATGAGAATGCTAATTGCATTTTCATTCTTGAAGTGTTTTTTACATGGAAGCTGCTCATTTCTGTAGGTAGTCTGTAACATTTAGAGCTGAAGAACTGAGAACGCTACACAGAAACAACATATACAGGCCATGGATAAATGAGGTCAAAGGGTGTAAGATACTAACACCTATTTTCTTTCGACTTGTACTGGGAAACAGTTTTACCTTGACTTTTACAGCATCGGTCAGTTGTCTATTGTGTTCTTTAACTGTGTGCCAGCTGATAGTTCTGTCTATTCCTATGGAAACCAAGATGTTGAAGCCAATCTTGCAAGAGGCTTTAGGGAGAAGTGCTCTTAGATGAGACACTGCCTTGCTTTCACTCAGAATGTCTGAGAGTCAGAACTGGCCTCAAGTCATGCTGATGTATTACCTAAAATGCTTTGCCAGACAGATAAGCATGTTCAGCTTGGAAGCTGGTAAATAAGGTTTCTGTTCAGCTGTCCGAGAGGTTTTTCTCCAATTGAGTGTTTTACTTTCAAGTCTAGAATGCTGCTACCGAAGGTTGCTTAAAGGGTACTTTGTGAGATTAAACCCAATGTCAAAAATCAGTGATGTTTTTGTTGTGGTTGACTTGAAAGGATTAGCAAAACATCACATTTTTAAGCCCACCAGTGGTTTGTTAGATAGAAGGCCTGGCATCATCCTTGTCCATGCAGAGGTAATAAAGAGCTTATGGTTTGTTTGGGTTTTTTCAAAACTATAGTTCAATGGAAGATTGCTAATGGTTATGTAGAAAACAATACATGAAGTTTTATGTAAAGTTTTTCTTTTTTAGTTTTTTTTTAGTTTTTCATCCTAAAGTTTTTCTTTTACTTACTTTTATTTTTTGGTTCCATTGTTAATCAAGGAGTTAACTCTTCGTTTTTGTGGAATCATAGAATGGTTTGGATTGGAAGGGACGTTAAAGAGCATCTAGTGATGACCTTTAATTTTTACTCAAATTAAAACTACCTAAATACTTAATTTCAAGTTTTCTTGAATTAAGCTGGTTGAACTGTGACTAAATTTGTTTTGGAGTTGGAATAAATACTGGTTTATCTCCTTATAATTAATAACATTTACATTGTTGTGTTTTATCTGTGTGTTCGGGGAGTCGTTGTTCACATTCACCCCAAAGAACCTTTACTGTGGATGCGTGTGGAAATCCAGTCTTCTGACCGTCCTCTGCCACCTGATACGGGGGTGCAGAGAGCAGTTTCTCTACTCTGCACAGTTTGTTCGTGATGTGGTAAATAGCCAGTATGCAGAAAAAATGAACTAAGAATTATGACCTTCAGCATCTAAGTCGTCTTCAAGTGTACCAAGTGTATGTCCCAAAGGGTGAGGGGAGTATTCAAAAGGATTAAGAATGTCCTTATAACTGTCACATTTAATAGAAACATTTCAGTGTATTTATTCTGTCTATTTATTCTCTCTATCAAATTGATTAATATGATCACCTTCCTTTATGAAATAGTTCGATTTATTCACCTTTTCTCTTGGTGTGGTTTCATTGAACAATGACAACATTTTTGCATCTGTTGTGTTTTAATGAAGAATGATTAATCAAACTGGTAATATTTATGGATAAAATAGAATTCTTTTTCTTATTGATGGTTTACACATCAAAATAAATTTATTATGGCAGAGATGGGGAAGAAAAATTTACTGGGATCTTGTCCCTGATTCTAATTTCTTTGCATTCTTGAGATAACAGTTGAAATTTAAAATATATTAAAATGTATTAATATTTATATATATTCAAAATTTATATAAAATGTTGTCACGAGCTTATTTGCTCAAATTAAAACATTCTGTGTGTTGAAGTTGTATGGCAAAATAGCACGTGATAGCCAGAGAAACAGCCTGATACTTTGATGGAGACTTGACTCATTTTAGCTAGAAATTTGGGATCTAAGCAGCTGTACTGACTTTGGGTTTTTTCAGGAGCTGTTAAACATAATTTACTGATATTCAAGTAGTGTAAGAATGATGCAGTCATGTATGTTAAAAGGCTTATAGCTGTTGTAACCAGGCAATATTAATTCAGTTTCAGTGTATTAGAAATTAAGCTTTCACTATTTAATGCATAGATATTTCAAATCACAAGTGTTAATTTACAAATCGAAATAGTTCTTATTTGCGATTAAATTCATATATTTACTTGGTGGCTTCTCTTTTAATAACTTCTCTTCTGAAGAATCCTCGTGATATTTCTGGCAGTTAGCTGATAATACAAGCATACCAAAATGCTCCTTTTGATATTTCAGTTGCTTTTGGATCTCTCTGCGTGTGTGTGTGTGTATATATATGTGTATATATATAAAAAATAGAAGTATAGTAGAACAGCTTTTGCTTCTGTAGGTGCTTAATTTGTTCCCTGAAAAGCTACTAAACTTGGTAGGTGTTGGTGACAAGTCTTTCATATGCTCCATGTCATTCTAAGTTGTTTCTGATGTTCTTAGAATGTGCTTCTTCTCTTAGGGATGCTATAAGATGAAACAACTTCTGAAGAAACCACATGTACAGATCCTTTTCTTTCCAATGTTTTTAAAATTTTTGGCTTTTGAAAATTTGTGACCAAGTCTGTTTGTGGGGTGAAGCATCCTCTGTTGAGCAGCTGCTCACTAGAGAGAGTGTGAGTGTGTATGTTTGTGTATATAGAGTAAAAGTATCTCCTGTAAGATCAAGTAGGTCAGAGACAGCAGTTTTTACTCTGTGAAGATAAGGAGATTGCTTATTGAAGACAAACCTCGTGGGTGTGTTTATCTTTTAAAGGCCTAGCTAGTAACTAAGGAGTTCAAGGTTTTTGAATTTCACCGCTTCTTTGCCAAAGAGCTGTTCTCAACCTCAGCTGTAGCACCTGTGCTACTCTGTTGACAAAGTGTGCTAATGCAGTGCAAAGTGGCTGCTATGTTCTGCTTGGGTTTTAAGCTAAAATCTAAATTACTTTTGTCTTGCACATATTTTTCCTCAGTGAGTGTCTGAGTGCACAATATGATTTAGTCTTTGTCAATATATAGATTTCTACTGACTTTAGAAACTCGTATGTCGCTATGAAGAAGTATAGACAGTTTTGTGTTGCAGACATAAATAAGAAATCTTGACTCCAGCTTTTGAGGAGTCCTGGGTGTGAAAGGTTTAACATCTAATCTGACTGTTAAGAGATCATACCCGTCTGGTTTGGCTTTTTTTGTTGTTGTTGTTTGGGGTTTTCTTTATCTTAGAATAAGAACTAGTATATTTGGGGCAGAATGTGCTTCTCTGGAAAGGAGGTGAGTGCCTGGTACGGTAGATTTCAATGTACCTTTCCAGCTCTTATTCTGCATCTAAGCCAAAGGATCAGTAAATATGTGTGTAATAACCTATGGTACAATTAGTTTTTCTGTTCTCAAGATGATGTTATGTATTCAGCTATACTTTATTAAATACTATTTAGGAGTTTAAAAAGGAAAATTAAACCAGTAATAATATTTAAAGACAATAAAAGTATAATCACTGCCCATGCTATGATTGGTGTAGTATTAGAACAGCAGATGTTTTATCTTTGCAATTAATTCAACTATAGTAATTTTATGCTATTCTGTTTATGAAAGAGTAAAAGTAACTGAATTATATATTATATTCCTCTGAAGAGGATTTATTGATTGTTAAATAGTCTCTCTTTTCACTAAAGAATATTGAAAAAATTGTGCTAAAATGTCTTACATAAGTGCTGCTTAATTAATAATGAATATATTTCAAAAATCAAAATTTAATAAGCTAATAAATTATTAAACTGTGGTGGGATGCATAATTATCTGATCTCTCAAATTCTTTCTGTCCTGGCTGGTGGACTTGGTGCATTGTTGCTCCTTCTCTGCTGTCTTCAAGTACACCCCTTTAAACAGGCTGACCTTTGCGCTTCTGCTTCTGTGGGAACTTTCATTCTACCGCTTGCCTGCACTTTTCTGTGCACTTGCTGACCAGCCTTAGTTGCTTCAGTGTTCTCTGTTAGGGACTGTGGTCAGTAGTTAGTGCCTGATTTTGATAAATCTCATTTTAATAGTACAGAAACAGCAAGGGACAAGGTGCAAAAGAGTTTTAATCAATGAATCCCTCTTTGGGAATTATGATATTGCAGGATTTAGGATATTCAATAACATTTTTGAATACCCATGAGTAATGTTTTAACTAGGAAGAGAAGCAGCTGAGAGAAGTAGTCTATTTTGAATCAGAAGCGTATAAGAATTTAAAATTATATGGAGATAAATATGTAAACATAAATAGCAAATTGGGTAAAATGTGCCCCACCCTGTCAGCAGTAAATTCTTTGAGACTAACTGGATATATATCTAGCTGATTTTGTAGAAAATATTAACTTAATGCTAGATGGAAAATTGCAAGCCTAATGGGAAATAAGGACACGAAATGTAATGTGAAGGTATCGTAAATTATGATTTAAAATAAAGTGAAAACAAATACAACTGAAATATGAACTGTAAGATCAGAAAGTATGTATTAGAATCCCTCAACAGTTGCACCTGAATCTAATATTAGCCAATATTTTTCATAACAAACTTAGCATCACAAGTAGTATTTTTTTAAGGATATGGAAGAGTTTCACAGTGTTAAGCATTATTGTCAAAGATAGTGGTGGCTAAGATGCCAGAAAAATGAGAATACTGAAAATAATTGAAATGGTTAGAAATACTGTAGTCCAAAGTGTGAGTCACGGGAGCAAGGGAGGGGCAGAACATTTTGTTCTATGTATTATAAATTTATTATTTGAAAATCACTAAGAAGGATGTCAGTGTTCTAATTGATGTAGGAAATGCCTTTTTTGTATATTCTGACAAGATTTGTGCAGTAGCAGTAGACAAGTATCATTGTGATTCAGTAGAGTACTTTGGGGGACCTCTTCTAGTACGTCCTGTAATGTCTGCTTGCCTGTGTTCAAAACAAAAGAGTTCCAGATGGAATGAGTGCAGAGAGGTGATGATATTTTGCAGGTGATATAGGGTTTATTCTTTGTTAGTGAGATAAAAGGACCAATGCTTATTTAGATTTTAAAAACCGCACTGGATTTTCATGGATAGAGGAATGAAGTGTGTGCTCGTCTGTTTGTTGTCCTAAAAAACCCCAACACACCCAACTTAAAAGCCCCAGCCCAAAACTCAGAGAAATGGGATTAAAAAACATCTCAAACTCTGTAATTCCACTTAAAAGAAATCTCTGGGAATTTTTTGAAAAGGATTAGATGTTCTTACTCCCCATGGCGCTGGAGGATGGATTTACTAATCCAGAGGGTCAGTTTTAGCCTTCAGTTCTAATTTGTGGTTTATCTGTAAATATTTCTAAGGCTTTCTATTCTGCCTCAAGTATAGGCTCTGATTGCATCTTCAGTGCTTATGACTGTCAGCAATGAAGAGTCCTTAGAAACCATCTCCTTTGTAAGAGTTTATGTTCTCTTAGTCTGTGTGTTCCCACTACTGAGGAAGCAGGTATGTAATTTTGAATTGGAGCCAAAGTAGCATCTTCACGGTTTAACAGCTTGGCATTCTCTTTAATGGCCCCTGCCATGTTTACCAGGAGGTTATATAGAGATGCTGGGCTGCCTGTTCCCTAGTTCTCTAGCAACCCTTACAGTCCACTAAATCCTCACAGGCCTGTTGTAGGTATTCTGAAAATCAATCATAGATGTGCTGTGACAGTAGTCAGTTGGTGTGCACTACATTATAAATTATTACAAATCAGTCTTTCAAGTCACATTAAATATTTCACATGGATTGGAATTGTTACGGGTTTTTGAAAATGTGTTCTTGGCAATGAATAGGGAAATAAGCAATTTGGCTGCATGCATTGGCCCCTTTGAACCCACGGGTGGCAAGGTGACAGTGGCCTATCTATAGATGTGCTTTTGGTGCTTGGGGAGAAGCACATATTCCTCTGGCTCCTGGGTTTGTCTTGTACAGCTCAGTTCCTCCCTTTATAAAAGATGTTAAATTTGCCCAAGTAGTATCCTTTTAAAATACAAAGGTTGAAAGTGTAACGTTGGACATGTATCCACAGTACAGCACAGGAGAGAACTGGTTAGCCAAGAGTTTGGAAGCACACAGTTGTAAAATGACCAAGTTGACTCACCAAGAAATAGTGGGATGAGAAGGGAAATAACTTTTCACAGAGCTCTGTTGCACATCAGCAGAACATTTCTAGAACCCTTTAACTGTTTAAAGCAAGTTTGTGTGTTTCTGAAATACTAAAAGTTTGCTGTGAAAAGTACTTAAATGTCATTCATCATTATGAATGCCCAGGACAATTTTTTTGGGGATTCTGCAAAATATTCCTGATTGTTGATGCATAATAAATGGAAATCTAGACTACAGTGAAACTGATAGGCTGTCATTCATTTAGTATTTAGATTAAATAGTTCAATTTTCCCCTTTAATCTTTCCCCATTTCTTCTAGAACTGCAGCTGGTACAGGGATGGGATATTGATGTACTGAGGCTTTAGCCACACAAAATGAAAGTAATATATAAGGAGAAAGAATATTAAAAGTATGAGTGTTGGTTCCTGTTCTATCAATGTGTATACTTGTCTACTGTCTTTTGGTGGTAGCTGTAGTGTGGAAAAGTGTGTGGGCCCTTCT
>JAOXXN010000395.1:90289819-90300766 GCA_026770055.1 Myrmophylax atrothorax | reverse complement strand
ATTTCAGTTTCATTTTCTACGACAGATAAAATGGGTAGAATGAAATCAAATGCTTAACTTGATTTTTACCTTGGTTTTTATTCTGTGAAAATCTCTGAGCTTAACTAACACGGAAAGATAAGTCTCAGTGGAAATTTTCTCTCCTGTTACAACAGTCTTCTTGTGTTTCAAAGGTCTTTCAGAACTAGACACTTAGTGATTGTACACTAACTACGAGTATGTACATGTCTGCCTGCCTGCCTGCTTAGTTTGCAAGTTGAGAACTTAAATGTGGCATATGAAAACTTGCTTTGTTTTTCTTCAAGTCGCATTGACAACCTTACAGTTACTGATACTTTTTTTTTGCTATAAAAATAGTTTTTGAGAAGTTTCGAATCTTAAAGCAATTTCATTTCTGTATTACTTCTGTTTATTCAAGATACTTGTAATTTGTACTTAGTTGTGAAACAGTTTGTTATGAGCAACATTTTGTTCACACTAGAGAAATAAATTTGCTGAAAAGTATGTAAGGGTCTCTGTATTCAAATAGAGACATTTTCAAATGTTCGGTAGTCAAGGCAAATGTTGTTAAAAGTTGTGGTGTGTTGGCCTCAGCCAACAGCCTAACACCTGCACAGCCACTCACTTAGTTCCTCTCTTGCAAGACAGAGAAAATAGAAGTAAGAATTGTGAATGAAGATAATGGCAGTTCAGTATAGAAAGCAAATGCCTGTGTGCAAAAAAGGAAATTTATTCACTGCTTCCCATCAGCAGGCAGATATTAGCCACTCCCAGGAAAGTAGAAAAAGAGTTTCATGAAGCACACTAAATTGTACTTGGGAAGGCAGATGGTGTAGCCATGATCACCCTCCCTGCTCTGCCCCTGTCCCTGAGCTTTTTTCTGATCATATTACATGGTATGGAATATTGCTTGGGCCAATTTGTGTCAACTGTCCAATCTATTGCCTGTCCCAATCTCTTGCCCACCCCCAGCCCACTCACTAGGGGAAGCAGGGGACCAGGACAGGGCAGGGCATAAAAAAGGGAAATCCTTAATGCTGTGCAAGCACTGTGCAGTAAAAGCCAAAACATGAGTGTGTTATCAACAGTTTTAATCATAAGTATGAAGCCCTACACCATACCTACTGCTGCTAGAAAAATTAACTCCCCCTCAGCCAGATACGCTACAAAAAGTCAAAAATAGCTGTCTCCCTACTGAAGGTGTTTACAGAGGTTTTCTTTAGGTAATACAGAATCACGATCATGTCCAGGTGTTTTGGTTTTTTGAATTGACAGTTAAAAGAATCATAGAAAAGTTTGAGTTGGAAGGAAACTTTTAAAGACATCTAGTCCAACCTCCCTGCCATGGACAGGGACATCTTCAACTAGATCAGGTTGCTCATGGTCTCGTCCAACCCTTTGAACACTTCCAGGAGTGGGACATCCACAGCTTCTCTGGGCAACCTGGTCCAGTGCCTGACCACCCTCACAGTAAAGAATTTCTTCCAATATCCAATCTAAACCTACTCTCTTTCAGTTTAGAATCATTCCCCCTTGTGCTATCTCCACATGCCCTTGGAAAAGGTCCATCTCCAGCTTTCTTGTAGACTCCTTCAGGTACTGAAAGGCTGTTATAAGGTCTCTGCAGAACCTTTTCTTCTCCAGGCTGAACAACCTCAGCTGTCTCAGCCTTTCCTCAGAGGTGCTCCAGCCCTCTGATCATCTTCATGGTCTTCCTCGGGACTCACTTCAACAGTTGATGTCCTTCCTGTGCTGGGGACCCCAGAGCTGGATGAAGTACGCCACGTGGAGTCTCAGGGGAGAGAATAGAGGAGCAGAATCTCTTCCCTTGACCTGCTGGCCACACTGCTTCTGATGCAGCCCAGAACACGATTGGCTTTCTGGGCTGAAAGTGCACATTCCTGGGGTCATGTCCAGCCTCTCAGAACCGTACCAGAACCCTCAAATCCTTGGCAGAGCTGCTCTAGGTATGTTCGTCCTCCAGCCTATATTGATACAAGGGATTGCCCCAACCCAGGTACAGCATCTTCCACTTGGTCTTGTTAAACCTCATGAGATTCCCATGGACAAACTTTCTTGAGCTTGGCTGGATCCCTCTGTGTAGTATCAGATCCCTCACACTTGTCAGCTGTGCCACTCAGTGTCGCCTGCAGACTTGCTGAGAGTGCACTCAATCCCTTTAGCTGTGTCACTGATGAATATGTTAAATAGCACTGGTCCCGTTGTAGCCTCCTGAGGGACATCGCTTGTCATGGATATCCACTGGGACATTGAGAAGGTGACTACTGCTCTGGATGCAACTGCACAACTAATTCCTTATCCACCTAAAAGTCCACCCATCAATTAATTCGAGTCTCCTGGACTGCCTACAGCTCACCGTGCTGCTCTTCTGACAGTTGTCAAGGTGGTTGAAGTCTGCCAGTAGGACAAGAGCCAGTGAGCATGATGTCTCCTGTAGCTGGAGCAAGAAGCCTTCATCAGTAGGCTCGCCTTGATCAGACAGCCTGTAGTAGGCACCGACCACGAGGTTCCCTTTGTTGCCTCAGCCTCTGATTCTTGCCCACAGACTTTTGACCAGCTCATGGCTGTTATTCAGAGACAGCACTTTGCACACTATCCATCTATTGATATAGAGGGCCACCCCTCTGAACCCCTTTCCTGTCCTGTCCCTTCTGAACTGCCTGTAGCTGCACTCCAGTCATGAATTCATCCTACCAAGTTCCAGTAGTGGCAAATGGGTCATAGCTTTCTTGTAGAGGCTTCCAGATCCTCCTGTTTGTTGCCCATGCTGCGTGCAGTGGCAAAGAGGCACTTCGGCTGTGTTGAAGAGTGTGTTCTTGATTCCATCTAGACTTATTCATGCATCAACTTAATTGCTTATTTTGCAATTAGTTATATCTATATATGCTTATGGATGGAGTAAATTAGTAACAGATTAAATGAAAAAGTAATTTAACTGTGCTGTGAAAGTTGATGATACAGAAACCTTGCTACTAGGTAATCAATCTGTTGATTGAATTTGTTGTTGGGTATAAATACCTTTTTTTGGTGGTCATGGTACCTCTGAGTTTAATCCTTTAGTAAGATCTTGTCTTCTTTCCAAATGAAGGTGTGTTTCTTACTTATCTTGATAGAAATTCACCTAGCAGAGCTCATAGTCTTTCCACTCTTTCTTAGCTGATTTTTGTCATATTACTCAGTTTGAGGTCTATTGTCCAAGCATCACAATCGATTGTCATTCTTCTCTGGGTCTTCATATCTGAGCTAACTTCATTATTTTTCACATTCTTTCTGCAATGTATTTCTAATGCACATACTGATGGTTAAAAATAGCAGTACAAAAAGTGTATGTCTATGTCACCGTTAACTTGCCGATTTTTAATGATATCCGACACAACCCTTTTGGCTTTGCTTTCAGGATACAGTGCTGGCAGCAGTGCATTGCACAGGTAGCAGTGAGATATTCATGTCTACTGCTGGTCAACCTGCATTGACAGCCTCTGTTGGCTGCTACCTGAGTTACGGAAAACAACACTGCTGTTGTTCTTCTCATGCTATCTTTAACACTGTGAAAAAGTTCCTCAGAAATTTTTTTTTCTCTAGCGTCCTACTTGGAATTCTTCAGTGCTGCTTTACAAAAACTTGACAAAAATTTAGCTGCTTTAGTTTTGAGACCACAGTCTCTGGTACTGAAAAATACTGTCCTGTTTTATATCTAATATTGAATCCCATGAAATACAGCTCAAATGAAGCTCAGTATATGTAGAAAGTAAACATGAAGTAGAGAGTAACTCTAATCTGGAGATCCTCTCATGGTCAACTTCCTTTTCCACCTTTCCAGATTCAGCAGTGCTTGATTACTTGAAAAATGTTGGGAAGATTTAAGGAGAAAAGAACAGAATAAGGTTCCATTAATATGATGGAAGCAACTGCTTAGTACTTGCTGTGTATTTTGTATCTCCTCTCTTTATTTATTCTTCATGGTAAGAGACATGACATTTATTTATACCACACTTTCCATTATTGCCTACGATTCCATTGTTCTAAATGCTGCAGGAGAATGCTTAGCTTCTGTTCCTTCTGTGTATTTTGCTCAAAATATTAGTAGAGTAGGACAGTTTAATTACACTTAGTTTTACACCAAACCCACTTATATTCCAAAGAAATTACACTCTTGAATGTAGGCTGAAAGAGGCCTAGTAGATGCTAGTTTGTGGCCAAAGACTTCAAAGTACACAAGTACTTTTAGACTGGAGTATAAATAGTGGCTCTGTCATTAGAAGATTCTTAAGCATTTTGCAAAAGTAGCCCTTTTTATAATAGGGGATATATTCTCGGCAACATCAGTGACTTCAAGCAAGGAGTTTTAGGAATCATTTATTTAAAATGTTTTTGTGCTTCTGGAAGGCTTGAAAATTAGCTGTCAGGATCACATCAATAAATTATAGGTAAAGTGAAGAAGTGTTTGTTTCTTTGTTTGTTCCTTTTGTTCAAACATGTTTTCCTCTCAGTAATAACTTCTGTGCATATCGTCGTTTATATTTAGTCGTTCTTAAAAGCGATTCTCGTAAACAGAGTTTTTGCAGCGGGCTCTATACTCCCCCTACTGATCTCTATGAATAGACAAAAAGTGAGCATATTATCAGTTAACTTTCTCTTGAAAATTATTAAAGCTGTGGAAGAACATACAGTCTTCTCACTGTAGTGATTCAAGTAAATGCATTTGAATGCTTATTAAATAAGTGTTATACATGCTTTGATTATTGCTTTGATTATTGAAATTGTGGTTTGTGCATGTAACAATGTTGATTTCACGTGTATTTTTAGTTGAGAGTCACTTTTAACAATGTTTTAATGTTTTTGACAGATTATCTGTTATTGTACTAGTGACTAGACATATTAATGAACTCCAGTATGTTCCAAGTATGTTAGTTTTTTTCTCTAGGAAAATGTGGCTAATAGTACTGATAACTAATCTAACTGATGTTTTTTTTAATGTGAGACAGGCAACTTAATTAACATTTAATTAGCATTGGCAGATGTTATTGCTAAGCCACTCTCCATCATCTTTGAAATGTTGTGGGGAGTAGGAGAGGTGCCTGAGGACTGAAGGAGTGCCAAGATCACTTCAGTGTCTTCAGAAAGGGCAAGGAGGACCCTGGAAACTACAGGCCATTCAGCATCACCTCAGTCCCTGGAAAGGTGATGGAACAGCTCATTCTGGATGTCATCTCTAAGCATGTGGAGGGGAAAAAAAAAAAGGTTATCAGTAGTCAACATGGATTCACCAAGGGAAAATCATGCTCACCGATATGATAGCTGCCTGTGATGGCGTGACTGGCAGGGTAAATGAGGGGAGTTGTGGGTGTTGTTTTCCTTGGCTTCAGCAAGGCTTTTGAGACTGTCCCCATAACATTCTTACAGGTGAGCTCAAGCAGCATGGGTTAGGTGAGTGGACAGTGAGGTGGTTTGAGAACTGGCTGAATGGCAGAGCTCAGAGGGTTGTGATCAGTGATGTGGAGTCCAGCTAGAGGCCTTTATCTAGCAATGTTCCCCAGGAGTCAGGACTGGGCCCAATCTCCTTCAGTTTATTCACCAGTGATAGACTGTACCCTCAGCATGTTTGCTGATGATACAAAACTGGGAGGAATGGCTGATACACCTGAAGGCTGTCCTGCCATTTAGCGGGACCTGGACCAATTGGAGAGATGGGCAGAGAAGAGTCCAATGAGGTTCAACCAAGGCAATTGTAGAGTCCTGCACCTGGGGAGGACTAACTCCGTGCACCAGTACAGATTAGGGGTTGAGCTGCTAGAAAGCAGCTCTACCGAAAAGGCCCTGGAGGTCCTGGTGGAAAACAAGCTGTCCATGAGTCAAGAGTTCCCTGGGGGCTGAGAAAGCCAATGGGATCCTGCGGTGCATTAGGAAGAGCATTGACAGCAGGTTGCTGGAGGAGATTCTGCCCCTCTGCTCAGCCCTGATGAGGTGGCATCTGGAGTCCTGTGTCCAGTTCTGGGCTCCCCAGTTCAGGAAAGACCAGGAGCTACTGGAGAGGGTCCAGCAAGTGCTATGAAGATGATGGGATGACTGTAGCATCTCTTGTAGGAGGAAAGGCTGAAATAGCTGGAACTGTTCAGCCTGGAGAAGAGATGACTGAGAGGGGATCTTATCAATACATACAAATATCTTAAGTGTGGGTGACAAGAGGATAGAGCCAGACACTTTTCAGTTGTGCCCAACAACAGGGCAACAGGCCCAAACTGAAACATGGGAGGTTCTATCGGAATATAAAGGAAAACTTCTTCACAGTAGGCGTGGCAGAGCATTGGAACAGGATGTCCAGAGAGGTTGTGGAGTCGTCTTCTCTGGAGATACTCAAAACCTGCCTGGCTGTGATTCTGTGCAACCTGCTCCAGGTGAACCTGCTTTGGCAGGGGGTTGGACTAGGTGTTCTCCAGAGGTCCATTCCAAAGCAAATCACCCTGTGATTTACATACAGTATGCAAAGTATGTAAAATGTTTAGCTCTAGAAAACTTACATTAATCAATTGGGAGGTTTAAGTTGACACTGTAAGAAAGGAAAACAGTAAGACACAAAGAACCAGGACACTGCAGAGTTAATATCACCACAGTATTGACTTAGCCAGATTGCACTTAGAAAACATGGTGAAATCTCCTCTAAACATATTCCTGTTTTTATCCATTACATAGAAAATACAGAAAGTACAACTTTGGTCAAGTAATATTTGGATAGAAACCCTAACTCTGTAATTTGCTTACTTTCTTCTTCTTGATTTATTGTTCTCAATGTTAGTTGTTTGTTTTCTATGTAATAGTTACTACACATCAAGTAATGCAAATGCAAGTGATTTTACAGCATATTTGTGTACCTAGGGAAGTCAATATAAACAATTGCAATTAGTTTAGTGAGAAAGGGATCAGGGATTTGCTTTAGCTGTTAACAAGGTGCACTGATCACAATCTCTTGCTCCTCTTTCGTAAGTATAGTGTAATGTACAGTGTGGCTCTGTATTTTCAGGAGGATTGCTTTTCTCAGTTATAATGGGTTAAAATCCACTCTAGCATTGGAAATTCAAAATCTCAGGACTGCACTCCTTTTTTCTTTTGCTCGGTGTTCCCATGACTTGAGTGAATTGTTAGGCTCACTCCCTCTGTTTCATTTAAACTCTTGTACTGACATTCTGCTTCTGCTCTAGATGTTTAGTATCCTGCATCCTCCGTTTCTATTGTATTATTGTTTGCCATTTTCTTTAGTGATACCTCTTTTTTTGGGAAAACAAAGTTTAAAATTTGTGGGCCTTTATGATATTTGCCATTTGG
Source organism: Myrmophylax atrothorax (assembly GCA_026770055.1). Taxonomy (NCBI): domain Eukaryota; kingdom Metazoa; phylum Chordata; class Aves; order Passeriformes; family Thamnophilidae; genus Myrmophylax; species Myrmophylax atrothorax. The sequence continues at coordinate 90,293,425 of JAOXXN010000395.1, read as the reverse complement.
AGATCTCTGCAACACTGAGACAGTATTATTGTCTACATGTTCTGTGCTTCTGCCTGAGAAAGTCACAAAGAGAAATCTGTATAGAAAAATGTTTATGAGAGAGGAAATTATCGTAACAGAAAACCATATATCTAGGAGCTTTATGTGAAAGTAATTTAGCATACTTTTTAAGGAAAGGTGATGAAAAGTCAAGTTATATCTATTAATGTCCATGTTGTGATGAAGTGACTAATCATGATACTTTAAAAGATTTTTTTTTAATTCAAAATTAAGCCCATTAAAAGTAGGTGCATTCATTAGAAGTACTGTCTAGCTTACTTCTATCCTGTTTGCTAGAGACCTTGACAGCTCCTATAGAAATACTTTTGAGGGTTTTAAGTGCTAGAAAAGTATTATGATGAAAAAAAATTCCCTGGGAAATACATGAAAGTAGCCTATATGGTAACAAAAGCATTTGGTTGTAGAGAGCTATAGTCTATTGAACAAGGATAGTTTATCTCCTTAATATAAGACTAAAAAAAAAAATCTGTAAAGAGTATGCAGTTCTTCTCTTCAATTTAAATATTTTTTAAATTTTATGGGGTTTTGTTTTGTTCTTTTTAAAGGAAGCTGCACCTACAGAATCTCTGCTTAACTGGCAGGACTACGAAGGACGAACTCCCCTTCACTTTGCCGTTGCGGATGGGAATGTCGCAGTTGTTGATGTCCTGACCTCCTATGAAGGCTGCAACGTGACATCTTATGACAACTTGTTTCGAACTCCCCTTCACTGGGCAGCCTTACTTGGTAAACTGGACAATGCTGAAATCATTTATTCATTAATTGACTGTAGTGTTTAGTCTTTGTCTCTGATTTTTATTGAATTCCAGCATGGCATTATGCAAACTAATCTCTTAGAACAATAATAGTTTCTGCTAGACCAGGAGTACATGTTTGTGTGTCAACTGTTTGTTTTAGCTTCAGATTCTCCAAAGCACTGTAAAATGCTTTACTTCAACAGGCTATATGTGCCCATGGTTTAAGAACAGTTAGGGCATATCGAGATGTTCTTGCATATGTGACTTTGATCATAGGTTAAAAAACCCCACTGGTACTCTGGAACAGTGGTGTCCAAAATGGGGTGTGCACACCCCAGCAGGAATGCAAGATGATCTATTGGAAGGCATGAAGAAAATATCAGAACTTGTTTATTTTTTTATCTGAAAAAAAAAATAGAAATTTAGTAATATTTCATATACAGATTTATGCTTGGGCCCTCACTTAGCCCATATACAAGATAGTCAAATAGGGTTTGTGAGGTGCCTGAGGGAGGCGAGTCGCTCCACACTGCAGAGCGGTAACAGTGGCATCATCAGTCGTGTTCACTTTCAGCCTATTGTGATGTATTGCAGTTTATGTGTGCCCAGTTAAGTGGATTTATGATTATATTATTTAGTTTTCATTGAACTACCCCTCACAAAATAAGCAAGTGACTTAAAAAGATTTCCACAAGGAAATGGCAGATAATCAGGTAATACCAGTAAACAACAAAAAGGTGGCAGAGCTGACACGTGTCCTATTCCTAGTACAAACTCTTCATCAGACATGTTATGACAATCTAATCAGATCTGACAACAAGTTTTATTCAGATAAAGGGGTTTTTTCTGTTTAGATTGTTACTCTGAGACTCAGATGCTCTGTAAATTGTAACCTTGCATATGTGAATTCTGCAGAGATTGATTTTACAGGTTGCAAAGCTGGATCTTTGCAGAACAAGCTAAAACCTGATTAAATATAAATAGTCTAAATGCAGGGAAACACAACCTGTAAAATGACAACCACAAAAATAATATGATTTAGAAAATTGATCTCCTATTTCCATTCTCCTGTGTGCAGGAGGAAAATACAACCACCGTGTACTAGATAAAAGAATCTTCAAACAGTCTCTCTCCCCTTTTAGCAGGCTTCATCCCGATGACCCTTTGGGACACTGCAGACAAAGAATGCCAATAAGAGAACCAGATTGCTCACTGGAGCAAGTCACTGCAACTCCAGTGACAATATACCCTTAGTTTGGTTATGTTTATTTAGGAAAAAAATAAAGGATATTCTCAAATTTGCATTTAGGAAGGGACATTGGTGTTTTACAGAGAAATTTTGAAGCATTTTAAGTGTCATAGGATCAGTCTCCCAGAGAAATAGTCATTATCACTTGGATCTGCCCAAGAAGCAAAATTTATTGTGTTTTGAAATTGATTGTATTTAAGAGAGGTTTTTGTTGGAAAAATGGATTGTCTAATCAATGAAGAATAAAGGGAGACGATGTGCCAAGACCTCCAGAGTACTTTGTGAACTTGATGAGGTCTCTAGGTGGCATGTGCCCTTGGGGAACTTTTGGTTGGTAAATCTATTAATTTTGAGCATTCTGGTTTTAAGCTGAATACTAAATGTTTATGTAGATCTCAGAGAGACTAAGATGTTACTATATGGGTTAACAGCAGGAAATCTAAAGTAGTGCAGGGTTGCAGCCACAAATATTCTGAAGAGGTGATGGATTGCATGTGGCTGCATCTTAGGGCATGGTTACTCCTGTTACCTTTTCTTATGTGTAGATAAAAGTCTCAGCCAAGTTGCATCTCTTCTAAATAAAAGTGCTACGTAAACAACAATTCTTCACCTCAAGAAATGAGTTTTAATGCTTACAGTAATGTCCAAGTAAGATCTATCTTTGCACCAATTTATTTACTGTTGCACCCAATATAAAATTTTTTGAACTCCTTCAAGTCTTCTCATAGATAATTTAACTGGGCTTCCTGTCACAGTGGCAGAGTTAAGTTCCCTTTTTCCAGTTGTGTGGCCTGAAAGTTCAGGCAACTTTTTTTTTCAGGCTCAGTACTCCTATGGTTTTCTTGCTAGAATTACACTCCAAACCAACTTCTCTCAGTGCACCTCAATTTACTTCTTACAGTCTTGAGGTGGGAAGAGCATAGCAACATTGCATCTCTTCTTTTTATGCATATGAATGTATCAGATGACTTCAGTGACAATATACTCTATTATGTCTTTGTTTTCTGTCTGTGAAGTGAATATAAATTTTACCTGTCCCCCCAAAATGTTGTGATTTTAATCTGAAAATATTCCAATCTGTTTTGACGGAAGGAGTTGTGTTATGGTAGCTGTTGTAGACTCATCTCCAGATTCTGATACGCATTTTCAGTTGGAATTTTGGTTAGACAAAACCTGAATAAAGAATTTACACTTGATTTCTGTAAAACAGTGTGACCTATGATCAAATTGTCAGTTTAGCCTGTCTTTTAATGCAGATGGACAAATGCCCATTATGATCAGTCTATCCTCACTTTACTGTTTCTGATTGACCTGTCACTCAAATACAGTGTCTCAACTGAATTTTCATAAGCTTTTTCTGGAAAAACTAAACTAACTAACTGCAAAGTTAATATCATAGTTGTGTGGCCAGCTGCTGCTGGTTTCTTACTTACTGATGCCCCCCAAAAATGAGAATACAGAGTATGGCACTACTGGGAAGAAAGTGCCTGCCAGGCTTAATAGTTCAGATATCAAGTCTTGTGTTTCTCTCTTGTGTTTAGACTATAATGGCTACAACAC
>JAOXXN010000395.1:90263009-90283882 GCA_026770055.1 Myrmophylax atrothorax | reverse complement strand
AGTCCTTTCAACAAAAACAGGAAAACGGTTCAAACAAATAGGTGTTGAAATGTTTATGTATTCAACAGTGTTGGTAAGGTGGGTAAAAGCAGGCAAATTGTATAGTGTGCTGGTGGCATCTGAATAAAAAAAAGAGGAGAATGGGGGTATATTGGGTGTAAATTGGAGGGGTTTGATGGGAGGTGGGGAGTGAGGAGTCTTGAAACAGTGAGCTGTGTGGGAAGAGGTCAGGAACTACCAGTGCCACACACAGCCAGGTCACTAAGTTAGAAATTAAGTGCAAAGGTGTATACCTACCTAGATTAAGTAGTTCAATGACAGCCAAGCTGATTAGCAGACCACACACCCATGTATAATACACTAAGGGGCATTAGTCCTGAAAACTCTGTTGTTTTAAACAGACCAGAATGTTTATTACTATGTTTCTTTGTATAAATTTTAATGCATTTGTTTTACAGTTTACTGGAGCATTATCTTTTGGCTGCACTTACATGCAAACCAGCCTAAGCTTCATGGTTAGATGTAGGGAACTTGCAGTGCAGATTTATCCCAACCAAGAAACAAAGATATTACTTGAACAACTTTTCTCTTTTCAGAGCGCACTTTGAATGACATACAAATGTTAAATAAGTGCAATGTCAGGGTTATGGGGTTCAGGATTTGAAACATAGTATGTATGAGTATTATTTTCATACTAAAATTTGAATTTTTTAAACTTCCTTTGGTGGTATGCTGGCTATCAACATAAAGCAAAATACAGTTAACATAACATTCTATTTATATACCTAAAGTCTTGCTTTTCTTACAATTTAGCAGACACAATGTGACATTTATAGAAGAAAATCAGTCTTTCCAAGTTGTGGTAGTTTGTAACTTTTGAGTTTAAGAAATAGTGCAACAAATAAATATCAGGCTTCATGTTTGTTGACTTTACAAACTACATACTGCACAATTGTACTCTTGTTTCATCTTTTATCAGTCTCACCTACATTTGCTACTTCCTGACAGTTCCCTTTTAAGTACCTTACAGTGCTTGTTTCAGACTTAAAGGTGGAGTAATGTTGTAGTTCCTGTGCAAACCTCCTTACAAAGGGCTTTCTTCTTTGCAGACACTAATCACGTGCTGTGCTCTGAATTACTCAGGTGTGGGTTTCATGCTTGAATAATTCAGGTGGTTGGGTTTATTATCTTTCAGTCTTAAACCTTTCCTATCAGAGATACGTAAATCAACTTTTAATTTTGATTTTGTTGTAGGGCTTTTACTCCAAGGAAATTAATGGATTTTCCACTGACTTGAAAGTGCCGTTGTGTAGAACACACAAATAGTGTTGAAGTGGAGAACTCTGCTGCCCATCGCTTGCTATGGAGCAGTCTGAACTAAACCATTGTGCAAAGAAGTGCACTAGCAAGGGTTTTATTAGAGCAAGCTGTAAACTTGAAAGGAAGCCCCCCAGTAAATCACTGTCAGTTTTTTATTTTTACAAACGTTCTTAACCATTGCCAAGTTTTGGGCAGGGAAAAGTAGTGTTGCATTTGGGCAGGAGACTATGCTCCGGTAGGAAATCGTGCACATGCCACCGTGCCCGGGATGCAGTTGCTGAGCAGAGTTCAAGGTTGTGTGTTTCTGACTTTTGTGTGCGAGCTCAGTTAAGCTCAGTTATAGTGTTGCATTAACGCAGCCTTTTTGCATTTGCTTAAAAAAGAGCAAGCTCTCCATTCAGCTTTGCTAGAACATCGAGACTCTCAGTATTGTGTAGGGGAATGACACCAAGGGAAAGGAATTTCCCTCTTCGCAGAGATCAGCGCTGCAGGAGCATTACAGGGGCAGCTTTATAGCTCTGCCGTCACTGCGCACAATGGAGGGGGCTCTGTCTGTCGGCCGAACAAAGGCGCTATTGTGACCAGCTGGCTGAAGAATCTCTTCAGTCACCGTGACTCCATCACAGAAAATTCGGCTTACAAGAAAATATTGAGCACAAAGTGCGAAACAAGATGCCTGCGTCAGAATGAGTGATGGGGGGAAAAGCCGGCCAAGCTGACACAGCAGCTCTTTTTCTATTGTATTGTTACACACACCCCATGTGTCATCTGATGGAGTGGTTTACTGCCTTTGGTTTCATCAGAAATTCAGGACAAAAAACAGAACCTAGAGTTTACTGTGAGGTCAGACCATGAAAACCAGGCCCTTCCCAAAGTACGAAGTGGCAGGGAACTCATTCCCATCGAATTCCTACTGCCAGCCCCCACTCTCGTGGCTGCTGCAGATGCAGTGGTGTTCCATGGGCAGCAGGAGCGCAGCTCTGCCTTTGGGCCGCCGCAGTTCAGCATCAGTGTCAGCCCAAAGGCCTGAGTGTGATTACTAAGGCAGCACCTCTCATGGTGTGTCTGGCTGTGACCCCAGCGCCCCGTTTGTCTGTATCATGATTCCAGTTACTGTCACAAGCTATGAGACAGTCTTAACACACTTCAGCTGGATTGGGTTCATGGGCGATGTGAGCAGCCTGAGCATTTCAGTAGTGCCTGTGTGACAGCGCGCTGGGCTGTTGTTCCACAAGGTGCGTGGAGCTGCTACCAGTGCTAAACAGGAGCTGGCAAATACAAAAGGCCCAACTGTTTTGATATTCTGGCTGTGGTTCATGAAAGCAGTTCCTTCTCACATTGCTCTTCATGGTGTGCATTTCTGTATAATGGCTTTGCTGATCCTGTCTAACATTAAACATGTAGGTACTGTTCACAGCCCCACATTTTGCTTTCTTGAGCAGACTCAATTCTCACTAAGAATGAGTATTTCTGAAGTTTCATGGGGAAATATGAACTCATTTTAATAAATGCACATTTATGCTCTGCAATGTTTTGTGGTTTTATTCTAAATTATTTTGATTTTTGTCACCTGTAAAAGATCCTACATCTAAGGCAGTATGAGAATGTAGATTTAATTGCTGACTGTAGGAAATAGTCCAAAGCATTCACCAATATATGTATCTTCCACTGGCTTGAAATCTTAACTGCTGTGGGTAGTTCTCCTTTCCTTCAAAAAGAATAATGAACTGGTCAGAGTGGTATTCCAATGTTTTCCTCAACTCCAGCTAAAAGTGCCTGCAGGATGGCAATAGCAACTCCAGTTACAGGACACCACATCTTCAACTCTGAGTTCTAAAGTATCTGAAGTAGCAGAGTTTTCATACTACTGAACATCAAAAATTGTAGCGATGAGACAAAATGCAGTATCTGGTCTGTAATATTTTTCTTTTTCCTGAAGAAACCAGGGAGCTGGAGGTACTGTAGGAGATATGATGGCCTTGCTCCATAATTTTGTGTAAAATTTTTTCCAATAAGTCTGAAAAAAAAAGCTGAGGGATGGGGAACAGGAGCAGCTGGGTAGTTATCTGGAGTTAGTTTTAATTGAGACAACTTTGTTTATCTGAAGGAAAATAAAAAAGGTATTTTCAGGAAAACATTAAAGGAATAAGGAAATCTCTCTTCCACTGGTGATGGGCAGTTTCAGAAATGCCACAAAACAGAGGCAGAAGTAAATCATGTAGTAGTCTCTTAATCAGAAGCTGCTAAACTTCCACAAATCCTCAATATAAGGATATCTTGGTAGTGTTAAGCTTAAAATTCCTATTTGTGCAAGTTAGAAACATGTTTCAGGGCTAACAGTTATTCTGCTTACTGCTTGTGTGGCAAGAAAATGTTATATGATCACTTGCTAGGATTCTTCAGTTTCTTGTGGTTGAAAAGGACCTTTTCCACCAAAATGGTTGAAATTAATTTTTATTTTGACTGTTCTAATTGTGAACCCCCAAAGCTCATGGTATCGTTGTTTCTTCTTCCTACTTGTTAATTCTTCCAGCATTACACGCTGCTGCCCTTTCTGGCCATGTCAGCACAGTGAAATTGCTGTTGGAGCATCATGCACAGGTAGATGCTCTGGATGTCATGAAACACACCCCACTTTTCCGAGCCTGTGAGATGGGACACAAAGAAGTGATACAGACGCTCATCAAAGGTCAGCTCTTACAACTTTACAAACCTGCCCAGAGTTCTGGTGCTGCTTTCTGGGAGACTGGGAAATAAACAGATGATGGGGTAGGAAATTGCTTCCCTAAAGCAGGTTTTGTCTGTGACTACCCTTTGTGAAATAGCACTAGTAAATGTAAAGGGTTATCAGATTGTTGTGCAAAATAAGTATTAAATATAAAACTTTCAAAATTGGGATAGTTCTTTTCACAGCTCATTTCTACTCGGGCCTTTGCTAGTACATTCTAGTCTCTCAAACCAGCACTTTCCCCAGCACACCATTGTTTTTCTTTCTTTTTTTTTTTTTTTTAACCAGTAAATAAGACCAAATTAAGCTTTCTTCACTTCTGTGAGAGAGGATTTTTAGGCTTCTTTGAAGATTTTTTGACTGTGTAAGTGAATCTTTATTTTTTAATGCAGACAGCTATCAAAATCTACATCATTAATATTTTCCTCTGGTTGGTTTTTATAAGCAGTATTTTATTTGTAGACAGAAATAGGATTTAACAATGTACATAGTGTTAGATAATTGTAAAATGTCTGCTGAAGTGTAAGAAGTATGGTGAAAGAACAGTGGTATCTTAGATGCAAAATTTTGTCATTTTAGCTTCTGAGAACCATCTCCCTCCTACTTCAGGCACGATCCCATTTATGGACAGATGAAGTATCCAGGCCAATAAGTTGCAAGTTTTCCATCAACCAGCCTTTCCTAAAAGCGTGCTTGCCCTTGTGATCTGCTGGGTGTATTTTAACCTCCTGTTAAGCTCTTCCTCCCACTCCCTATGCCATTTAGCTTCTGTAGATGCAAGAAGCTTGGCTATCAGAATCCGAGTTATGTTTAATTATGTATTTTATGATATAGACAGTCGTTGTTTGGTTCATGTTTTTGTATTTATGGAGTATTATTTTTGTACAGAATTTTTACATCTTGCAAGAACACATAGAGAAAATAATTGTCTGAATTAAAGAGTCTTATACTTGAATTTAAAAAAATAAGCTTTTTTCAAAAGTTATTCTCACACTTGTGAATATTTTGTCTTATCTGCATTAGATTTAAAAACGGATTTAATTCAAGTCTAGTTTTTAAAAGTTATTTTCTTGTTAAGAAATAAAGGTTTTGCTGATAATTAATAGACCTGAAACAAGTAAAGACTAGGTTTTTCAAGGGCATTTGATAAATCTGGAGATTCTAAAGCATCTGAGGAGGTTACTAAGAAGCTTGTAAAAAAATTAGATGCCTGACCCTCATTGAAACTTTTTCATTCCCATGTAATTTTGTTTTAAGTTTTAGGATTTGAGTAACAAAATTAGAGTTACTTTCAGAAATACCTGTGAATGGTCAGTTTACCAATTCTAGTTGGACATGAAATTACTCATTTCTTAACACTCAAAGTATTTTCTTTTTATGCTCAAAAATGTATTTGTTGTTTCAGGAGGAGCAAGAGTAGACTTGGTTGACCAAGATGGCCATTCTCCCCTTCACTGGGCAGCCCTGGGAGGAAATGCTGACGTGTGTCAAATCCTGATAGAAAATAAAATCAACCCCAATGTGCAGGATTATGCAGGCAGAACACCTCTGCAGTGTGCTGCCTACGGAGGGTACATTAACTGCATGGTGGTGTTACTGGAAAACAATGCAGATCCAAATATCCAGGATAAAGAGGTATGTTGTTCTTCACTGAGGTATCTAATTAACTTTAGAATAACCATAAATCCAAACATATTCCTTTTATTCAAGGACATTCTTTTTTCCAGGACATAGAAGGATCTTTACTGCCTTCGTTTCTAAAATCTTGAATGAAAAGTAGTATTTTAATATGCAGCATGATTGAAGTCGTATTTTCCCATATAACTTTTGATTTTTCTTTATCAAACTGTGATTATATGAGGAGTCATATTAAGAATCCTATTTCTTATCTTCTATCATTCCTTATTAACAGCTGACATAGGAATGTGATTTTATAATCTGTAATGAGTTTCTTCAGCATGGAGACAGAGCAAGTAAGAAAGTAAGTTATTGCAAGTGAGATGGTGCAAGAATTGCTTCAATTACTTATCCACATAAATATCCATATATGTATCACTCTTCCAGGTGAAAAAAACCCCAGGAACATTGAGTAGGGTATGTGCTGTTTTGTGCAATTGTCTGAGCAGTAAGTGAAATCAGGAGCCAGAGTAATTGTGCAACCTCCAGCAGATTTCTTTCGTTATGACATAATTTCTCAGAATTTGGTAGAACCTCATCTGTCAAAAGAGTCTCACCCAATTTGTTAAACTTCTCTGTAGGTATTCGTTGTAGAGCATAGATAATTCCAAGTAATGGAAGAGTGTTTTTTATTATGAGTTCTACAGAGCATGCTGTGGATCTTTTGCAAAGAAAGCAGCTCTAGAGCTGGTCTCCTAATGCTGTTTTTCAGCTGCTTTAGGTGAAAAAGCACTTGTGTTTTAATCTTGTTTTAAAAAAAATTAATTCACTTGTAAGTGCTGTATTCTTCTTATTTTAACAAGGAAGTTTATTTAGAAGAACTAGTTAGTCCTTCATGTCCAGAAAAGTATTGAATTACACCCTGATTTACGACTTTTATTGTGGGGTGATAGAGTTTGAGGATAATGCTTATTTTTGTTCCATTCTGTTGTTTACAGGGAAGAACTGCCTTGCACTGGCTCTGTAACAATGGCTACCTTGATGCTATAAAGTTGCTGCTCGGTTTTGATGCTTTTCCTAATCATATGGAGAACAGCGAGGAGAGGTATTGCTTCTCTGAATGTGTTACTTTGTAATTTAGCAGGGGCACTTCCTACTATTTAAATGCTAAGTGTTCAGATACTGCAAGAGAATCCTAACCTTGGATCTCAAAGGAGTGCTGTAACCTTGGGCTCCAGTGTCAGCAGCTTTTCTAATGTGAAATTTCTCTTCTTTCACTAAGATATCGCATCTTCAGCGGTTTATAATTTTGAACCTTGAACTTAGAGATTTCTGTCAGTATTTACTCAGTCTAGTCCTGTTTGAAATATTAAAGATCTTTCTTATTTTTATGAAGTTCATAGTAGGTATGTATGGACAAAAAAGGAAGAGGCATTTCTGCTGCTGTTGGAGTAGACTGGAATTTTTCTTTTCTCTTTGCTAGTAATACAGTGAGAAGAAAGAAATGGGAGAAATGTAATGTTGTGTTTTAGAATAGTGACTACAAAGTACCTGGTGGTTAACTGTGTTCTAAAGGCCTAGTTTAAAAAAAGTCTCTTATAATTGTAACAAGACAGCACATTTGCATCTCTTTTCTTTGTCTTTCATTGACATATAAATAATAGTTTTTTAAAAGTGATTTGGGTGGTCAAGTTCGAATTAGTTGCCTGACCGTGAAGATAATTACTATTAGCAGAAATTTATAAGGCCTTTTTTTAGAGTAGATGACCTCCTCATAATTATAACTAAAATTATGAACAGTATGCCATATCAATTTGAATATTTAAACATTTTATGTAACTTAAGAAGTTTGAAACCCCATATTTCAGTGCTAAATTTGATACTTCCATACTTATCCCAGTTTTTAATTGCTTTATTCCTCCATCATTTCTCTTTTGTTCTCTAAACTACTCAGATCTCTCTTCCTTTTCTGTTGTTATTTTTTATTGAGAAACACAAATGAAAGTATAACTAGTTTCTAATTAAGTAGTGCCAATGCTCTCTTTAGTAATTTTTGATGGAAAATTAAATAAACAGTTGTAATTAAATTACTCTTAATAAGTAAGATTAAAAGTCAGTATTTTGCCTGAAAGGAGGCTGCTGTTATCCTTACTTTGTACAAATGCTCAAATGTCAGGAAAAGACCTTAGTTGTGCTTTACCACAGTCATTCAGATGGTTATTTTTGTTTCCCTTCTAGCACTAATGTATGTTCTTATGTATAAACCATAATATAACTAGCAGTATTCCAAAAGTCTGACATTAAGCACTAGTTCATGTGTGGAACAAAGGAGATCTCCAGTATTTCTAGATCAATCAGTCTTTTAATATAATTCTCCTAATATATATTGTAGCATATAAAAATTGCACAGTTTTATCTTAATAAACATCTACTAACCTTGTTTAATTGTTAAGAGATTGGAAGTTTGGAAAATAGAAAAATCAAACTGAGTGTTGTAAGAGAGAGTAAAAACTTCAGGGGTCTGGTTCATTTGTAATTTTTTTCCAATATACCTATAGAAAGAGGCTTCCCATCTTTACTTTCCTAGACTGTAATGTGAGATTGCACTTAAAAATTTAAACATAGTGATTAAAACTGATTAGATTAGTGAAAAGAGGAAGCTGAGATGGCATCTAGGATTTTAAGCTGCCCACTTGCTTGCTAGATATGTGATCAAGTGCTAGTCTGGAGGGTGCTGGGCTTGTTCTTTGCAAATTCATTTTGTAACCCAACTGACCATCCTGGGTGCATCATGTGATGCAGGGCAAGCTGCTGCTTGACCACCTTCATGCTAAATTACATATAAAAGCTGATGGCTGGTGTCTTTTTCATGGATTTTCCTGTGAAGCCAGCTTGATTTAAAAGTTCTCTGTTTTGAAAAGAACCACTGGAAAAAAAGCCCCATTTGTAACAGGCTTTGAATTGACACAACTGAAGAGTGTATGTGAGCAGCCTTGAATGGGTAGTGTCCAGTCATACAAACCCCTGTTCAGATTCAATTTTAGTGATTTTGTTACTTCCAAAGGTATCTCCAAGGGAGTTGGAGAATCCATGTATAAAAGAATGGGTCTTCATCACTGGGATCTGTAATAGAATACATTGTCTTAGTAGACACATGGCAGTAGCATCAAGTTTACTTTAGTATCTTTTGTGTCTTTAAAATAGTCAAAATTAGGTATACTTTAAAAGTGTATTTTTCTGAAATTATGTTCCTTCTGAAGTTCCCATTTCTGGATTATCAAAAATCTGTATCTCTTTAAATGCTATCAGCAACACACCTTGACATACAAATTTTCGTGTTATGTCATTGTCTTTATTCCTGCAGACACTTCAGTTCAGATACTGTTAATCCTTCCATCAAATCATTGCTGTGTGGCAAGTCCAATTGTGCTTTCTGTCTGTTTTTCTTTGCTCACCAGCACTGCGTCTGAGCAAGTTACCATCAAGAAGAGCACTAATTTGCACAATCACATGCATTGACATTTGTTATTTGATAGTCTTATGTTATATGGTCTTGATTATGATTTGTGACTGATAATTTTCAGTCACTAAATGTTTTTGCCTAATGTTTCAGTGTTGGTGAAGGAGATAGGTACATTTTTATCTTGTGTTGACAGCGGTAAATTTGGGAATTATTTTTAAAAGGGCTTAGGCATCTTTGACACCATTAAAAACCAAAGCAATTTAATATTTTTAACACTTGTGTCCATTTGAAAACAGACCTAAGTCTTCCTAGTACTTTAGAAAGGGATATTGTCCCTTGATACTGATTTAATCCTGCTGCTTGCTCAGTCATACTGTCCTCAGTTGTTGTTATAGAAGTTAAGCCAGATTTGACAGTAAATCTCTAAAATTTAAATTCATATGGAAATAACTCAAAAATGTTTTAAATTACTTTTTCTTTATAGATTTCTATATGAAAACTTCAATAACACCTTTTAAAGACTGCTTGCCTAAAACAGTTAATTCTGTGCATGGGGCTTTGGGAGATTTTGGCCAAACACTTCATATAGTCTGGTCCCCCCCATATTTCCATATGAGGAGAATAAAATAAGCCTTAAACATAGTCACAGTGTGTAGAATCAATAAGATAAGGAAAACAATACCTAGAAATGAGTAAAACAGCCTACTGAGAACAGTGTTTGTCCTGTCTTTGTACTAGAGGTTGCCTTATTATGAAATGAGGTGAAGTAAATGCATATGTAGTTAGAACCAATAATAATTGTTGTGGTTTTGGGGTGGTTTTTTTTAGATACACTCCACTTGATTATGCCTTGCTTGGTGAACACCATGAAGTGATTCAGTTCATGTTAGAACATGGGGCTCTGTCTATTGCTGCCATTCAGGATATTGCTGCTTTCAAAATCCAGGCTGTCTACAAAGGATACAAAGTTAGAAAGGCTTTTCAAGAGAGGAAGAACCTTCTAATGAAACATGAACAGCTGAGGAAAGATGCTGCTGCCAAGTAAGTCTGAGACTTGAAATCTACTCCAGCAAATAGATATTTGTTGTAAGCTTGTATGTATAAGTGTATGATTTTATCTGTTATTCATCCTCATTTATTGTTCCTCTTAGTAAAATTCATAAAACTGAAGGAAGCATATAACTTCCATGTAGTGATGGACAGATGGAAATGATCTTCCATATAATCCAAATTTAAATAACAAACTTTATATCATGTACGAGAAGAAGGCAAAATGCCAGAATTTGAGAAACTAGCATGTTAGCATCCATGAGTCTTTGCCTGATATTCTGTATGATGATTAAAAGGCTTGGAAAACATTTATCAGTTTAGTGTAATGAAAGTAATTATTGACCTATCAATTCTTGATATCAGTTATGAAAAGACATTAATATGTAGCTGAAGGAAAATTGAAAACAAACCAGGGAAAATGTGGTTTGGTAAAGCTCAACAATGTGTCACAGGGGAGGTTGTGCTTTTCTAGCAAACTGAACTCCTGAATTTATTTGCAATTTCAGTTTGGGCTGTGTTATTTTCTGCACTTATATTTTCTGGTCTTGAATTAGAGTTCCTGTGAATTGGTTATATTGGATTCTAGATAACTAACATACACAATTCAAATAGTTATCAGCAAGATGTGTATGTTCTGACTGAGTTTCTACCACTTAAAGGAGCTAATGGTAACAAAGTAGTGAAATTCAAAAATCAGAAGGTACATAAGTGGTTATCAAACTACTTTGCTTGCTTGGCCTTTATCCTTAAGAGTCATAGTATGAAATAAAACAACTTAGCACTTGGTTTCTCTTGAAGAAATCTGATTCTCGAGTGAAAGAAAATAAGAATCTGAAAAGATTTCTGCATGATTTTGTAGTATTATTTCTGTAAAGAGAGGTTACACGAAGAAATCCAACAGCATAGTTATTGCACTTAGAGGTATTTTTACTCCATCTGTGTGTACCGCAGACAAATTCAGCTGCACTCTGCTCTGTCTCAGATTTGGTAGTTTGATGTTCTGCATAACTGGCCAGTCTGACCCTCGCTGGGTTTGATTGTTACTCCTGTACTGCATAACAATTGTTACTCCCCAGCAAGAACTAAAGCTAGAAATACCAGATAACTAATCTCTTGGTCACTTCTTTAGATCCTCAAGTTGTAACATGTAGCCCTCCTACTACTTGCCTTTTCTGCTGAGGTCAGTAGAAGTCAAAACTGTGCAAGGAGAAGCTGCCTTTGAAAATGTACCGAATATCCTACATATATTTTTTAATGTAGAGCACTGTTTGTATTGCTGTGTGGTCACAACTGACCAAATGAGGTCGTTTAATCCTTTGTGATTACAATAATTTTTAGAAGAATCTATGATACCCTATCGAAGATTAAATGGAAAAGAATTGCCTCATGGAAATTTGGGGGTATTTTTATGATAGTTTTCCTTCATGAGTTTCTGATGTACTTTCTGAGACTTACTTAGCTGTTGTTGATTTGTTTGAAAACAATAGAAACAAAGTCTGTGTACCAAATACCATAAAACCAGAATTACAATACAATTGGACTGTACAAGCAAATCAGGTTGTCACATAACAAATTTTATTTAATTGCAGTTTTATGATCTGTAATAAACTGAAGGGGACATTATGTTGTCATCATTCTGAGTACCCATCTGTGCATTCCACAGCTAAAATTGGCCAGGATGTTGCTGCATACAAAAAACTAATATTCCTACTGATGTTTAAAAATCTGCTCTCTAAATAAAAGTGGACATTATGTGGGAATCCAGAATGATGGTGAACTCCCAGACAGAACCCCCTTCCCCCAGAAATTTCAGTGTATGCATTTAAAACTTGCTTTGCAATATGTTATTTTAGAGAGTCTCACTAAGATAAATCACTCCGAAATCTGCATGTTTTTAATTAGTCTGTTCTTTTTCTCCTTTTTTACCCTAACTAAAAGTCAACCAGCATCTCATACCTGTATTATTTCTGATAAAGTTACATTCACTCTGTTCAAAGCCTGTGAATTATTTCTACACAAACATCCTCTCCCCTCTTCTCTCCTTTGTCAAAGAAATGGTAATGTAGAAAATGAAGATGCAGACCAAAACAACATGCACACTATTACATCACTGAGCAAAGAGACATACCAGGAGACCAGTTTGGATTAGCAGGGAAGCCATGGCAGAGCTCAAATGCAAAAAGGCAGCATGCAGGAGGTAGAAGCAGGGACAAGCTGCAAAGGAAGAGTGTAAAAGCATTGCTTGGGCATGCAGAGATGTGGTGTCATAAACACCAGAACGCAAATGGAGTTGAGGTTTTAAAGGGATGTTGCAGGTAATGAGGTGGATTTCTGCTTCTACATTAATGAAAGTAGTAATACATTACTAAAAGGCTGAGCAGGGAATTGTGGGCCTGTTGCTGAATGGTGCATTTAGTGCCAACAGACCCCGGTGTGACAGAAGTACTCAATGACACTTCTCCTCAGTCTTCCAGAAGAAGGTCTCCCAGGCCTTTGTTCTTAGAGAAGTGGTTCAAGGAGGAAGAGAATTACTAGATCTGAATGACAATTAAAGCAGCAGTGGCTCAGCCTAGACAAGTCCGTGGGACCAGATTGGCTGCATCCAGGGCTACCACAAGAACTAACTGATGCCCTTAAAAGGCCACTTTCCAACATCTTTGAAAGGTCACAGAGCCGTGGGAAGGTTCCTTATGACTGTAGGAAAGCTGACGTTACTCCAATCTTTAAAAAGGGCCAAAAGAACAATCTAAGAACCTGTAGTCTGACTGGTGTCACTTTGGTCCTTTGGAAACTTAGAACAGGCAAAAGTTGAAATGAGAGATTTTGTCTGGAACTAAAGAGAAATTCTGCCACCCTTGGGACAACTGAGCAGGGAAATGGATAGCCCAAAGAGGTTGTATGGTCTCTATCCATACAAGTTTCAAGACACAACTAGATAAAAACCTGAGCCACATAATCTGACCCTTTTCTAAGCATCATGTTAGTCTTGATGACTTCCTGAGATCCCTTCAATATGTTACCTTGTGATCTTATGGTCCTTCAAAAGAAGGCAGTGTTCATGGGATGTATGAGCATTTAAACAACAACATTTTAACAACCATGAATGTGTCAATATAATAGGTGCTCCTCTTCAGTGAGAGTGAAAGTAACTGCTTATTAATAGGTGGGAGGGAGAACCTGGCAGAAGGGGGGCAGTGCCTTGGGAGAGCAGCACAGAAGCAATCTGGTACAAAGGCAACCAAGAAACAGTCAGGCTACATACAGGTAAATCCTACAAAGCGGATTTTGGTTTACTTATTACAAACCCAGATATTTAGGAAAATAATATTTAAGGGTTTAAGGAATATTCAGAGAAAACTGGTGTCCAATATGTTGGATTTTGAAAGGGCTGCAGAAGTCATTCCCCGCTTATTCTCCTTCCCATTCAATTTCTCAGAAGGAGTTCCTGATACCAGAGTTCTGTTTTTCGTTCTGACCAGTTGGAGGAAACTGATTGAGAATGTGGATGTGAAAGGGAAATGGATGAAAGTGAGTAAGAGTAAATAACTCCTGATATTAAGGAAGAGAAGAACAGTAAGAAAATAAACAGTTCAAATAAGCAGCCTTCAGTAGATTTAGAAAAATGTTCAAGCACTAAAAGAGAACAAATTTATTATGAGGTTTTTCAAAAATGGGGTAATAAGGCCTGATTGCTGAGAAAAGAGAGGGGAGTGTAACAACAGAGAAAATAATGAGCTCTTCAGTGACCTGAAAAGGAAAAGCACGTAGTGGAAATTTGATGTAATTACTAAAATTGAGGGTTATAAGAACATACAGTGATAAAGTTAAACAAGCTGAGGTGCAAAATAAGAAGAACCAGTGAGGGATGTGATTTATCACAATAAACCATTGTAAACATAGGCATTGTAAAAGGAAGAGTAAAGAAAGAGTTGATCCACAAGTGATGCTAAGAAGGCTAAAGTGTTTCGTGTCTTTTTTGAAGAAGAAGAAGAAGAAAAAAGAAATAATATCAGATCAGCTCAATTTTTGTTTGTGCCAGAATAACAAGTTTTGTGGCCATGGAAAAACAGTAGCTGTCATTCAGACTTGGCTGAAGTTTTCATGTTTTCTCTTGGAAAATTTTTCATTTCTCACCTTTAAACTGGAAGTGTACATTGATGAGAATTTCACATAAATGCATCGCAAATCTGTATTTTCATTTAAAAAGTAAAATGTTAAATTTGAGAACAGCACCAAGATGCAGAAGACTGTAAGCACGTTTAAGACTAAATTTGAAATCAGAATGGTGTTAAAATACATATGAGAAACATCTGAAGGAAAAAGAAGTAGTTAGGTAAGGACAAATGGACTGCTCTACACATTTGGGAAGACCAGTCAAGACAGGAATGCTGGATGGAAATAAACTGTTGTCTTAACATTTTTATTAAGCACTATTTCTTTAAAAGATTGCAGTAGATCAGAAGATGAACATGTCTTGAGGCAGCAGTGTCATGCTTTTAAAAACGATCATCTTTCTAGGTTGTGTAGCAGGAGGTGGCTGTTGATACAACAACAAATACAACCTCTCTTAGTCCAGATAAAGCTTCACGAATAGTAGGAACGTACCTAGAGATCTATTTTCAGTTGTGACTTTTTAAGTAATTTTTTTTTTTGAAAGGATAACTTTAAAAATGGTCTCCATGTATTTAAAACATCCTCCTGTGGGTAAATAAAAAAATCTTAACTGAATAGAAATGGTTGAATTCACATTAGTAGGATCAAAAATTCAAAGTGTCTCTCTGACTTCACAAATGTGTAAGGCTGAAACTGTTCCTTTCCATCTGCTAAAGGCTCAGCTTTCATTCTTTTACTTTTGCAACAAAATACAAATTTGTGGCCATTCAGGACAAAATTCTGTTGCATTTACAGTGGAACATGTTGGCCTGCCAGCTCTGCTGTCACTGTTGAGCTGTAGATGCCTAACTTTAGAGCCCAAATTTGGATCCTGCTGAGTCACCAGAACCTCCTGAGAATAACTGAGAGCCCTTAAGTTAGGAACTTGTCTACTTCCCTTACTTGTTTATGAAATGTAGTCTGTCAACTTAGACCACAGATATTTTAATTGCAAATATATCCTTCATTGTAATACAAACTGAATTTTTGATTAAATAAAGCAAAACACAAGGGGAGGCTCTTATGTATTCAGGAGTCTGTTAATCGACTAAGCTCTACTGTGACAGTTAGGATGATGGTCTATGAATACGGAGCTTTGAAATCCCTTCCCTTTATTATTCTTCAGTTTAATCTGAAAAATCTTAGCACACAAACAGAACCTTTTTAAAAAATGCCCTTTTACTTCTCCCCAGTTAGTTTCTGGTCCTGTATCATTTCAATGACTTTACGATTGGTGTGTTGCTGAAGTTGTTGTTTTGAGTTGATCTGCACATCAGAGGAGTGCAGGCCACTCTGGCTTGGTTGTGTATCATACAACCCATTTCACACTTCCTTTTCCTGTACCCTGCATGGAGGACATTGGTAACAGGCAGCTTCATTCTTGTGAAGAAAAGAAAATTACTATTCTGTGAATAGTAAGATCTGATTTATCAGCTCCAACGGCACCGTAATGGCAGTGGGATCTATACTGTGCACAATCCCAACATCCCCTCATAGTCCGGGTGTGGAATGCCAATGTTGTCTGAAACCAGCCACTTTTTTTTCTGTGCCAGAGGGAATACTGAACCTCAGGCTGCTAGGAGTGTATCCTTTTAGATCAATTAGCAGCTCTTCAGGTGCAGAGTTCAATCAGCTGCTTCTGCAGAGCATCCTTGATAAGCTGGTACTGACAGATGAAGTTAAGTGTTCTCCTGGCAGCTCGGCTGTGGTGACACGCGCTGGCATTGACGCGGCTCCCGGGAACCGGGGCTGGCACGCGGCATAACTAACCTGTCACACGCCCTGCCCAGAGAGAACGTGGCAACTCTGCAGGCTGTGTCGGAGCATCGGAAGCAAGTTATAATATCAGGCAGCTACATGATACGACATTTACCGCCTGTCCGTTCTGACAGGGAAAGTGTCACTTCGTCCAACAACCAGTGCTTGATTTATAAAAACAAATTCAGTGGTACATAGGTGTTTGATGTTTGCTGTGTGCTGTTGGGTTTATTGTGCTTGGTAGGAAAAAGAATTTAAGAGATAAAGTGCAATGATGACCCACTTGTCAAAATAAGCTGCAAAATTTTATTCAAAATGTGTGTCTTTTGTTACTTAGTCTATGTCTACACTATTTAAGAGATGTGTGATCTATTTCATTTTTGAAATACAAATGTCATAAATGGCATACTGTGCGCACACAATTTTTTAATTCAGATTCATATTTTCAGTGTTTATCAATAGTATGACATATGTTTATGTAAAATAAATTGATTATCCACTAATTATAAATATATAGCAGCAAGTTAGTACTAGTAGCTAGTTAGAAGTTGGTTTAAAATTGTCTGTATTAATTGTGACAGTTAAGTGTGAAAAAATGATTTTGAAAGAGGCTGTCTTTTATTTTCAAATACAGTGCATTGCTTTACTACTTATATGAAAACATTGTTCATTCCTAATTAAAAGCATAGTTATTAGTATCATAATTCTTTTCAAAATCCCACTTTTAATTTTTGTATATCTGTAAAAACCCCTCAATTTACTTGTTTTCAACAAGTGATTGTTTTAAAATCAGTTAAACCACTGTGAACTGAATGGGCAGATGGCTTACAAGGACTTAACCTTCATTAGGCTGTAGCTGCAAGTCAGTTGTTGTTTTGGATCAACCAAAGCCGTTTCAGTGCAATAGAGATCCTTTTCTCATGAGAAAGGTGTTACAATCAAGGTTTTATTGTGGCAGTGTCAGAGATTTTGAGAGGAATGTGTTGAAGTTAGATATATGATCCCAAGATTTTGTCTTTGAAATTCTTATGGTGCTGACTATAATTACAGGAAACGTGAAGAGGAAAGTAAGAGAAAAGAAGCCAAGCTACAGAAAGCGATGCAGAACGTGGAACAAAACAAGTTTCGAGTACAACCGAATCCTGCAAATCGAGAGAAGACCACAAGTGTCCCTCAGTCACTCAACAAACCAGCTGATACACAGAGTAAGAGACTCCTGCCACTCAGTGCTTCACAAGTTCAACCAGGGAGAAACAGCAGAGGTTCACCTAAGGCTTGTCACAACAAAGGGACCCCAAAGGAGAGTTGCCCACCAGTGGAGCCTCAGAGTGAAGGTCATAAAATTGGACAAGGTTTGTGAACTCTTTTTAGTTGTCCTGATTATCCATTTTGTCCACATCTGGTGGTATTTTATATATAGGAGCTGTATTGTCTTTCTATAATTTCTTATTCTTTCATTACTTAAGTAAATCATGCGGGATAGAGTTAGATACAGATTCTTTTACTCTATGTGAAGTAGTCTAAAACTTCAGCATATACAATGTCTGTAAAAATACCTAAAATATGTTAGAACAAGTTGTTAGCAGTTGTTCTATTAGTTACACTTGTTGGAGAAAATAAGATTAAAGATATATGACATATCTGTGGTATACTTGAAGAATGTTAATGGAGAAATGGTACCTTTTGGTTTTAAACGAGGTTAAAATGAGGATAAAATTGTTCTAAGTGACATTTCTAGTACATGCAGGGAGCTGTTCAGTCACCTTCATTCTCCATGGCAGTGTTCTCCTATGATTTGTGTCTGAAGTCCTCTTGTTGAGAACACTCATGGATATTTTTTCAATGTTGATGGTTATACAAGTCAAGTTTTAAAACCAATTAGGCTATTACCTAAATATTTTTTTCTTTAATATATCTTTAAAAGCAGAATCTAATTTCTGCAAAAGATAGAATTTTAATTGGAAAATTCCCTGCTATTGTTTATCACCTTTCTTTGCCATGAGTGTTGAACATTAAGAGAATAAAAGTCTTCACTCGAGGTTCTTCTGAAAATCTGTGACATGTACTTCTTGCTATAGCAGGACTGTTTTACCTTCAGAGATTTTAAAGAAAACCCCCTCTTGCCCAATCCAAATCGTGTTTGAAATAATGCTATGTCTTTTTTAGTTGTGAGTTCTCCTTTTGTTATTGTAATGATTCCAGGAAAGTTGATGCAACAAGGATCAAATCATGCAGTCCTGTAATCAGTTCCTATTAGGTGTTTTAATCAATTCTCGTGTAACCAAGACTTTGATGGACTTCACTGGTCATTTTATTGGAATGAAATATAAATTTGGACCCTTTGGGCTGTGAAAACTGTGATTAAGTTGGTGGGTCTTTTCTGGTCTGTTCTCTATGGATAAATCCTCCTTCCTGTGTGTGTTACCTCCTTTGCCTTAACTGTCATATAAACAGATAAGTTTGGGGTTTGTGCCCTGTACTTGTTATTGCTTGGTCTTCCTAACAAAGTTTATTTCAATATCAAAATATGAGCTAGAATAGTTAAATAGTTAAATTTTGGAGTTTTTTCCGTTATCTGAATACTCAGTTGTTCAGATGGGGAAGTTCTGCACTTATGAATGTTTTACAGTTGAAGTAAAGAAACATTCTACATGCTGTATGTGCAAAGCAGGTAGTGGGTTTTGGAGAGTTCAGGGTTAATCTGTTTAGTGTGCCATACTCAGTTATCCAGTCAAAACAGTGTCCTGTAAAGGCATTACAATGTGAAGAAGTATAGCATGATTTCACCAGGTTTTGGATGACCCAGAAGATTTTCTGGTATTCCAGTGTCTCAAAGACCTGTTTCTTTTCTTTTCCCCCTCCTATCCACCCTGTAATATCCTGTTTGTTTGTTACATTTCATCCTGTCTGGTCTATTTTCTCATTCTCCTGTTAAGTTTTCAAACAGAATGGAAGGTGGATGGACAATGGGAGAGTTTCAGTTTTGCACTCCACTCTGTCTTCGGAGTCCTCCTCACGAGAGTGTTTAGAAGCAGTTGTCACAAAGCAGCAAGGGAGGAATTGGAAGGACTTCATAGTTTCATTCAGGATGGCAAGGGAAGTACTGAGAAACCCAGTGATTTGGGTTCCCTGCGTTGTCCTCATGTGCCAAAATGCAGGGTGGCTAGAGCAGGAATTTAGGAAAAAAGGTTGAAACAGTGTCAGTCAGTTATGGCATGTTCACTGAAATGAGCATGTGAGTTCATGGGGCTGCATTCCTGTGTCATATGGTAAACTGGTTTCTTGGGGAAACACCTGTATAATCAGGTTGATGAAGAAATAGTTTCTCCCTATGAACACTTTTTTAGCTCCAGTGTAATGTGAGAAAGAAAACCATTTGTAAAACAGTAAGCAAATGAAGAAGTTTGGGACTGCTGTTACAGGCAATCATGTCCTCTTCTAATTATTCCTGCTTAATTTTTTTTCTTCATTTAAGTAAATCCCTATGTGTCTCAAAGGTAACTGAGCAAAAGAATTAGAGATATAAACTACATTTTGCTGGATCAGAGACTAAAACTTGGCTTCCATTTCTCTGTCTAAAGAGTCATCGAGGAAACAGATCAAGAGCAAGTCAAGTTGTGTCCATTTCCACTGTGACAAAGCAAAAGAGGGACCAAAAGTGAAACATCAGGTTGCAGCTGCTACAGAACTGAATGGAGAAAAGCCCAAGGAACACACTGTGGACACAACAGGTACCTGTGCCCGGAGGAGTAGGAGGGTTACTACTTCTACTTGTAGGACTGCCAGTGTTGGGGAAAAATTAAAGGATCCAAGTCAGTCTTCATCTGGCAAGAGGGAGCATTGTGAGGGAACGGCCGTGTTCTTCTGCGATGTCAGTTGTGCTGGTAGAACTGTGAGAAACTCAAAACAGTGTGAAGCTTCTTCCAAAGGCAAAAGGCATCAGCAGAAATCCAGGAGTAAAGAGGTAAATGATAAGCGAAGTTCACCAGCTGGTTCTAGTAGACCAGGAAGTGCCAAAACAGTATTTGTACACACCAGAAGTGACAGCCTGCATGCTGTGGAACAAACTGACAAAGTGGGAAATAGTGAGTTAGAGAAAAAGACTTCCTCACTGTTGCCTGCTGGGGCAGAACCTACCAGAACTGTGGCAAGAAACCCCACAGCATGTTCTGCTCCTGGTGACGGTTTGAACTTGGAAAAAATGGGTGTGATTGGATCCAGGAATGCAGATGATCAATTATGTTCTGTCTCATGGCAAAGTACAAATATTGAACTGATCCCTTTAGAGATTCGAATGCAGGTCATCGAAAAAGAAAGAAAAAGGAAGGAGCTCTTTCGGAAGAAGAACTACGCTGCTACTGTCATACAGAGGACATGGAGAAGGTAAGGCTGCTGTTTCAACAGCTACAGAAGTGTGATATGCAAGTAGATGTAAATCAAATTAGGCTTGTTGGCAATGCTCTTTATTTGGACCTTTTGCTTACTTTGTTGGTAGCACTAAATGAGACATTTAATAATTTTTCACCAAACAAGGGAAAGTGGGTTCCAGTTGCCTAGAATTACATTAGTAAGTTCATAGAAAGTGCAAGGTAAGTGATGACTTTTAAAAATTGGAAAATTGGACATACCTCACCACTTTTCCATTTATGTTTATAGTTCTAACAAATTATGTTACACCTTCATTGAAATTTTGACTCTAATTAAATATAAAAGTGAGCGTTTTGTTTTACTGGAAACAGAAGCCTCTTCCTTACATTATCATAGAGGAATTTCCAGCTGTAAGCT
>JAOXXN010000395.1:90241854-90262909 GCA_026770055.1 Myrmophylax atrothorax | reverse complement strand
AAAAGGAACCAGATCCTTTACCACCAGTTACTTGAAACTGTACTCTGACCTGACTTTTAACCAGATAACCAAACCACAAGATGTTTGGAAGCTTAGAACATTAATTGCCAAAACTTGAAGCTAGCTTGAATACCTGGATGAAACAGGAATAACTGCTGTACAGAAGAGGCAGACACAAAAGAATGAGATGTCCCAGTGTTTGCTTTTCATGACATTATCCTGCTTTCATGAATGTGTGAGTTTCGGTCTCAGAAATACTGTCATTCTTAATGTGCACACTTCTTAATATTTAATTTCCTATCAAAGTGGTCAGACAGAGTATGGCAGCTGTAGGTGAAGCATATAATATGTACATAATTTATATTTCCTGTTTTTATTGAAACTTTCTTCAGTTTTTACCGGATGCAGAAAACCATAAATTACTGATGTTTACTAATATTCTTTCCAAGTCTCTCACTAGTTGAACAGTTTCTTATATACTATAATATTTCTTAGTATTCAATTAAAGAAAAAATAACAGTTAAGTTGCTCTCAGAGCTTAATTGTGACATCCTATGATGTAGTTCAGCAGTGATGCAAAATTTGTTCCCCCAACACAAACTGTATCAAAGGGAGCAGCTGTTGGGTGTCTGGGAGCATACAGAGGGCAGTAACACCTTTTATCCCAGTCCCTGGGAAACCTGCAAGTTTCCTGCAATAGCAGAATCAGGTCTTAATGCCCAACTGCCTGCAGAATAAACGCTGAGTCACTGGTAGACCTCCCTTCTTCTGGGTCATGCTGGAAGCTTTGCTGCCCTTGCAGAGGAGTTCAGAGGGGCTGTTCCCTCCTCCCCCTGCTGTGCCAGGAGCAGAGTACTGGCTGTCTTCCCAGTGCAGGACAGCATCGGTATCCAACAGCATGCCGCAGCATGGAGCAGAAGGGAAGCACTCAGCAGCTGGAGCATCAGGGTCTGCCCTCTTTGTCACCTCACTCAGCCTGGGCTTTTCAGCCACTCAGTAACGTGTCCTCTGGGCCTCACTGAGCAGGCCCAGCACCAAACATTAAGAGAGAAGAGGTCTGAGTACTTATTGTACCAGCCTGCTGTTTTGAAAAGGAAAGATCTTTTTTTGCCAAGTACTACATAGCTCTGAAAAACTATGAAAGAGTCATGGGATTCTGCTGCCTGCTTTCAGTAGTGCTTCCAGGTTTAAAAAAAGTCCCATTTCTTATTTTGCAAGGTGAAGTGTTACCTGTGTTTCCCTGTTGTAAGAAACACCAGGGATTGAAGAGACAAGCATTGCTAGCCACTTGTCTGAAGGGTTTTAAGAATTGGTATCTCTCCCATTGCTTTTTCCAGTTCACTTACAAAGCCTGAAGAAGTCTTGTCTTTTTCAGAAAGAGCTGACACTGCCATTACTAGGGAGGGGACACCAGACCAGACACCCCGTGATCTGAGCTGGCAGTCCATTTGTTCCTAAACTGAAATGTGGCCCTTCAGAGATTTGTGTTGGCTCAGCGATACTTCTGTTTGCTCCTGCTCTTTTATTGATCAGTCCAAGTATTTTCAAGCATAAGGCTGGATTTAGTGTCCAGTAATATTCCAAATTATCTCTTTTTGGAATATACAAGTTACACTGGCTTTTATGAGTACATGCCAATTCCAGTGAAAAGTTAAGGTTTTGAAACATAGTATTTTAAATTCATTTTTGCATGAACTTTGGTGGATGACTTTTTTTGGTGACAATTCCAGCTTGCACAATATCACCTATTTCTGCACTTCTATCATCTTTACTCCCTGCTATTTATACATCCAGTTCTGGGATCCCCAGTATAAGAAAGACATGGGCCTGTTGGAACAGGTCCAGAGGAGGGCCACAAAAATGGTCAGAGGGATGAAACACCTCTCCTATGAAGACAGGCTAAGAGAGTTTAGGTTGTTCAGTCTGGTGAAGGCTCCTGGGACACTTGATTGCAGCCTTTGAATATGTAAAGGGAGCTTGTAAGAAAGACAAAGACTTTTTAACCAAGACTTGTAGTGACAGGACAAGGGGCAAAATTTCTAAACTGACAGAGATGTTAGGATTAGATTGGACATGAGGAGGAAGTTTTTTATGATGGGGATGGTGAGGTGCTGGAATAGGTTGCCCAGAGAAGTGGTGGATGCCCCATCCCTGGAAATGTTCAAGTCTGGTTAGACAGGACTCTGAGTTGAAGGTGTCCCTGCCCATGGCAGGAAGGGTGGAAGAGAGGATCTAAGTCCCTTCCAACACAAACCATTCTACAGTTCTGTGATTCCATGCCACATTCCTCATGCCCACTCTAAACTGCAAAGCAAAACAGCCACTTCTTGTCCCAGTGTTTCCCCACTCTTGCCCACTTGCTCTCTCTGCTGCTTCCAAATGCTATTTAAGCAGCTCAGTGTTGGCAATGCCCACCTTGGCCTTCCTCTCTGATGTAGATCCTGACTTCTTGTCTTATGTGCTCAAATCCTTTAGATACCAAAAACTAAAGTAAGTCAGGAGTAGGTTGGGAGAGTATATCTGCAAGTGACACTACTGCTGCTGGAGGCTCTGCTGTTTCCACTTAACACTGATTTAAAGGGGCAGGCACATGCCATAGCTTTTAGTCAAAGCAAAATGGTGTGTAACGAGTGCTTGTGCAAATTTCCTCTCAACTGGGATGTAAAGCCTTGCATTAAGCTGAATTACATGCACAGAAATCTGTATTGCATTTACACTTTTGACTGTCTAAAGATTTTGCATGTATCTTTCTAAACTAGTCCACCTGCCCAAACAGTGATGGTGTGCTACCTTTCCAAGAAGTGCATGCACTTTACTAACACTTTGTATTTTGGAAATTGTGGGAATTAAAGATTGTTTAAATTACATTTGTTATTTAAAGAATTAATAATGAAAGCAGAGTTCATATATATCAAAAAAAAAGAGGCAGTGTTGTGGGTATTTTAGGATGTGGATCCCAAGTCAAATGGTGACGCATGCCTGCAAAGGAATCATGGTTAGCATTTCCTGCTAGCTTGTACTAGGCAGCTGTATGTGCTGCCTTCTAATATGCCATTATTCTGAAATACCCAATATCCTGTTCACTGTGCACCAAATTACACTTTTTAATCAGGTACCTACTGCATGGCTGTGGCTCCCACTCAGTCCTGTGTTTTTCTCTTGGTCCAAACTTGCCCTGTAGCATGTACTTGTAAACAGCAAGAGAATTACATGTTGTCAATGTGTAATTCTACATTAGAAACATAAGAACATGCTTGAGTGCTAGAATTTCTCTAAAATCAAATGCATTTCTCTCACTCTAAATTTTATAGTCTCAATTTACTCACTGAAAATAAACACAGCAGCATAGTGGTAGTGGTCTACTTAAGTATATTAACTTGCCATTCTTAGGAGAATGTTTCAATTCCCATATCTGCAAACTTCATAAATACAGTACTCAGTAGTGTATTCCAAGGTGTGTGGCTTGCCAAAGGTTAATTGCCTATCCTGCTCATTGAGGCTTACAGATCCTGTGTCTGTCTTGCTCTCTCCTGGGGGGCACTGAGGCCTCTGCCATTCTCCAGGGTCCTCAGTGAGTTGACAGAAGCTGGAAATAAGTTGGTTGTTGTCACTGTTGTTCTCCCGCTGAAGTCGAGTTGTACTTTTATATGTATTATTGTGTGCATACTCTGACCAGCAATAGTTTTTTTGAGCTTCTGTAATAGTGACTGTGGATACCACTTGCCAGCTTTGTCACTCTGCAGGTATATTCCATGTTTCTTTTGTGTGCAGTAGTTTTGTTCACTAAGCACTGGGCATTTTTTAAGGCAACATGTCAGATTCATATTGCATCAAACTTAGTCCCATTCTTCATTTTTTCTCAGTAGGATCAGAATGATCTGTTACTGGAGAGCTGAATTAAAAAACTGTGTACTTGCTCTAAAGATACCTGCCCACATCTTCCCAGTGTCAGTGCCTCCCTTTTTTCTTGTTGCTAAAAACTGCCAGCAGTTCTCTACAGACACAAAATCACAGCTGGGTGCAAAGGTGGACTGCCTGTGAGTGGGTCATTTCCTGTATCAGCAAAGGCTTCTGGCAGTAATTACTGAATTCCAAGAGAGTAGCTTAGTATTCTTTTCTGCTCAAGTATAAAGCGGTTCCCTAGTTGTTTTTCCTGCAGTGCTATTCACTTAACCCGTCCTTAGCTCCAGTTATGTTAGCAACTCACTGTGACCGTGCTCCCCCTTCACTTTCTCTTCCTCTCTTACCCCCACTGAAAAGTTAGAAGTGACATATTACCTAACAAAACTGGATCATTTTTTTCTTCTGTGTCTCAGTAATGCTCCTGTTCTGAATTCATACAGTGCCTTGCAACGTGCAGGAACTGGTGAGGGGCAGTTGCTGCCTGCATTTGTTATGTACTTTAATGAGCTGCGTAACAGCACGTGCCTGAATTCTGAGGCTTCACTAAATTGAGATTAAATATGTTTGCCTCACCCAGCAAATTTCACAGAGGTAATTTACTAAGCTTGTTGAAAGTTTAAAATTATTTGGACTGTAACTGAGCATATCATCCTCCTTTGGCATTCTATTGTGCTTTTATGTACTCATTTTTTGTATATGGCTGCTTTTTTGTTTGAATTATATAGTTCATTGGCTTATAACGTATATTTAAATAACTTGTATTTAGTTGTGTTGTCTTTTGTTTTAATTTGAAACTTGTTGCAGATGGAGCAACAGAACAAAATCAGCTCTTTATCTCTCCTTCCTCATTCTCTTTAATGGGCATCCAGTAGAAGCCTTTCAGAATGGCAGAGTGGGTGATAATCCATGTGGTTTGGCCTGATACCAAACACTTAAAATTAATATTTTACAAGTGTTACTCAATGTTCATTTGTACTGGGAAGATTCAGAGTTAACTGCTGGAGCAGCTAATTGATTTGTGAGTGTGAAATGCCAATATCCGATTGAATACTTACATCCCATTCAAGGGGAAAAAAAATCCCAACAGCTCCTTGTCACTGGTGCCATTTGCCACCAGGGTGTGAGGGGAGTGTGAAGAAGGACAGATCATCTGCTGCTGCCACTTGGCAGAGGGCTGTGACTGTGTGTGAGATCAAAGCAGCCTGCAGGGTTCAGAGGCAGTTCAGGTCAGAGGACAGGGAAGCCTTTGAAACGGAGGGTTAAAAACAGATTGCTGAAAACAAGGTGAGGGGAGCATCTCAGAGGAGGGATGGAAAGCAGCTCAGTTTTCTGTGGAGGAAATGTGCAGTTGAACCCATTGGAGGTAGATTTGGTTTGTCTCTTGCACTGATTGACTGAGAACACAAAGTGGTAAGGCACATGAGAAAGTCTGGCATTATTAAGCTATGAATATAGTGAAAATGAGCAGGCTGTATTGATTGTACTGTTACCATAAACATGTATAGTTTTCTGTTGATTTTCTATTTGTAAGCAGTTAATAAGCTGATGTTGAAGCATTGCAACTTTTGATACCTGTAATGCCGGATATTTATGAACTGTGTGAAATAGTGGATGCATCCAAAATTGAAACCAACTCCTACTTCTTCTGAGCAAACATTTCTCATCCAAATGACTTAGCACATCAGTGGGAGTTCTGTTTTCCCAGTTACTCATGTAAGCCACCATGTGAACTGATGCGTGGAGAGCACGGAAGTTAAAGCAGGTCACCTAAAACAAGCACTCTTCTCTTTTCTGCTCTCTAGTTACCAGCTAAGACAGGAGTTGTTTCAGCTTCTTAGTGCTAAGCGGCAGTGCAAAGAAGATGAAGACAAATGGAGACAAGAGGCAGCTGCTTTCTTCATTCAGGTTGCTTGGAAGAAACAGCTGAACCATGGCCCTCCGAAATCAGTTCCTTCATGTAAAAATCTGAAATCTGTAAACAAAACCAACTCAGCCATAAAACCCAGCAAGCAGTCTATCCTAAAGCAGATATATGGTAATTCTCTCTTCACTATACTTCAGTTTAAATAACTAAGCTTTTATTTTTGTAATGGTATATTCATCTACTTGCTTCTTACCTCATTGTTAGGGTTTTCAACTATTTATAAAAATTAATCTCAGGAGTTCTGGATAATTTTGTTCCTGTTTCAGGTTAAAATCGAAACAAGAAGTCTGTGATTTAAAATGGCTGCTCCTGAAGCAACTATTTATATGTGGATTCCCACATAGCATTATTCCAGCACGGGTCTTGAGCAACCAAATAATTCCATTGCCAGAGCTGCTCACATCTATCAATGTGGAAGGAGAACAGAGCAGTTAAACAGGATAGCTGGCTGTATCCATGCAGAGTGGCTATCGGGATCCTGGTTTAAATTTTAAGCATTGTTTTAAACTTTTGTATTCTAAAATATTTTCATTTGAACAGTATGTTCCATGTTAATAACTTTTTTGTTTGAAGATAAGTGTTCTTTATGGAAAGAGAAAGATCATCTTTTGTAGTAACTCTGCACTGCTTTGCGCTGTGCCTGAATGTGCACGGTGCAAGGAATGCCTCTTGGAGAAAGGGTAGAGGAAAAGCATTGCTTTTAGCCCTGCAGTTCCTTTACAGTGTGGATGACTGTTGGAGTAAAGACATGGTAACTATTGGTATTTTACCAGGTGTTAAGTCACTTCTATCATAGCTCTGTTGCTTACATAACCAAAAAGGGTAAAATAAATAAAGCTAATAAATTTATAATTTATTTTCCTTCTTTTTTTTTTTTAATAGCACCCCCAAGATGTATTTTAACTCAGTTAAATTTCAGTTGTGGTTGTCACAACCGTGTATCATATAAAATGTCTCATGAGTTTTCTCATAAAAAATAATTTTTAGGACAAAATAATGCTGTAGCTAATTGAAATAGTTTGTAGCTATACGTAACCATCATATGAATCAACACAGACTTGTTCATATTCTTTGTTAAAGGGCGTTCTCAGGAAGGCCAAGTGTGTCAGTCAACAAGATCTCCTTCTAAGCTGAAATTTTCTGATGTGCAGCTGGTCTCAGGTAGGACATTTTAGTACTTTAATGCTTACATACACAAGATTGGTTTCTCCTTAGAAAAGTCTGTTCAAGGACTGGATTCTCCTATCTAAATATGACCACTGTTGTGATTGCATGCTCTTTCCTTCACTGCTTTTGGACTTACTTGAGCACTGCACTTTCATCCTTATATTGAAACACTGAGATGAATTTTCATTGGGCTGTTACTAGGAAAGACCTTAAAATAATGGATTTGTACAGTGCTAAGGCAGATAATATTCACCTGTGATTAAAAATGCTGACAGATGTTTATGTTGGGTTCAGCAGCACAGATATTTACTAGTCCTGTAGAACTAAGGATTGCTACATGTACCAAGAATTTACACAGCTCTTTGTTACAAATACACACTTTAATGCAGAGATGACACCTTGAAAATCTGAATTTACTTATCTGATCTCTGCCCTTTCTTTTAAAATCACATGAGGGGGTTTCTGCACTGGGCATGGTGCCTCGGTCTTTTCATAGCATTTTGCTTGCAGTAAGTTTTAAGGCTCTAAAAAAATCATGCATTTATTTTTCTTTTTAATTCAGAAGCCGTGTTGTCATTACCAGGTCTGTTTGCAACTGAAATGTTATTCATGTCTGGAACTGGTATCAGGCACAGTCAGGCAGACAGATGGGGCTGCACTGTGCAAAACAGAATAGTGTCAAAGAATTGACACTGTAAAGGTATTATTTGGATCATTAAAGGCTTGAACTTCATGCATGTAGCATTAATTGATGGCTAGCTTAAAACTTAAGTTACATGGCCATCTCTCCTACTACTTCTTTACTAAATGCCATTTTTAAGATTTTTCCATGTGCTTCCTTGGGGTTGGGAGCTGTAGTCATATTAACACTTCACCACGTGAAGGTTCAGTGCCTCGTTGGGCATTTGGTCTCGGGGCTGTACTCCACGTGGCTCACAGGCAGGACACAGCTAGACAGGAACTAAGCAATTGCTTCAAGGGGACAGTAGTTCAGGTAATTTGCAAAGAAAAGTAAAATACATTTTCCAACTAGTTTAACAAAACTCTGAAGTCAGAAGGAAATCCAACAGTGGACCTATCCTTGAGTTTGTTAGAATTGCAGGTGAGTTTCTGACTAAGAGACAGAGGCTTTTTTCACTGTCTGAGAACTGTTTTAATTAAGAGGCATGACCAGACAGGTGTTTGATTGCCACCTCTTTATGCAGATATGAATCTAAATTTTAAAAGAGCTTTAGCAAATAATGCTTCTTTTCGTCTACCTTTTCGGGACAACAGATCTCCCTGTCTTCTGAAATAAAAAGGCTTTCTTTTGAGGTTTGAGTGTCCTTTGCTTTCATAACTTGGTGACGAATAGGATAGTGATAGGAACTCTGCCCAGCTTCTTTAGAACACTGTCTACTTTTATTCACCTAACAGGAGCTCAGGGAACTTTAGCCCTTACTTAAAAGACAATAACATGTTTTTCATCTGACTGCCTTTGTGCATGACAACATTACGTTTGTTGGAAAAGTTCAGAGCTGTCAGTGGCTAATGCCAGATACTCCGTGTCTGACGTAGGTGCCTGGAGTAGGTCAGAATGGACTGTTCAGTTTGATTCTTCTGCAGAAGGTACATCTGGGAAGGTGAAGACTGACTGTCAGCCCTAGTTTTAATGTTCACAGAGGTAGTGGGAAAAGTGTGCAGTGACAAATCTGTAACGGGGACTGACAACAGACTCAGTCCAACACTTTGGAAGGGAGAAGATGCAAAGGTATTCAAAGGAAATGTACAAATAAGTAAGGCAGGCAGCAGGTGACGGGGGGAAAGGGAACATGCAGTGGGATATACAGAGGTTGGATGGAAGCTTCAGACTATTCTGGCCACTAAGGCCTTTTGGATGGTTACCATTAAAACATTTCAGAACTATAATTTGTTCTCTTTTAAATTTTTTTTTAGATTTTATTAAAGGGATGCCTTTTGTCAATCCAGTAAATGGTATTTAAAGAGGCTCTCTGCAGCACACCGGACAGCCTCGTTTTTTTGTTTCACTGTGGAAATTAAAGCATGGTCAGAGTTGTAAAGAAGGACATTTCACAACTCTTGGCATTAGAAAGAACTCCTTAAAATGTGCTGGGTTAACACCCTTAATGAAACATTCAGATTTGGGAGGACCATGGCTAGAAGGGGATAAAGCACTGAAATGTTTGTGGCTAATCTTTACAAAACTGGGAAAAGGAAAACACACATATTATTTGAAGCAGATTACAGGAAATAAAAATATTGCATGAGCCCAGACATTTAGCCACACTCAAACCTGAGGAGAACGGTCAGATGATACTCACTCTTGCTTTCTAGCAATTCAGAGAGTACTCACTTTAACCCTGGCCGAGTTTCCCCTACTTTCTACAAATGGCCACCTAATGTTGCTGAATATTGCTCAACAAAATCTCTTGCTGCTCTTCAGCAAACTCAGCCAAGAGCTGAAAACCTTCATTCATTTATGAGGATAAAAACCACTACAGTAGATTCATTGTTTATGAAATCTAGAATGCAGTGTAGATGAAGCTTTTCATCCACTGGAGTCACTCATCAAAACCATTTTGTTCTTTTACAGTAAACCTACAGCGTGTTAATTTGCTGGAGAACATGGAAAAATCAAAGCAATTTTCATACAACATGAGATCAACCACTGCTGCAAGATCAAAAAATACAAGACTCAAGCACTAAGCAAAACCAAATGTTTGGAATTTAAAAACCATTCCAGTACAACTGTCACCTTTCATAATGTGTAAGCCATCTACGACATACTAAACTTGAACACGTTTTCACTTTTGTATTATCTCAGTATTACATGCCAAGTGGACTTGTAAGGAGTTGGACTCATTTTGTGTACAAATTAGTTTTTAAATGCAACTGTTAATTTCTTTACCAACACAGGATGAAATCTGAATTGCATTTGGAAACAGAAAATGAAGCACTAAGCCCAGCATTAGAATAGCATTGCAGGGGCTACCAAAGCTTTCCATTGCAAAAAAGTAGGAATGTTCAATATGTTCAAACAGTTTCAAAGGAGAGGGAAAATGTGCTAAAGATGTAGCAGTTCTGAAAGACTGCGGTATTACTTCATCTTAAATTTATTAAATTAATTTCAAAATCCAAACAAGAATGGAAGAACAGCCTCTGTGCTCCACTTCTGTACTAAAGAAACAATTGTTTTTGCTAACTATGAATTTGGAAGGAAAAGTAGAGATGTTGACAAAAAACAGTACATAAATTGCTTTCATAACCTATGGAAACTATTAGGGTGTGTTTTCTACTGTTTGAGATTATCACCAATTTTTTTAATAACTTTTTCTACATGTATGAAAAGAGTTTCTACAGAAAGCAAAGCCAGCCTGTTCTAGGAAAAACCAGTTCCTTTAATAGTTTTGGAGCTGCCACAGTGTACAGTATTTACCTTGCACAAATAAAAAATGTTACTCTAGTTTCAAAATACAGTGTTTTCTATTTTTGCTTCTAGGTAATATTACCTAACCTTGATTTCTTTTAATATGATGCTTCAAAATAATAGATGAGCAGATTCAATATAAGTCTGTTTCTCTGCAAGCTCTTAAGCTTCAAGGAGACTGGATTTTCTTTTACATCCCTCACTGTGGGCACCACATCTATTAAAATACCTTTCAGTAACATCTACTTGCTTGAAAAGACAGGCAAGAAAGGGATGCAATTCTCTGTAAAATTTTTATTGTTTCACTTACAAAAAAATTGACAAGCTTTGTTCCAACATCTTCCATTCAAAACTAAATAGAAGTAAATGCTTTACAATAAATGCAGTTTGACCTCTAATACACGGCGTTCATAGGGCCAGGTGCCTGGGGGTGAGAGGCAAGGTAGATGTTGAAACAGTAATGGAGGTCTGTGAGCCACTGCTCTTGGACTTCACCGCTCTTCAGTGTCTAGAAAGGAGGAGAAAAAAAAGGAAAGCTCAATTTCCACAGCAGCCCTTGCAAACCTTTGTTTTTACAGTTAATCAGGTGCACTGCTAAGGGTACCAGACAGCCTTGTTCCCCTGCACAGTGACACTGTTCTCATTTAAACATTCCAACACGGTACATCTGTTAAAGCCCAAATAATAAAGTGTGACAACTGGGTACACTAAGTCAGTGTTACGTTATCAAGTGTGTGAATTACAGCAGATGTGCTTTCCTTACTCTTGATTGGAGTGACTCCCTTACTTTCCCATTCTGCAATTTATAGGCAATTAAAATGCAAATAAGGGTGGTTCTACTGCAGCAGAGAGCTCACTATCCCAGCCTACAGCAGAACTACTACCCACAGACCAACACAGCCCATGGCCCAGGAACTGACTCTTCTCAGCATTTGTAGGTGGTTAAAAATACCCAAGAGCAAACCCAACCCACACGTGGTGGAACATCACAAGAACTGGCTGTGGCATTTTGAACACTAAAGGACACCAAGCACCTCCTGACTTGCAAGTTAGAGAACTTGCACCATAACCTCTTACATCTGCTTTTACCATCACTGTTATGCTAAACGTTTCTTCTTCAAAGTTTGCAGTAATTTTAAAAAATAAACATGATGTATATGTAGTTTCTGGGAAATGAGAAGTTTCATACCATGATGTCCTTGATAATCTGTTGCACCAGAAACTCGTTTGTGATCATATGGCTCCTGAGCTGGCCATGCTGCATCAGCAGGCGAAGCAACTGAGCAACAACGGGCAGCTCTTCCCGACAGATCCTGCTCACTTGCAGGCTCTGCAGCATCAGCCTCAGTAACCGTGGCAGGAGTGCTAATGCAGAAATACAGGATCCCCACAGCATATCCCTGAGAGCAAAACAGAACAAACATGGAAATGATTGAGGACACATATTTCAAGGATACTGCTGTGAACTGGCTGTGTGGCTGTACAAGGAAATGTGCCGCTGTGAGCTCAACCATTCCAGCTGCCCTCACCACAATTAGTGGCAAAGGAGAAAATTTGTACCAGAAAATGGTAAACGTGAAAATATTCCAAAATTATGTACAGCACTGGAAAAAAATAAGGTCTGGCCCCAGAGCTACAAATGTTGCTGAAGCTCTTCCACAGTGTAATTTCTGCTTGATGCAGCTGGGAAGAGGTTTTTGTTTCAGTCATAGTTCAGGTACACTTGAATCTTTGTTTAAGATTCATAAGAAATTAAACAAATGAACCAGCTTTCTGTGATATGCAAGTCATTAAATACAGTAAGTGAAAGAGGATTTTGGCTTTAAAAACAAGCCTTAAATTTTCAGGAAGCATTGAACAATTTTCCTGCAATGGAAAAAACCTGAACTTTAAAAGACATAACTGCTTTTCAGGTAAACTTACTTCAATCTGTTATCTATAGCTTTTGGGGTTTTTTTTTAAGTCAAATGGATTTGCAGTCTCTGTAATGATGCCTGAGAAGTTTTGTTAAAGCTGAAACATCAGGTCAGTTAAAGAGTCCACGCTTATCAAGCCAGATCCTTTGCATGGTGCTTTTCAATGTATCTAATGAAACTAAGGCTAAAGATTAAGGTATAAATCTCCACCCTTCCAAAGTCAGGATAGTTCTGACATCTAAACAGAACAATTTGAGATTAAATCTTCTTCAGTTATGGTTTTAAGTAATTCCAGCTAATTTGCAGCTGTTTTTCTTAAATCTAAGTACTGTTTTGAAGTCAGCAAAACCACAGGAAAATAGACTGGTGGGTGGTGGGCAGTATCCTTTCATTTTACATCTTTAAATACTTGTGGCTGCAAAGACAGAGAATTAACATGGTAACAAGAGCAGCTTTACCTTTTCTGTAGATGTTCTGCATCCTCTTTGTCTAATGTTAGCAGAAAGTACAGAAGACTGTAACAACAAGAGGCCAAGAACTTGTGCAGATTTTCACTTATAATGCAGGCTTGATCCAAGAGCTTATTTATGGCACACAGAACAGATCCAGCTGTGCTATCGGGTATTACAACCAATCCAACCTGTATTAAACAAAGAAACAACACCAAGTTCATCACTTTATACACAACTTTTTTTGCAGGGATACAAACAAGCTGAATGAACCTCTTTCCTATCATGATGTGTATTACTTGGTTTCTGTCCAAGTTCTACATACCACTGCATTTTTTCAAATCCCTGTTTCCTCAAGAAATTTCCACCCACACCAACAGAAGGTTAAATTGACATCCTCATTGCATCCCCTCTAAACAAACATCTCAAACATATTTCAGAAACACAGCACTGCTTTGAGCCTTGCTCTGAACAACAGTGCAGGCACAAACAATCTCCTGGGCAGAACAGGTCTTTCCTTTTAAGCACATATCTTGGGACAGGGCAGCCCTTCTGTGTCTTGCAATGGCAGCGAGCGGCCACTCAGGTAGAAGGAAACTGATTTATGGTACAGAAAGAAAAGCTTCTACCAGACTGTCATCAGGGTGAGTCTCCTCTGAAATCCAACAGGAGCTTTATGAGCAGAGGTCAATTAAAGCTACTGAAATACACAGTGAGCACACGGCTGGGGTGATGCTCTTCTGGTGTTAAAAGGAGAGTATCATCTTGAGTAAGGATTTCATAGGCATGATAAATAATTTAGAAAAAATCTTTTTTGTGTAGAGGCAGTGAATTAGCAGTTTAAATTTTGAAGTGCTCTGAAGTAAGTGCCCTTCATTTTTGTCCTGTATAAAGCCATTAAAAAAAAAATCATGCACTGCTAGTGTGGCATCATTTTCCTTTAAACAACTATTTAGGGAATTTTAGAGTAGTTAATTTGCTCACCTGCAAGTACACCATTTTAAGCTGACAGAGGCAGTTGGTTCACTTAACAAGGTCAGCTGTTTCTTTGAGAAATGTTTAGGAAAAAAGATCAAAGTACATGCTACAGAAATGTGACATGTATTTCAGTCATACAAATACTTGTGAGAGGTAAAAGATAAAGAACAACTACAGGTTCAAAGTTTTAAATCCTTCCAAGATAAGACACTGGCTATATTTCAAGGCCATGAGTGCAGATGACTGTCCCAACCTGACCCTGCTCCAGCCAGGCACAGAGGCAGGAGAAGGATGGTATTTCTGTGTGACAGAAGGTGGAGCACAGCTGTCACCAAGACCCTGCTAAATACTACAGGACATTGAGACACTAAACAGTAAAAACTAATAACAATGTTCCTGGCCAACCACAAATGGGAAATAATGACAGTGAGCTGGACCAATGGTCTGCATGTAAAGCAGCATCCTGAAGATCAAAAGAGCCAACACTGCTGATGAAATGTGTTAGGCAGCCAGTCTGAAAGATGATGTTTCAATTTATACAAATCCAGTACCTGAGGCTGCTCAAGTAAGTTCTCATAGAGGATGTTGCCTACATGGTGCCTTTCCTCCCTGGTAGGTGTCAGCAGCCAGTTAAGAGACCTTGGGCAGCAGTCTTGTCAACTATAAAAACCCACTGCTCTCAAAGGGACAGAGCAGTAGAACACATAAGTCTATTTAAAAGTTGATTTTAAACCCCCCAAATAGGTAACCCACTCCCTGTGGAAGCTTTGGTCTAATTACTTCCCAGTGGGGCTCCACACAGGGAAGTGCAGACACTTCTTGGGTCACAGAACCACCCTGGTAGGAGGGTGGAGGCAGCCCCTGTGGTCCTTCCTCTCGTCAGGCAGCATCACAGGGAACTGCAAATTCTGTCACCCAGTTTTGCCATCCCATCCTCAGCTCAGGGAGTGTCAGGATTAGAAGGAGAAGAGAGACTGTAAAATTCACAGAATAGGTCAGGTTGGGAAGAACCACACTGGGTCATCTGGACCAACCTGCCTGCTCAAGTGGAGTCAACCTTAAGCACATGGCACAAGGATTGAGTCCAGATGGTTCTTGAATATCTCCAGTGAGGAGACTCCACCACCTCTCTGGGCAGTCTGTTGCAGGGCACGGTCACCTGCACAGTAAAGTTTTTCCTCATGTTCCGGTGGCAATCCCTGTTGCTCTGCACCACCAAAAAGAGCCTGGCTCCATCCCCTTGGCACCTCCCCTTTACATGCTTATATACATCAGTGAGGTAAAAAATTCATCTAAAGCTGCCTGTTGATCTCTTGAAAAGCAAACCACATGAAGAAGCATTTAATTTATGACTGAACTGCCTTGAAAACAAGCTGAAGTGTTCAGACATCTGAGCGAAAACATCCATATAAGTTTGGACACCAACAGTTACCAGATATTTTTTAAACTCCCCCTAATCTTGTTGAAAACTTTTGAAAATGCTGAAATTAAAATGAAATACATGGAATAATCAGACTGAAGGGCTAAAGAGACTGTTAGCAAATTTATGACAAGGAAGTTTTAACCTAGAAGACAAAATGGTACTTACCAGATATTTACAGATGCCTGTCTGGAGAATGTCAAAACACTGACTTTGTGAAGGTATAGTGGACAAGCTGTGGCAGATCATCTGTTTTAATAAGACAAAGTTATATTTAAGCTCTAAATGCAACAAGCAATCATTCACTGTGCAATCATACTTTGTTAACAGACTTCAATCCAAAGTACCTACAGGGACACATAGCAGCTTTGTCTCAAAGTACCGATTCTTTAGTGTGTAAGAGTAGCATTATCAGCATAAATTGTTCAAAGAGATCGATGCCATTATTTTTGGGAGAGGCTTTTTGCATTCTACCTATGTGACAGAAGGAAAAAAAAAAAATTCCATCCAGCTACAGTATCACACAAAGCCTCCAAATGCCCTTCCTTGGAGCTGAAGAATTTCAGAAAACAACTTCCCAAGTAACTTTGTGAAGCATTTAACAGGAATCACAGTGAAACAGGACGAAAAAAATAATATATAACAAAGAGGAATGTAGCAAAGATCCATTTCCAACTTATTATCCACTACACTGCCAAAAATGTAATGTTCAGAAAAGGATACAAAATGTAACAGTACAAAGGGAAATCTTGTTTTATAAACTGCCAACAACTTTCTAGTGCTTATATAATCAGGTATTAGCATCTGCCATAAAATGCTGTCTGTCACTGGACAGGGTAAAGAAATCAGAGCTCTGGCAGAACTACTATTAAGTTGTATTGCAG
The DNA here is from genome assembly GCA_026770055.1 of Myrmophylax atrothorax. Lineage (NCBI taxonomy): Eukaryota > Metazoa > Chordata > Aves > Passeriformes > Thamnophilidae > Myrmophylax > Myrmophylax atrothorax. The sequence continues at coordinate 90,246,841 of JAOXXN010000395.1, read as the reverse complement.
TTCTTGGCAGACAGCTTTTGCTGTTCCTCTTTTCTGTCCCATCTACTCCAAAACTTTGCAAATTAGGCAGAGCTTGGATGTCCTCCATCTGTTCACACTCACTGCTTATCCCACAGTGTCAAGTGCAGCCTCCAGAGAGCCAAGGTGCACAGCACGAGTGTGTGACTGGGCCATTAGCAATCAGGATGTCCTGCTAAGGACAAGGGAGATGGAAGAACCAACACATGAGGAATGGAATCTTCTGTTTGTGCTTAAGGGAATCTGGCAGAAAATGGCAAGATCAGATGTTTGAAGGATGGAAGAATTTAAGTCCACGAGTTTTATGAATACCTTGACTAAGCAAAACGCATTCCTGTTGGACACCTCACTGACTGAAGGGAGATCCAAAGCACTTTCACAAAATTATCTGACCCAAGACATTAAATTCTGTGATAGTGTCCTGGTTTTCAGGCTTAAGTTGAGCCAGGACAGGTCAAGACACTGAAGCAAGAGATGATGACAAAACAGAAAACATCACCCATGTTGTGTCAAAAATAACAGTCCACAACATTTCCAGCTGAAGGAAAGGAAAGGTTTAGGGAAAGAACCATTAGCTCAAGGTCCTTCAATAATGTGGATGCCAGTGGTGGTTTAATCAGAAATGGCCAAGCAGCATTTGTGGTGATAGAAAAATGCACTCAGCTTTTTTCAAAATGACATGCCAAACCTGCTTTTAGCCTGCTTCAGCTGGCCAAATTCAAGAGATCCTCAACACATCTGCATGGGGGAACTGTAGGGCTGTCAGGACATTGCTCACATTGGTGAATATTAAAGGTGTAGTGCAACTGTTTTGTTTGACTAGTAGGACTATTCAAAAGACAATTTTTTAGATACTCTTGCACTGAATACCCTTGCTATACATTTATTTTGTAATGAAATAGTACTCAATTCTAAATAGAGCAGGGCTTCTGTACACTGCAATCTCAAAGTGATAAATATTAAGTACCCTGAAATATTCCCAAGAAATGCACTCAAAACATCTGTGTATTAACATCATCAAAGAATAAAGTCAAGCTGTGACAGAGGTTACCATTGGGGAGTGCCGTGTCAAGGACAATCTCTGCTGCCAATCTGACCTAGCACTTTAATGAGCAACACTGACACAAAAGGGAGGGCTGCACTGATGCAACCTGCCAGCTCCAAGCTGAGAACCCCTGCCCAGGCAGGAGCACTGCACTAACCTATAGAAAAGATCGCAGGGGCTTGAAGAGTAACAGCTACAGAAAAAAATTCAGTGAAACAAAAGTGGGGGGGTCACGTGCTTGGAAACCAATAAAAACTGCTGCATGCAGCTCTGAGTTTTAACACTTGGAACTGAGGAGAAAAATCTGTGAGTAACAACTGACCACAAGGTGGTTGTCATAAAACTATGAAATGAGCAAATGTGACTTCAGGATGTAAAAATAAAGATAACCCCAACAGAAGTGATCAGGCAGAATAAGGATCATCTGTTCAATATCACTCTGTAACATCCTACTTAGAATTAGACACTTTGACATACTGTGCAAAACAGGTGTCACTCACTTTCAAGAAAAGCAAATTCAAACGAAACAGACATAGAAAAGTTGCACAAAAAGAGATCCTGTCTTACAAGTGTCCATAGGAAGAACTTGACCTGCCTAGGCTGGCAAAATTATATCCAAGAAGAGATACTGTTGTCACTTACAAGCACAACAAAGTGGTGAAAACCACTGCAGGAAAACTAAAACAAATATAACCAAACAGTAGCAAACAATGATCACAGCTGGCTGGGAATGCAGATGAGATGGGAACTGGGGAGGAATGGTTATGAAAGGGGAAAATGCAGGAGGCATTTGTTGCTCATAAGACAGAGCTTAGGCAGTTTACAAATGGGGTTTGCCATATTAAGCATGTCACACTAGACACAGTACACTAGAGAGAGCAAGACAAACCCATAGGAGGTCAACAAACTAAAGACCTTGAAGACAAATCCACCAGGCTCACCCAGCAAACCACAGTTTCACTATTAATAAAACCATTATTAATATTTCACCCTTAGGACAACATCCCTAGAACAATCCTACCAATCCACTGAGGTTCTCCCTGAGATGACAAATTGTAGGAGCATTTCATTACAGGTAAAATTCACTGACACTGAAGATTATTCCAGAGTTGGCAAGGAAAATGGGCATCATACCACTGAAGAGCAGCATACTTGCTTAGAAGGACTATGGAAAACTGCAAGTTAGTTTTGCAACCTTTTATACCTTTCTGACCCTCAAACTAGTACCACCATTCCCTACATCCGGTTGTTTTCCTGTGATTATGTGGGAGTGGCAATTCTTTTCAATTCCATAAATTAAATCCTGCTTGAAATGGCTTTTCACACCAAATGCCTTGTAGAAAAGTGAAACTGAAACATTTTTAGACATGGAAATGAAAATAAAACTTAATTATCACATGAAAATTAGTATTTTCCTTGACAATTTATTTTCCTTAGGCAAGGTTTTGCATGATGTTTAATTTCCATAATAAAATGTCACAGCTGATTCATTATAATACATTTGATTAGCATTTATCACATTTTTGGCGCATGCACAGATTGGTTTTGGACCAAAGCCAGAGTAGTTTTGTTTCAGAGCATTGCTGAAGTGAATGGACCAAGAACAAGGATCTCTGATCAGGGAAAGGTGGGTTATTTCTTTTTGAGGCAAGTACTTTGTAACAGGTTTGGCTTAGGTTTAGACATTTTGTTGGGATTTTTTTTCTTTTTAATTTTGTTTGAATATCCACTTGCTTGAATATCCACCCAAACTAAAGCATTCTCTTAAATACAGGGATTATCTGTCAGCATTATGCAGCAAATGCTACAGGCTCCATAACCCACTGGCAGGTTTTCAAGCCCAACCCTATTGATCAGACAAGCCCAACTACCCAGCACCCTTGTGAACCACCCAACTACCACAGCCTGTTCCCCACCAGTGCTTTGGGACATCATCACTGCAGGGGCCTCCTTGCCTGCCACACCAGACATACTCCAACAGCAGCCAACTAAAATAGGGAATTTTAAAAAAAAAGGCTGGAAAGGCAGCCCAGGAGCACAGCATGTCCTGGGCTTTTGGGAGATTCTAACAAGGATTTCTGCCACTTGCAGCCACCTTAACTGACTGTTAATCCAGTCTAAAATAGGTATTTTTTCATAGCTGTAATGTAGAATCAGGAGTTCCTCAGTAAGATGCTCTCAACTCCAAAATACAGAGTTGGGATGACCCAAGGAATCCCAGCCTCAATCTGAGCCCTCACGCAACAGGGCTGATGAACCAAGGCTAATGTTTTGTTCATTGTTGAACTGTTCCCATTCCTTCAGTGCTTCCTCTAATGTGACAGAATCTTGATTCATAAAGTCTCAAGAGAACTATTTATCAGTAACTCTCCAGGGAAAATATGCTTATTATTTCAACTTAATCATGCTACAAAGTACTGTTTTTTCAAAGAAAATTACTCACTTTCCTCTGAAGACAGACACAATGAGCACAGAGTGGAACCCAAGCAAGCAGGAAAGATACTGGATCAAGTATTTTAGCCAGCCACAGTGTAGAGTCAGACCAAAGACAGTTTGGACTCCCAGAGAAGGGATTTTATTAAAAAAGAAAGTTGGCACATAGTAGACACTGTAACCTAACATGAACTTTAAAATATATTTTTCAATTCACTCCGACATGCACCTCCAACATGGGTAAGTAAAATGTAACAGGCTGTTCTTCAGTCAATTCCCAAGCCCTTGTGAAATGCCTGTTTGGAGCAGGACTCGATCCAGTGTAACGTGTTACTGCGGAGCGTGGAAAACGAGAAGTTTTCAGGTGATGGGGCAGGCAATGAAGCTTGTTGTCTGAAGCTTGGCCTGCTTCCCCCGAAGCACCCCAGCTTATCAGACAGTGTACTCCCTTGACAGGTGCTGCTTCTCTTTTTGAAATAAATTGATTTGACAGGGCAATATTAACAGTGCCCTGAGTTGTTGAGAAAGCTGCGTACAACAAGAGATCTTTGTTCATCTGCCTTGGGTAAGCTCACAGGGGCGGATGTGAAAGGTATTCCTGATTCACTGACTCCAGAAAAAAGAAGTAAAAAAACCCAAAACTCCACATGAAAGCCCTAAACATTCACAATAAAACAAAACAAAACCTGAGTTAAAAAAAAGAAAAAGCCAAAAAGAAGGAACAGAGTCTGCAGGAGAACATTACATAGGTGAGCAACAAGAAAAAAACCCAAAACACTACGGTGCTAATTTTACATTCAGGGCAGCAAAAGGGAATACAAAACCTTACTTAAGGATTACAAATGCTTAAGAATATGTATGGCACCCCTCATGTTGATAAATACATATTTCCAAAGACTTAGAAGGATTATGAGACACAGTTCATGTCCTAATGCTGGCTCAGAAACAGGGTAACTGCAGCACTCAAACTCATCTTGCATCTGTTGAACAGTGTGCTTGCCTGCCTGCAGGCTCCTTGGCTGTGCCATATGGTCTGATGTCAAATCTGTATTTAAGAGTCAATTAAACCAAGTGAAGTTGCCTTTGTTTGCCACTGGACACAAACACACGAGTGGCAATCACCACTGCTCACCTCTTGTGCAACAATTTGATCACGTGTTTAAATCTGGGTCCCAGCAGGATTTGGTGCCAGGAGCAGAGCACTGTGGGCTAGAGACAATCCCACAGGCTTGTGAAGTAAGGGGCATTCCTGAAAATACTGTTATCAGCAAAACCAGGTTTTATGCTCAACAGCTAATGTGCTATCCAGGAGTAGACAAAGCCACTCCTGAAAAACAACACAGGTCTGGTTCTCTTAGAGCCATCTTCCTAACAAAACTCAAAGAAAGGACACCACAAAACAGCAGCCATAATAAGAATCATAGAATAGAATCATAGAATCGATTGGGTTGGAAAAGACCTCCAAGATCATCAAGTCCAACCCTTGGTCCA
>JAOXXN010000395.1:90227630-90241754 GCA_026770055.1 Myrmophylax atrothorax | reverse complement strand
CCAGCCTGTAGCACTGCATGGGGTTGTTGTGGCCAAAGTGCAGGACCCGGCACTTGGCCTTATTGAACTTCATCCCACTGGATGAAGCTCTTCTTTCACAGCTCTGCAGCTTCCTCACAGCTACAAAATGTCACCGTGTTTCTCCTCTGGATGCCTCCTTGTCAGACCATGTGCAGGACAATCAAAGGGACATCTGATGTACAAGTCTCCAAATTCACGTACCTGCCCCTACTCCAAACAAAAGGGCTCGAGAACATGGAAAACCCTACACTTGGCTCTTGTCCCACAGAACCTGTCTGTTTGAGCCAATGTAGTTTAGGTATCACAAGCCAGGATGTGAATACAAAACACAGTGCACAGTAACTGTACAGATGTTAATTCACATTAGTTACATGCAGTAAGGTCTGAGCTCCCAGCTCTAAGATATGTTGGATGTATATAATGCATGTGCACTGGAGCACTGGCCTGAAGATCAAGTTAGATTTTCTGGGAGTTTGTCTTGTACTGTTTGAGTTTTATTGGTGGGTTATTGTTTGCTTTTGGTTTAAGTTTTATGTCTTAAGGAAACTATGGAACACACCTTTGAAAAAGAGCTTTATTAATTTAATTTATTAATTTTTACTTTTACTTTAATAATTTCTTTTCTGTTTCTTTGGAGTTTGAATTACTTTTCAAGAAAAACTTATTTTCATTTCTAAACATTAAACTTGGAAAAGGACGTAGCTTTTAGAAAACACTAGCAACCTTACACAGAATTTTTTTATACTCCTTAAAGAGGTTTAAAATTATAGCATATTCCTAGTTTAGAAGGAATTTTATTTAGAAGGATTATTATTATTTATGTATTTGCCCTCAGCTGCTTACCCCCTCCAAACATAACTCTAACCTGGAAATCTCAAGACAATAAGCTGAAATCTTTCAGGAACTTCAACTCAACATCTAAAATCTTTCAGGAACTTCAAGTCAACATCTAACAATTTTAGGTGGGTTTTTTGAAGCATTAATCTGTGCTTGGAAGTCAAGCTACAGCACTGCAACACCACCATTCACTTCAAGACAAATATCCTTGCAGGACTTTTAATTTACATGCATTGACTTGCTCTCATTATTGATTTGCTGTAATTTTTCATAGCATGTCAGTGCAGATAGAGCCTTCCCAACTGCATTTCTCAAGACTTACCCATTTCTGACATGGATTAGTATATTACACTACATGCATCCCAAGGTTTTGACTTCAGGATTGCTTTTAAAAGCAGCTGACATTCCCTGGTGTTTGCTCTTAAATGTTTTAAACATTTGGTTGAGTATTTTATTTCGAGTCAGCTCTGTGCTCGATACAGCTCTAGAATCTCGCCTTCAAGCAAACCTTCAAATTATCATTTGCTTTACCCTTCCAAAATGTTCAGCCATCACAAACATCAAATATTACAACAGGAATTACCATGTACACACGGTTCTCTTGTTAAACTCCTCATTTCTGTGGGCACTATTTCATTTGATACTGGCAGAGCAATTCAATTACAGGGGAGTGAACAATATTACCGACAAACACTATGGGCACAGTTAAAATGAGCTAAGACTGAAAGTCCCTTCCCTCAGGCTGCAACCATTTATTCTGGAGTCCCATTTATTTCAGCTATGGTGGTGTGCTTTTAAATAATTGGCTTTAACAAGACAGAAGTAATTTTAAGTAGAAGTTGCTCCAGAAAAGGAACCAAGGTCCTCACATTTAACATATCTTTTAGACAAATCACAAAGACTAACCCTTACAGCTACACAAAATAGCATTTAAAGGGATGCTTTTCTTAAGCATTGCTCCTTAAGTGAAAATTACCACTCCTTAAAAGCTTCCACAAAAGGTAATGTGGCTTCGGATTTCCTCGATATCAATTACCACTCTCAAGACAAAAAAAAAAGTTACAAAAGTATCCATCTCAAAACAGATTTTGTTACAAACCACTTCAAAGCATTAGTTCCTGTCACAAGTGCATTTGTTTGTCCCTGTTACCAATTACTGTTATCCACATGCTATGAAGTGCACTGGCTATAACAACACTCCAGAAGTCCAAACTGCTATTTGAAAATGCCTCAAGTTATTCTTTTCCTTTACAGAACTTGCTGTTTCCCCAGAGGCACACCTTTTCTTCTTCCACATCTCTGGCATGCGTATCTTACACATTAAATTCCCTCTTACAGTTCTTTACCATGAGAAACAGACCACTCACTGCACAGCCAGAGACAGAAGGTGGGACTGCCTTCCTCTGCATTTGGGAACAAAGTGGAGTAGTGAGCAATAAAGCCAAGAAGCCACATCCTCTCACAGCCTCCCAGCTGGGACCCTTCCTCAGCAGCACAACCTGCATCACAACCCCCTGATACTCCTGTGGGCCAAGCAACAGCCCCTGCTGAACCTGGGCCGGAGAGACGCCCCTGCAGGTTGGCAGCTTGGCTGCCACCAAGCACGATGCTCAAACTGCCTTGTGCTACCTTGTACTAATCTAGAGGGGTTTTTTTCATCCAATAGAAGTTATGGGTAATTGGTATTTCCAACTTTATTCTTTTTAGCAGAGAGCCAAAAACTAGCCAGTGTTTTCGACAAAACAAGAGGTGGAAGAGAAGGAAGATGGAAGGACTAACAGGAATGTGATTGCTAGTCTCATTTATTGATAGGAAACCAGGCCACCAAATCCTAATTCCGTAAGAGTTTCTTATTTATTTTCATGCACAATAAAATACTCTTCTATTATGAGGAAACCCTGAATTACAACTACACAATGGGAACCCTTAAATGAACAATTATGAGCCCAGAGTAGCAGCCTGGATGCTGCCTGCCCTGCAGCCAACAAGCACTGTCCTCACTTACTCCGTATTTTAAATTACTAGAAACATTTTGCTTAACATTACAGTATCACCATAAACTTCCTTCTCCAGCAAGGGAAAGCATGAAAGGTTCAGCATTCAGAAGCTGTGCACTCTACCCAGTTCCACAAAAATCATGACTAATTCAAGCTGGGGTTTGTTATTTCCTGTAGCACTGCTTTATCTAAATAAATTCATTTTCTGTCACAGCTAAAATATTTTGATTCCAAAATTGTTTCAGCTTGAACTATGACCACTTGAAGGAAAGAAGTGTCCAAACCTATCTCCCTCAAACTGGAGGCACAAAGAACCATCATATCACACTGTCTTTCAAGACACCCTAGAAGAGCCTCATGATTTGCTGGTAATTTCCTTCTCCCCAGTTTCTTCCCCCAGTAATCTGGGGTTTGTTTTTTTGTTGTTGTTGCTGTTTAGTTTATTTTGAGAGCAAGCAGCTCATTCACTGCCTAGTGGAAACTACTTCCTCGACAAAACCTGTGCAGCTTGTGGCAAATCTTGAACTGAAAAATTTTTCCCAAGCCTGGCCTTTTTCTTTGTTTCTTTTTTTTTTTCTCTTTTCCTTCTCTTCCTTGGTTTTAAAAATTGTCCAGCCTCCAAATCCCAAAGTATTTATGGGCTACAGTCCCCAGAGAATTGTCTTCACAAACTGAGCACTAAATACAATATTGGTCAACATGTTGGAGGTTGGAAAAGATGAAAACCCCCAAAACTGAAAGAACACAGTGCTGTATTATGTATTTGAACGCAGAGAAAAAAGTAATCTAAAAACTGAAGTGGTAACTTCAGCATAGCTTTGTGTATCAATATCTATGACTGCCTCTGAAATCAAAAGCAGACAAGAGAAAAGTGAATGGAATTTTGTGATTTATAAAAGGAAATGATTGTCTTAATACTAATGATCACTTCTCACTGTAACACTAACAGATATCCCAGAGAGCATTATTACCAGGTAAGAGGCAAGAGGAAAGAATATCTTCATTTTTGCCCAGTAAGAAAGCAAGCTACTGAAAAGGTGTCCCTGCATTTTTGTTTAAAAAGAAATGTGGGGAAAAAACAGCAAATGTGGGGGAACACCCCGAACAACATTGAAAGCTGCCAAGCATTTAACAGGAACAGTTTAACTTTCAGATCAAATATAAGTGTAATAAACCTACCTAATAAAAGAAAACAACAACCTCTCCCCATACTGTGAATTTCATTATGCTCTAAAAAGCAAAAATAATGAAGAGATTTGTTGATGGTGAAACAAAAGTTCTGTTTTTTTCCCATGGGAGGCGTTTTCAAACAATCACTGGATGACTGAAGTTGGAAGGAAAATCCTTGAGTTTCTCTAATCCAAGGCTTCTGCTCAAGCACAGGCTGCTAGAGGAGGTCACCCCACAACGTGCCCAGCCTGGTTTTGAGCATGTCCATAGACAGGAGCCATGATGTCTCCAGGCTACTTATTCCAGTGTCTGACCACCAGCACTGGGAAAAAGTGCCAGTTCAGAATTCCCTTTGGTTAAGAGCCTACAGAACCAGGTGGGTCTAGAAGGTCTCATCCCTCTTCACACGGATTTTTGATGCGTGGGATTTTCATTCCTATTCTCTCTTTCATAAATTAAGTCTCCAGAAAAGACTTCAGGCCAGTTCATAACTGCACAAGTAGCACAGTGCTCCACAGGATGCCCAAATCATTTTCATTACTACCCAAGGATACCCAGCTCTTTGTTTAATGACTGCCATCCACTTCTGAGAAACTGAGAGAGCACCTTGTAACTTTCTTAAGAAAAGATACTTTAACAAAAGCAAGTCTCAGGTTTCTGAAAATATCAACTCTCCTTGATGGCACTAAAACACTGAAAAGATTGTGGTAGAAGTAGTAACTCAAACTCATAACCAGGAACCCAAAGGCAAAAAAAGAAATCAAACTATTTCCCTCTACCCTATGCAAAAACAGTCCTATGGCACAGTTTCCCAACCAGCTTTGACACACTTGTGGAATAGAAGCAAAAAGAGGAAGAAGAAAACACGAGAGGTGACATTTTCAGAAACAGGTATGGTGTACATATAAATCCTTCAGATGCTGTATGGGATTATGTCAACTCTTTGACAAATAAGTACAGGGAGAGAGAGCCTTCTGGTCTTTCAATATTGGTGAAAGGCATTTTGGCAAGAAAAGTGCTTCATTACTGTCCAGGAGAGACAAAGCAAAACAAATTAGAAAGTTTAGCTGCTCACACAGGCCAAATGACTGAAGGCAGGAAATGAAAAAATGTGTGCCAGTGGTGGTACCAAACAACCACCACCTTGCTTAAAATGCTTTTCAATACACAGCAGCACACACTCAGTGCGTGTCTCAGGCTATCACTGGTTTCAGTACGTTATCACTTACACATTATGAATTAGAAAACATCTACTGTTCTGCTTCCTTGAACCAAAAAGACTGCCACAAAAAACCCAAACAGATAAAACATTCTGTTTCCCTCTTGTCAAGGTTTAGCTAACTTTTTTTACCAAACTCTGGACTGCCTCTTCTTTTTTTCCAGAGTCTTCTCAGTAAAGGAAAAAAAAAACTGAATAAAAGAAAAAGCACGAACTCAAAAGAAACTGAACTGAATTAGAACAGAAATTATATTTTTTAACATTTACATTTCATGACTATGATTTGATAAATACTGTCAAATTGTCATGTCATTAAAACATCATTTCACACCTTAAAGTGGTTTCTATTGAGTTAAACAATAAAAAAGACTTGAGCCAGAAAGATGATTAATGCACCTGTTTTAAATAAAATCTGGTGGCTCAAATCCCTTCCAAACTAACAATAAAATTAAGCTTTCAGGTTTTACAATCTTAGACACAGGTACAGAATTCACAGTGAAGTTTCAATGCCAGTAAATTTTGATTAACTAAGCATCAGAAGTTATTCTGAATAACAACCAATGCCAACTTAATATTACTTCCAAGTTGAAATCTTATTTAATGCAAGTACTTTTTAATTAACAGCGGCATTTACTCTCCAAAAAACCTCTTTATATTAGTATTTTTACAATTAATTTGCTTTTGAAAGCTGAAAAATATTGCTGGTCCTAATCTTATTAAGTGTTTAAGAATTTCCACCAAAGCTTCTACCAATTTTTTCCATGAGTATCACTTTGCATACTACATATGTCTGAACATTCAACTTTTAAAGCAGCTTCCTTCAAAATATTATCTGATGGCTGCAGAAAAATGTTGGCTGTTTGACAGCTATTATGTTTCTCATTCTTTTTTCAACTCAAATCATGACAAGATTTAGGCATCTGTGGAAAAGGGATGGAGAGCACTCTGAGATTGTATGCTGTCATTTAGAATTAGTGTGGATGAATTACCTCTGTCACAGCCCAGTGGTGTAAAAACTGGTCCAGATCAGTTAGGTAAAGACGGATAGGTGAAAGCTGTGTCTGGCTAATGTGTGGCTTTCCTCTAATGCCCTGGAGACTTGTCAACTCCTCTCTGGAAAACCCTAGGGAAAAAGAAGCAGGAAAACAGTATCACAAAACAAGCCAAGTAGTGTTCTACTTCAACAGCATCACTGAAAAACACTGTCTTTTAAATTATCTCAGCATAACAATATTTGTATTGAAAGCTCTTGCTTGGTATTTTTATATCAAAGTAAAAATTTTGACTTCTGAAAGAAAACAGAAATAACTGAAAAATCAATGGCATAACCATTTAAACTAAAATGTAATATAAAAAAATAACTCTAAGAGGCTCAAGTTATGCTTTTTTTATCTTAAAAACCCCCAAAACCACGTATAATGCGAAACATTTTACATGTGTTCACAATAACTTAGTAACCTAACACAACCTCAGGGTAAAAAATAATAAAATCATTTGGCTTATTACTTCTAGCCATGTATTAGATCTTTTAGTAAAACAGGATGACTGCTCCACAACAGTCACTTTGGTTTTTCTTCCATTTTCTCTGTTACCAGTAGAGCATTCTTTTCACTGCATCAGGAACAAAATGGTAATTTTTGAAAACGAAGTGGTTGAACATTATAAATAACAGAGGTGATGAAGAAAAGCCACTTTATTTTTTTACCACAGCACAAGTTACTGGAAATTATTTCTTAGTGATATTACACCATTTTAACCACTGTTATTTCCCAAGGTTGCATCACCACAGAATGCAACTATTTTTATAGCTGAGTAAGAATAGAGGAGCAGAATTAATTCTGCTCAAATGCTGATTTTGGGCAGCTCACTTTGATTACTTTATTCTGATAGAATGTTTTTAATAGCATAAGTATGTTCACAGGAAATCCCAAAGGCATTCATTTATAGTGTTAGGAGCCAATAAAAGGCATTTACTTCAAGCTAGAAAAAAAAATCTTGTTCATGTCATATGCTGAATTTAGGTTTTCCTCCTACTCTCCAAAGGAAGTTGCTGAAATGAAGAAAAGATATGCAAATATTCAGCCCAAATGGAAGAGTGTGAATATAGGGTATCAAAAACCAAACCAAGAGAAAAAAGGACATCTCATACCAAAAACATATAACAAGATTACTTTCAGAAGTATTTACTACATCATTTATGCTGAATTAAATTCAGTAATTTAATATCAAAACAATTTCCATTTTGTTAATTCTGAATTATTGCATTCATATGGATTACCTATAAGGGTTGAAAACAAGAAGCTGAAATAGTCCACATCATTCACTGAATTTTCCTGCACTTGGCACTTCCAGCCTGCAAAGGATGATCTACACAAAACCAATAGCAGACAGTTTGTTAAAAACCATGTAATTAAGAATTCACAACCTACCTGCACAACACAATCAATTAGCATGCCTAAATTGTTAATTTTAGCATTCCTGTTTCTAACTGCTCTCGTTAGAATAGCATTTTGAATAGCTTCAAAACCAGAACTTGCTCTCTTAAAAGACAAACAATGCTGAACTTTGTACCCCTGCATTGGCTTAGGTTGTTAAGATGATTAAATTAGAGACAGCAACTTTTCAGAAAGAGTGGTATAACCTTTAATATAGTGACAACAGCCAATACACTGTAAATTAAACTAGTTTTATTTCCCTTACTTGGTAAAAGTCATTATAGTACAAAAACTGGGCTGTATTTTTCATTATATCCATACTTTTAATGCAGCTCTTTACATAAACAACAGATCCAATCTAAAAGCAGCCTCACCATCTATTTCACAATTGCTGAAGTTATTAATATTAAACACAGGAGTGAGTTAAAAACTTGTCTGGACATTTAGAACACAAAAAGGAGCAATATGCAAAACCAGGAGCAAGCCCCTTGTCAAAGCTGCCTGACACTTCCCTGCCTGTGGTCAGGCTGGAACAAGCAGAGCACCAGCCCACTTGTGTGTCTCAAATTAGAAGCTCGTGGAAACTTGGAGCAGACACCACTGACCACCCAATGGCAGAGTCTTGCCTTTATATCAGTGCTGAACCATGAAAGAGCCAGGATCTGGGAACATGTACATCTCACACATTGCTTTCTTCAAAAGGCTGCATCTCAGACATACATCCTATTATGCAAAAAATGCATATTATTCAAATTGACTTGTATGCTGCTTTTGGCACTGCAGACTACGGATCTTCACTGTAAAAGATTGCTGCTTTCTCCTCTTACAATCTTGTGAAATTTCAGGGCTTCTGAATGCAATTTTCCAAGCCAACTATCTGCCTCAGATCATTTTTTCCCCCTAATTTCTCTCTGCTAACAGCCAAAATGGCTTAGCTCATGGGTAACAAAATTCTGGAAAGCTTGTTTTGCAGAATTTTTTTACAGCTCCATACTTTGGGAGCAAAAATAAAAAATTTGGAATACCTTTGTGCCAGGCATATGCATTTTGCCACCCATGAAAATCCATCCACAATATTTCAGCATCCACAAAAATGACAGCTAGAATATGCACGTCTGGAGTTACTCGGGGCGGGGGGGGGGGAGAAATTTCAGAATTTCTTTAAAGAAAAAATTGAGGATTCCATCAGACTACCATGTAGGATAGTTAATTCTAGAGAAAAAAACATTCACAGCTAGGTGAGAAAGCACAAAGTAAGGCTTTATTAGATAAAGCTCCCACTTCACGTTGGACTCAATGCCTGGATGTAAGGATTTGCTGTGTTTCAGGTGATACACTGAGGACCCCAGAGGAGGACCAAAGGCTTCCTAGGAACCAGAAGGGACCATGCAGAGCTGCCTGCAAAGTCACTATTTCCTTTTCTTAAACTGCAGCCTCTCAATCTCTGTCCATTCAGAAGGCTGCCACTTGGTTGCCTACTCTGCTTCTCCCCAGTCAAACCCCTTGTCCGTGGCCAACAGACTTTTCCCAGGAGAATGGAGAATCTTTCCTGTCCTTCTAAGGAGGTCCCAGTCCCATTCATTGCAGCATCAGAGATCTCACACGTACTCAACTAAATCAGCAAGAGCTCCTCCCACCTGTTTCCCTACAGAAGGTGAGTATTCACACAAGAAGTAGATCCATACACTAGAGAATGAAGCCCATGTCCTGTTCAGCACAGCAGAAGAAACTGCCTGAATCCGATGCCGAGGGATCATGAGTCAGAACTGAGGTCACTCATCATACCAATAATAAGCACTGGGGAGCATGGAGAGAGATTCAAGAGAATTTAGGACTTACTGGACACAGAAATTCAAACTGTGATGCAACCACAGAGCAAAATGGTGGGAATGCAGAAGGTTGGAGGAGATGTGTCACATGACAAGCTGCAAAGGGAATTGGGGAAATGTGAAAACAAAAAAAAATCTTGGGCAGGAAGAGAGAAAACATGGAAAGAAATTGTGATAAACCTGAACTCAGAGAGTAGGGACTTACATGGCCAATCTACTCAGCATCTGGTTTAAAATAATAAGATAAAAAATATTTTTCTATTGCAACAGTTAGCAGATGCACTGAATTACTCCTAAAGGATGAGTGTATGCAAGAATTTTACATGAACTCCAGAACGGACTGAACAAAAACTCAAGACTCACTGCAGGATAGCAAACACAAACTGAAACAGGTTCAGGAAATCCCTGGACAGGAAATATTATTCTGAAGCTTATTGCTGAAGATCTGGAAATCAAACACTTCATCAGTTTTGTTTTCCTACCCACATCTGACTACCTGCACACTTGAAAACAGCACAAGCATGTTAAGCATCCTAAGAGCATGCCAGGCTAAGTGCCACTGGTGTGGGTGTAAGAGGAAGCAGAAAGGATCCCTGACTTCTGCCCCTGGAACACGGAGGCAGCAACCCTTGACAGAGACGGTAAATGGTTTTAAGACTCAGCTACAACCAGAGTTACACTGAATTACGCACAAAACCAAGACCCCAAATTTCAACTGCAGTTTACTTTTTTAGAAAGTTAAAGTTATTACAGGCATAGAAGAAACCTCAAAGTTAAAAGAGCATTAAGGTTAAAATAATCTAGCATTACATTTAGAAAGTGACACAGAAGGTTACCTAACATCTTCAGCTTGGCCTCTCTGTGCACACACCTTAGAGTATGATAATACTGTGTGTCACATTTTCCCTAAAAAAAATAAATCTGTGCCTCATTCAAATCATGGATGAATGGACCAACCAGGATTACACAATCAAGGATAACAGTCTGACCCGTCCCTGCCTGATTTATTGCATTACCTGTAACGTGCACAGCGTATGAGGCATGAGATAGTTAAAAACAGCAGAAGGAAGAATCAGCTCACGAATTCAGGTAAACAAAGAGGTTTCAGCATTATACTGGATCAACCTCCCATCTGTACTGCAGAGGTTCTATGAGATGCTAGAGAAATACTTTTTAAAATTGGAGAACAGGAAGTGAGTGGTAAAACATTTCTACGAGTATCATCAGATTTATTTTTTACTTTTAGAGTAGAATAACCCACATTATTCATAGTGGAGGCTTCTCTCATCCCTTATTTTATGCTGGTTATCCCTAGCCCTTCAACAGTTCAACAGTGAGTAAAAGACTAAAAGAGCCACTAACAGCTGTAGAGTGATACAGCTTCAAGTATCTTTAAAAGCATCACACAGATCTATCTAATCTCTACTGCTCGACTTGTAACTACAGTGAATTTGTTTTCAACACGGAAAATGCTAAATATTCTGAAAAATCAGAACCCAGATGTTTCATGCTGAATTCCTGAAGTTATCAAGTACTTCCATGTACTTTTGTCTACACCTTTTCCTTGCTTCAGTTTTCTCACCTTCAAATTGGGAAAAAAACATCACCTTCCCATGTCCTGCAGCTGCAAAAATTACTTCAGCATAACAATAAATAACAGTAGAGAAAATATGGAGCCTTCTACTGAGGAAAGGACAAAGTGTAACATTAAGTAAACATTCCTTTGGTGCTCCATACAGAATGTAGGATGGAAAAATAACATGAAATCTTGTGATTAAAGACTACATGAGAATCTCAAAGATACAATAAATTAAGACCAAGATCCTTTTAATAATACAAACAGAAGCAGAGCAGCATAGGAGAAGTTTGTTTAAATACAAGAACCACTTGTCATCATCCCAACTGCCTTAGAACCCAAATGTCTTTAATGCAGTTAAAACTGCTCGATTTTGAGGTTCAAACTAAAGGGAAAAACAAATAAGATAAAGAACACAGAACAACAGAGATTTCATTCTAGAACAGATGTTGATGTACTACAAATACACAGCAAATTATTTCCAAAATCTTAGTTTAATATATTAAGATTACCATGAATAATTAGGAACGGCATGCACTTTTCAAATGCATTTTCAAGATGCTTGTAAATTACATGTTAGACATTTGACTAAAGAAATTATCTGCTTTATATGTGGAAGAGAGCTAATAAGCATATTATAACTTCCCCTTTTTGAATAAATTATTACTGACAATGGGAACTCGTTATCAAATTGCATATGAGTGAGACCTCTCCAGTCAACTAGTCCAAACCCACATTAACTATGATGAATTACATGTTATAATTTCCACAAGGTCACCTGCTCTCCATGAGAGCCTCTACACTGAGATTTAGAATTGCACCTTTAGGTAACCTGCTCTGTACACCGAATGGCTTTAAAAGAAAATCTGAATCTAATTAACTTAAAAATACCTGCTTCTCTTGCCATTAGCATAGCAAATATTTCTCAGTCACACCAAGTGTGCAGTGCATTCCTTTTATCACTTACTGCAAGCTTTAACTCCAGATGGACCTCACTACTTTTGTTCGCACTTATTTTCGAGTTGGCTACACCACACAGCTGCAAAATAAAACAGCAGCAGTTTGTGTACAAGTGGTTATTTCTCAACTACGGACTGTTATTTCTGTACTTCCTGACCTAAACTAGCTGCCAACTGACTTATGGTTTGGCTTTAAGGTGTTGGTTCTGGCTTATGTGGTCATAAGGAGTCTCTGGGTAGTTTAGAGGTCTCCAGCACAAGAATTCTGATGAACTATGCTGCAGTCATTTTAGAAATTATCCTTCCACTTGTCCTCCTGCAAAGCACCACTGCTCAAACTCCAGCTCCGACAGCAATGCACCTTTCAAGCACTTGCAAAGCGAGTTCTGCTTAGGATTAGGCTGGGGTTTGATTTTTTTGTTTGTTTGTGGGGTTTTTTGTTTGACAGTAAAAGTAAAATAAATGTGATTAATCTCAAGCCTGTGAGGTTCAGTCTTCAAATATTTTTAAAACGAAACATGAAAAAGCAAATGCAAGATTCACAGTTCTGAGGCAGACACTTATCACCCTTTTGTTTATAAAGATGAGGGTTATAAAACTCAAGAAGTGCAAGGTCAAGGCTCTGGGTTTTCCGTTGAAGGAAACTAAAATCCAATTCTTTCACCTTCCAGGAAAATGTTCCCACCACCACAACTGAGAATATGTAGTGCAGGGTGTTGTTGAAGCTTTACAGAATTATTTAAATACTGGCAATACAATAGCCTAAGAAACCTAACTCATACTATGATAAGTGACCTCATTTTAAATGTAGTATATCAACCACTGATCAAACAGTTATTAAACCAAGGCCTCTCACAATTGTTTCTTTAATTCTAGATTATAAAATCATTCTAAAAAGAAGTTTTCCCTCTATTTCTTCCACTGATACCTGCACAGCCAGCACCTGATTCACTCATTTCCTGAAAAAAGCTAACTTCATTCAAGGCCTCAATTCTATGAAAATTAAATGAAATTATTAAGTACACCTACTCCAAATAGTTCAATGACTAAGTCACTGTGTTAGGAAATAGGAAATCAATCTCCCCTTTAAGATGAAGATAGTGAATACAGATTTTCTGCAACCTCAGTAAATGCTTTATACACCAAGATACTATTATTAATTTATTATTAAACTGTCTTTCAAACACATCAGGAGCGGAAAACTTCCCAAGATTCTGTACACCCAGCTGACAACACTGTACAAGAGTGACATTCAAGAAAGGAAAGGCTACAGGACAGAAGCTACAGGAGCTCTGCTCATCTCTGATCACAAGAGGACAAACTGTGCTGGTTCCCGCCCCAGAACGAGACTCTTACGAATGCCTGTTGCAACTTCAAGCAGCTGCACAACATATTACGGAACACAACAAACCAGAAGGGAATTACCAGGATGTGGCACTCATCATGCAAAGAGAAGCTCCAAGGGAAAGCAAGGATGAACTGAACCAGCAGCTGTGAGCTGTGATAACTGAGAACTTCCCTGACACCTACAAGGCTGTGGAGTGACAAATGCAATGATGTTTTTGGTGGGTTTTAGTTGGGTTTAGGTTTCCTTTTGTTGTTGGTCAGTTGGTTTGCTTTGTTTTTAGTAACAGGTTCCAGGTAACTAAGGCCTGTAATTTGAAAGCCTGCCCTAAGCAAATGTCCACTAGCAATGATGACACAAGTCCCCAGACCTTCACATTATTTAGCGTATCAAAGTAGTTAGTATAGCAATGTGCAGCTAATCAGGGCTACCCCGTCATTTTTTTGTTTCCTGACAAAGCAGTTTGGTCAGTTTATCTGTCTAACAATGAAGATGACACAACACCACCTTCCACATTCTGTTGTTCTGCAGCTCATCAAGGTACAGCTGAGCAGCTTTTTGTGCCTATTCAGGAGATTAGTTAAGGCCTTTGCAATATGAGAAGCCGAGTCCAAAGGAGGGCAATGAAGATGGTGAAGGGCCTTGAGGACAAGCTGTATGAGGAGCACTGAGGGCACTTGGTGTGTTCAGCCTGGAGAAGAGGAGACTGAGGGGAGACCTCAGTGTAGGAACAACT
>JAOXXN010000395.1:90202799-90222102 GCA_026770055.1 Myrmophylax atrothorax | reverse complement strand
GCTTGGACAGTGACAGGGAAGTCCTCAGGACTGTCACAGCACCCGGTACTAACCGGGGCTGACCCTGCTGAGCATCCCAGATGTGACGGGATGGGATGGCAGGGAGGCATTGAACTGCCCGGGGATGGTCCCACTGAGACTCGAACTCAGGACCTTGGGATTCGGAGTCCGGAGTGCTCTCCATTACACCACGGGACCGCCCTTCTAATAATTTAACAGCAGAGGCAACCAACCTCCCAGGCTCAGAAACCCTCCTATTATGTATGGAAATACTGTCAACATGATGTTAATTCTCAGCACATGGCTCACCTAATGGGCCCCTGCAGACCACCTGGCTACTCATGTCACTTTTGCAAAAATAAGAAGTAGAAACTATTGAGCATCTTCAAAATTCACTTCTGATCAACAAAAAAACTCTTAAAAGTTAGCACACAATAAGTATAACAATGTTACCACGTGATACCATCACAGGGCTGTGGTTTGAGCCATGTGGATACATTTACTATTAGTTTTGTATCTTACACACCTTTAAAAAAAAGGTACAAGTTCCTTCAGTTTATAAGGACTGTTTCTGGAATGACTGCAAGTCTTATTATCACCTCCAGGTACTCTCAGTGAATTCACCTTACCGTAGCTCCTGGCTCACAGATACACATGGGGTACGTATGTGCACTCTCAGATGTGCGTGAAAACGTACATCCTCTGCCAGTGAAAATAACACGGGAATAAAGGCTGGGAAAGAAACTAAGAACAAGTACCAAGCCCTCGGACGCTCCCGAACGCCCCTGTTTAAAGCCTGACAGACAAGCAGGTGCCACAGGAGCAGCACAGGAATTGACGGAGCGCCGTTCCCAGGGAGAGCAGGGTCGCTGCGGAAGGGGAACAGCGCCACCCAGTGACGCCAGCGGGGCACGCAGCGGGGCGTCTCCCGCCGGACTGACTGCGGCAGCTTCTACACCCAACGGGCTTAATTCAAAAGCACACAGAAACGCGGAGCTAAATAGATTTTGTCATAGTACCATTCGTTTCACAAACTTGAAATTTTAAGTCCAAGCATCTCAAGAGCTGTAAAACATGACCAGTATTTACCTAGTCCCTCTACTACTCCCTTCAAGGCTTTACCCTCTGCCATCCATGTCCAACCTGATTACTTATTTTAAGTATCTCCAGTGACATACATTTATAACCCTCTCCCATATAACCTATTTCAGTATATATCTCTGCTTTTATAAACTTTTGCTAGCTCTCAAACCCAATATTCTCCTGACATTGAAGGTCCGTTTTCTAATCCTGCTAAAACTGCATTGTCGCATCGCTTTTCAACAGCCTTTTACACACACTGCTTCCACTCCTTCCCAGTTTTATTTGCCTAATACTAATTTGCTAGTCATTTCCCATTATCACAATTTACAGACTATCATTCTTTGCTCTTCTTTAAACTTGATCCTGTTTCTCCATGTCATTATCTAAAAACAAACCACAAACTGGAATAAAACAGTTCAGCTGGGCCTTTCTAATAAGAGACAGAACATTTGTTCATTTATACTGTGTGAAATAATAGGTTATCAAGCTTATAAAGCCTAAATAAGGTTCATATCCAGAAAACAGACTGCTGTTTCCTTGAGTGTACAACTTCTTTTCCCATGAAAATGAAGTATCAGACTCTTTTGTTTTTGAGAAGTTAATATTTACTGTTACCTATCTCCCTATCTTTGCATGTCTAAGTAGACAAAGCGACGTTTTTTTGGACATGCCCCTCAGTAGGCACAAACATTTCTATCATCTTGGTTCTCTAACTCTTTAAGGCACCCTAGGATGAAGCTTTTAACATAAAATGTTTACAGTCATGATGATTAGAAAAAAAAAAGTAGTCTTTTACAAAATACATTTCATCTAAGCCACAGCTAAAAACTGTGCCATCTCTAAGCGCTTTAAAACCTATACAAGTTTGTAACTTGGCTATATAGATGAGAATGTATTTTCAATGGTCTGACACTTACTTTGTCTATAAAGGAACCACTTTAATCTTTCCACATACTTGTATTATTTTCAGATGTGTTTCTAAAGAAAACTGATCAAGTTCCCATCTTTAACACTGATTCCTCTCAATGGAGTAAGAACAGCCTTATCAAATAAAAACAATGCTCAATCAAGATTATATCTCTTTTTCAAGTTCCATCAAAACTTGTAGGCTTCCAGAAAGGAAGACCAACAGGCACTATCAACACAGGAAATTGCACTAACATAACTACAGCAGTGTATTTTTTTAATCTAGTTATTTCAGATGGATTTCTTGGGTTAATTATCTATAATCTTTGAATCTAACTTAAGTTTACAACATGTCCCAAATACCCTAAATTATTTTATTTGTATTTCTGAAAAACAAGAATTTACAACTCCTCCTCTGTTGTCAGAATGTAACCTACTTTTAGTAAGTATACTGCACTTGGTCTGCCACTTGCATCTTCTGCCAAAAGGATCAAATGCCCACCTGCAGCTTTCTGATAATCTTTAGAAAACAGCTGTATTATTAGTACAAAAAATCTTCCACACTGAAGATCCGCTAAGATCCAGCAGCAAAATAAGACCTGACTGCTTATTACTGACTTTAGTTCTTCAGTGACTGTCTCTGAGTTGGTTACAGTTTGCCACTGAGTTTCCAGTATATGGCAGAGAACTTTTCCCTTTTAAAAATAAAATTTGATGTCCACCTTTCCATAACAAGGCAGAATTTCACTTTTATCGTGGTAATGAATTATATATAGGGTACAGATTTCATCACCAGCACTTCATGTTAGTGACCTTACTCATGTGTTACACAGCTAATACAAGCAGGTCTGCATTTGACATTGTCTTGTGTCGTAATTTAATTAAAAATGTTTAAGTTCCAAAAAGCATTACAAATCACTTTGAACATAATTCATAAAAGCTTAATTCATGCTTATTTATCCAAGGTTCAGCAACATTGGCCAATGGAGAAAAAAAAAGTATGTTTTTCCCAGAAACAGCAAAGCAAAACACCCCTGTGAAATTTCAGCAAGCCCTCCACTCACTTCAGTGGAACAGCAGCCTTCCTTCCTGACTTCCCAGGCAAACTCATCCTCTCTCAACCGAGGATTAAAAAAAAGAAAAAATAAAAATCAAGAGCGTGAATAATCTCATACACTACACTTGCCAAGCAACTACAATTTGGCTATTTAGGTGTGATAATTGGGAGACAAAATGAGTTTTAAGAATTTGAAAGGAGAAAAAAAACTGGCAGAGTCCTTTTCACTATCTACTGTTTCAGGTTAAAGTATTTACAAAGAAAAGCTGCAATCAGTGGCAGAACAAAGACCACTGGTGATGACTTCTGGGTAGAACACTGCATAGCCTTACAGATCTTAACCAGAGATAAACTGCTGCTCTTTTGCATCCTTACTGAAAGGGCTAAATATTACAAACACTACTAATGTTTGTATTCAGAGATGAAATACACAAAGATGATAAAATAAAATGGGTAGTTGAAATAGAGCATTAAGTCCATGGTTCAGAGGTAGACTTGGCAGTGCTGGCTTAATGGTTGGACTCGGTCTTAAAGATCTTTTCCAACCTAAACGATTCTATGATTTTCTTATCAAGTATTGGAGAAAATCGATCAGTGTAAAGACAGAGGCAAAGTAAAAGGCCAGGAGTAAACCCTGGTGGAAGGCTAACTTTGCTCATGACATCAATTCCTGCACATTATATTGATTTTCTGTGTGCGAACCAGTAACAAAGTTCACGCTTTATGAATAGATATTCACACTCAGGGTTTTTTAGGTTAGAGCCAAGCGCAGAGAGTGGTACCTCATGTGCAGGATGCCGATGAGGGTGGTGGCGAGGTCGGAGGACATTCTGCCCATGATGCAGCAGCGGCTGAGGCAGACGAGCAGGCTGGCGGGCAGGCAGGGCAGGAAGTACACCAGCTGCACCAGCCGTCGCTGCGCCTCGGCCGGCAGCAGCACCAGCGTGCCCTCGAGCGGATCTGCGGGCACACACACACACAGAGTCAGCACTGCGATGGCACACAGCACGCACAGAGTCAGCATCGCGCAGGCACACAGCACGCACAGAGTCAGCACTGCGATGGCACACAGCACACACAGAGTCAGCACTGCGATGGCACACAGCACACACAGAGTAAGCACTGCGATGGCACACAGCACACACAGAGTAAGCACCGCACTGGCACACAGCGCACACACACAGAGTCAGCACCGTGCTGGCACACAGCACACACACACACAGAGTCAGCACCATGGGGGCACACAGCACAGACACACACAGAGTCAGCACCGTGCTGGCACACAGCACGCACACAGAGTCAGCACCACGGGGGCACACAGCACATATACACACAGAGTAAGCACCGCACCAGCACACAGCACATATACACAGTGTCAGCACCGTGCTGGCACACAGCACATATACACACAGAGTCAGTACCGGGCTGGCACACAGCACATATATACACACAGAGTAAGCACCGCACTGGCACACAGCACACACCACACACAGAGTCAGCAGCACATGGGCACACAGCACATATACACACAGTCAGCACGGCGCTGGCACACACCGCCACGGCCCCATGCAACTACTCTGAGGTACTTGCTGAAGGGAGAACAATATAACCAACACTGAAGAGGGGGGTAAAATAAAAAGGTAATACTAGAAAAAAAGAAGGCTGTGGGGGCAGGGCCTCATCACTTTGTACAACTACCTGAAAGGAGGCTGTGGCTAGGTGAGGGTCAGCCACCTTCTTCTCCTCCCAGGTAACAAATCAGAGGACGAGAGGAAATGGCCTTAAGCTGTGCCAGGGGTGGTTTGGATTGGTATTAGGAAAGCTTTCTTCACTGAAAGGGTGGTCAGGCATTGGAACAAACTGTCCAAGGAAGTGGTGGAATCACCATTCCTCAAAGTGTTCAAAAAAATATATGGCACTTAGGGACATGGTTCCATGGTGGACTTGGTAGTGCTGGGTTACCACTTGGATTCTATGACCTAAATGATTCTATGATTCTCTGGTAGACGGGAAACCTTAGTTTTTGTCTATCAGATTAAAGTCCTGCTAACTTGAACTAAAGATCTAAATCTTTTTACTAAAATGACATGCATAGTTCATTTTAACCTTTATTACAGGGGACTGAACCCATCTCCAATCCCCATCCACAGTCTTTATGTTCACCTAGGAAACAGCAGGATTTTCCACATATTTCAACCTCCCACCAAGCGAGGGACAAAATTCATTACACTGTAATGTAAAACCCTTACCGTATATTTGAGCAGCAGTGGCTTGTAAACTTTGCAATAATTCCTTATTTGAACGAGAAGCAGCAGAATGAATGATATCAATGAGCTGATTGGAAAGCTCAGGGTTTCTCAAGCCAAGCAGAGCCAGTTGCTGAGGTAAGCCAGCCAACCAACGGGACAAAACTTTACTTCGACTTCTAAAGAAAGAAAGGGGAAAAAGTAAGGCAAAGCAACAAAAACTCCATAAACTTCTCTTTTCAGTCTTGAATAAATTGCTTTTATTTATCCCTTCTGGCTCAAACTGATTCAATCTTACAGACCAGCCCTATCTTTCATGGACTACAATTTCTATGCCACCCTGGCTTATCAAATGAAGCACCATTCATAAAGCAAAAGCATATAATCAGCTTATTACTAAAGGGATGATTACAAGAAAGAAAGCAGCCAAGCATAAATCAAGAACTTCAAAGTAGGTCTTTGAAGATGTCAACAAGAGTAGCATGATGATGATACAGATTATTTCACTTTCAAAAGACCTGACAAAATCCCTCACCAAAATTTTCAAGGAAATTAAGTATCCATGACATAAGATGGAAGGGCTTTGCATACAGATATGAACTGTTCAACAGTAGGGAAAGCTGGGAGAGCAGACAACTGAAGCAGATGAGCTGGAGGTGGGCTCGAAAATCTTAAATAACTTGATATGCAAATAATGGAAGGGAATAAAACATTTGCTTTCTGTTCCCACAGAACAAAGCAGGTGCTGATATCAAATGAAACTAGAAGGAGACAGGATCAAAATAAACAAAAGAAAGTCAATATTCAGACAGCTGAGCTTTGTCACACCTTGCCAGAGGATACTGTAGTTGCTCTTTATTTAGACCAGTCCAAGCAAATGATCAGAAAAGCTCATGAAATAGACACCCAGTGAGTGATACTAAACACAGAGAAGTTCTGCACAGCATGATTGGAAGCTTAAGAGTGCGAAGAAAAAGTAATTCTCGTCTTCTTCCTCTAGCATTTCACATAGATCAGTGTTGAAGGCAGGCTGAGAGGCTAGGCAGCCTTCTAAAGACACTACCTGTGCATATATATGTGTGTGTATATATATATGCATATGTGCTGACATACACACACTACATACATATATACACACAGTGACTACACATATGTGTGCAGTGATTAGGGATGAAGATAGCTAAAACATCAAGACAAAACTTAATTCTGAACTTTGTGATAAATTAATGAAGTTTTATTTTTCACAAGGCAACAAAAGGCCAAAAGCTCCTACCAAGCCTTTGAATCAGATACACCTAAAGAATAAACAGATTCACATAAAAGTTCTTGGAAAATGCTCCAACATAAATTCTGTTCCTCTTAGACTGCTCTCAACAAGCTTCTGAGAAAAAAAAAGAAAAAAGATAATGAGAACAGTCACAGAAGGGCTGAAGGAGTTGTAACATCAAACTGAATGGAACAACATGAACGTCATCCAGGACCTACAGAAGAGTCCACATTTTGAAGAAATTAAAAAACCCCCTCTTGTTTCTAAAGGAAAGAAATAGATCAATGCAGTACACAAGTATTACGTTGTCTTAAAATGTTTTGTCAGACATAACTGTAATTATACTTTCATGCAAACAATTTTTGAGATTTCACTCTTCTGCTACTAAAAACATCCCAGTTCCATGCAGAAAACTACTGCTATTTGCGATGTCTGAAGATAGAAGGTTAGAGCTATCTAGACAGTTAGATGATCACATGAACCTGAACAAGATGCTCAAGACTTCCAGGTAAGTACAGAAAATAGTGGTTATGTAAACTCAGAAAAACTAGTCAGCATGAAAAAGATCTTTTTCACTCTGGGTGAAAAGAGGAGGAAAATGGGATATTCTGAAGCTTTTTTCCCCTGTCTTTTGCATTCCCCATGTTTTTTATAATGTCCAGAGCATAGCACGAGATATTTCTGGCTACAGATCTAATTACATGTATTCAGGTATTACCACAACATAAGATTTAACAAAGCAAAGGAGCTGCAGAAGGGAACAGTTTGGCCAAAGCCTGACTGTGCTAGTCGATGCCAGGACTTGTAGGAGTCCTGAGGTTCGATTTTTTTACCTAGTAAGCAGAAACAGGTATCATTGGTATGATTTTACCACATCCCCCAGAAAGGTAACTGTGTTCTGGGCTGCATCAAAAGCTGCGTGGCCAGCAGGTCGAGGGAGGTGATTCTGCTCCTGTACTCCACCCTGGTGAGCCTTCCATGCAGCTCTGGGAGCCCCAGCAAAAGGAGGACATGAACCTGTTGGAACATGTCCAAGAAGGCTATGAAGACCATTAGAGGGCTGGAGCACCTCTCCTATGAAGACAGGCTGAGAGAGCTGGGGTTGGTCAGCCTGGAGAAGGCTCTGGGGAGACCTTATAGCAGCTTTCCACTACCTAAAGGGTAGTGCAAGAAGGCTGGAGGGAGAAGTTTTGCAAGGGCCTGTAGTGATAGGGCAAGGGGTGATGGCTTCAAGTGGGCAGGTTTAGATCATCTATTAGAATGAAATTCTTAACTGTGAGGGCAGTGAGGCACTGGATCAGGTTGCCCAGAGAAGTTGAGGATGCACCATCCCTGAAGTGTTCAACGCCAGCTTGGATAGGCTTTGAACATGGTCTAGCGGAAGGTGTCCTACCCCATGGCAAGGGGGTGGATCTTAATGAACCAACCCAAACCATCCCTTTGGAGTTCCCACACAAGCTCGGATTGATGCAGCCTGATTTGTGTTCACGTTTTTTACGGAGCTGGAAATAGATGACTCAGCTGAAAAATACCCTCTGGAAAAGTTAAGATGTGGAGACAATCTGGACACATCTGATGATGAAAAACAATTACAACAGTAATACAGAGAATGACCTCTTCTTACCTGAAGCAAGTCAGATAAATAATAAATGCACAAAACTGGGCGCCCAGAATGGCAAGAACACCTTCTTAAACCCAGTCTCTTTGGAAACAAGATCCAAAAGAACAGAATACTTTTCTTGAAGAAAGTAAGTACAAAAGGCTAGACAGGCACTACCAGGAGCACCAAAGGTACTAAGTCAAGTCCATGACTTTGGGCAGCAGTAATGGAAATGCTCCAAGGCTTCAGATGCACCATCTCAACACATCTGACTACCACACAGTCAGTGACAATGAGCTTGCAGCTGTGTACTTCAAGTTATATTTTCATCATGATCTACTAGTGCTTAAGCTAAAAAGACAGACAACTAAGATAATACACATCTCCATCTCAGAACCCAAACTTTCACATTTCAGTGACAGTGTCAAAACAGATTCAGAATGAAGTTTTATAACATCTACATACAAATTCAGTATTCTCACTTCTGAAATCAACATACTATTTTGAAATTAAAAGGAACATGCAACTTCTTTTTTACCTGATTCTTTGACTCCTCAAATCTTCTTTTTGGTAAACTCTGCTAAAAAATTTCAAAAGCAATGTACGAACTGGAAAGAGGAGATTCCTTTGCTGGTATAGTGTATATACTGCTTTTATCAAGGGTTCTGTTGCCACTAGAAAAAAAAGTATAAAAATCTGAAGTAATACTACTTAATCTTCTTGCTTCATACATATACAGGAGAGCTATCGTCTTTTTCTAAAATTGGCTACACTGAACTCCAGAGGAAAGCATCAAAATGTTTTAACTACTGGACTTCTAAACCATTGAAACAACACCTTGTGACAACACCTTGAAACAACAGCTTGTGAAAGAGCCAGACAAAAGAGGGACAACATGCAAGTAAAAACTTTGGAACTTCTTGAAGACAGAACAGTCCACAGGTTGCGAGGTAGATGAGCACCAATAAATTCCTGCTTTCCAGGGCTGTCTTCCACATCCTTTTCCCCTACTGCAGTTAACTTCACACCAGTCTTCTCTTTACTCCTCACCTATGTTCCCCCAAACCTCAGTGTCACAGGGCCTTCAGCTCTCTCTATACTATCCCTTTCTCCCTGCCATACACACTAAACTGAGCAACTCTCCCCGACTCTGAACCAGCTGGATCAAAGTTATACTGGCTAATTAACCAGAAAATACATACCTCAAGAGTATGGCAAGACCAACTCTGCAAGGACAACTGCTAAATTCCACTGCAACCTCTACTTCTCTGAAGCTCTCATCAACTATGTGCTATCACCAGACTTAAAACAACATATGAAAGCTCTACTACTATGACCAAATGGCCAAAACCAGCCAGCAAATGCAGAGCTTATTGTAACAGATTGAGACACAGATAAAATATTTCCTTTGGAAACCAGAGTAAACCACTAGATGTAAAAATTAAAAATATGTATAAAAATAAATTAATATTTTAGGTGTGTAGAATGTTAAGTTACCTTCCAATAATTCTCTGTGGCGTGTTAAGTGAAACAGATCCTACTATTTGAATTGTTTCATACAAACTTGCTCCATATGAACAGGGCAAGTTTAAACACGGAAGCAATTTTAAGTATTACTCTTAAAAAGTAATACTCAAAAGGTCATTATACAGACTTCCAAAATGCAGCTAACGTCCTCAGGTTTTAAAGTATTTCAGTTTTAACTAGCATATATCAAGCCTCCTTCTGAAGTGACCAAGTATGCTCTTTTCGTTACATGAGGAAAATTTATCAAAAATACAACGAGCAGGGAAGCTGCTGCTGAAGTCACACTGGAGAAATGCAAGATAGGAGCAAATATCCTAATTAGAGAACAGATCCAGAGTCTGATCTTAAGCAATGGAGAGAAATCTTCACAAAACGCAGCTCCAAGCTCTTCTAGATATCCACAGAAAAAGCTGGATACATGCATTTCATCACAGAATAAATACCCACTCGAAACAGGCAATCTGGAAAAATGCAACCACGCTTGTGCAGCATAAGGCACAGGACCTCTTTTTAATTAGCTCTCTGTTTTTTTCTATCTAAATTTCTTCTCTTTTGATTTCCATTGTGCTCTTTTTTTTTTATTGTAACAGCTCATTTTTAATTTTGCATTGTCTTGTAAAGAACACATATCCTTTCAGCCCCTTAACCTCAATGTCAGATAGTTTTTTAAACAAATAAGAGTTAATTTTTTTGCAGTACCTCCTGATACAATACAGAGTACAAAATTTGTAGAGCACCATCAAAAAATAAAAAAAATAATTCAAGGAAGGAAGCTTTTCTTTCACATAATCACATAATGGTTGAAGTTGTAATGATCCTTGAGGTCATGTGATTCAACAGCCCTGCTGAAGCAGGATCAGCTACATCTGGTGGCCCACAACCATATCCAGATGGCTCCTGAATATCTTCAAGGACGGAGAGTTCACAATCTCTCCGGGCAACCCATGCCACTGTTTGGTCACCCTCACAGTACAAAGGGTATTCCAAATGCTCAGACAGCACCTCCTGTGTTTCAGTTTGTGCCCACTGCCACTTGTCCTATCACTGGACACCACTGGAAAGAGCCTGGCTCCCTCTGCTTTGCGCCCTCCCTTCAGATATCTACATACATCAATGAGCATCTGAACCTTCTCATCTCCAGGCTGAACAGTCTCAGCTTCCTCAGCCTTCCCTTCCTCACAGGGGAGATGCTCCAATGTGTCTTCATCATCTTCACAGCCCTTTGATAGAATCTTTCCAGTATGTCCATGCCTCTCTTATAGTAAGGAGCCCAAAACTGGACACTTCAGGAGTGGCCTCACCAGTCCAGAACAGAGGGGCAGGATCAATCTGCTGTCAACACTCCTAAAGCAGCCCAGGACACCACTGGCCTTCTTTGCTGCCAGGGCCCATTGCTGGCTCCACCTGGACCCCCAGTCCTTTACTGCCAAGCTGCTTCCCCTGGTCAGCCCCCAGCATGTACGGGTACATGCTTGTTCCTCCCCAGGTGTGGGACTTCACACTTCTTGTTGACCCATCAGCCCATTTCTCCAGCATGTCAAGGCTGTATTTCCTCTACTGCAGACATATCAATTAAATCTGACATGCTGTCATGTTTTTAGTACTGCATAAAGGATTATCTTGAATGGATGACAGAAACTATCCACATAAAACCACACAGATTTGTGAGATAACCAATTTCTCACAGAACCTTTACAGGAGCAGCAGACAAGATCCATACATATTAATCTTTTCACAATTTCATTTAAACTTTCTTCAGAGTTTATTTATTTTCTGGATTCCAGAGGAAAATTATTGCATTAAAATGGCCACTTTGGGTAGAAAAACACAAACCATTATCTACTACCTGGTAAAGGTTTGGCAGACAAAACTAAAAAAAAAAACAAACCAAAACGTTCCATTAAGAGGAAATGCCTGAAGTATCTGACTTAAATAGTCTAACAATAGTCTGGAAACTGCTTCCCTGAGTAGCAACTCCTCTGCTTCAGCTCAGCTAGCGAGACGGGCTCTGACTCTGGATAATTATTTGCCTTCAACACAAAACTAAATCTGAAGTGCAGATAGGAATGATTAGTTA
Source organism: Myrmophylax atrothorax (assembly GCA_026770055.1). NCBI lineage: Eukaryota > Metazoa > Chordata > Aves > Passeriformes > Thamnophilidae > Myrmophylax > Myrmophylax atrothorax. The sequence continues at coordinate 90,210,339 of JAOXXN010000395.1, read as the reverse complement.
TTAACTTTGTCACCAGGGACACAGGAATAGACAGAGTTCCAATTAAATGGATTTGGAAGGACTAATTGCCAAAATGCATTTGAGGGACATTTGACATCTTTTCATCTTACAACTCTAACAATGACATCGGTTGCTAAGGGCAAACCATTTTCTATAAAGTCCTTGGGTTGCGTGGCTGTGGAATTCACTTCTATCAGACCTGTGAGACCATAAAAGACTACTGTCACTTTTAGATTTACTGAAAAATTCCTTTCTTAAAGAAGTCCTGTTTCAATCACTTGTTAGAAGCATCAGCTAAGGTCTCACTTGGAATACAACCAGGTAGTACTAAAAAAAAGGAAGTGGTAAGCCAAAATACTGTACTGGTCCTGGAAGTCACAGCTGGAAGTATTTTCTCTTGGAAAAGGATTCAAATCAAACATCCTGGAAAATATTCAACAGCAGTGTACATTCAAACTATCTTGGCATTTCATAACATCACAGAACAAAATGGCCATCTGACAGTACTCAAGTGAGTCTACCAGTTATGATAAATGATTTTAAAAAAAGGACTGGAACATGAAAGTATCATGCACCTCTATTTTCTAGTAATTACTTCTTCAATATAAAGCTCATCTTCCCGTTTATAAGAGTATCTTAAGAAGACAGAAAACAGGTATAAAAATATATTTGTATTTTGCATATCAACAGTATGAAATTAAGATCATTCCTAAAAATAAAGTTTTCAATGCTATACAGTGGGATATTGCCACAAAATTCAATTTATCTCTATGACAAAATACATTATAATGCGACAACTGAGGACAAGCTGCAGCAAGCTGAAAGTGCTAGCATAACTCAAGCTCTTTGTCAGTGCATAATTTTGCTTTTCAGAAACTATTATTCTTACCTTTGTTTTGCTGTATTTGCATTAGTCTCCAAGTCACACCAAGCAATCTGTTCACCTGTTTGCTACTCAGCTTGCTGCCATCCTGAAGGCTGTCTGTCACAAACTTCCTGATCATGTCCAACCAGCCAGAGTCTGTCTGAAGTGTTGAAGTGCTTGCTAGTGAAACCATTATGTCACACAAGGTTAAGTTCAGTAAAAGATGGTCTACGTTGTTTGAGGATGTCATACAGTTCTTGTTGCTACAGGGAGGGGAGGTGGAGAACAGAAAGATTCCAAAAAAATATTTTCTAAATTAAAATGGACACTACTTGATACCCCTTGCACATACACAGTGCTCTACATAGACTGCAAAGGAGCAGAATGATTTCAGAACAGACTAAGCATGAATACAGCCTCACATCTGGGAGCTGAGAGGGAGCACAACCTGCTACTGGTCTGAACTAAAACAGAATTAGTGCATCCACTCTGACAGCTCAATAGTGAAGAAATGTGTAAGAGTTTGGCTTCTCCTGCTCCAGTAGTGCTTTGCCATACAGGACAGACACAGTGTGTCCCATCTCCCCTCCCAGCTGTGCTTACCCAGCCCTGCAATGCAACTCTGAAGATTGTCTGTAGATGAAACAAAAACATTTGAACTATGTTTTGATGTAGCTGCACAGTCAACTGAAGAAAACATGCAGAAATATGAAACTAGTGAGATGAACACAATCACCATTTAGTAATACGCAAACTCCAGATCAAGAGTTCAACTAAAAAAAAAAAGTTCAAGAAAAAAACAAGGACTTCAGTAAAATCATTTCTATAAGGCAGCATTTCAGTTTCCACTTGAGACTACCCAGAGAACTTACTATACAATATGTTTACAAAAAACAACCAAAACTTTTCAGTTGAAAGCAATGGTACCTTCCCATAACAACTTTTCTACAGATCTTCAGGCAATACACAATAAAAAGTTTTCTTTTCCAACATTAAAAACTTAATACTGAATAAAGCATATGACTCACGTCTCACCTCTTTTACGAAATTAAAAGCAGTTACATGACATTGATTTTATTCTTACCCTTTGAATGAATCTTTCTTTTTGTGTTTTACTGTTTCTTGTACAGAATATGGAAAATGACGCATGAAGTGGTGCTTGAAATCAACAAGGTAATTCATTCGAAGCCATAGCTCCTGTTAAGGAAAAGAGACCATAGACAGAAAACATGGTACTAAGTGAAATACATCAACACAATCATCTTCCAAAATCCATTATTGGAATGAATGAAAAACAGAAACTTCAGCTTCTGTTTCCACGTTTTTTATATATATTTACTTTTAGATGTAAATGTGAAGTCCTGTGCATGAACCTGAAGTTCCACAAAACAAGGGAGTAATATGACGATATTCAAGTTAAGGCTAAGCAACATTTAATCCCAACTGGACCAGTACATTTTCTTATCACATATTAATGTAGACATATGCAATCTTAAACTCAGTTACAGATTTGAATTGAAAGTGCTTTTATATCAATTTATCAGTACTTAAACTCAGAGTGAAATCTGACTAACTTTCATTGACTATCCTGAGTTTTCCATTAAGATGTATTCCAATACTACTTTCATCTTTCCCTACCATTTATGCACTTGGAGTTGAAAGCCCACAGATAAAACATTTTTAGTAGAAAGGCCATCCTTACAGAAAAAAGGATTCAATATTTTAAAATAATTTTACTTTGTGAGTTAGCAGATAGTCACCATTCTATAAAGTGTTCAACAGAACTCATCACTTAAAAATCCTGCACTGCTATCAAATTGATCAGGCAGAATAATCTTTTTGATATCCAACTATTCAGAACAGAGAATAGCCATTAAACAATTTCAAAGATCAATAGCTTTCCACTAAGCATATTCAGAGTGGTTTTCCACAGTGTCTAAAATAACCACTTTGGCTTGTAAGCCCAAGGGCTATTTAATAAGCAAAGCTTTCATTTCCAAACTGAGCCACTTGAATGCATTTTGTCTAGAGAGGTAACTATAAAGAAAAAGACAAAATAAACCACTTATCTTACCTAAAATGAAACATGCTCCACAAAAACCAAATTGCATGAACCTCAGAATTTTTCTACCCTCATCAAACAACTTAAGGTGATAACACAACTGCGTGCACCCAAACCAGTTTGTACCCTGTCACAGGCATGCTTTATGTGCCCGGAATGCAGGCCCCCTATGGCCAGGGGCAGCAGCTCCACGGTATCCTTAAGAAAGAGGCCAGGGCAGGAGACTGCCAAGTGGCTGCTTTTTGCCTGCCTCCAAGAGGGTCTCTAGGAAAGAGGAACAAGTGGAACAGCATGTTTTGTTCAGACACACTCAATCTGTCCCTCAGGCTGTGTACGCTGGGTAACTTTGGTCTAATGTAATGATTCCACAGATGTTCTCGAATAGTCTGTGTGTAGCTTTCTGTTCAGCAAAGGGTCCTACGGTCCCATACACAGGTAAAGCAAAGAGTTGTCAAGACTCCTTCCAACTACTCTCAAAAGCCAAAAAGGAAATCATGTTCTGTTTCTAATTTGCAAAACCTTTGGAAGAACAGCAAAAGTTAAAACAAACAAACAAAAAAGCAATTCACTTAATCAGGGTAAAAGACAGAAAATAATTAGGTAGAAAAAATATCAAGGATATTTTTCAAAATGCTTATTGAGGTTTTGATTCCATGACTTATGATCCTACCAATCATGACACAGCAACATAGACTGCACCAAGCAATTACAGGATCTCTCATACCAACTTTCTCTCTTACCTTTCCAAACATTTAGGGTTTGTTCATTTCCACCCAGCCCTACAAAATTTTTCAACACACCGAAATGAGGAACAAACAACTCCATTCTACTTGGTTCAAATTTATATTCTAGAGGTAATCTGGGAGACAAAATGCTCCCCTTCCCCAATAACACTTTCAGTTTCAAAAGCTTTTGTACTGCAGGCTGTCAAGGAGGATTCCTGGAGACTGTAAGTGAACTCATTGCTCAGTTCAACAGATTCTTTTCTACAGTAAAAGAGACTTAACAAAATCCAAATATAAATCCTACTCAATGCCTAGGCTTCTTCTCTCTTAATAAAGTATTTCCACTACTTCCAGTCACCAAATCACCAGTTCCTCACTCATCAAAACAAAATGAATGAACTGACATCATTATGCCATGGATCATTTCTCCCTTACCATTTTGTATGTTTCGTCATGTCGCTTTGTGAGCTTCCACAACAAATGTATTATACTAAGCACTTGCTGCATAAGCTGCTGAGATTCTGATTCCAAAAGGTTTCCAAGAATGGGAGCTGATTGTGCAGGAGATGCTTCGATCCAGCACTCAATCAGTAATGGAACTATTATCTCAATAAAACCTTTTAAGTTTTCAGCCGAGGACAGGCCTTTTTCTGCACTGTCCAGTACACTTGTCAGAGACCTAAACAACAAAAGCAAAAAAAAAGATAAAAAGATAAAGATCACACCTTTAAAAACAAGATTACAGTAATACCACTTTCCTGCTTTCCCAATACCAGGAAAAACTACTTTTTTAACAGGTTCAATGTTTTGCTGGCTCTCGTGCTAGTATTTCAGTATGGACAAAAGTGAGTTCAGACCACGTACAAGAAACCTGCTCCCGAGACTCCCTGCAAGTTCGCGGCTTCTGTAACATCTTCTTAGATGTCAGTATTTCTTTCCCCATTGTTATATGTAAAGTCTATTAAGGGAAGAAATATGATCTGCAACATCGTATCATCTTCAGTCAACAGGCAGGAATTGACTGGACTCAGCACAACAAAATACAAAAAAATCTTTCAGCTTTAAGCGCCTTAAAGCAAAATGACGAAATTGACTACAAGGTATTGTCAAATGCATGACGTTTATTACTGTCAATAACCGTCTCCAGCTACAAAGAAACACAATGGTTTTCCTAATAATGGGGGGGGGGGATTTCTGCAAAAATATAACTGGTTCCCACCTGATGTTTAGCTATAATACTCTGGAAAGCCACTACATGGAAAATTATTAAAATGATCTGATAATGAACTTAAACCAAAAGTATTAAAAAATTAAGATACAATTTAAATGAAAATAACATCTACCAGAAATCAAGAAAACCAAGAACTTCCCCTCTCCCCCTGCCTTAAAACACACTTTCTTTGTGTCTCCAAAGGGATTATCAACAGATATGACCAAATCCTCCTCCTGGATAAATTCAGGCAACTTGTATCCATTTTAAAAAGAAGATTCATGAAAGAAATAAACCTCTGAATAAATCCTGCTAATTTTAAGCAATACAGAGGGATTAAAAAAATAAAAGCAAGAGTAATTTCAACTTATGATTTCTGAAATTGTTTTTTATGATGATTTTTTCCTAATTCAGAGCAGGGAATTCCCATCATAACATACATAAAATTGGTAAAGTGAACCTCATGGTAAACTCCTTTCTATTTCAGCATTCTCCAAGTGATTTTCCTTTACATACACACTCAAAATAGGATCTGAAAAAACAATCTGCTTTCCTTCCACAGACATGCTGGGAAGTTCTGTTTACAAGTAAAGCACTTTTCCGAAGTCATCCTGACATTTTTAAATTATCCAGTTAGTTATGTCCTTCTGTGAAGCTACATTTCAAGTTGTTGCAATCAGCTACAAAATGCATATAAGAGAAAATTTTATTCAGTCATTTCTCTCTGGTTGAAATTGGTATCTCAAGTGACTAAAACAAACAAAAAAACTTAAGGGTATTAAAAAACTGTAAAAGGTACAGGAAGAAGGAAAAAAGTGTCAAACAAATACAAGCTCCTTTTCAATGAAGGCAAGATGGGAGAGAAAATTTAAATCTCCACAAAATAAAATGGGCAAGTAGAAACATAACTGGTCATAAGAAAGAAAAAATAATCTTTAGTACTTGCAGTAACTATCAGATATCTTAAATTTTATAAAGCTTAGCATTAACTGCCACAACCAACACATCCAGTAAATTTAATCTGGTTTACCTGTCCCTTTTTTGTTGCTTTATGCCCCTTCTATGCTGCAGACACTGCAATAAACACCAGTTTCTTACAGACTATGAAGAGTTTAGGGTGAATGCTTCTATCTTAAGACTTTTTAACTCTCAGTCACTGCAAGACACAGTAGACCAATCCCATCTTCCAATTATAACCACAATGAATTCTAAAGCATCACTGGACAAGCCAAGACTATGATACCAAGACTATGATCTCCTTGAAAAAGCAAGATTGGCCTGTAAATGCTATGCCATGACAGGATTATACACTCAGCTGAGAGTCTGAAAAGTCAGTAATTGGCTGAAATAGCAGTCTTTAATAGTTTCTCCAAAAAGAATACCTGATACTACTGTAGAACTCTGGAATTCAAGTACTCTGTTTCTGGAATACAAAAATCTCCCCATTAAAGAGTAACAGTGCCTGAAACCTATGAATTTAGCAACACACACCTGAAGTTTCCTACAGAAGTTAGGAACACACACATGCAGGTGTTTCAGTACTTTTCTGAAACAAGGAATGTAAAAAGGAAGAATTCATGCCAAAAGGGATACTCCCTCCCAGCTGCTGAAAGCATTTGGGTAAGAATACCTAGCAAAGCTTTCATGAACCCTTGAAAAAGAAGCCCCTATCTCTCAAGATAAGACTACATCACACATTCAAGGTTAACATGAAAGTGGTTAACAAAATCTAAATTCCAGTAACAGATGATGACAAAGTCTTCTAGTAATCTGTCCAGTGTTTATTTGATTAGTACAGTATCATTAGAAATACAGGTTCACTGGAACTGGGAAGGTTTGATGTCAATTACTCTTTGTGTCACATATCTGTTATCACTGTTCTTTAATGGTAAGGTGGCTCTTGGAAACGCCAAGGTAACAGGAAGGTAACATCTTCCTATCTGTACGAGATACTACTGAGGGGAGCTGCAAGGTATTTACGTACCCCTTAAACTGTCATTTTACTTTAAAATGCCAGTATTTTTATAAAGCAGGAACAAAGGAAAAATGTGTAAAATATCTGCCATTTGACAGTAAGGAGACCATAGAAATTCAGAAGGTATAAAAGAAACAGAAAATAAAGAAACAACTTGTTCCTTAAAAGGGGAAAAGTCATTGGAAGTTTGTAAGTTTTTATGGCTTGCAGTCTAAGCCAGGTTACTGTCCTCCTTTTCTGTGTGTACTGTCAATTGCAGCAAACAGTACACCAAGTGCATTTTCCACTTCTATCTGATGCACATGTCACCCCATATATGTATTCATGGGCTGTGCTTCATCTTCCATTCCGGTCTCTCAAGTTTTCTTTGTTTTTCTCTGCAGCTTCATTTTGTCCGTTCTCAGCAGAGTCTGAAGGTCAACTGTTTCTCTTCAGTACCACTTCCAACACAAAAAGTTGTGAAAACTTTCCATTCTTCCACACCTGAAACGGGGTTGATGCAAATAACAGCACAGTCAGCACATAATTCAGGATACATTCTAAAAATCTCCTAATTCACTGCAATCTTTAATTTATACACAGTAAGAAGAAAGAAGACTGTCTTTCACTGTCACTGTCCAAGCTTGCTCGGCCGTGGCAGATGGACCTCAGGAGTTAAAGGGTGGGGCCAGTTCTGCGCACGCTGTGCCTCACCTAAACAATC
>JAOXXN010000395.1:90170981-90186404 GCA_026770055.1 Myrmophylax atrothorax | reverse complement strand
GAGATAAATTGAAGGCAGTGGGTAATAAAGAATGGCGCCTGCTGAAAAAGAATGGTCTGGCAGAAAACATGTTTACAAAAATAATTGTGATTGTTTCATTTTGGGTGATGTTTTTGAACACTGTTTGAAAAGATTGTAATTTGTAGCAATAGCCTCAAGTCTTTTATCCAGTTTGGGAAATATGCAGTGAGGGCATGGACTACTTTGTGATTAAACTTAATTCAAACCCTCTTATAATAAATTTATTTCAAACAAAGAAAAGAAAAGAAAGAAATTATTGGACTAGGAGAGAGTAACTAAAATCTTCTCACCCTCTCATGCTCGTCTTTCTTGTATGTTCTTATAATGAAACACTGCCAATAAGCAATTTATTTATAATAATAAAAATGCATAATCACAGGAACCCACAGATTTGTAGAATAAAATCAAAACGAAGCCTGCACTTACTTTGTTTGATGCAGCCTGCTGACGGTATTCCACCAGTGCATCTGTAAGAGTCTGTGTAACTTTCAGGATAAATGAAGCATCATCTTCATTCAGTATCTCAAAACTTTGCTAGGAAAAAAAACCAAAACAAACCAGCATACAATAAAACATTTTCCCTCTGAAAGGCTGAAGTATTGCAATTTATAAACAAGCCTGCAGGAACCTCATTTTCTTTGTCTCTATCCTTCTGTCAGATATAGCTGAAATTATAAAGCAAATACAGTTTTTATTTTTAATGCCATAAACCGGGGGTAGGGAAGTGGAATGAAAGAGCATCCTAACAGAAGAAAGCTGCAGCTACCCAATACAATCCTTCAGAAAGGAACAACCCAAGAGTATATCTGGAAATATAGAGAAGATAATGCCTTTCCATAAGTATTTTGATCTCTTCCCAAGACACCTGCATACAAATGAACGTGTACACATTCCCTGAGGCAATGTAGTCATAACCCCTTGCTCGAGAAAGTAGCAAAAAGCCAGCATGCTATTGAATTTAAAAACACCTGCTGCCTTGCCCTACACTAACCTTCCTCTTCCCCAAAAGCCTAAGGAAAAAGCAGACTTGAAGCTGTGAAGCTCCAGTAAGGGACCAAGTTCTAGTCCCAACAGCCCTCACAGAGAGGGCCACTTGTGTAATCCCCTTCTCTGCACCAAGAAGGTCCTGAAAACACTTGCATTGGGCACAGTGCAACAGAACTTCAGGTCTGTCCTAACAATCCAATCTTCTGGACACTCCAAACAATGGAAAAAAGTAATAACAACCTAGCACTAAGCTTGTATGTGACAGCATAACACTGGTTATATTGTGATTTAACACTAATATTTATCTCTCCTGGTTTGCACAATTTATATTTAATGAAACTATTGTCTTAAGCTAGGTGGAAAAAGAAGATTACATTTGGGCAATGATGTCTTTGCTATGAGATAATATGAGAACTATAATTATTTTAATGACAAATCTCAGCATACTATTTTCATAGTATGAAAAATAGTATTTCATAGTATGAAAATAATATAGATTTTCACAATTAAAAAAATACACAGTATGGATAATTATTGAAAACTTTTCACAATGTGAACAGCAGGGCCAAAAAAATGAGTCCAAAAAGACCACTTCATCTTTTTTGTATCCACATCTAAGAAACCTTTTGACTCCAACAACAACAGAGACATATAATGCAGTGTATAACTGTAGATGCTAATATTAAATAATTTCAAAAAAACTTTACAAAACAAAATGGTGTTCCAATCACATTCCCATAGTCCATTTTATTCTTGGAGGACCATCATACTAAGCAAAAATATGCCTCAAAACTAACTCAAGTTTTATTAACAAGGTGCAACCTTTACCCCTAATAATTCCCTAGGAAAAACGATTTAATGATAGTCAGTAATGCTTCAATTACCATGCAGTAGCTCAGTCACAGCAACTACCAGTAAACATTTTCATGCAGTTTGTCACTGCTGCTTTTATTAAAATCACCATTTCTGTATGCAGGACCCAAATGTTGTTGATAGACATCTAAAACTGGCAACTGCTGGTTTTCCACTCTTACTGAGTGGATCACTGCTGTGAATGTGTACATAATACATGTTTTCAATAACTGAACAGAATTCTGTGTTCTGCCACTTTACAGAGGGATAGGCAGGGTTTTTGTAGTTTATGGAGTTCTGCAGAAGGCTTGGTTTAAATACACAACTTGCATTTTATTTCTTAAAAATCGCTGTTTTCCTTTCTGCATATCTCAGATATTTGTCTTCATTCTGCTTCCTTCCGTTATTGCATTACATCTTTCCAAATTCCTCATTTGAAAATCATGGACAAGTTATGAAAAAAGGAGGAAAAAATTTTAAAAAGCCATTTTACCTAAGTATGTGTTTAGAGTTTCAAAACCTTTCCTGGAATTTTTTATTGTTTGTGTCCCCTACCAACACAGTGGTTTGGGAGTTGGAAGCCAGAACAAGATGGCTTGTTGAAGCCCAGCCCTCTCGCTCCCTGCTCCCAGAGCCAGCTCACTGTCTACAGCCTGAACAAAGGGATGGCTGATAGCTCTGCATTCCAACGTGATGGCTGGGGAGAGGATTGAGGGAGGTGAGGGGAGAGGCTTCCCGGTGCGGGCACCACTTTTTTTCTCCTCCACCTGCTCGGGTGCCCAGCCACTATTTCACTGGGCTGGTGGAAGCACTCGGAGGGAGTTTCCTGGCTTGTCTTAATCACCTCCCACTGTCAGTAAACAGAACTGCTCCGAAGGGGCAGAGGTAGAACTTGATTTGTTTGAAAGTTTTAGTTACAGTGTTGCTGCTTGTTCTGTTCTGGGTTTGGTTCTACGCATATATATTTGTAGTAAAGAACTGCTATGCTTTTCTCTACATTTTATGATTAAAGTCTCTTAATTTCAAAGGTTGTGTTGGTTTTGAGGAGAGAGAGATCCCCTTCCTAGTCCAGAAGGATTCCTCATTTTCATTGATAGACATCTTGGTTTCTTTTTAAACTAAGACAGCATGTAGTTAAGGAATTAAGTTAAGCTGTAGCTGAGAAAAATGCAATCATTTTCAATGCAAGTCATTGCCCTGACAGCAAACCAGTACTTTGGCAAAAATGATGTCTAGAAACTTGAGAATTAATAGATATATAATAAATTCAGTGACATTAATTTTATTCTGAATTCTGCCTTCTGACAAAATACGTTGCTGGATTACCAGACTGCCTACATTTTAGATTTAGCAAAATTTAGCAAAATTTTATTTTTAAATTTTTTCCAAAAATTACACGGCAAGGTAAGATTTAACACTCACCAAATAACCCAAAAGTTCTTCCTGACTAGTGAATTCTTCGGGATTTGCTGTATGTTCTTGCTGTTTGACATTAAAAAAAAGGTGCAGAGATCTATTATGTGCAGTAAATATGATTAAACAGTAACAATTACGGTTACTCTAAAATTCTTGCTCTAAATGTTTGTACTTTTATGAAATGTATACATAGGTTTTCATAACAAAGTTGGAAAAAACCTTGTTGTTAATAGTTTTGCCTTAGTAACTTGTAGCTAATTTATTGTCAATAATACTATTAATTTGAATAAGCAGACACCACTGCCAATCATATATTAATTATTTTCCCAACTATTGGACACTGGAGCAACCCATTAACAGAAAAATATTCACCTCAACTCCCTTGTTTTCTTCCTGCAATTGTTTACTGGTCTCACACCTTAAAATAGAATAAGTAAAACATTCAGTTGATTGATCCATCAAAAAAATGTGTAGCCAGCCAATAACTGATAATCAGTTTAAACTCCTGACACACTACTACGATAGTAGTTCTGACACACTCTGAAAGAAAGGTCACATAGTATTTCCTTAGAGAAATCCCAGTGGTCCCAGATATCATCATAAAAATTATTTATGCATTTCTGGTTTGGGGTTTTTTTGAGTGTGGGATTATCTGGCACATAAGATTTAAAACTCAAAGTTAATAAAATGTGTGACATTGTAGTAATATCTGTAAGATTTTTGTACACATTGCAGAAAGACAAGGCTCCTAATTACAGTCTGATTTTTTCAGCACTTCACAAACTTTCCTTTACAAAAACTCATCTGTAAAAAGAAGCATTTTACAATGTAGCCACACAAATACTGGGCATACAAAGATATATATGGCTAAATGTTACTAAGCCATATTTGTGCTGTTCTGCAATTACAACTGCTATAGATCCATTCCATTCCATTCCTTTGTGAGCTCAGGAACCAAGGTGACTGACTGGGTGTTTCTTACATTAACCAAAACCTTATGACTGCCAAGCCTAAGCTTTCCTCTTCTTTGAAATCTTTCTTAGGAATCAAGCAGATGATAATAAAATAATTTAATGACTGTTTGTTCAGAACTTAACTGCAAAGAAATAAGGAGTCATAGACATTCTCAGAAAGGTATTGCAGAATCTTTAAGTGCAAGCATCATGGGACAGCTTGCTGTCAATGAGAATCTGATCTATTGCTATGAAGAAACTACATACAGAGTTCATATCTTTCACTAGTTTCACAAAAATAAACAGTAAAGCAACAAGCTGAAATCCTAACTTAGTAACTAACTTTCAAATCAGTCTCTCACTGAAACACCTGGCTTCTCACAGTTACCCAGGATCTATATGAACCAGATTAAAAGAATAACATTAGATGATTTTCCAAAGCATGCTGTTCTTAAAATTTAAAGTAGACAACTGCACAATGAGGATCAGTATCAGGTAGAAATAGGCAACAGCACTTCCAGATGTTGATAGCTGAGCTTTTATTAGTTCCCTGTTTTAAAAGTTTTCATAAACTAGTTTACTTTCCAGATTCAGAACTGTTACAGTTATTTGAAAGCCAAATTAATAAACGCAAAGATTCATAAACCTGGACTTGAATCTGGTTTCAACTGATCCTTTTCAGTAACAGTAAGCAAACAGAAGGTGTTAGTCCTACATGTATAGGAGAGATATTACTGGTTTAAAGTTAAAAAAAAATCCAAAAAAATGTCATTAAGAGCAAAACCCAAGAACTGTTGCAACAGAAATCTTGTGTCTGGGTTGATGCATGTATATCCCTTATTAAATGCTTTCCTGTGGTTCCTGGTCTTACACAAAGATGACTGATGTTAGAGATATCCTTCTCACACAAAGGCTGATAGTTCAAACTGAACTCACAATACTGTTATTAATAAGATGCTTACAAGCAGCAACCATAGTTTGGCCATTTTAGAACACAATACTTCTTATTGCCTCTCCACAAAATATTCTGTAAAGATGAACCCAAATTGTTACAGCTATCTATGGATTATCTTTCCCTTCCAAAATCAGTTCATATACCACCCTAATTATTGACATAAACCCATAAGAAAGGTGGTTTTAATAAACCATGAGGTTTTTGAACATTTTGAGCAGCTCAGCACATGATGATTACACCTCAAGGATAACACAGTTAAATACAAAACCCAGCTGCATCCAGAGCAAAATCTGAGGGCACTTGACATACATCAGGTTGTCTGTTGATGGGAGAGGTTTACAGCTGAGCACAATTTCAGAAGACAAGTATTTTACTATTATGCAAATCTAATGTAGACGGTTACCATCTATAACATTTTTCTTTAAGTAAACCCTTTAAAGGGTTTTGAAGGTGGTGGATTTTTTGTTTCTTTTACCTTTCTGAGTTGTCATCTTTGCTGCTTTCAATAGCCTTATTAGGTTCAACCTTCTCATCTGGTTTTGTCTGTTCTTTGTGATATTTTTCCTTCTCCTCTTGAACATTCTTTTCATCTAAAACAATCAAACTAGTATATTAAGTAATGTTTTTTCTAATATTTTAATTTAAAAGTATTACTTGTTTAGAATATTTTTAAAGATAACATCAATAAAACCTGAAGGTGGAAGTAAGATATCTTGTGAAGAAATAAAAATTGAACCTAAAAATCAAAGATTTGGTTCAGCCATGAACCACAAGTTTGTATTTCTGATCAGAAATATTCTGAGTGAAAGCAATTGTAATGCAGTTAGATGGAATCCTAATCTCACCTTTGACCTCAAGTCTACAACCAAGCAGCAACTTCTGATGTTTCTTCAATTACATACTGTTCCCTGATTTTTATATTTAATTCTGGCTTTGACTTGAAGAAAATAAGCATTATTCAAATATTTTAGATGTCACTCAAAAAAAGAGAAACTCTATCCAATTATTTCCTTTTTATTCATCTTGTACTCTAAACAGTCTGGCATGCAGCTGTTCCCATTTTTTTCCCTCACACTGAAAAACAGCTTATATGCCCAAAAAGAGTCTGTGCCCATTCTCCAAAAATACGCATAGTAAACGTTTCTAATTGTGAATCTGGTCTTGTTTCTGTTCTAAAGTATCCAGCAATGTTAAGTAAACAGGACTGTTTTCTTTGCAGATGCTAGGATTGTTCTTTTCTCTGCCACAGACCCCAAGCCCATCCACACCCTGCGCAAATCCACCTTCTGTAACTCAGTTGGGGAAGTTATAAATAGGCATATACAGAGTAATTCACACACAGGTGAAAGTTAAAAATAAATAAATAAATAAATAAATTTTTCCTCTTACCTTGAACAGGGTCTGGCAATTCCCCATCTTTATTTTTACTGTCTGCTTTTTCTGCATTACTAAGCAACCCATCTACATGCTGAACTTTAGCTTTTGAAGGGCTGTCATCTGCATTAAAAGCTAAACAAACATGCATAATGGATGTTACCTTGATAGAAGGTAGTTCTAAAACTGCACTTTAACTAGCTCTGTTGCTGTGCAATAGTTACAAACACAAAGAATCATTTTATAAGCATTATTGTGTGACAGCCTCTTAAATACAAAATACAAATTAGTAAAAAAAGTTTTAAATATTTTATACCCTGGGTTATAATGACACGCATACATTTCTTAAAATATGTAAATATTATAAATGTATAATGCCACAGTCACATGCAAAAGTAGACACACAAACCAACAGGTTACAGTCAAGAAATGTAGTTTGAATAGGACTTTACTTATTTCAAACCACTTTCCTAGATTTAAAATTGCTATTTTATCTCTTCAGAGAGTGACACTGCTAACCTAGATCATCTCATTACTCCTACTGAGCTATTTTAAGGTACTACTTACACATTAATACACATCAAAATTGACTATATTAGTTTTAATTCAAATCTTTAGTTTTCATCCAGGTCTGAGAATGAGGGTCTGGTAGCAATTTTTAGCCATTTCCTGAAGTGGCACAGAATTGTACTGTCTGTCCATCTGGACAACATTGTACTACAGTGAGTAGTACAATGCAGAATAAACTCAGTGGGGAAGTCTCACAGATACCACATTGCTCCAATTTTGTATGGATGGCTAGGAAAACAGGAAGTTTTCTTCCACAGATGACATCTATAGCTGTGCTTTAAGAATTCTGTGTGGCTTTCTGTGCTGCAAATCAAATAGACACATAGAGCTCCACCTGGTCCTTTTGCCCAGTTTACCAACTGCTGGTGAGTAGCTGGCACTGCAGAGACCACATCAGCTTCCAGACAAAAAGAAATCATAGGTAAAGGATCCTGGCAAGCAAGGGGGACAGGAATAGGGAAAAAGAGAGAGAGAACAAAGCCATATAAACCAGTCCTCTCCAGTTATACTGAGCATGAAAGAACTTCTTAATCCATCAGATTTTCAGTAGAACCGGTACAAAATGCAGCTTAGAACATTAGTGCACTCAATTGCTGACCAAATATTTCAATTTGTCCTTAAATCAAGCTGATTTAGATCAAAGGAGTTTACCCAAAGGAAAAATGCCTATTTACACTTACATTCTTGCCATCTCTTTCTTATTGTTGAAGCATCTGTAACAACCTGAAAATAAAACCCAATTATGTTAGTTTTTCTGTAGATGAAGTTATTCCATCAGAGTTCATTTTTTAAAAAGAATATATAACCAGTAGTATAAAACACATATTTGTAAATACCTTAATGGATATTCAAAAAGGCAATAAATCAGTTACCTGAACACTTATTTACCACAATTAAACTTCTGTTAGATCTTAAAAAAAAGAAATCAAATAGCTGGTTTCAGAAGATACAGCAGTAAAACTAAAGTTATACATGCTCTGTTTAAAAGTTCCTTAAATCAAGAATGGATTTGCTGTGGATGTAATGAAACTACCTAGAAAAACAGAAAAGTCTACAAAATATAGATGGAACTAATTACTTCTATATCCATGAACATAAATCTCAAGTAAAATAAACAGTCTAGACTCAAGAAGAAATTTAACTAGGTCAAATGAAAAAGTTCCTGCCAATAGTCAGTTTTGGTTTTCCTTTTAAGCAGAGATTAAAAATGAAGGATATGCAGACAGAAAGGATTTAACAATCTGAAATCTCTCCTTTCTACAGCATTGACTTGATCTTCCAATATTTCCATACTTGTTCTTCATCGAAAGAGTAGGATCAGTGCAGGTTCTTATCCTTAAGCCCAGGACTGATAGCATCACACAGAAAGAAACACAGGTCTCTTTTCAGATGGGTAGGACACAGACAGCTTTAACACAGGAACCTTGTGAACTCCACTTTGAAAGGAGACATCTATGCACATTAAATAGCATTTGCAAGGGATCTTGTCAAGAAATGCTGTTGAACAAGCAGAATGCTGACAGACATTGAAGTTGATGGAGAAAAATTCAATGTATATCACAAAGAACACTGTGCACCTCAATAAGCTTGCCATGAATCAGAGTGGCAAGGTACACCTCAAGAAGTACCTTTGCCTGCCCAGATAAGGGTGTTACAAATACTACAGTGGTGTGAATATCAACAGAAAGCAGTGTGAAGGTATCTTCACATGAACATGCTTCTAAGGTTGCAGTTCCCCAAGAACTGAAGCTTATGGTGCTCCTGTGATCCCACGGCTGGCAACCTCTTAATTGACCTGCAAATTCCCACACTTTCCTCTGTACTATCAGAAATTTTACCTGGCTACCCCAAAAATTGCCATGAGGAGCTAACTAAACAGAAACTGACTGAGAAAAGTCACAAAGGTAGTTTCCAAGCAACAATGAAACAAATTATTTTACACACACACACGGAGCTGAGAATTGAATAAATATTAGTATATATATTTTTCATTATTTGTGAACTCTGGAGTCATATTTTTATAAACTCAAGTAGCATAAGTACTATTTCAAACAAGAGAAATACTTATGATGGGAGCGACCAACAGGAAATTGTGTCCCGAATAATCCTGGAAGATTTACTAAGATGACTAAAAGCACCTATAATAAAAGGTTAAAAAGGCAAGATTTTCCTATCATCCAAAGCAAATCTTCCCACCATAGCAGAAATTACCTTCTTTTTTTATCAAATATGAAGCTTCAGAGAAATGTACCTTTATTTGCTTTCTTCCTTCTTTCTTCTCAATTGTTAATGCAACTTGCCTAACTTTTCTGTTCAGTTCAGAGCCTTTACCCTTAACTTCATCAGATTCTGCTATCTCAGGATAATGGTGTTTCTAGAAAACAAGGAAACACAAATCCTTAAGTCACACAACTCCTTCCAGATCTAGACAGTTAATAACCATAGGAGATAAGTCAACGTTTACACACACATAGTAGAACTTACTAAAATGATTATGCGTAGAATCACAGAATAATTTAGGGGACTGAAGCCAAATCTTCAGCTCAAAACAGGGTTTACACTAATTGCTGAACTGGTTGCACATGGCTTTGTCCACTTGGGTCTTAAAAATCTCTGAAAACAGATTCCCCCACCTCTCTGCACAACCTGCTCCAATGCTTGACCCCACAGCGACAAACTTCACGTCAAGTAGGAAAATCGTGTTTGAATTTATTTTCCTGCCAAGCAGCTCCATAAAGGATCTGGTTCTGCCTTCTTAATAATCTCTCCTGAGGTCTATATTAGAGTCCTACTAATAGAGCCCTCTGACACTTTTTCTTCTCCAGCCTGAACAAGGCCAATTACCTTAACTTCCCACAGCACAAATGTGCTTCAGCCCACTGACCATCTTGGCAGCTCTCCAGTGGACTTGCTCAACTTCAACAATAGCTTTCTGTCAGCAGTAGCACAAAACTGGACACAATAGTCTGGATATGGCCTAGCAAGTATCAAGGATAGGGGAATAATCACTTCCTTTGACCTGCTGGCTAGACCCTCATTAATAGAGCTCAGCTTGCTGTTAGCCTTCATTGATGCCAAGGTACAGTACTTCAGCTTATTATCCACCAGGACCCCCAGCTCCTTTTCAGCAGAGCAAATTCCAGCCATTTACTCTCCTGCCTTTTCTACTGGATGCAGTTAAATCCATCTCAGGTGCATGACTTACAAGTTATCCTTGTTGAATTATTGTATTTTTATAGTATTTAAGAATATACTAGAAATGCAGTTAACAAACATAAGATTCAAAATTGCAGGAAAGAGTTCAAAGTAAACAAGCAATACAAAAGCTGAGAACACCAAACCTCAGCATCTACATCAGAATTAATGACCAGAAACAGCATGATGTCTGTGAAAGACATCACTGCAGATTCACCACACTACATCCAATAACATTAGCTCTAAAACTGCCTCAAAATGCTCTATGAACTCAGCTGTCTATAACTTTAAGATATGTGGGATATAATGCAAACTTTGGGCAACTTTTATGGTAAGTATCAAAATACCTTTCAGAATACTGCTTTCTCAGTTTTGTTAAAGCTCATCCTAAACAAACATGCTCAAGTAAACATTCAAAGACTGGACAGCCTCATTGCTCTGAATGTGCTGAAAAAGTAGCATGTTTGAACATTTGTAGGCTAACACAAACTGTAAGAGCTTTGTAAATTGTCATAAAACAGGCAGTAGAACTCACATGACTTGTCCAGCCTTGAAACTAAAAATACAATACTTATTACAAGTCACAGCCTCTATCTAATATGTATCATGTTCACTTATAATTATGTTCCTTTTAAAGCATCTGAAAGATGCAACAGTTTCTTCCTTGATTCAGTTTTTATAGATAATACAAAAATGAGTAAAAAACCTACTTCTGGTCTATTTTAGCTATAGATTTCATTATTGTCATTACTGTTTCACCAAAACAGAATCAACTAAAAACTCAGTGTCAAGCACTGGACAGGCATCCACATTATTGATGAGAAGAATTTTAAGTTTATTTATCACAGTTGCACCGTTGCAATACAAGCACAAACATTTTCACAAAAGCTTATGTAACTTTTTTTTTTTTAATCAAAATATGACCAGCAAATTATCCCTTAAATCATTACATTAAATCAAACAAAAAAAAGAACTTACCAGGTATGCCAGTCTATGCTTGGAACCACATACATGCATGAACATGTTATTCAGTCCTGTTTTACAGCAGCATAGCTGACATTCATAGAAAGAAGGAAAATTGTCTTTTGATCGATATTCTATTATATAATTAAGGCCTGTATTAATAAAAAAACCCAAAACACAACTTAGGAAACAAATCATCAGTGCAAGTTGCAAAAGAAACATTTAAGGAAAAGATTACTCAGTGTAACCATCAGATTTTATTACACATTACCTGATTCTACATTTTAAAAAACTAACCCGTACTCTGTAAATGTAAACATCACACAAACAAACAATTACAGCAGTAAAAGGACTCACCAAGTGCAGGTTCTGAATCTTTACATGTATTAAGCCGTTCTTCCAAGGTCTGTCCATGAAGCCTCTCTGGCTCAATTTGCACTGCAAGAAATTCACATACAAGTGAATCCCTGCTCAGACATGGTCCCACATCACAAATTCTAAAACATTATTACAAAAGTTGTTATAAAACATGACACCTCCAATCCTATTTTCACTCTATTTAAAACATACAGTTTGTAAATAATATTTCAAGTATTATTATGAAATATTACTTCACATGGAAAGTACAATGAACAGAAATAAATTCTCAATGGCCTGCTGAGGCCTGGACATCACTTATAATATTGAACTTCAAAATTTTTTAGTTCTTGCACCTTTTTTTTTAGTGGGCGGGGTGGGGAGGTGGGTATTAAACATTCTTACCATAATCAGGAAGTGTTACGGGTGTTTTCACTTGCTCTCCTGAGCCACTGTCTGTTTTAACTAAAAAAAAACCCAAAAAACAAACAACCACCCCAGAAATGGAAATAAAATTATTAGTACAAAAAACCAATTTGGTATGATAACAGACTTTTTTAAAGTAAAATTATTTGAACTTTTGTTGACATGAGAAAACTAAGCTATGTTTAGTTTAGAATGTGCCATGAGATTTTTTTTGGCAAAAGATGGACAAAAAACATTCACACCAAACAATAACAAAGTTATTTAATGTTAGGCAATTCAACAAAGCAGGCAGAGAGGAAAGGCAATCAAGTTCAGTGTCTCTGAACATTTCAGGGCATCCAGTAATTTCAGGGCATTAATTTCAGCAGCATCCAAGTGCTAAATATTTAATCACTTAAATTTCCTTTGCAGTCCAAACAAAAATTCCCAGGTTAGGAAGGTGCAAGGACTATGTATAACTTGGACAATGAATTTCAAGGCAAATTACACTGTAGAAACCTGTAAATACATTTTGGTGCATCATGAAACCAAAGAAAACAATTGTGAACATGGTTAGAACTTCATTCCTTCTGGAACTGGACCAGTTCATAAAGACCCAGGGAAGGTTTAATGATATATTAAACCTATTAAAATACTATGCTTCAGCTAATTAAGATGTTCATTAAATAACATATTTTTATAATGTCTTTTAAAGAACAAATATAAAGTATATATATTTCTACATGCTTTAAGAAGCATAGTTTTTTAAAATATAATTTAAATCTTGAAGGTATCTAAGGTCTTGAATTCTTTAAGGCTTCTCAAAACTTTCATAGAAGCAATTATTAGTATTGTAGCTAGTGCTTATTAATCAACTGTGCATACCTCTTGCTCATATTATTGATTTATGTAGACTTAGTTATGTCACTGAAGAACACAAGACAGGTCTTAAAGCACAGTCTTGAGAAAGTCTTTTTCTTGTTTGTTTCATAAACAACTGCATTGGGATGGGGAGAAAGATGCCAGTATAGAACACAGCAGGAAGTAAAAAAGCTTGCACTTACCCATGCCATGAGCTTTCAGTGCTTCTTCAACCTGAGTTACCAAGCCATCAACCAACAAGGAAGAAAGACACTTAAGATTCAGAAACCAACAATGCAAAGGTTTTATTACTTTATAAAATAAGTTACATTAACACCAGCACCATGGACTATCCCAGGTGAATGGAGAATTACATGAAATTTCAAAAAGACAAACCATTTTTATCTGAGATTGTTTAAGTAATTCCATTCTGCATTTAGTAACAGCCACTTATTCTCATGTATTGTCTTTACTAGACACAAAGTTGTAACAACATTTTCTGACAGAACTAACAAAACCAAGTTCTACTTTATCACAGTAAACACAACAGTAAAGCAGAAAGCCTAGTTAAATACCTGAAACTGTATGTTTTACCACTACATTAAAAACTAGATTACAAAGCCATATTCTCTTGCTAAATAAATCTGTAAAATCTGACAAAAGATACAATCAAAAACATACCGTCTTGTGTTTGATTCCAAGGAAGTGAGTCTGCAAGTTTAATGCAGAAGCACACCAGACTTTGCAGATCTAGATGAAAGAGAAGTATCTCTAGCATTGCACACAAACCAAGAGAAATACAGTATCACTGATATCAAAACAGACTTCCTGTCAAACTGTCAGTATGGGTAAGTTCTACAAAAGTACAAATCAAAGCAGGCTCCCAGAACTTTTCTTTATGAGGCTTCAAGGCAGTGGAATTAATAGCAACCTCCACATCACATTAAAATTTCAGATGTCTCCAGAACTCTGCAGCTACCTCATAACATTTCCTCTGTATGTGTGGATAAGTACAAACAGATCCAAGGTCTTCCTCACACACTCGACTAACTCTGAGCCAGAGGCACAGTGTAATTGTAACAAGCCAGTCCATCTGTCTAAGATGAGCCACTTCTCCTCAGTGTTGCATCCAGACCACCTTAGATACTCTGATCAGTTCGGGGCCTGCCTCACTCACTTAGGAAGTTTGCCACACAGCTGGTTTATGCCTGGGCCAGTTCAGAACGGGAGCAGTCTAGGTTTAAATTCATGTAAATGAGCAATGGCAGTCCAAATTATTTTCTTTTCCTTTAAAAACCCCAAGATGCATAAAAACAACTGCAATAAACCTGACAGCCAGAGAAATTAAGATTTTTTTTTCTGAATAGGAGCTGCAATTTCATCTTCCACTTTAAAAAGAATGTGTTTATTTAGAAAAATATTATTATTAAAAATATTAATTTTAATAAGTTGGTTCTTAACACACTACCAATTCAAACATGACAAAGACAGCAAAATAAGTCCAACTCCAAATCTATTTATCAATTTTGCTTAAGAGAGAAGAACCCCCAAACCAAACGTTCGCACTTGGTTTAGTACAACTTTGTTCCACCCAAATTATTTTGTAACAGTTACAATTGTCAGTAAGGAATACTTACATTGCAGAAAAAAGGGTTTACTTGCTTCTTTATCTCAGTTTCAGGGTCCATATTCAGTCTTTAGGTGATTAAAAATAAATCTAGGAAAATTGCAGAAAGATTGCAAACTATTGTTTTCGCGTCACAAAGTATTTTTTATTTTTGTTCCGCCTATGTAAGGAATTTGTGCCTCGCCTTCAGCTGTATTCAACTCTTAAATCACCAGGCTAATGATCCTATTTTTAACTCGGGAGCAAAAGTACAGCGTGGAAAGAAACAATTGTTCTCCAAGAGTTTCCCTGGGGAAACATCAACGCCACCACAAGATTACGCACACCCTGAGACAGAACTAATCTGGCCCATGTGAAGCTTCCCCCTCCTTTCCTGGGACAGAACTGCGAGCACGGGCCGGGACAGATGGGGAACACACCGTGGGACAACCAGCACGCAGCGCCCGGAGCGCGTCCCTGGAATGGCACGGGGGCCACGGCGGGTTCTGGGAAGAGAGGCACGGTCCCATCCGGACCGCGGGGGCGCGGGAGGGAGGCGAGGAGAGAGGGAAAGAGGATGAGAAAGAGAGGAGGGAGCGAGGGCCCGAAGCTCCAAACCCCACGCGAATTGCGGCGCCAGGCTGGAGCGTGTCCTTGCCTGCCAGCACTTCCAGCGCCGCCGGCGGGGACAGGCACACCTGCTCCTGCCGGAGCCGGGGAAGACGCCGGGCTCACCGCGGCGGTCCGGGAGCGGCAGCGCCCGCAGGAGCCGAGGGAGTCGCGCTCCCCACGCCGCACCCGCGGGTGACTCCTCGCCGTGCCCGCGGGCAGGAGCCCCGTCACGCCGGGCGGGCAGGGCCGCAGTGCCGGGGCAGGGTTCGGGCCGGGGCCGGGGCCGGGAGCGGCAG